>JAOXOE010000343.1:38146123-38250281 GCA_028565055.1 Phoeniculus purpureus
GATCCTGCTGTGGCAGGGGGCTTGGACTAGATGATCTTTCGAGGTCCCTTCCAATCCCTAATGTTCTGTGATTCTGTAAAGAAGTTTCATCCTTGGTGACTGTCCTCCATAGCACTACTTTCTGCCCAAATGGCAAAACAGAGATTCTGCCCCAGAAATGCTCTTCCCTGCTACCTCTCTGCTAAGCTGTTGGAGTCTGCAGCGACACTATTTGGAGTCAAGTAATCAACGCAAGTTATCATCCCAGAGCTGTGTGCACACGTTATCAGGTGCCCTCCACGACCAAAGGGCTGATGTTTATTGCAAACCTGCTACCCATGGAGACTGACCAAAGGGTTGCAGAGCTCTGCATCTGACTGGTAAGCAAATGACTGGAGGACACTACTACATATGCACAAAAATATTAATACCCTGTACTCTGTAAGGGCCCACAAAGGGGATGACATGGTTTTATTCTGCCAATATGCAGAGGATTAAGGGTTTCTGCTTGAAGCCACTAACAACCTGAACAGGAGAATTACAGTAATTCCACTAAACCCATGCCAAATCTAAGGGACTGGCATGTTGCTACCCCTTCTGCTTGTCTTGAAAACATAAGAGCCACGGTACTACAAACAGAACCAGTTGTGCAAAGAGGTCCCATTTCAAAAGTGACCTTATAGGAGTCTTACGCAGTGTCGACAACATATTTCAGGACACCTCTCACCATCTTGAAATCTACTTCTCTGACGAGGAGGAATTCCAAAGAGAGCTCACAATTAGCCATTAGCGTGTCAAATATAGCTGAGACTCATGCTTTGTTTTCTGTTGCTCACACAACTCTGTTTTTTAGTGCAAAGCTTCTCGCAGCAAACAACAGCAAAAGACTCCATCAAAACCTGCACTGCTTTAGCTGTTAGGTCACCACAAGAACACTGTTGTCATTACTTCCATTAGCAACGTTTTGCCTGCATCTATATCATCATTAACAGCGTGACATGCTAATTTCTATTACTATTTGATTAAAACCCAAATGTACTGAATAACTGTTTGTGTGTAGTTATTAGGGACCTAGACAATTAGGGACTGATGCCAAGTGTATGAGGCTCAACAAGGCCCAGTGTCAGGTCTTGCACTTGGGTCATAACAACCTGAACCAATGCTATAGGCTTGGGGAGAGTGGCTGGAAAACTGCCCAGCAGAAAGGAACCTGGGGGCTACTGACTGACAGCCAGCTGAACACAAGCCAGCAGTGTGCCCAGGTGGCCAAGAAGGCCAACGATAACCTGGCTTGAATCAGAAATAGTGTGGCCAGCACGAGAAGCAAAGTGATTGTTCCCCTGTTCTCAGCATTGGTGAGGCCAAACCTAAAGTACTGACTTCAGTTTTGGGCACCTCAACACAAGGAAAACATTGAGATGCTGGAGTGAGTTGAAAGAAGGGCAACAAGATTGGTGAAGGGTCTGGACAATAAGCCTTACTGAGGAGCGGCTGAGGGAGCTGGGGTTGATTAGTCTGAAGAAAGAAAAACCTTATCATTGTCTACAACTACCTTAAAGGAGGTTGCAGAGAGGTGGGGGTTGGTCTCTTCTCCCAAGTCATTAGCTATAGGACAAGAGGAAACAGCCTCAAGTGGCACCAGACGAAGTTTAGACTGGATATTAGTAAAAGATTCTTCACTGAAAGGGTTATCAAGCACTGGAACAGGCTGCCAGGGAAGTGGTTCAACCACCAACCCTGGAGGTATTTTTAAGACTTGTAAATGTGGCAATGATAGGGATGTGGTTTTGTGATGGGCTTGGCAAAGTTAGGTTAATGGTTGGACTAAATGAGCTCAAAAGGTCCTTTCCAACCTAAACAGTTCTATGATTAGGAGAATGAAACTGCATGTCAAGAGTTGTGGCTGCAGTACAGGAGTCTGTCTACGTGGGATGCATCTCAGTTACCGTTTCCAGATGCAGTAGACACACTTAATAGCAACAATTACTATACAGAATGTAGTAACTCTTCTGCAAAACCAATGTGAATGCAATTCCTGCACTGGGAATTCAGGTACTCCCTAAAATTAAACACGGTGACATGATGAGTGATAGAGAGTTTTTGCATTTTGTAAACCGCGTTAGTTGGAACACAAATTATTAATTCTTTGAAGGACATTACTGGCCATCTGTGTGATCACAGCGCAAAAGCCAGTCAGTGTGTCTTTGGAAAAGAGTTCCCTTACATGTTCATTGAGAGCGTGGATATTTAGGTATTTCAGCAGTAAAACTGGGCTGCAGTGAGTATCAAGATGACTGATCAGTAGTACTTACAGAAAATGTTATTTATATTGCGTGATGCTAACTCAACTCCATAAAACCCACAGTTTAGCAACGATAGCTGTAATCTGTGCACACACATACGGGCTAAGGACCTGCATTTTCTCATGCAAACACACACACACACACTGGTGTGTACATATTGGGTTATAAAAACCAACCGTCAGCAAACAGAATATTAAATACTATACCTTTGAGTCATAATCTTATAGGCATCTGGCAGATAACAGCGGATATTCTCCATCTGAGCAGGATCAGAGTCACAGATTTTATCATCAGTTCTCCCGTAGTTGGCACTTTCTATCATGATGACATCTGTTCCTGGGCAGCGAAGCTCGATGGGGTAACTCTCACAGGACAGCTCCCTTCGGACCACAGCCATGGGGACCGGGGCACGGCTGAAAGCTGCAAGGATTAACACAGAAACACAGCAAATATTTACTTGCCACACTGAGGCTAGGATTAGGAGCGCAATAATATTTAGCTGCAGGTTTTGTCCATGTGCTGGACTGAGATAGTTTCAGTGCCACTGAGATACAGCCTGTAGAAAAGGGGTCCAATCCCCAGCTTACTGGCTGCCCAGAGAAATCACTACTTCGCTCGGTGATTTGATTTTCTCATTTCA
Source organism: Phoeniculus purpureus (assembly GCA_028565055.1). NCBI lineage: Eukaryota > Metazoa > Chordata > Aves > Bucerotiformes > Phoeniculidae > Phoeniculus > Phoeniculus purpureus. The sequence continues at coordinate 38,149,046 of JAOXOE010000343.1, forward strand.
AAAATAAGCATTTGATGCAGAGCTTTAGAAATCCCCTTTTGGAAGAGGTAAATAGCACCTATGGCATTGCTATTACTTCCACTCACCAGCTGAAAAGCCGGTTGGTATTGACATATAAAATTAGTCTTGTGTTGTACCTAATCAACTGGGGGGAATTCTCTGACAATGAGCAACCCAAGCATCGGGCTCCCACCTGCTCAGTGAGATTGCATCTGTCCTACTGCAGATGTCCATCTGCATTGCTCCTCACCCTTTTTTTGGACCCTGGAAAACACGAGCCTAATGGCTTTTGCTGTAGCCTGCAGCTTGGGGGATGGCCTGTTGATTCTGGCAACCATCCCCAAGTTTGAGCCCTGACGTGATATTTTCCATGAAAAGACTAATGTATGGGAACTGGGTGATTAAAGCTCGGTCCAAGCTTTGGTCAGATCTGCCTGGATGTTCAATACTGTAAAATACCTGTAAAGTTAATTTAAAGAGCTCTCAGAAATCTTACCTGTTTTAAAAGAAATCCAGGCTACAGTTTGCAAAAGAAAAAAGAAACATGCCTTGAGATGTCTCGGAAACAAAGCCCTCAAGCGTTAGTAAATAAACTCACATGACAACAAGCAATAATATTTCCCATCTTTACAGCCTCTTTGATCCAAAGATCTTAAACTGCTTCACAAACTTGAATGTATTAATCCCCCAAAATATCCACATGAAGAAGCTATACACTGTCTTTGTCATCTCAGCTACAGAGGTTTATGTGGCTTCCAGAAGCCCTCATGGGAAATCCATGGTGAAGCAAGGAATCAAATACTTGCTTTCCAGTTGAAGTCACCAGCTGTGAACTGAAGCAAAAGCCAGCTCCTTCCCTTTCTTGTTCCACAAGAATGAAAACCCACCATCTCAAAAAAGGTCTCCTGCTGTAGGATGACGTGACATCCTGACTCCATTCTCTACTTGCAACCATAAAACTCAACACATAAACTAAGCCTTTACCTATGTGATGGGCACAAAGCACTCAGGGAAGATTTAACCCCCTAACAGACTTAAGGCTCATGACACCTGGAATCTTTCAACAACCCACTTTTCCTCCTGGCGCTATTCTAAAAATACCAACATACCCCCCGTTCAAGATGTAAACATCCCTTCCAATATGTTATTGTCTGTCCCACGTAACTTCCACACGGCATTTTGCTTATGGCACTAGGAGCATGCTGACTTGTCCTGATACACCCCATAACTGCACCGAGGCTGCTCTGTCTGGCAGGCAGGCATCCAACACGTTCACTTCTGTGAAGCCTTCTAGTGTTCCAAGTGTCTCCTTTAGATTTTTGTTATTGGGCAGATGAGCAGTTGCGTTTCTGTAAATACGTTCGGATCAGACCCTTACTGGTGTGCCAGAGGTGCGGACTGATTGCCAAACTCCCAAGAGAGACATGCATTCATCTTGAATAACAGATTCTACAACTAGAACAGCTTTAGCATTTGGGTCATGCAAGATCACAGAATCACAGTACATTAGGGATTGGAAAGGACCTCGACAGATCATCTACTCCCCCTCAGCAGGATCATCTAGATCAAGCTGCACAAGAACATACCCAGGTGGGTTTCAAATGTCTCCACAAGAGAATCCACAATCCCCCTGGGCAGCCTGTTCCAGGGCTCTGTCACACTCACTGGGAAGAAGTTCCTTCTGATATATGGAACCTCCTCTGTTCCAGCTCACACCCGTTGTCCCTTGTCCTATCACTAGATGACACTGAGCAGAGCCTGGCTCCATCCTCATGACACCCACCCTTCACATATTTATAGACATTAATGAGGTCACCCCTCATCCTCCTCCAAGCTGAAGACATCCAGCTCCCTCAGCCCTTTCTCATAAGGGAGGTGTTCTACTCCCTTCTCAGTGCACAAGTTTCTTACTTCAAATTCTACAACTGTTTGCAAACAAAAATGGCACAGAATATTCTGCATTCTTCATAGAGCTCTAAAGTAATAAAATATCAGCTATCTTATTTCCAGTGTTTTATGAAATCTTTATGGAATACTGTTAACTATGATTAACACATAATCTTCAGCTGGTAGTTAACTGGCTGTTGATTGAAACATGAGGCATGGGAATCTAATACAAGCTTTATGATTACTGTGATTTTTTATGATCATTGTGATTTAATCACACAGACACTGGAATAATAAATTTTTCTGCCAAACTGCTAGAATCTTATCTGACAAGTTCTCACGCTCCTATTCAAGTGCAGAAAAAAAAACCAAACCAATGAACAAAATAAAAGTGAAAAAAACTAAACTGCAAAAACCTCACTCATGTTCTTTACCAAACCATACAACACAGAAGCCCTCTTCAGAACTAGAGAGCTGCAAAAATTAACTCAAAACAGTCTTGCAAAACACCAGTTGCCTACTCTCCTGAGGCAAGTTTTATTTTTACTTAATTATCATTAACCATCATACCAAAGAGTAGGAGAACAGATTTTGCTTCTTGGTAGTGAGTTTTTGTGATACTGTCATAGGGATGACTTCAAAGAATTCTGCTGGAGCAGCACAACCACGTCCTGATGTCAGCCCTCAGCCTGGGGATCAGACATTACACACAAAGGTGTGGTACATCGCCTTGACATTAGCAGGGATTCGTGCAACATGGAAACTATTTGGATTAAGTATCTCTCCCCCCTCTTTACTTTTTTTTTTAAGAGAAAACAGAATAGACCTGAAACTGAATTGGTTTGATGGACAGAAAGGGATCTTCTCAAACTTGTCCAGCCACAACTGTTTTTTCCAAGTGTTTCAAAGCTCTTTCTAGGCTATCCACATTACTTAGCAATTACACAATGATCTCAAAGAAGTATATTAGTACAGACAACTGGTTACTAAGGTAACAAGATGTTACTTTAAACCAGCAGCTCTTGCCCAGCTCATCAGCTTCACTCATTTCTTTCCTTTCTTCTCCCCAAACCACGCGCACATGACAGGGCCTGCTCTACAAGGGACTGCACGCACTTGACTTGCGTTTCAGCCTCACCATTTGAGCTAATGAGACAATAAAGGGGATTAGATGATGCAAGTGTTTAAACTCTTTGGAATGAAGTCGTTTCATTCTTAATTCTATATTAAAAATTTGAAAGTTGGATGAAATAACTTTCAAAGTGTCTTCTCACTAGAAACTATTTTGCAATTAAAAAACACATTGCACATTGAAACTTGACATGATAAAATAAGACAGCAGGGATAGTTTCAGGAGAGGAAAATATGGTTAAGTTTTATTGACCGAATCTTGGCTGAAATTTTCCAGAGGCAGACTCATGTTTGGAAATAACAGTTGACTGCTAATTGCAGAAATTTTCAAGGTTACCCAAGGTCTAGCTCCTCCAAAATACTGACACTCCTAATAAACAAATTCAGCATGTCACTACTTTTGAGTTTGTAAGACCTGTGTGCTCTCAACATCTTTCGTGATTAAAAACACCAGTCGTCAGCAGTAGCTTTACAAGAAATTATGCTTTTGGTTTTTTTTACAGGAGGAGGTCACCTACAACAATCCTCTGCTCCAAGGAGAAATCAACTCCATCAAAACTATGTGTGACATTTATCTAACCTGGCCTTCAACACTCACAATGACGACAACTTCTGTAACCCTCTGCTGTATGTTGTTGCCATACGTCTTACTATCTAACTTCAAATAAACTGCTGTAATTAAAGCCTGAGTTCTTGTCTTATCGTCAAATGACATGTCTGTTTATCATGTCAGTGATAAACATCTTTAATTTTGTTTTTCACTTGTAAGAACACAAAAAGCTTTTTGGCCTAGAAGGGTGTTTTCCGTGCTCTTTCAGTATACAAAATGCCTATAAGCATTCTCAGGAGGAACAATTCACATCAAAAACTGTGGAAGTACAGCCTTGCCACTGGAATGACTGCCTTGGTGATCAGTTACATTCTAGTATTATTTTAAAGCCATTCACGTAAAAAGGAGGATTGATTCTGTCTACAGCCTAAAGTAAACAATACACAAGTGAATTCTGATCTATTACACGGGAAGACACACACTCAAAGAGAAAGGGTTAGAAGTCAGAGACATGCTCTGCTCAGGTAGTATGTTCCTCTGCTCTTGGCAATGAAAGTAGTTCTCCTTTTGTGGTCAGAATAACAGAGTTTAGGTAAATCAGTCAGTATTTGGCTTGCAATTTTTAAAGAACAAGTGGTGTAATAAGTTGGTCCGTTCTTTTTGCCTAGTAAAAAAACAAACACAACTCCAAAATACCAAAGAAAACCCAACCCCAAACCAAAATACCCCAAGCAATAATTCATTTTAATTTACATGTCAGGCTGGCAGAATTTCCTGTACCGCTGCCTGATAATCCTAACAAATCACCACAACCTGCAAACCATCCACAGTGGAATCCTAATACAACTCTCCTTTCCCCACACCTTTCTGGTTTTTTTTCCTTACATAACCACTCAATACACAGGAAGCTTCTGTACGGGTTGTCTATTATAAGAGATACAGAAAGCCTCCACTGCTGAGGTTCACACTGTCCTCATGAAATGAGCTAGATTAATATAGTGAATATAATTCGCTTTATTTTCCAGTCTTTCCGCTCGGAATTGAATAAAGTTCCACAGGCAAACTGTCAACACCAATAATACTATTGATAGTTAACTATATGACATGGTAAACAGCCTTCTGTTTACCTCATATGCACACAGACCCTACAAACCCAGAAATCTAAGTTTTGTATTTGCTTAGTTAAGAAAATGCTCTTCCTGACAGCATCTGGAAACACTTAGTGATATTTAAGCAACTCATTAAAAGTTAAGTGAAATTAATACACATTCATACTTCATTTAAAGCTTTCAAATTATTTAGAGGAGAATATCAAATGGTTCAAAATAGATTGAATACTTTCATTCCCATCAACTACCAAACAAACTCATCTGCAGAGTGAAAGCAGAATAAGTTCAGCCAAGGTTTTGGACAGAGAAGTATTTCCAATAAATAAAGTTAAATTAGCCGAGCTTTATTACTGAATTTTAATTAAATTCTATATGGTCTTCATTTTATGGTATTGGCTTTTTTACTAAATCAGTTGTGACATTTGTGTTTATAAATGTAACTAAAACGCTCAGGATCTGCAGTCCTATTATTTCACAATGACGATATTCTAATGTATTTGTTCTGGTGGAAACCCAGAGAAATATTCTGCCTAGGGTAACAGATGGCTTTTTAAATTTTTGTTGCTATTCCAGAATCTTTAAGTCACCCAAAATGCATCTACTTAAACATGATACTGCAGTTACTGCAAAACATGATCTACATGTTCACTGTTTAATATTTAACAATCTGGATACCATTCCTGTTTGGAAATAACTCTACTAAAGATGGAAATCATTACCCTAGCTTTGCTATAATAAATAGATTTGCCTTTTTTACATTTTATCTTCTAATAGTAACAAAAAGTAAATGACTCATTTAAAATTAAAGTGTATTTTCAATCAGTGTAAAAGCAGTTTTGCAACTCCACTGAGTAATCTTAATTCACAGGTAATAATGGGTAGAAAGATTTACAGATTAGTTTTGTATTTTAATGAGATGTGAGATGCCACAATACAATAAAAACACGAGCACACCCAAAGCATTCATCGAGCAAGCCAACATTTACCTGTTTTTAAAAATTTCAAACACTTCTTGCTTACTAAAAGTTCACCCTTTTTGCTTAAAGCTACGTTCTGCAGTGCCCATAAAAGTGTGGTAAATGCTACACAAAGTCTTCAGCTGTGAAACACAGAAGCCATTTGAGCATGCTGCTTTAACACCTTGCAGTGATACTGCTCATTTAATACAGTGTTTGCGACGTATCTTATCAAAACCACTCCCTGTGGAAAGAATCTCTTGATTCTTGATCACAATAGCAACATGGTCATATGAATACATAACATCTGTAAAAAACAGCTGTTCTTAAAGGACTGGCTGCGTAGATAGCTGAAATAAATACACCATTTGCTTCAATTCAGCACTTTGATCCAACCTACTGACTTGTGAGTTAAGACTCAAAGCTGACCCATTAATACAGGAGTATCTTGTCAATTAGACTTCCTGGCATGAAGGTTTGTTGTAAATAAAGTATCACTTAATCTTGAGCAAACCTGACAATTACGGTTAAAACTATCACTTTAATTTTGTCATCTGCTGAATGTCCCTTTATATGTATTTTCATTATTTTTAAGTAGTATAAAGCCTGCAGTCTGATCCTATTTAATGAAAATGAAATTCCACAATGATTCCCAAGTGTGAAATTAAGTTTTAAATTTAAGATTATGTTTAATAGTTTAGCTATTAAACTATTAAAAGTTTAATTTAAAATATTATGTTGGAATATAGACTAGTTTGTTTCTTGTAAGACTGATATCCAGTCAGAGCTTTCATACTTCAATTTCGAAAGCTGAAGTGGAAAAAAACCAAAACCAAAACATTTTCAAATTATTTCCCTAGAAATATATTTCCTTGAGATTCACTGACATAAAAGATCCATACTTTTGTTTTTCAGAATTTATTATAAATAAAATGAAACCAAAGATTTTAAAAAAGAAACCCTATATAAATTCATAGTCACAGAAAAGGCAACGTTACAAATGTTTGAGATTGCTTTGGTTAATTGTGTTGGTTTGGTTTTTTTAAAAGCAAAAAGAAATGTAGTACAAAACTCCCAAATACCTCTTATGTGTGAAAAATACCGTCTCAGTCCTGAAGCGCACGTAAGATTGACTTTGGAATAATGCTGTATTCCATACAGAACCAGAATGAAGCACCGTTAGAAGTTATTTGCAATACAACTGACTCAATATAGAGTAAAATTTGAAGCCATACAGCGGCAATTTTCTCTCGATCACAGAACCGAAGGTCTGCAGGACTACAAGTCAGAGGTGGATCTCAAATTCCCACACAACATTTGTGAAAAAGTAGTAAAACCAGTTTTTGAATTTCAAGACACACATACTTCCAACAGGGAAAAGCAAAGCATAAATATTTACTTACAGGAGAAAGAACACTGCTAAAACACTTTTTTTTTAAGCTGAGGTTGATGACCAAAGCATCTTAATGTGCTGAAAAAGTCTTCTATTTGCATTGGCAAAGAGTTTTTAAACCATTTACGTCAGGGCAGAAAACAAAGCCCACATAAAAAGTTCCAATCCATTAGTTTTGCATGTATACATTTATTTATCCATCTTATGACGTTAAGTTTCCTCTAATTTTTTTTTATGTTACTGATCTAAACCCAGCAGCTATTACGTAAGCCTACTGTGTATGCATTACACGTATTTGTATAGTCAATCAAATGACATTACTACGCGTTGTTTTATCAAACAGTAAGAGATACTAGGAATAGGATAAAATATTCCTGCAACCTAAAGCAAGTCTACAATTTGGGCACAAGAATTAGCTCCCAGTTCTGCAGGTCTCACAGTAAACACAAAAATAAGCAAGCCAATTAGTTGCAGAGATTGATAAGGATTGTTTTTTCTTCTTCTCCCTTTCTCCCTCCCACAGCAACAGCATTTGATGCTCTAGTTTATGCTGCAGCAGACACATTCCAACAAACTTGTGTTTCCAGCTCAAACACTTGAATATCTCTTCTTAGCATGGTCCTGTCGTTTTTCCCTGGCTCACAAGTAACTTGCTGGCTGCCAGCGCTGGCATGACTTGTAACCAGTGCGTGTGAGGAAGGAAAAACAACAGTATTGTTCAACAAGTGAGACTGGTGACCTCAAACTTACAGATGATACCTCCCCTTCATACAGTACTCCAGCCCTCTATGCAGAACACACTAGCACTGCTACATGTTCATCGTTTGTACTTGGGTTCTAGTGTGTCAATCCCTTCTTTAAATAAAATCATGACTGGCAGCATTTACTGTTAGGATCCCTTTCTAGATCACAGTAAGGGTAATTCCAAACAGAATGGAATTATTTAGTACAAAAAGTTTCCACTATTTATGCCTTTCATGAATCATTCAAAGACTTATGTCAGCAACTGAAAATATTCATGTTGATCTTCCAAGATTAGCTGATCTATAATGCGTGCTGCCCACTAATTTTGCCTTTCAGAAAGTCTCTTGCAGGTCTTCCAAATACTACCACTCACTGCCTAAAAATATAAATAGAAGTTCTTCTAGAATATATAAATAAATAATAATTGCCTATGGTTCAAACCATTCAAACCGGCGGGTTTTAAAAACCAGTACCCCTTGTGAGATCAGCTGGTACCAGACACTCCAGAGAAATATGTTCTTAACTGGACTGCTCTGAAGCACTACATCCATTACTGAAGAGCCTTCCTAAACTGTTCTACAGGCTGGCTTACCTATGGAAGTGTCTAGCTTTTGTCATGCATAAGACAAAAATCCACCACCACAACTACATACACTGGCCAAGCAAATAGTTACTCACTTTTTAAAAATCCTGCTTGGTCTTCAGTCAGAATCACTTTGTAGCACAACCCCCACAACACTCCCATTATAGGAAGTCCAGGACAAACTGCACCATCACCTAACTTCCAAGAGACACTGGAACAGGTTGCCCAGACAATGACCCATCCTTGGAAGTATTCAAGGCCAGGCTGGATGGGGCTTTGAGCAACTAGTGAGAAACAACCCTGCCCATAGCAGGGAAGCTGAACTAAGCGGCCTTTAAAGGTCCCTTCTATTGTTCTAGGATTCTGAAGTCTTCGACTTGCCAGTCTAAGACCATTGGCTAGGTTTGCCCACAACAGACAGCAGTTAAACTGCTGAAGATCAAACCGTTCAAGTTCAGCTTTAGAACACATTCCTGTTTCAGTAAGACAAATTCACATGTACAAACGATGTCAACAACTTCCCCAGAATCATCCATGTGTGAATTATTAATGAATAAGCACTTCCAGCATCAGGATCTTAGCATTTACAAGAAGAGTAATTTTTGCTTGCATTTCTTAAGTAATGGAAAAGATAGGATGGTTTTTAAATCATTCTAAGGGCAACCACTATAATAACCCCACTTAAATAACAGCCAGTTCTTTTCCAATGAACAGCACAAATAATTACTGTGTTAGTCCATTATTAGGATGATGAGTATTGTGTTATGGTCAAAAGGAAAAAGCCTAAGAAAAAACCTGCCCAAACCAAAATGCTCCAGCAGCAACAGCTTGTACTGTGCTATTTAACTGGCTTTACTCCAGTAGCTCAAATTTAAGAGTTGGCTTTCTGTAGAAACGCAGTAAGTGAAAACTGGGAAAAAAAAAAAATCCCACACCTACAGCTGTCACCTAAAATTAAACACAACATTTTTCTCCAAATCCCAAGAGTACTTTCAAAAAGGTACCATGAGATCATTTTTAGCTACTGCATCTACAACAAATAAACAATACTTTTATTCAAATACGTTAAAAAATATTAACAAAAGTGAAAAACAAGTACCAAAACGTACAGGTCTCTAAACAGCAATTATTTATTTCAGTTTAAGAGCAGCCTGTAACTTAGAAACATTTTCTTTTCACCTGTTATAATCTGCACCATACACAAAAAAGAAATAAACTACACATTTTGGAGGGCAAAAAACCCCACCTTAATACAGATGGGCTGGTGTTAGACAGGATAATTTCATGCAGAGAGATGTGTGCTACTGGAACAGTACCAACTAGCTGATGTGTGCAAAACAGTAGGTGATCTTAACCTTCTCCAAGACAACTGATCAAATGGCTCCGATCCAGTTTAAATTGCTTATTATTTTACTGAGATACTCAGCAAACGTGACAAAAACATGCCACGCCTGTAGAAATTTATGTACATTTTTAAAATAGAACTGGGTCAAATTTTAAAGTTGTTAGAACATAATTAAATATCTTTTTAAAACTTTTAAAGAAGCAGTTACAGAGAAGTATACTCATAATGTCACACACAACATTGCTCCTCATTAAAACAGTCCCTGAGCTAAGCAAGCGCTTCATCAACAAGGATGAGGCACTATGACTAGAGAACTGGATGGTTTTCTTGAAAGTTTACGTATTCTTCTTGTATTAACATAGTTATAAAAAGGGATTAACTCCTTTTGGCACATAGAAAATAAACAACATGCACGAAACTAAACAATATAAAAGTACTTACGAAATCAAAGTCTCCATCTTGAGGGACTTTCCAGTTATCGGGAAAAACGTTTTTGGATATGTGGTAAGGTTCATGCATGTTCTGATTACAGTTTTCAGGGCTTTTGTTCTTGGAATCTTGTTTATCAAAGTAGTCCATGAAAGAAGGTCTTTGAACTTGCGGCGAAGTAGCATTTCCTTATTTGAAAGAATAAAAACAGAAAGTTACAACGATTTAAAGATTAAAGATTTACTGCACTATAAAATAAACTCCATTTATTAATGTGCTTGGATTTTACAGAAACTAATACAGTCATTTGAATGTGGCACAAGCCTCCGCTTGTCCCCTGAGGATCTTTAGCATAAAGCTCATAGCCGAAGAATGATATTTGTGCAGCGAAATACAATGTGCAAAAATGTTCGAGACGTTTCAGAGCTGCACGCACAAATATTAGAAGTTACTTCATGCGATATCTATTTGTTGTTATAGAGACTGAATAACACAAGGTGCTAAGCATCCCTTTGGGTGCTGAAATGCCCCCAACTTCAAGGCCTGGTCCACAGTCACTTGTAGGAAAGCAGCAGTTAAATCAGTTTCATCAGAGGCGCAATTTAAAAATTACTTAGAGAAAGAACTTGCAAACAAAAACCCACCACTACACAAACTGCATCTAGACACGCTCAATTAAATTCACTGCTAGTGAGGATTCTCAGCAAATTATGTGATCACACTCTATTAACGGCCACAAAGCACCCTATTTCCATGGTGTGGAAACCCTGGGGGATTTCTGTCATCATCTACAGAGCTAGAAAAACTTTACAGAGCACACTAAGAACAGCACGAACTCCCGTGCTGTCATCTGTCTCATGAAACTAAGAGTAAAAATGAAATAAATCTACAACCCTAAATGACTGGAACTCTGTTTCTTTTACGGGATTTCAAAGCAAATTCAATACTAAACAGCACAATAAATAAAACATTAAAAATGCTTTAGTAGTTCTACATACGTCATCTCAGACACTATTTTCTGTTCATGAAACACATCCTTGCTTTCAGCATAACTCGTTCAACATAGAGAAATGTGAAATACATTTCTGCAAGTAACACATGAAACAAGATGATATTAAAAACTAAAAGCTAGAAGAGCACACAAACCCCTTCCCCAAAAGACCCAACCCACAGGTAGAACTCTACTTCTTATGCATATAAAAGAATTAGATCATTTTAATGACTTGTTTTAACAACTGAAAAGATAAATCACTGGAAATATCTTCTGAGTTTAGTTTAACATGATCACTAAGCCTTGCTGATCTTATTAGGATTTACACTTAGGGGTTTTTTTATTTAAGTGGTATATGTCCAGTTTTTCCCCCTCTTGTTTAATCATTTCTTCTCATTCCCTCATTTAACTCATTTGAATTTTGCCACTGATTAATAGTGGCCCACATTTTTCATTAATGCTTATTTCTGTACTGACCCCATTTTATAGCATGTTGATTTACTCATTCTTTTTCTGCACTATGATGTTCTAGTAGAATTTCTTCCAGCCATTTTGAAGTGTTCTTCTAGGCTTTACTGCATTAACTCCAGTTGCTTCTCATCTCCAAGATGATTCCTCCATTCAGTTTCATCCTTCATTCAGAAACTTCCTTCCATGTTTCCACAGGCACTTTCACCTCTTCTACCTTTTTGAGCTGATTTTTCTCTCAGTTGCTGCCATGTTCTTTTCTAATATACTTTTCTAATCCCAAATCACAGATCTCTCTACTCACCACCTTTTATTTAATGACAACCCTGACCATGACAAAACACATTTAATGGACTAAACTCCATATACTGCTGGCCTGTTACCACCAATTTTTGCAATTCTGCTGAGATGCCTGTACTTACACTTCATCCCTGAGACACACTTATAAACATGAAGATCACCAGCGTCTGTTAGAAACTCTCAGTACCAAAACAATGCCCCATTAGAGTTAAGGTAGTTTTCTTCTCATGTAACAGAAAACACTAAAGATTTTCCAAGCACTGCTCTTAAGTTGGAGAGCTATCTATAAATACCTTCCCTTCCATACACAATAGAAGACTGCGTACAAACAGAACCCAAACCAACCTCTCCAAATTCCTTGCTATCAAATGTGCATTAAGAAAAGGAAGTCAACAGGCCTGAGATTACTCCAAAATGTGTAGAGAATATTTTACATTTTGAGGACCTTTTCTATTTGTTTTGTTAAGTAAGAATTTAGAACTCACTTTTGATTCAAATCTAGAATACACTCAGTTAACCCATTTAAAAGACCAGGCTGCTCACCTTCACTGCAAATGTAAAACCGCAGAGAAAAACATACCATTAAATAAAACCTCGGGATTTTTTTACTTTGGGGAACAAACCTCAACACACCCCTGGTCTCATCATTTTGCAGCCATATTTCTGGTTATAAGGCTTCCTTTTAAAAATAATTAAATTATAAAAGAGACTCTCCCTTTGATCTCTAGCTAACCTAACACAAAGAAGTCCGGTTAATGTTTCATAGTAAATGGGAGAGGTTGACACCTACTAGTTTTCCTAGAAAGCAAATAAGGTCAGCAGATTAGGGCATCTATGTCCTAAACAGGGGAGATTCTCCTGTGACAGTTTCCTGGGAGGAGATGGTTACGGGCAATGGTGGTTTGTTTGGGTGGGGTTCTTTATGTGTTTGTTGAGGGGTTTTTTCCCCAATTTCCAAAGGGAAGTTTCCAAGTCTTTCTCTCACTCTATCACCAGGGCACTGGACCTCTTCAGCAGCCAGTCTACAAAGGAAAGGTTTTTCTTTAGTCAAAAGCCACGAGATCCCACAGCCTTCCCCAACCTGGAGATTTCCATCAGCCACTAAGTGAGAAACACCTCCAGCTGCTGCCTCTTCAGTGAAGATCAGGCTCTTAAGAACCTGTCAGTACCTTCATGTGTTCAAAATGTACTGCTCTGATACTATTACACTGAGAAGCTGTACTGCAATCATTTTTTAGCCTTCTTTGGACTATCATCTCCACTACTACGGCTAGAACAGCTTATAGAACAATATATACTTAGCAAGTATGAAACACAAAGCCTACCACTACTTTCTCACCACACAAGGTGGCCTTAAAGCTCTTGTTTCCCAAGAGAATTAACTACAGTAAGGGTCAAGGGGCTAAAGTTGTTAGCTCAGTCTCCAGACAAACTCACTTAATGAGCTACCACACTGGAAGTTGCCACAGACACCTTCTTCAGTCCTATTTTAAGCAGAAATTGCAACTGTTTTATGAGTGGAGCAGGTGAGCTCTGCTGCTAACACATGCCTATTAGGCAACCAACTCAGAGAATTAGAGGTCTACTTTGTCTCCAAATCACAAAGAAGAATCATCAGAAACTAGATCACCAGTTCCTTAAGTCAAAGCAGCTGTGAATCTACCAAGGGATGTATTTACCAAAAATAGCTGCAACTTGCATTTAAATGAAAAATCCACATATTTTTCAACCAGCTGAAGCTTTCACAGACCTTTTAAAGGACTGTGAACTAAAATTTAAAGAATTTTTAAACTAGAAAGAGTTTCCTGCACAAAATATTGCTTTGCTTCCCAAGAATGAGACTTGTAAAACTTATTTAATAACTTTTGTTCTATTTTTCCACCTTCTGGAGAAAAAAATATTCAGTGACACTACTATTATAAAGCCATTAGTCATTCCAGCAGAGCTATACTTCATTTCTGCTTTCAGCAAAACAAATAAAATCCATGGTAAGCTACCATTTTGCAAGAGCTCTTGAAGCTGAATTGCCAACATGTTTTTCTTAGGGAAAAAAAAATTCCCATTTGTAAAATATATTACTACTAGTGGCATAAATGAACAACTTTATTACCAGTTACAGGAGTGAGCTTGAGAAGTGGAACTGGCTTGGAAACAGCTATCGTGTCTTTCTGCACATACCGGAGTAAAGCACTAGTGCACCTGCACACGGCATCAAGCAAACCAGCTTAATGTGGGAACATGCTTGAATAAAACCATCCAAGGCTACGGCACCACTGACACCAAGCCACAGCTAAGCTTTTCTGCAGAATCTCTATAGGTCCTGGGTAATATGCTGTTATAAAACATATCAATAGCTTTTGCTTTTCAGTTCAATAACCATGCTGTGGGACTCAGGCCTTCCTAAGAGTTACAACGCATTACTCCAGAGCTAACCAAGCATCCACCTCTGACAACAGAGGACACTGACACTACATAGATATACACTAAAATCTCTAAGAAATAATGAAAACTAACTCAGGAATTCTCCTTTAAAAACGTAGCATCTACAGCATGGTGCATGTCCCCCTGTAATCAAAAGCCCCATAATACAACACCAAAAGAAAGCTCAGCAAGAAAGTGCTGAAACTGTGCTGAAACTGTGCTTGCCAGCTGATGGATAAAACCACCACTTGCCATCAGGCTACCTCCAGTTTGCTGGCATTACAGGTCTCATAGCAGTCACTTGTGGGCAGAGGGAAGGGAAGTAAGACTGGTGTCCCAAAGATTGTATCTTTCTGTTTGATAAGAAGGAAGAATGTGTTTAGGAATTTTACTGACTAAATCTAAAACTTGTACTGTCTTAGAGGGCAAAAAGCCACCGAACCACTTTTCTACCGTCCTTCTGTCAAATTCATTAGTTCACTGTCCTCCTCAGTTAACATATCTATTACTAACCATGAACCATTTAGAAGTTCCAACTTTAGTCTGAAACAACAGTTAGAGAAACTCAAAATGTCCTAATGGCAAGAAGTGACAGCTTGTCTGCCAGCCCAAAGCGGACAGCAAGGATAAATTTAACAGGGAAAAAAGGGGGGGGTGAGGGGCAGTGCTAGTGACAAGAACAATCAGAGGTACTTCTGGTGCGCCAGAGAGCTCTAACACTAAGCCTTGCCAACAAACCACAGAGGAAGAGAAGGAGAGGAAGTTTGTCTGAACACCAGTCTCTGAACTGAAATCTGGAAAGTCTTCTACACAAAAATAAGTGCAATCCAGGCAGCTGTCCACTCCATGTCAAACCTCCTGAGGTTCAGCTCTGTCCTCCCACCCCTCTGTATTCTGCATTTTTGTCCTTCCTTCCCAGTGCACAGTGTGTAGCCTTTGCTCAGAGCATGCACAGGCATACTAAGCAAGAAGGCAAAACTGTTGTTTATTGCTACGCTGTAGATTCTATGTTGGGGTAGGATGACAGGCCCCTTTTTGTTCCAATTTTATCTGGGCACAATTCCCTATTTATGAAAAAAATATGGTTTTGCTTATTTTCTGTCAGGGCTCCCAGAGGCCTCCAAGCATGGGCACTTAAAAATAAAAACTTATTATTGTTTCTTATTTTGTCATTGAGTAGGGAAACAAAAGGCAGAAGGAAACAAAACGTGAAACTAAACACAAAAGCAATTTTGAAAAAAGTTTGTCATAAATATTTTGTCTCTTGGAAGGAACTGAAGTCACTCTTCCCTAGTTCACTATTTCTCCAAGCCTCTTGCTTGCACTTTTCTGTTATTCGGAAGTATCAAACTATTTTTAAGACTTCAGAAGTATTTTAAGCTACCTATTCCACTTATTATCATCAAATGACACAAACATCCAGAAAGCACCCATCTTGTCTGTAGAGGTTCATTGGAAAAACTAACTAGTCTCCAAAATCCTGTGTCTTTGTCAAGCAGCAAGTAACACAAGACCTATGTCTGCCTCTCTGGGAGAACGAGGACCTGCATGTTCCTTCCTGGTGACATTTATTTAGGATTCTTGCTATTGGCTCCTGTTCCAAAGGAGGACCAGTTATTAGACATGAGGTCCCATTCTTGAATTACTTCTAATGTTTAAACAACGGGTGTCTAATGCAAAATACAAAAAAGCTGAGTAAGCACTGGAGCAAAACCAGTTGCCTGCCAGCTGAATGATGACACAACATGCCATCAGTTTCTGGCTTCCTTTGCTGGAGTTACAGGTCTCAAGACAGTCACCTATGAGTGGAGAGAGAGGGAAGAAGATTGCTGTTCCAAAAGTTACGTATTATTGTCTGACAAGAAAGAACAATGGGTGTAAGAATGATACAGCACAGAAAGGGAATTCCCTTTCTAACTACAAATTGTTACTTTAATAAATTAAAAATTAAAACAATTTTAAAAAACAATGTCTCCAGCAACACAGCAGACAACCTGGACATTTGCTGTATGTTCAACTGCCAAGAAAACATTCCTGCTTTGCACTTCCAATGATCTTATACAAATTACATCAGATGTAAACGTGAAAACACCAATGCAGCTTTGTTTGCTATAAAGCATTCTAAAACCTATTTGGCATAAGGTTCCTCTCTTGAGCTTTATAGATCATTACTACCAACCTCAAATAGTTGCCTCGAGTTAAGCATTACAGTGCTCATGAAATCAGGCACCTACAGCTTGAAATAGATTCATCTATTGATGCTGCTCACTCATGCAAATCATTCTATTACATTCAGTGGACCTCATTCTACAGCAGTCTTCAGCCAAATAATGAGCACATCCATATCTACATTTGCAAAGTAACTAATTAACAACTACCTGTTTATGCATATACCCATTTAACTTATAATATTGTTCTTCAAAACACCCGCGACTTGTGTTTTCTCTGTTCCACGCTCCCTCGCGCACTGCTGAAGTAAATTTGGACTTTTTACTTGGGTTTCAACAATTTTTTTCATCGTTGCCTTAAATCAAACGTTATTGATTAATACTCCAACAAATGTTCCAACACCAGCATGCTTATAAAACAGAAATCTGCTAATTGATCACGAGTTACAAAACAATTTTGCAGCAAGATGTGCACTGATTGCCGATCCCATGGAGAGCTGCAATGAGTTCCTGGGATGACTGACACTGAAGCTTTTCAGAGTTACACCACTTCAGTTTAGCTCCAAGGAACAGGTCCAAATGTATGTGCGATAGGAGACGAAACGTAAAAGACAGCGTAGAAGGAGGAATTCACAGAAGGCTAATTTGAGAGTTCCAGAGAGACTTAGCAAAGCGCCATAAACAGGCTTCTGCTTTGAATCTCCCACTGTAGTCATCTTTTTTCCACAAAGTATACACGGCACTTAGAAACAAAAATACCCCATTTCCCCTGTTTTAACCACAGACCACAACTTAAAAGCCACTGGTGATATAATGTTTTCATGCAGGAGGAGAACATAACGTTTTAATAGAAAAGGAAAGTAAATTAACAACATACTTTTCATTGTTCCATCTTCCTCTTCATCGTCATCACTATTTATTACCATGGTCCCCAAATCCGATTCTAACATAGTGCTGTTGTGTTCAATCATTGTCTGAGCACCTTCACTCATTGTGCTCGTGGCCCTCATGGTACCAGCACTCTCTGAATTGGTCTTGACCATGGTGTGAGAGTCCAGCTCATCTTCATCCTGTACAGAAAGATTTGCCAGAATGCAGCAGATCATTAAAAGAAAAAGAAACACCCCAAGTTGCAACCAAGTTAAGAGGCAATCACTTATCACAGAAAGGCTTAGGTTGGAAGGAACCTCAGGTCACCAAACTCCAACTCCCCAGCCCACTTAGACACCTATTCATTAGCTTTATATCTTCATGTGACCTAGCTGCACCACTAGACTTCCTGGATTAAAACTTTAAATTACAAAACAAAAAATATTCCATATAAAGGAGGAATGCAAATGTTGTTCTCACAGATGCACAGTACACACACAGATGTATGAAACAGGAATGTGACCCACACCCTCCCTACACATCAGCATCTAGTTTTGAATATGCCAGTGATTTTCATGACCCACTACACCTCCCTGGGTTCCAAAATCAGTACTACAAATTTATACAAAGTTATTTCGTGGTTTTGCAATGGACTATAACCAAGAATACTGTTAAATGTGGAGTTACATCTGGCTGGTGTCCATCCTCACATGGTGTTCCCCAGGGGTCAATATTGAGCCTGTTCTCTTCAGTATCTTTATTAATGATCTGGATGAGGGGATTGAGTGCACCCTCAGTAAGTTTGCAGATGACACCCAGCTGGGTGGGTGTGTTGATCTGCTGGAGAGTAGGGAGGCTCTACAGATGGACGTAGACAGGCTGGATCAATGGGCCACAGTTAACTGCATGACGTTCAACAAGGCCAAGTGCCAGGCCTTGCACTCGGGTCATACCAACCCCATGGTGGGCTACAGACCTGGGGATGTAGGGTTGGAAAGTACCGCTATTTGCTAACATTAACAGGAATTCCCACTGCTTTCCAAAGTCTGATTTATATTACATGCACAACGTCACAGCTTTCTATATGAACAAAAGCTATTAATTTCAAAACTTTCTTGTTGTTGTTTATAAGAAATAATACCCATCACTGTGAAGACAGCGTCAGAGAACACTATGCCAGCTTTTTAAATACAAATGCTGCTTTCCCCAGTTTTATAACCATATATGCATGCATGTCCTCTGTTGTGCCAAAGCCTCACTTCAGCTCCTTCATAAATTAACTCTATCCCCGATTAGCAAAAATACTGCAGCTACACAGCTTGGAAGACTATTGTGTTAATTCTTTAAAAATTCTGCCCTTTAAAAACAACTTCCTTGTGGCTACAGATAGCATTAAACTTTATTTCACCCATAATAGAACTCCCCCTTTCCCTAGTATCACTAATTAATTTTAAATTTTTAAGTATAAGGGTGACAAGGGAGGTGGAGTGGGACAGAAACAAACCCAAGCCTCAAAACCCTACCACGTTTGGCACTTTCTATTTCCCACAGATCTTCTTATTTTCCTTTCCCGTAATTCCATGACACAGCAGCCAATTTGCCTCTAGTATAGACAAACAGGCATGAGCCAGCATGAGCTGGAGTGCCTGCTTCTCTAACAGGTATCTAAGCAGATACAGTTAGTCGCAATACCGGTAACACCAGCTCCTGAAAATTAGCTTATCACAGCTCAACTAAGAGGCCAAAATTAAGTCTGGCAAACAGCATAACATAAGAGGATACAGACCTAAATCTGCCGTTTAAATATGTCAAATTAATCATTAGTTTTTCTTATTAATTATAATCTAGAAAATTTATTCATTTGCATTCTTTGTTGGTTTTCTGTTTCTTTGGTCTAAAACACTATAGTTATAATCCAACTTCTAGAATATAGATAGATATGTGTTTGTTTATATATTCTCAAAGATGCAGACAGTTGACAGCTCCAGCACTACAGGACTGCCACTAAATAAATGAGAACATTTTGGTACTGCTCCTCCCAGTGGCCACTTTAATTTTCTTTAAACCATTCACCTACAATGTTCTTGCTAACCCGTGTTCCCTACGCATTATCTTTATCCCTTTCTAGCAAGGGAACTTCAGAAAGTGAAGTCCAGAAGTGTATTTTTGCACTGCATTTTGAAAGTGCCAGAACAATTCCATTTTTGTTTTCAAGTACTTCTCTCTGACTCCAACAAAACTGACTCACTTCATACTGCTATTTCTCCTACCAAGCGTTACAAACGTGACATCTCTAACACACAGGCAGGCAAATCTTTGTGTTTAAGGCACCGTTACATTTGATTTACAGATGTGCTTGCCTAAGACTAATATCCACTTGCAGTGCACATGTTCCTAAACTTGCTAAAACTGAAATTATGAAACAAACACTTCCCTGAAGCTTGAAAGTTGTATTTTAGAAGTTAGTGGGGAAAAAAGTGGTGGCTAACAATATGAGAAATAGAGCCTTAAAGAGACCAGTTCCTATGTTCTGCTTCATTGAAAATATTATTTCTTTAATTAAATCAAATTCCTGGATTAGTTCCAAAGAGCACGATTTCATTTCTAGGCTAAGAATGTCACAAACCTTAACCTTACCATTGTCCCTCAGCAGAGAGAACAGTTGTCTTCTAACCTCAATACTAACAGATTGTGGTCAATAGTTTTTCCTCAGGAATGATGCACTGCAAAAGAGCAAGACAAAACTTTGCAGGGCCTGTGCATACTCCAGAATAATTCTGTGGGTCAAGCCAAACTGCTTCCAGAACTAGCATTCAAGTATTTCTCACAAACAGGACATTAAGCACTAGATTGGGCTAGTTCTGGAAAAGGTTATGTAAAGATATCCAGTGGATCAAACCTACGTAAGTGCACACGTACAGGCGAGATGGAAGTGATCCCGTTGTACGGTGGAGGGTTCTCCCACACCACTACACAGCAACAGTAGGAGTGAGTGAGCAAGAATTCTGACATTTCTTTAAACACTACAGTAGTACGTTTACAGAAATGTTTACAATAAACTACAGAAACTGAGCAATGTTATCATGTAAAGCAAGTATGAGTAAAACACTGCAAATACCCTGCAACCCTGTGAGACTAACTCTCCAGAGCACCCTATTTAAAAAAGTTAGAAGATTAGCAAAACTGAATTTTAAATCGTGCAAGTGCAATCACAGAACTGATTACGAGGACAGTAAAGTCAGATAGAATTCAGTGGAAACTTCACAATATGCTTGTTAGTATAAAATATCTTCACACCAGTAGTTCTCTCACAAAGGATGGCCTTGCACATCGTACCTACGTCATTATAGACCCCAGGTGTTAAATATTAAATGAAGCTTTAACATTCTGAAGGAGGAAAAGAAAGGGATGAAGTTTGACAGAAAAAAAACTAAACAAGAGAAGTAAACATGGCAGTTGCTTTAAAAAAAATCTCTTGAAATGTGGTTTGTGCATGGAAAAAGGACACTAGAGGGCACCAAAGACAGCTGCAACGCATGAACGGAAGATTTACGTGCTGGCAAAATGTAGTATCCTATAAAATAATCTCATTTACTATCAACATCTCATCAACACCTTTGAAAAAACGTCACTACAGTCACAGCTATCTTTTTTTACGAGCACTGTAAACATAAACACACAACATAGTTTGGTCAAGATCAAGTTCCTAACACACAAACTACAACCCCAGTACCTGCTTAGTACTGAGCACGTATTTAAGCTCAGGCCAATGAACAAAGCAGGTGAAAACATAACTCATCACGCTCAAATCCCATCAAATTCAACAGATGCATCATGATACACTAAACTTGTTTTCCACGTTCTAACCCACATGCCCAGTAACATGACTTGCTGCACACAATTTCCTCCCTGCACTTCCTCCTCCCTTCTCTTCCTGGAATCTGTTTCTGGCTCTAAGTTGCTGTGGATTTCAAGAATACACTCTTAAAAAGCTGTTTGTGCCCCCTGCGTAGCTGTACTGAACTCAGCAAAGTAATATTTACATATTTTTAACTTAAAAGACTGCAGTTTAATTTCATTAGGACGTATTTCAAGTGTTCTTTGGCTTAAAGGAAAAAAACCTACGAAAACAACGTTTTAACGATGTCATACAAAGTTATGTATCTAGAGATACACAGCTGTAGACACAAACACATGAAAGAGCAGGACAGTCAATATAATTAACTTCAGAAAAATGCAGCCAAGTGTATCAAGATACAAAATATGGAGTAACTCAAACTAGTTCCTTCAAAATAACTATAGATACTGTACAAATATAAAGGAGGCTTTATAGCAATTATTTCTTAGCGTTACAAACGAGAGGCTGAATTAACATTTGAGTAACCAAATATATTTTCCTATGAAAGAACAAACAAGTTCACATGCAGCAGTACTTTATTACTGATGTTGACTGAAGCTGCTGATAGTTGTCAGCCACCAAGCATTGTTCTTAACAAAACAGTACTGGAATAGTAATACTTCATTAGTTTTCTAAAATAATTAAGCATTCTTCACATAATAGAGACATTATAATATGGAAGAAAACATACAGAAAGAGCTGCTTCTTAGCTCACTCCTTTAAAGATCCACAGAAATAAATATTTAGACATGTTTCCTGTGAGCTGCCAGGCAACCAGTTACTTTACATTCCCCTAATACAGCTGCCCAGCCTCAGCATCCAGTTCACATCACATTTCCAAAAACGCATGAGAGAAGAGCTTGGTCATGTTTAGTAACTCGTAAACTAACATTTTAAACTCTGATAGTGGGATTAAACTTCCTTAGAACACACCACTTCCCTTTTTTAACAAAAAAAATCTGTACTGCTACCTATGAAAACATGTTAGATTGTCAGGAGGAATTCTCATTCTCATCACACAGCTCCCTAACAGGCATAAAATCAATGCAGAGAGCTGTGCTGGTAATGATATCTCTCTGGAAGGACGCAGACTGTATTCAGCCTGGCCATTTATTTACATGTTTTGAGCAGCAGAAAAAAAAAAAAGGCAAATATTTAGGCTACAACTGACCACTTCTCATAGAATCATCACAGCTAGAAAGGACCTCCAGGGTCATCATAGACTTGATGACTAGCCCTCATCGTAGCATCTCCCTAACCCCTAGACCATGGCCTCAGGTGCTCTATCTACACATTTCTTTAAACACCTCCAGGGATAGTGACTATCACCTCCCTGGGCAGCCCGTTCAAGAGCCTAACCACTCTCTCAGTCAAGAACTTCTTCCTAAGATCCAATCCCTGACACAACTTGAGGTCATTTCCTCTTGTCCAATCATTAGTAACATGGGAGAAGACGAAGGAAAGCCAACTTGAATTAATCCTTAAAATTCATTACATAGCTGTAAAATCTTTGCATATGATCAACTCTCCAGAACCACCCACTGTTCTCTCTTGTGCTTTCAGTTACATAAGTCACTTATAACCTGAGTGCCCATTACAAGACATACATGGCTTGAAGCAGAAATTGAAGCTATAAAAACTTATTGAAATGTAACTTAAGGTTAAATCTGATTTTCTAGCTTTTTACAGATTTCTTCTTGATTGGTCCCAAAACACACACTGGTGAGTAATGAGTACAACTGCTCCTGCTTTACATAGGAAGTTCTTGGGGGTTTAGATCAATAAATTTGAGCCCCCAACAGCTTAACTGAAACCATTCCTTCTCAATAGGAGAAAGACTCGATCCACCACCCATGAGAAACCTTTGGCATTGACAGACTCAAAGCTAGCATCAATATTTGCTCTTGCTTTCAGGTGTTACTAACTATGCCTTTCTCCAGGTGTGAGTCTGCCTTTGCAGTTCTAGGGAGGACTCCACAGCAGCATCACTGGGAAAAGTGTGTCAAGGTGTTAATTAGTTTACAAAATTTGTGTGTTAGGTGGCCTCATCCCAAGTGGTGTTCCCACTGTTTGCTCATTAAACAAAACAGGTCCCAATATAACTTTTTCAATTATCTCAACAAGGGAATCATGTGCACCCTCCATAAAAGTTTGCAATCATCACCAAGTTGGGTGGCAGTGTTGATCTGCTTGAGTGTAGGGAGGCTGCACAGAGGGACCTGGACAGGCTGGATTAAGGGGCTAAAGCCAACTGTACGAAGGTTGGACAAGTCCTACACTGGTTGAAGGGTCACAACCCTTCCATGCAATGTGGCAGGCTTAGGGAAGAATCATTGGAATGCTGCCCAGCAGAAAAGGATTTGGCGGTGTTGGTCATAGGCCAACCAACTACAAGCCAGCAGTGAGTCTAACATCATTCTGGCTTGTACCAGAAATGTTTGGCTTCTCACCACAAAGAGGAAAATAAGTCAGTCTGCTCTCTCTGCCTTGCTAACCAAAGACATTTCTGTTTGTTTGGATTTGAGGCACCTATCTTTCACACTTAGTGACAAGCAGAGTCTTGTTGTCTACTTTAACTCATAACGTACCTGTTCACTAACTGCACCACAGAACTACACAACAAAGTTCCCATCTACTGCAATGGTAATGCAAATAGGGAAGGCAGAATGTGGCTCCAACAAACTCCATGAGAAGTGGCTAAAAGTGCATCTTTAGCTGAGGTGAACCAAACTTGAGCCCTTCTAGCCAGTAGTGGGAGAGGAAAGGTGCACACTACATAGTGAGCTGGCACGGATTGTTTTGTCCATGTCTGGCAATCTGATTCCCCATTTGAACCTAAGATTAAGATTAGATGTGATACCTAATTCTGGGTTAAGCAAAAAGGCATCAGCAATGCCTAAGTATTTGAGGTTTACAGTTCAAAAGGCAACAGTTGGGAGGAAAGTCTGCTAGTAAAGACATTAGGTTTTTATGTCAGTAATAACTCAGTCTCTTCAGAGATCAACTATTCAACATATCACTCTGCATGTCAAGTCACATCTCCACATAAGCAACACTTTCCGATGTAAAAAAAAAAATAGTAATTAAAACCTTCCCTGTTTTATTACTAAGCAAATACGATCCACCTTTAAAAGACACAAGTTATTGATACTCTTAGAGCATGCTTTTAGACAAGAAAACCATCCTGCAAAACAAAAGATAATATTGTCTGTTGGGACACAGGACACAAAACATACGACAGAATCTGGCTGGAAAACATTCGTATATGTTTTCCATCACCTCATACTAACAACATAACAAGGATTCTACAATATGGGACAGCACAGGCTGCCTGACTGCACTGCTCTTCTGTTTGCTCAAAGCTGTAAGATTTCTCCTAACATTCCAGTCTCCATCTTCTCTGTGTTATTCCTGAATGACCTTGGCTCTCACTTTATGTGTGGCAACACACTTCTTTGAAGCACATACTGCTGCATTGCACAAGTCTGCCCTAAAATAAATCAGGGAGAGTAGGGAGAGTAATAATGCCAGGAACACTGACTTTTTCCTAACATTACCAAACAATTCTAAATGCAGCCAATTTATCACACGACCCACTTCTCTCCTCAAACATGCTGACACCACCACCTGAAAAATGAAATGCTGTCACTATTTTCACTTTATAGGTGCCACAGGATGTAAGCCATACTGTGATCACTACTTACTGTGCGGCATGACTATTCTGTGTATTATACTTCACAAATAAACAAAACTAAAACACAAAGCTAAGTGTTCTGAACTGAAAATTAGACCATTTGTCTACAAGCCCATATGTGAAAGTGGAATCTTAAGAGTTCAGGTTTGTTTTCTTTTTTATTGTTAGTCTGAGCAGTTGAAGCTGACCTGGTTTCTCTTCCTACCTCCTAGTAAACTAGGACACATCATGGAATTAGTGCTGAAAGCTGACTTACACAGCATTACTCATAGCAGCATTACTCACCATAAACAGGAGTGGAATACTCAGCCTTCATAGGCTAAAAACCAGACAGAGACCTGGTGTATGAACACAAGTACAAGAAGCTAGGGAAAAACAGCAACTTATTTGTAAAGTACTAATAGTTACAGCTAAAAAAAAAGGTACACACCGAATTTTCATCCTCCTCTTCTAGTTCTCTCTGCTGTTCCTCATGTCGCTTTGCTTTTATCTCCATAGCTTCAGTGATCAAGTCCCTTAATATTGAAACTGGCTTGGCATTCTTAATAAATGTATGCTAGAAAAAATACCCAACAGTACATTACATAACATGACAATAGTTGTACTTGCAAGCATTATTTGACAACATAGATTTCAGTGATGCTGTTTTACATTACACAGTGATTAAAATCTACATTAAAATCTACATAAACACCACATACAGGAACTTTTAGGGGCTTTGTCACTATAATTTCACTTTATCTACTCTTATTAACAGCAAGCTTTGGGAAATGCAACCATGTAACAAGTAGTTTATAGTAAAGGATATAATTTTCCAAAGGAAACATGCAGAAAGTAGTAAATAAATACAGTGGGGATTGCCTGACATAGAAAAACAAACTTTTCCAGATATTCAGTTACAGGGTTTAATTAATCTTAACAAACTGACAGCATAAATTAGTGACTGTAAGTGGAGCAACTATGGCTGCCTACTTTAACAAACCTGTGCTTCAGGTCTCATAAAACATTTCTTCATCTGTGATGATGAAACATGGAACAAGCACAAAAAAAACCAAAAAGGAAACCCTTACGTCTAGCAGGAAGATTTGGTTTTAATTCATGGTCATTTAAAACATCACTTCTGCCTTTAAGGTAACACACATGTGATACCATTTACATTCATTTTGCTGTCTAGTAAACACCTGCTGTTAGAAAAAATTTATTTTGCATCACTAGATACAATTTAGGCAAAATGTGACTAAGCATCACAGAAATGCATTCTCAAATACTGAAATTAAGCGTTCCAAAAAGAATTGATGAAGCCCAGCATCCTACCCTTATCATTTGTGTTCTCCCTCAATATATTAATTCCTCCATGATCTTACTCCATCAGCCTGCTTTCTACTCATACATACTCACAGCACCTCCAGCTTCCCCAAAATCCCAGCTGAGGGGAAAAGGAAACATCTACTTATGCTGGACACTGTATTCAGCTGACTACACCAGCCAGTAAACTTTAAAGTCTCAAGTACTGATTCATACATCACATGAAAAAAAGATAATCTAAGGTTCAATTTCTACTTTTCTCACATGTGCATTTCTGTGTTCTCACAGCGTGGATAATAAAATATGCACAGCGTGACATAAGTTTGATGATCTATTACTGGAAACTACTTCTCAAAATGTTTACATTTGACTTGTAGTGGAGTTCACTGGAAACTAAACCTTAAGAGAATATTGCTAGCTAGCAACAGAATAAACCTAGCATGGGCATCCTACAGATAAAACTTCAGAAGATCAAATTCTTAGGTAGACTGCAAAGGGAAGTTAAGAATAATATTTACCAGTGGCAGTGAAAAGCATACAAGACCACTAAATTACTCAAAAGTTCAAATAATTCACAATCAGAAGTGTAAAAGGAACAGAAGACCTAGCAAAAGTGATTTCACTTCTGGTCTCATTACTTCATTTCTCATAGAAAATTCTAGACTAGATTTCAATCTTCATGAAATCTATTTTCCCCAGGCCTTTCACTACCTTAGTTCTTTAGTCTTTTTTTACATGTACACTAACTGTGACAATCCTGAAGGCAGTGGATAAAACAAATGTGAATGTAATTTCTCTGCATTTTGTCTCACCCCCAGGCACTAAAATTTTTGGCCCCTATGAAATCATGTCCATTTCACAAAGATAAATATTTTTTTTAATAGATCTGTCTCTCCTGTTTAATTTTTTAAATTCTCTGAAATTCTCTCAGTACTAGAAATACACAACTGTTAAATTTCTGCAGCCACGAGAAGCTCAGGACAGTGAGCGAGCGAAATCCTGGCACACCCTGCTCTGGTTCCATGGGGCCACCACACCAAGAGTGGCTCGAATTTAAGTGCTCACTCGATATAACTCAGCCCAAGAACAAACTCGTTATACTGTCCATCTGCTTCAGACCCTTCAAGGACACGAAGTAACCTTAGTTCTTAATTTGACACTAGCAGAAGGAAAGATTGAATATGCTTCATGGGTGGTCCACACTGAGGCGTAACGGGGGCTTAATTCCTTTGCTTAACACTTGCCTATATCCCAAGATCAATTGATGGCCTCTAACCACAAAGTAAGGATCCAATTTTAATAACAAGAACCAGCCCTAAACTATATAAAGAATAATTAATTTTTAGAAGTGGCAAAAGATAAATAAGAAGGGGGTACAGACATAGAGATAGAGGAATAGATAAAGAGCACAAAGTGGAGGAGTACCAAGGCATGATAATAGTTAAAAGATCTGCTCTTAGAAATTTTCACAGCCGTTCTGGTTTGAGAATAGAGGAAAAGCGCCATAAAATTTGCATTTCCTCAGTAACTTAAATACTGACCTGTAACAACTGTGTTGCTGTAGCTCTTTGTTCAGGATTTTTCACTAAGCATTTCTTCACAAAATCTGTGAATTCATCAGACCAGAGCTCTGGCTTCCGGAAGGTTGGAGGTGGATTTGTAGGAATCATAAAAATAGCCTAGATAAAAATCAAACGACAATAGCAAGTTTAAACAAAACACATCATCACAGCACTGAAGGCAAGTAAATAAATTGCTTTATCCACCTTTCTTATCAGGTTAAGTATCTGGAAGACAAATGTTAAGTTAGCTAGAATTTCCACTCAGAGATGCAGGAAGTGGATCCATCTGCTACTAATGTAGCTACTTCCCTTCAGATTTTCTCCATTTAAACTGCACCCCATTGAGTACATCACTCTTTGCTAAACAACAATAGATAAAACAATCTCAAGAGAGTATTTTGGAAGTCTCTTTCAGAAATTCTTAGTACAAATGATAGCACTGCTTGTTTAAGCAGGCACAGAGAACATTGCAATGAAAGCCCAGGTTCCCCTTCTCTCAAACTGCACTCAGTTTTATAGGAGAACAGCTTAGGAGATTTGTAGGATTACTGTTTCCTTTTGCATTCATAATGCTTCAGGTACAGTTTTAAAACTTGCTTTGGAAAGACCTACAACACTGATGACACAAAAAAAAATTAAAATCGACTTGCCTACTAGCAGTGAAATTAATTTGGGTCAAAAAGGCAACATTTTACCTACTCCAGTTATATAACAGAAATTGGACTGTCCTGAACCATGCAGACACATTTTCCAACTAGGTAAAAAAGATTCATTAATTGTAAAAGAATATTCACCCAACTTAAGATTATATAAATTGTAACATTTTGATTTTTTGCAGGTTTCCATCTGATTACAGTTCTACACTCATAGGGGAAGGTAAAGTACTAAAGCAGTACCACTTGGAGACACTACTACAAAACGATGGGATATTGAACTTAGGTGTGTAACATCTCAAATGCGCTCAGTATCATTGCTTGAGGTTTACACATAACAGCACCACACTATTCAAGACCTGGGTCTATGGACGGAAATAAGTTCTTTTCTAAACTTGGTTTCAATCCAACATTTTCTAAAGCAAAAGGTGGTAAAAGTTCTTGTGGTTTCTTTATAAGCATAGGCAGAAACGCATCCTGAGTAAAGAGGGTGGAAAATTACATGAGAGATTATGCACACTTAACATCACAGGAGAGCTTCAGCCCAAGTTTGAAACATAGGGAGAAGGGAACTGCAGTATTTCATGCATAAACTTCTTAAGAAGTCTAACGTAAACTTGACAGTTGGCTTAACTCATTCAAAACCTAGTTCTGCAATTCTTCTCATACACTGAAGGAAAGTGGAACTCAGCAAAACGATGCAACAGTTCACTATAACTTTAAATCAAAAATTATTCTAGTACTGAATGGTTTGATTTAGTTCAAATACTTAAATATTTGCAAAGCTCACTCATTACCCACCTAACACACAGGTTTTAAGGAGAGACCTGGGCGTTTTGTTTAATAAATATGTAAACTACAATAGCGTTGTATTTTCAGAGGTACACTGTGCTAAGCTAGTAGATAACTCAGAAAGAAAAGTGACACTCTATTCCCGTGTAACTTGCCTCTTCTACCTGACTTGGTATACAGGAATCACTGTAAGTACAAATGAAGTGCTTCTGGTGTAAAGCCATGACTAGCAAATTCAGCTATTTCTGTCCTTGAAAGTAATGGTCTCTTCTGAACTTCAAACTGATGACCCTTAATCTTATCTCTAGCTCCTCTCAACAGTAGGCTCTGCAGTAGCTATTGAAAGCACAGAGCTATAACGGAAGGCCAGTAACTTCTGTTTAGGTGGTGTCAAAATGTGTACCTCCTGTCTCACAACAAATACCAACTTCTCTCCGGGTAGGTAAGTAAAGTTTGAGTCCCGCTCAGCTCCACCATTCTGGAAAACTATGTGACTTTGTCAGTTATTTTCAACTACACAGAGATTAAGAACCACAGGAAAGTTAACTTACTTACAATTCACAAAGGACAACAAGAAGAGGGAATTTATGAATCATTCCTTTATAGCAAGCAATAAAAGTAACAAAAGGAGATATTAAAGAGCTAGAATGCTAAATCCACATTTATGCTTTGTATGTTTGTTGAAAACCTGACTACTTCAGAAACACCTGCGTTTATTTACTGCTTAAACTAGGCATTTTTAAACCTTGATGTGACAAAAACAGTGTTTGCTTATTCCCAATGTGTAGTCCAACGTGATTATTGCCATGCACTTGCTAGCCTTTAACTCCAGTCTGTCAGCAATCCCTTTCATTAACTTGCCTGAAAGGCTGGGTTTCAGTTCCTCTTTTCCTCTCTACTTCCTCATTTTGGCTGGAGTATTTCTCTGTTAAAAGTTAAGTTCCCTCTCTCTTTCAAACTATTCTACGATTTAGCTCCCCACCTACTTCTCTTTCCTTCCAAGAAGTAATCACTGGAGAATTATAAAGCTGGTCCCAACTCTCCAAGAGTAAAACCAAAATGCTATCTGACAGGAACTTATTCCTCATTTTTGCTTCCATTCCTTGTCAAACACATGTCCTCTTCTACACTGAAAGAACTCTGTCCTATTTCAAAACATAACTAAGCTGTATCAGTCACTGCTCCATGGCTGCTGAGGGAAGCAAGAAACGTAAGAGACTTGGTTTTTTCATGCTTCTTTCATCTTACCCTTTATTTCTCCAGTCCCTGTGCTGTCCTGAACTTTTAGTAACTCTTTGCTGCTGCTCCACTTGTACTCTTCCTATGGAAGTTTCCCACAGCTATTGGTACTACTTCAGCTCTCACTGTGCAGCTGGCAATGCTCATACAACCAGTGATAGGCAAGAAAAACCAAATACAAGCTACTACTCACCCAATTACATGGGCTGAACTGGCAGTAACAATCACAAGAACTATTAGGAGGCAATTGTTCCACAGAGGGGGCAGGCTCTGATGTACCACAATAGCTGGGGCTAATTATTCTCTCTCACCTTCAATACCACCTTCCACATTTCCTTCCACATCTGAGACAGACTGGCAAGTCTTGAGTAACACATCAAATCGAAGACAGAGTCTTTGATTGCATGACTCAGCCTTCAGCTGTAACAATTCAATCATAATTACCAAATAAGTAAATAAATTATCTCTAAGGTGTGAGATGTCAAAACTCAGCCCTGAGGGACCAGTGCAGTTTAACTGCTGCTTGCCTTCACCTGTCTGTTATACAGTCCATTCTGAATTTGTCCTGAACTGGCCCTTCCACCTCTGAACCTTGAGCCCATCTGTACTTTGAATCATCTTTCATTCATTGCTCAGAGATCCTGCACCCTGCAGTGAAACCAGAATCCATAACAGATTACAGCGTGACGAAGCATGGGAAGCTGCTTTCAGCAGCCATTTCTGCACTGGGCACTAGGATACTCTGTGCCCACTAACCAGCAGTCATGATGAAGCTGAATACAGGACTGAGGACCAGGTCTTAAACGAGAGCAGAACTGTGCAAGCCAGCTCATTACTTGATTTTTCTTGAAGGGCCTAGCATTTTAAATGAAGACTAGGCTGAAAACATGCTTTTCAGTGAAGGTTCTTGTAACAGACAGTTTTATTGGCATGAAAGTGTAATTACAGTGGTGATGATGAAATTAGGAAACAGCCAAGAAAAATGAGACCCTCATATATTGCATTTGGAATTTCCTAATTAGAAAATCTTGCAGCTCATTCTTCCTGTCAGTCAGGGCAGTACATCTGTACTTCACACAGCTCACGAACACATTACACAATCAACAGCAATTTGGTGGAAGTGCTAGGTCTTTTAGGTTTATAAAAAAATAGATCCTTGAAGAATTTATCTCTGTTGTTTAGTTGAAACAAATGGCTTGCAATAAATAGCAGGGAATCTAAAGTATAGCTTTAACTGTTATGACGTGCCCAGTATCATGAATGATACTAAAGGAGACACCAAAGTCTGGCACCACAATTGTACTACTTCATCAATCTACTGCAAGAAAAACAAACTCTGAAACACATTTATACTCAGTAACACAATTTACAGTACAAAATCCTACTTAAGGTTGGGAATGGCTGAATACTGAATATTTTATTAACTTTTAAAATAAAGATTCAGCTGAAAGACACATTTTTGTCTCCTCGCTGTGATACATGTCATAAAAACATATTCAAGAAGGAAGTTCAAAAAGGCTACTGAAACAGAATGGCTAAATTTCTTCATTTTCACTGCCTGTCTCTTACCTCATAACAGAATTAGCTCAAACAAACACACTAAAACTGAGCACCCCTTTCAGTTTTGCAGAGGAAAAGAGGTAAACACACGTCTGGAAACTGGAATTAGAAATACTCAGCTTTATTAAACTTTATTAAAGATCTTATTAAGTAGGAAAAAACCAAAGGGGAAAGGAAAAGGGAAAAAGGGGAAAAAAGTTTGTTCTTCCTCAGTTCAAGTCCACCTGTCCCCCTGACCAAACCTGATAACCCCCGATTCCTAAGAGATGCTAAAAGCCACAGATGAGGCGGGAGTAAAAAAGAAAGACTGGGAAATCTCCTAGGCAAAACTTAAATACTCAATTTAAGTAGTTCAGTAGGCATCAGTCCAAAAATTTGCAGGAGAGGATAGAGGTAAGAGGAAGATAAAAAGGAAGACTAAAAAAGGGAAGGGAAAAAAAGGAGAGGGATGGGGTGTAAAGCAGAAGAGGGACTGAGAGCCACAGAAGGACAGACAGGCTGCAGTGCGGTACCAGCTGAAACAAAAGCAAAACCAGACTCCCAAGACACACAAACAGGGAGGGGGTACCAAAAAGAGGGGGAAAAAAAAAAAATGAATACCCTGTCCCCAATTAAGGATCCCCAAGTCTGTCTGGCCCACTCCACCTGCTCAACTTGTCCCCTGTGGCAGCCACGTCTCCCCTTCACTTCTGCACCCCACTGACCTCTGCCCCCCCACCCTGCCCTGCCCAGGCTGTTGTGGGCAGGAGGCAAAAGTAAACATCCCCTCCCCACAGCTGAGACAAGTTAACTCTTTGTATGCTGAAAGAGTTTGATGCAGGAATACCATAAGCAAACATGATTTAACCAAATCCAGAACAAGGTGTTGCCAATTTAGAGGGGGAGAAAGTTTATTAAGTTGCTTATCTTTCACTTGGTTCTTAATGAATTATCAAAAAAGAGTTTGGAAATGCCACCAGAGAAAAAACCTCAAACCAGCCCCAAACCCAAGAACAATAAACTACCTACTCTGCAAATCAGCAACCACATTACAGTGAAAACTAGATGATCAAAACAAAGTTTCTCCTCTGTTGTGAAATTTTAAAAGTGTATAGCAGCAAATATTAAAAACACTCCTAGCAATAAAATTACTTCTCCCACATTAAGAAAAACCTGAAAGTTTCCTATCACTATTCAACCAAAAAAGGCACTTTGTCAACACGTAGCAATGACTATTCAATCCAAGTGACTAACAGAACAAGCACACTGTGCCATGACATCCACCTGCCACACAAGCTCCCAGTGAAGCACAGCTAGAATTACCAACACTGGTCTAAATGCTGGAAGGGATAAGTACATATGTAGTCCAGAAAACATCTGAACAAACAATAATTGATAAAGATTGTTAATCCTAATGCAGGAGTATATATGTGACATTTAACATGCCATTCCATTGTGCTCATCTTTGTAGGGCTTTACTAGTGACTTAAATCATGCACTCAATACTACATATCAGTACTACATATGCCCAAAAATACATTCAGATTGTTTCAAGATAAAATGACAGACACTTCATGTGTTAATACTAGGAGCATTTAGTATAAGAAAATAACACCAGATCAGGGTGTGGGGGAAATAGCTTCACAACCATTCACTGTCATAAGCTTCCCTCTGGAATGATGACCTTTGCTATTCAAAGCAAAGTATGGTTCACTAAAGATGTAAAGTAATAAAGTAATAAACAGAGAGAAAACACATAATGGCATGAGTAATCACATGATTAACAGCAAAGATGGGTTACTGAAAGATAAGCCATTTATACTGACCTGTATATTGATTATTGCTAGCAAGTTCATAACATTTTGACAGCGTTACAATAGGTCAAGAATGTAAAGATACCAACCTACCAACCTCAAACATTTTACAATAGTAATTGCAATTGTAAATCTACTTAAAAGAATCAACCCTTGCCTTGTTGGCACTGCCATGCAACAGGACTGTGCCTCAAGATTCGCCTCTGAACTGTTTCTTTTTACCAAGGGTAAAGCTGGACTCTATGACCCTTACAGGTCCCCTTCCAACTTGAGATACTCTCATTCTGTGATACTTGGTTTAGAAAACTGCTTTAACATTTCAAATTATTACTATAGACATATTTTATTCTGCAACAGCTTGAAGATGTCAGCGTTCTAAGGCCTTGTTTGTTCAGCCTGCAGATTTTAACTGGTTTTCAACAACCTTACACAACAGATTTTTAAATCTCATCACATTATTAGAACTGTAAAGTTCCACCATATCCCTAGACAAAGCTGCACTGGCATATTTGAAATGCACTGGCTGTTATCCAATTAGCAAGACAAAGAGCAAGTTCTCCCTGCTAACTCAACTAAAGGGATTGTGTCATCTGCAGATGTTCATCAAACCCTTTTTTCAGGTAAGTAATAGAAATATTTACTACTATCAATCTCTTCCCAATTACCTTAGTAATTTATTCAGGTTTATTGTATTTTGTTCATTTTTTTCAAGTTTCTTGATCTTTCAGACAAAGTTATACATTATGGCAGATCTTTGCTCTAAATCAGGAGCCCAACTCTCTGCCCAAAGTGTATTGCCCAGCCACACAGGTGACCAGGAATCAAAGGAGGAAGCAGAAAGTGTCTTTATGAATGTTGGTACCACTCTGAGACAGAAGCACCCTGTTGTCACTTAAGCCCATCCTTTCACAGAATCCTAGATATTTAGAACACAAGAGTCCTGAACAACTTTTCTCAGTATCCAGCTTGAACATCTATAGTTTTTACCAATTACAAAACTAACTGAGGAAATGGTTCTGAATGTGCACGTTACATGACTGAATCTATTAACTACTCCTGATTTAGTCTTCTTTTGTCAGTTTGTTATACTCCTAATTCAGTGCTACCTTGAAAATTCATAGGCATTCCATAGACATAATGCCTACAAAGTTCCAATTCTGTTACCCAGACTAAGAAAATTACTTTCCCTCCCAGAACATTCCACCATCAAAGCTTACATGAATAATAAAATCTTCTCTTCTTCCTACAGTGTTTTGTACCATTTCTGAGAAAATGAGGCAGTGATTACATCCAGAAATACAATAACATTTACTGAGACATGAAGTGGAAAAACTACATTTGCCATTTATATTTACTAATTAAAGAGTCAAGGACTGAGTAACTTATATTTGTGAGAAAAAGCTGTAGTAAACTTGCTGGACATTAAATGTGAAACCTCTGCCATAACCACACACAGCAGTAATGACAGAAATCATTCAAGAAATATGCAGTAACTATTTATTCAGTACACATTAGACCCCCAGCAGCAGTATTGTGTTCAGTTTTTGGGCATCACACTTTGAGATGTGAAGATGGTGAAAGAGTGCAACTATAATGCTTATATATTTTTAAAGATACAGCCTGCAAGGAAAGATAGAAAATGAATTAGCATTGCTTAAGCGTAAAGACAAGGTGACTATTGTGAGAAACACAGTTAAGAGTTTTCACCATCATTCAAGACTGTAAATAACAGAAGAGTTGAGGTTAAATTTCAGCAAAGGACGTTAAAGTTACCAATAGACTACCTGAGAAGCTCCAGAATTTGCTATTGTATTCTGGCAAAATATAATTATAAACACTCACAACACTTGGCTGTGCACTTCAGAGTTCTTTTCCACCACCTGCCCATGTGCCTTGCGGTCATGCAAGTCACATAGCCAGGGAAGCAGCATCGTTTAGTCTTCTAGTTTCCAAGTACCTTGAGTGAGAGTGGAGTAAAGACTGAAGTCTTCCTTCTTTGATTGAAGGCAGACAGACTTTTAAAATATAAGAACTTAGTACTTAGCTATTCTATGATAGACCAAAAATTCTTTGGTAGTTAACTAGACATTTCCTGGCTAGCTACCCTGTATAGAATACACTGTTACGGTCCTTATCTAGATAATATTTCAAATATTCTAAGTTTCATAAAATATAACTAACATGTAGCCCCTTAATTTCATTGTTGAGTTAGTGTAAAAGTTACCTGTATCATCCCCTGCAGGAAATGCAGTTACACATCTTTTCCCACTCTATTGGTTATGGTGAGACACAAACAGTGAGAAGCATCACAAAGTAAAATCTGGACATTTGAATGACTGAATGAAAAGGGAAGGCTTAATGTTACTTCCACAATGGCAGTAGTCTTACATTTTCAGAAGTAAAATTCAATTAATACTAAGTGAATCATACAACTACAAGAAGAGAGTCAGAGTCAAAATTCAAATTTTTGACTGGAACTGGTATTTCAGTTCTTCATGGAACTTTGTTATCTTGGTAGGTGTATTGGCTCTTGGTAGGTGCACTGCTTTCTGAAACTGAAAGCAAGAAATTCCAACTACACAGTGCCATTCAAAAATAACCCTACCAATGACAGAATCAAAAGACTATGTGAAATTCTGGACACACTATGTAGATGAAGTAGAAATCATCTTTCTAAAAGGGTACTGTGTCTTATGACACTGGAATTGATAATGATTGGTAATGGTTTAATAACAGGCATAACATACATTCTACTGTAGATTCTTCCAGAATGGATCATGTTCCAAAAATATACAGGCAAAACTCAAATGTTAATTATTATTTTTTAAAAGACAGCAGAAAGGTAAAATGAACTGTGAGCAGAAGTTGGCTCCCCATATCTTCAGTTTTATTTATCAGACTGAAAAATCTCTCCAGCTTTCTCTTTTCCTGTATAAGACCAAAACTCTGAGATGTTCTGTTTGTATTACAATTACGCTAATTCAATGCAGGTCACTTGCTTCTTACTGAGTCCAGATGACATTTAGTAAGCTAAACATGTGCCAATTAGCTTTAAAAAAAAAAAGGGGTGGGGGGAACCTGACTGCCTCTGGGTAGGTCATACAGTGGCTACAGAACACAATTGCTTGAATTACATTTTTACATTTTGACTTAACATCACAGAACTGAGGCTAAAAACTACCCTTTCCTTCCTGTACACCTTCTAGATTTCTCACACTGAAATGTACTCATTTAAAAGCCATCTTGTTCCTGCCCTGAGGTGACAGATACAAAGACTCACCAGTTTTTTTTATTGTTTCCTCTTTCTCCACCCAATTTAAAAAAAGACCAAAAAGAAACACCTGTGTCCCTTCCCCCCACAAACCCCCCAAAAAAGAACATTAAAAATGTGGTGGTTGCTAAGAAGAACAAGCAATGTAGTTTCCACACTAATATCCCCAGTGGGTAACCTTTTCATTTGAACTTACACAGTAAAAAAAAAAAATAACATGGCACTGGAGATTTAATGAACACTAAAAATAATAATGATCTAAGCCTCTTCCATTTCTGCAATAACATTTGTATTCCTAAATCAACCTGAACTGCCACATAATGAGCCATATAATAACCTTTCCTGATAATGCAGAGAAACTAGTTCCAGAGGGGTAGGAAAATCATCAAGCTTATCTTCAACAAACAAATAAACAATATGCCTTTGGTTAATGCCTTAGTCATGATGAAGGGCTGAATCTTTTCTGACAAAAAAACAGCAATAAAATGATAATTAAAGTCTATGCTACTAAGTAAAGCAATAGTTTAGACTTAATGCAACTGAGTGTAACTGACAGCAAAAGTGTCAATGGGATTTTTCTAACAATGTCTGGATTTGGCAACCTTTCCCCACCCCCAGAAGTTTTCAGCTTCTCAAGTAGTAGTCTCAACTGCTGAAGTAAAACATAATATGAGTTGTAAAATCATGGCCTGGTTAGTTTTTTATTCTATAAACATACTGAACTATGAATTCATTATTGCTTGTATTATCTCAAGGTTTTGTACCCATCTCTGCTTTTTCCCAACATCATCTCCTCCACACAGTACAAGAAACAGAAGCAGAAAACAAAGTCTAATTTGATGCCATTATAGTAATTACACTAATTAGATGTCCTCCAGACTTGGTCATCGTCTTCACAATATATCCTATAGGAAATACAGGGAAATACAGAGAAGTCACGCAGGTAAACTGCTTAGTTCCATCTACATGCTCTCACTCTACAGGATTTCTTCATGGAATTAAGAAAGTCCATAGGAAAAGATACAGCATTTTGAGGTCACAAAAATACAGACTCTGAGATGAAATATTCACAACCGGGTGAACTGGACTTACACCTAAATTTCTTTGTTTAAACAGTTTTAAACAAACCTGAAGGGAGAATAATTTTTTTTTAAAGGCAACCATCTATCAAGATTATCAAATTACTTAACCTGGAAGATTTCACTGCAGCATTGACAAAATTGTGTAAGTTTTGGTTCTGATCTGTGGTCTGTGTTGTACTTCCCTATCCAAACACTTATTAATCACATTTTCTAAGTTTTTCTTCAGGTCTGGCATAACCTATTGCATTTTGTTTCAAAGATAGGTATCAATGCTACAAAGACTGACACTGCAGGGAAAGACACTACCATTGAAAGCAAAGCCCTGTTACTGCAGGTAAACATAGAAATAACATTCCTTCAGAATCAGTTAGGAAAAAAGTACAGCCCATATTACTGGAAAAATTACAGTTTAGCAATGTGGCTGTTGCAATCACTAAAGTATGCAAACAATATAGCAATGGCTGAAACAGTGACTGGAAACACTGATATCATATAAATGGGCCATATCATACCCTTAATTCCTAGCAGCTTGTCCCCAATTTATACAAAAAAACTTCAAGGCAGAAGGAGGGAAGGAATTTTGAATGAAAAGGTTCTTCAAGACACAGCAGCCATATACAGTTACATGGCCTTTCCTCTCTCGTTCAACAGATATGTTCATAATCCTAGCTCTTCTAGCAATATGACAACTATTTTCTGGATAAACTATGCATTTCACATAAAAAGCATATCAAGACTTAATGTCACTTGAGCAGCTCCTGAACAGCAGAGTCCTTTACAGCACATGTACAGAACTACCCAGTGAAAGCTTTATAGATGTGAGAAAGGCACACTTTGAAAATGCTGAAGCTCTCACCTCTCTCTCTTGCTCTAATTGTATGTATTCATTCCACTCAAGCAGCTTCTGAGAAATTCCTCTATCCAACATGATGGTCCCCAGCTTGACATAATAGTATCTAAAGAGCTCCCTACAGCAAAGACAGAGGCAAGAGATATTCATAAGCAATATAATAAGGCATGACTGACATCTGTGTAGCGGACAGATGCATGCAATATGGAAAAAAAGAGTAACCCTTTATCAGCTAGTTACCTTCCCAACGTAAGAAAGTAATAACTGAATCTACACACAAGTCTGCAGAGAGTCACGGAATTACAGAACGATTGAGATTGCAAGGCACCTCTGCAAGTCATCTTGTCCAGCTCCCTTGCTCAGCAGGGTTACTACAAGACAGGCGCCCAGGACCAAGTCCAGATGGCTTTTGAGTAACTTAAGAAAGATTCACAACACTGAAAGGGTTTGTAGCACTCAAATACAGCAGGACTGAAGAAAAACAGTACCTCATGGAAGCCTCTAAATGGAGGAGCAATACAAGTGAAAAAACCCCTAAAGAAAACACTTGATATGGAATATGGAGAATTGTTTAGTAATGTTCAAGGCAAAGTGATCTCTTTCTGTACAATCCTGAAAGACAATAATTCAGCATAATAAGCAAACAGCTTCATAGGGACTTGATGTTCCCTTGACTTTCTGCATCCTTCTTTTGTCAGTGTTCATCAGGAGAACACCCTCGTATGGGAGAAAGTGATCCCTCTGGGGAGATGGCTCCTTTTGCTCATGAGTACATTTAATATCCTCAGGTCACAGATGAGATCTTATGTCAAAAATTTCTGATATGAATCATGAGAGGTGGATCATAGTGTCATCATCTTGTTAGAACAGAGTGATGAAAACTGAAGTTACATCAGGCAAACTGAGTCTCAATAGATGGCAAAGTAAGCTGTGAGCTAACAGCATGGCTGCAAATTCCAGACAATCCATTCATCCACACTTGCACTACGTTAATATAAAAGAAGGCTAACATAAGACTTTGCATTAAGAGGGTCACGGCTATACCTACAAATTTGACATTTCTATTAGTCTTCAAAATTTTCTGGAACAGAAATTTCCCTCTGCCACTGATGACTTCCCTCTGCAACCCCACACATTTAGCCTAACAGCAGGCTGCAAAGTACACCCAGATCTACTTCAAGGAAGAAATGAGAGCAACTGAATTGCAAGACAGCAAGAGCTGGAAAGCTCAAACTTCTGGGTGTTCTGTCTCAAGACATGGCACTCAGACTGAAGGCACCAAGTACACATGATGAAGTGCAAATTTCCCTAGAATAGGCAGCAAGTCCAGAAAGTGCAGAGGGTGATATCTTGAGGATTCCTTCTGTAGTCGATCTTCTAAGCAGTTACGCAGAGTGATGTTCTGAACCAGACCCAAAAGGGCCTTTCTTGTGCCACAGCATCAGGTGTTGCATGAGCAAGAACCCCAACAAGCCCAGTGTTCAGTAAATTCTCTTTGTCCATAAGTGGACAAGTGGCCACTGAAGAAGGCAACTGGCATTCATAAATGAAAAGGAACAAAGAATATAGCACAGAACACTATAAATGATGATTAAAGAAGCCATCTAACCAGACTGAAGAATGTTCTTTTGAAGAAAATTTTACTTATTTTAAGCAGTAGCAAACTCCACGGGCAATCTTAAACCTGCTGACATACAAAAGGGAAGGGAGATGAGGGATTCCTCAACCCTTCCTTTACAGGTGTGAGACTACAGACAGGGGATGTGAGTACAAGTGCTACAGAATGCTGAGCTAGAGTGCCTGACTGTTAGACTGACACAAGCATACTCAGATGGGAACCATAAAAGAGAAAAGACAAATAATTCATTTGGTTGAGCTGAAAATCTAGCTGGGACTAAAACATTTATCTTAAGAGCATTAATCATTTCAGATGGGATAAATTCAGAAATTCAATGCCTGTGATTGTATTTTTCATATTAAACTATCCAGTGACTGGAAGTCTGACAGTTTCACGCAGATCTGCCTACCAGTACAGATAGAATACAGAATGATTTACCATGAGCTCTAATGAATTCTACTCCAAAGACATTCATCTGACATCCAGTTAATGTCAGGAATACGTAACAAGACGAATATTAACAACAAACATTTTCTACCCGCTAGTTCAGCATTCCCAAGGCACCCATTCTCAGCAATAAAACTAAGAGCCTCAGTTTAGTGTCAAATGGAAGCTTAAAGTTCATTACAGATCTTTGCAGGGATCAACAGTTTGCACTCATGTGGTCAGCAGGAAGGCGTCGTGAAAGCTACTGAGCCAACAATGCATTCTGAGTTTTGGTAAATATGAAATAACTGACTGAGCAAATAGATTGATTTTTGCCTGTCTGAACAAATCCAGTGCTAACAAGGCATATATAAATAATCCATAAATTCATGTGGGTGTAATATATGGAATTCTTTGAGAACACAAACATATCCCTGTCCAGAAAGCCAACTCTGTACTTGTACGCGTAAGTTCTTTTGATTAGCGATGCAAAAATATGTATATATAAAATTCCAAAGAACTAACTCCTTTGCATATATAATACACAAAACAGTAAATAAATAGCAAAAAAAAGAAATCAACATTTTCCTCATCTTTACTCAGCTGAGGTGGATTTCAACAGGTTTGATAGTAGCTGTAACCACTGGAAAGAAATAAACAATACCAATTTTTTTGGTCTGAAAATCTTGAGGTTCTGACCATCTATTTATGTTCTTGAGCAAGGTTTTTTAAATTCATTGTTCTGCCTCAGAACAAGATTTGCATGGATTTCCTTATCACAGCTCTTGTACTGGCGATGAAGTGTAACTCTGAAGTACAGGAGCACACAGTACAGCAGTTTAGGAAAGATGAGTTCTTACAACACAGCAGTTACATTCCATCAGCTACTCACTGCACCGTCTGACCTCACAGCCACTGGTTTTCCCTTGGGAAGCTGGCATGCAGAGACACAAAATACAAGTAAGACAAATACTTCTGGAAAATCTAGGAGACGGTATCTCCATGGTTGGGTTTTCATCATCACTAAAGACCCTGATACTGCTGCTACCTAAGTCAAAAAAAATAGAGTAAGTTGCAGTATGCCCTCTTCCTCTAACATGCAAACTTCAAACACAAGAGGATCAAAGACATAAAATTCAAACAAAACCCTGCAGTTTTCACAGATGTGGAGAGACTGTGCAAAACAGAACTGCAGTCTCTTAAGGAGGAGACTTTGCCAGGTTTCACCACTGTGGCTTTCCTTGCCTTTTCTCTCCTGCTGGAGAGCTCCCATTTGCTCAGTCACAGCACAGATAGAAGAGAGAAAAATTAATGTTGAAATCTGGGAAAAAGGACAAAAACTCTGGGAATATCTTGCCTGACCTTAACAGCACAAACTTTGACCTTAATTTACTGTGGGGAACCAGTAAATCACTACTCTGTCTCAAAACACAGCCACCTAACACCCTCCACTTCCAGAACACATCCCACGCCTGCCAAATGACACAGTCTATTTTTGAAAGCCTCTGCTCTATGCACTAAAAATAACAACTACAACTTTAAAAGTGAGCATAGATATTTCAGTTGTCTATAATAATTGTTAAACTGAAGGTGACTGCTTATTACTCAATTTCCTTGATTAAATTATAATGACATCTAATTCCAGTTAAAACTGAACTTGTCTCACAAATTTGCCAGAGTTTCTGTCAACAACAGCACAGAAAACAATATTCTTTACCTTCACATGCCACCCTGCATCACATTTCCCTGCCATTTAGACTTAAGTTACTGTGTAATAGCCAGGATTGCCAGTCTCTATCTAGTCACCATGTGTCTTCTGATAACTGTTAAGGGCTAACACTGTTACAAACGTAATTACGACATCCACTGTAGACCTTTTTCTTCCATTAAAAGTAAAGGTTCATTTTATGGAAAATAAATTCCCTTGAGGTCTGAAAGAAATTTGAGTCAACCATGGTTTTATTTTCTGAATATGGCTAAGTAATTGAGGTAAAATTCTAATTAGACTACTAAGCAGCAGTGGGATAAGAAAGCACTGCATGAAACAATACCTGGAGGACATGTATGGCCCTTAATGACTTATGAAAATTAACATTATAGCCACTGATTTCATCCATAAGAAGATAAGGTACTAAAGGGTCAGAAACAAACTCTACAAAAAGCCATCCAATCAGCTCAAGCTGTCTCAGGTAGCCACAACGTGTTACACCAAAACCTATACCAGTACAAACTACCCAAAGATACCAAAACAGTCCTAAGTTCACATCACGAGTCAAACACTGTTATTCAGAAACTGGCTTTGCAGTTATAAAATTCACAGAGAAAGAGGTGGCAAAGAAATGGAAATTGAAAGGAAGACGAGACTTTCTCTTCTGCACATAACCCAATGTTAGTGTTAGTAACCCCCAAGAGCATCCAATGCTCATTGTCTCTTTCTCAAACTATGAGAAAATTGATATGATCCCATTTGCTGAAAGCCAAGCACACCACGTACAGGCCAACGTCCTCCTGAAAGCAGCTCCCAACCACAGACATAAAAAACAATCATCCCAGGGTTCCCTTCATCTACCAGCACACAGAATCACAGAACACCAGGGGCTGGAAGGAACTTCTATTTCAACCTCCCAGCAGAACACTTCCACAAGGCAGATGAATCAGCAGCAGATGCAATGGGGATGCTTGTAACTACACCATTCTAAGAACACACACACACACAATATTCAACAAATCCAAAATGAAAGGGCAACAGCCTGCTTTGATACTCTCTCGCATGAATCAGCCTTCAAGAAAACGTACAGAAGCAGGTCTAATGTTCACAGCTTTTGTAAAAAGTGTGGTGTTAAAGTAACTTAAATTATTAAATTACAAGAATGTAGTTAAACTCCTCCTAGTTTTTTGATTGAGCCAGAAATACCAGAGACTCAAATCAAAGTGATTGCTGTGTCTGAACTAAATGGACTTTTCCACTCAAGTTTTTGAATAGTACAAAATCCAAGCATGTAATTTTGCCATTCCTGTGGAAGTTGGTACTTTTGAAAGCTCAGGTACATCAAACACACCCAAACACAAGGTCCTTTGTCATATCTGGGAATCTTTAATAGTCAGCACCTCTACATTTCATGACAAACAGAAAGACAGGCTGGCCTCTTGGGAGCAGTTTCTCAACAAATCTTCCATCTTCAGACCTTTATGTTCACATACACTAAGGTGAACTTCTTCATCCAACAAAGGAGAGAACCACTTCTACTGATGGTGGTTCTTCCCCACCACTACCACCAATATCACATGAACGTGTGAGGGTGTGACAGCATCCTTTTAGCAGAGCTACAATGGATAGAGTCAAGTCATGACAAGATCAAGCCTCCATGCACCTTGAGCAAGTTTGTCCAGGTTGTCCCATACTGTTGTTGCACCACACAATCGCTGCTATTGAGACATCCAAGGTAAAACACAAGACATGTTTTTCAGTACTACAGTCATGCTTGTGCTGCATAGCCATATCATGGGCATGGTAATCCGGTTGATTTTTATCACAGCCCCTTTCAGACAAAACTGAAG
Source organism: Phoeniculus purpureus (assembly GCA_028565055.1). Classification (NCBI taxonomy): domain Eukaryota; kingdom Metazoa; phylum Chordata; class Aves; order Bucerotiformes; family Phoeniculidae; genus Phoeniculus; species Phoeniculus purpureus. The sequence goes on from JAOXOE010000343.1 coordinate 38,193,692, forward strand.
CAGCTTTGGGAATTGTAATGCCAGATCAGAAACACTGCAACAGAATACACTCATTCCTCCTGTAAGTTAATTAAAAAAACCTAATTGAGTAGGTTAAACTTTGTATCAAATAACTTTATGCTGAACCAAATCCCAATGTACCTGCAACTGCTGGAAAGTCAACAAGCCAGCAGCAGAAATCCTTCAGCATGTGCTTTAGTCACTTGGAGAAACGCACTTTTGTGCCCACAACCGGTCCAGGCACTATGAATGAATTCTCAGTATTAAAGGTTATGAATTACGGTTTGAAACTGCAATTATTTGTTACACAGAGAGGCAAACGTGGCTCAGGGGCCAGGTATGTTACTCTGGATACAGACACACATTAGCACAGTGTACTGCTCCCGAGTCACAGCCAAGTCACGTCCTGCCCTCTAAGAACCCTGCTGTCTGAGCACCCATCAACTTTTCAACGCCCAGACACACACACATATGCCCTTTGGCTTTTAGGCTGTCCTACTACTAACCCAGGGCTGCAGCAGCAAGACCTTTCTCTAAGAATATCATCTTACTGAAGTATTTCTACACTAGCAAGAACCTCATAACTACTTTGTACAGCAAGTATTTTCATACTAAGAAAGTGGCACTGCATCCATTTACCCCAAAGTCGCTAGTTATAAACCACTGCAATATACCATTTATATATCCATATATTCATATGACAACTCTCATGAATGTCAACTTTTAAAGAAGCTTTACACTGATTTCTCTATACAATTCAATTAATCTGACTGTGTAATAGCATCCCAATTCTTTAAAAAGCCTCTTTTCATTTGTTTTATAAGTCAGGAAGTTACAAATGCTCACTTTCAGAGCCAAAAATCCAATGCTTACCACTTCTGAATAGCAAAAAATTCAGTTTGCACAAATTAGTTGAAAGAAACAGAAAGCAAGACGGAATAGCATTCTTCCCTCATCTGACTAAAAACTGACATGTTGACAAAGCGCACACAGAATTGCGTAAAGGTAGGACATTACGAGAGCGCTCACTTAAGTCCCTGTGTACCTGCCCAATGCAGACGTGGTCTCTGTCCCAACGTCAGACCTCACGATTATTGAATTTCTTATGGAACATTCTGGCTGCAAGGGAAGCCTATTTGAATACAGGCATGTCAGTCTGCAAATGCAAGTCTGGAAATGCAAGAGAGACCATCGCAGGTTGCCTTAAATTCCAGAGGTCCTTCTCCAGTACAATGTATCATTAGCTTCCAAAACTTTTCAAAATTTCTGTGTGAGAATGAGTAACTTAACACACCTGAACATTCCTAGTTTCTGTAACTCTCACTAGAGATCAGCAACTGTCTTGTTAGCTCAGACTAGCTCTACCAGACACACTTTGTACCATCAACAGTGTAGCACAGAGTCGGGAACGTGCTTTGCAAAGGAGGCTTTAGTTAGCAAAGCAAGAGTTTTTTCAGGTAGACAAGTAACAAGCAGTATTTTCAACAATTACGTCTGTGCTTACTTTCCTGAAACCAGAAACTGATTATGCATTAAGATTTGAGGTGCTTGCAGTGCCCTAACACACAAACTTCCTAAGCAATGTGAATTCTCAGTCATGGTAAAGAAGCACAGAAGAAAAACAGAAATCTGGAGGTAACACTTGATTTTTCCGCACAGGAAAGAAAAAACAACAATGAGAACTTAGAACGGGAATAAAAGCCTGGATCCGTACAGCTTTAAAACACAGACCACATCATCTAAAAAGTACAAACTTTTACTCTACTTTTCTGCAGGCAGACAATACAGCTTTCAAGCAGCTTTTTCTACCATGGGGTTTCCCAAGTACTTCCTATACAGTCTCTCAATGCACTTTTAGAGTCATGTAATGACACAAAAGGGCGTTAATATATAAAAGTCTAACACAAAAGTCACCAACTCAATGCCCAAATCACTTTAATTAGTTCAGAAACTACCAGCTATGTGTTAAAGCTTTGTTTAAGCATTCCATCAGTGAAATACAAGGCCGAAATGAAAAAGCCAGGCTGGTTTCACTCACCTCAAAAACCAGGGTGGTCTATGGGCAATTTTTGATACCACTGGTGTTGCCAGGGGAACAAAATGAAAACAGGTGCAATCAAATACAAATTAAAGATTCGGTTCTATTTTAAACCGCTTTCAAACAAAGTTTCCATAAACTTTTTAACTGATACTACTACAAATTTGACAATACTTTATAACAAGAAAAGGATTATAAATTGTCTTTAGACCATCAAGTTTTAACCGAAACAAATTTAGTCTGATTGGCAACCCTGCCTTTTAAATAAATAAATTTCTCCCATTAAATATGCATCATCCTCTTTAAAAAATGACCTAGTGTACATTTTAAGGCAATATAATACCAAGAACAAAACCAGGGTACATACAGTCTTAATAAACTTTCTCCATTCCAAATTTTACCTTCCTCTCCATCTAAGCAATTTTTTAGGTTTTTTTTGCAAAGTAATCAACCAGCATAGACTTAAAGCGCTTTAAAGTCTTATGGTAAGCAGCAATAAAAGCTTAATATTTGTGTCCTAATCTGATCCTGGTTTTCTCCCATGTGATTTAAAAAAAAAAAAATCAAATAAATGCCCCTTTAACTAAAACCCAAATAAGTATAGTTTTGCTTTTAAAAAAGTGTAATAACACATTAAGAATTTGCCAATATAGCAGTCAAGTCTCTTTATTAAAGCTCTTCCTCCAAGTCAATGAGTCACACTAACAGAAAACACATTAAAGTTTAAGAAAGAATGAACATATCATTCAGATCAATATGTATCTGTTCATTCAAGCCTCACAAATCTCTTAAAAATTATTTACCGAGTTCTTTTTTGGCTTAACAAGACACTAGTCACATACAAAAATCCAAACAGACCTACTTCAATTAAAAGCGATCCAGAATTCCCTCCTCTTCAATAAAGCCAGCAGCCAGACCACTGAACAAAAACTATTCTTTTATAGTTTGTGTTTAACCTGAAACTTGACAGACAATAGATTTAAAAAAAAACAGAAGCATCTGCAGTGAACATACACAGCTCTTCAATTTGTTTAGCAATCTGCCATATATTTCATAGTATCCTGCAGGGTATTGTTAACTCTTTAGCAAAAGGAATTCTCTCATAAATCTGTGCATGACCACCTTGCTGAATAATTTTCTGAAGTCCGTAGTGCAATTTAAGACTAAATTTAATAAATGGTACCAATGGTGGAAAGGCTTTTTCAAGTAAGAACATCTGTAAAGTTAAATGAATAACAGTTTTGTAGCATTGCACTTGTGATTCTATTTTTAATGCATCCTTATGATTTACTACTAATTGCCTATTTCAAATAAAATTTTCTTGAGATCTTCAGGTTTCAAAATAGTTGGCTTTGCACTTTGAACTATGTTTACAGTTTGACTAACATTACAAATGAGGAGATCTACAGTGATTTGAAACTTCTGAATGAGCTTTCTGCTGGGGGGTTGTTGCAATGCTCACTCAAGTCATCAAGAATCCTTCCAACAATTTCATGGCTTCAGCCAGCTTCTGTTTACTGTTCCAACATCTTGGAAAAATAATATTCCCAAGTCAAACATTTCCCTATTAAAGTGTCTTGCAAATAAATGGGTAGTATCACTGTGTGGGCCTTTTTTCAGATTAGCACGTCTAATAATCTGAATCAGGCACAAAAGATACACAAATTACATGAACCCAACCAAGGTCAAACTTCCCTTACAGTTATTTTAGTTACAGTTTCAAGTTAACTCACTAGTGTGTAATTATGAAATTACTGTACTTGATCCTCCGCTTACTTCGAAAGTGATTAATCAAAGTCAGCGAAAACCAACAATTAAGTGAGGTGTGTTTCAAATTTCCTATTCAGGAGTAAGTCTAAAAAGATGAACTAATTTTATTTTAATTAAACCCTCATTTAGAAGCATGAAATAAATGTTTTCCATTTAATTCAAATTAAACTCCAGTTCCAGTGCAAATTTCAAATGTTCTCTGCTTCTGCTACTTTATTACACACATTAGCATCTCCTTTTTGTGCACATACAACTAACAAACTCGACAGCATTACAAAATGTAAAGGATTTACACTCACTACTGCTCAGAGATTATTATTCATTCTACCAAAAAAAAAAATTTAAAAGAAATCTAGTGATATTAAGGTGTGAAGAACGATTCTCTATGCTCAAGGGGGGTTGAGGAATCTCCTTCTCTGGAGACATTTAAAACGCATCTGGACATGTTCCAGTGCAACTTGATCTAGGGGATCCCACTGCAGAAGGGGGATTGGACTGGATGATCTTTTAAGGTCCTTTCCAATACCTAGTGTGACACCACCGTGAAATACCTATGGCAGATTCTAGAACCACAACAATTTCACCTGTACTTTATACTGCAACAGCTCTGCTATGTGAACTTTCAAGCCATCTCCTCATTCGAAGGAAAAATGAAAGAGATGCAAGATCTAGAGGATCCTGCTGTGGCAGGGGAATTGCACTAGATGATCTTTTGAGGTTCCTTCCAATCCCTAACATTCTGTGATTCTGTGAAGTGTAGGTAAGAAAAGCAAAACCAACATGAAGACAACAATTGCATGTATCAGATTGCAGACATTTTAAAACTTGAATGTGGATGAGAACAGTCCTCCAATTTGACCACTGTACACAGCTCCAAGTAACCCCACACAGCATGTGTATCAGAGTGCTTATGTTCTATCATTCTGTGTTTAGCTGACAAACAAATATCACAGTATTACCAAGGTTGGAAGAGACCTCATAGATCATCAAGTCCAACCCGTTACCACAAATATGAATGAATATGAATCTTTATTAAGCTGTGGTTTCCTCCTATTAATAAATTTCCTTCCAGACTTCACACAGCTCACCCATCTGAGCTCAGGAGCATCTTCAGTATTTCCAAAGCTGAACTCAACCCAAGCCTGTTTACCATTATCCCCATCTTTTAACCCTTTCCATGCCTTACATCCAGCTGTGTCGCTGCTGCTCTCTCTGATACCAGAGACAAACAGTGGTTTTCCTATCTTGCCTTTACAAGAAATACAAAACTTTCCACATAAAACAGACAGACATTAAGCATACATACAAACCTTTTGCACAGTAAGCTGTCTAGATATGGTACAGTAAGCAATGAATTGTCAACTGCAATTTAAAAAAATGAAAGCAAAAAAAAAAATCAGGCTTTGCAAACAGACACGTTTTTAGGCCTTTGCAAAGTCATCAACAAGCACAAACTTAAAGCATTTTAAAATCCTACAATATACAGCAATAAAAGCGTAATCTTTTTCTCCTAATCTAATGGCAGTTCTTCCCCGAGTGAGTAAAATGGATGAAGGAAATGCATGGAAACAGGTAAAAACATCACTCCCTTTGCAGCCATCACCTGCTTTTCGGTTAAAGCAAACAAACTGCATTTAAAGCCTAGAGACGTCCAGAACTCTTCTAGCAGCGCTTTGGGAAGCTTGCAGCAAGACACTTGCTTCTCCAGTTCCACTCTGCTGCTTCAATCTTACCCCATTAGTGTCTCAGGGCCCCATACATTATATCATCGTTTATAATTTATAATCCTGTCTTGAAAAACTAGTTTTTTCAAGAAAGGCAAGACACAGCAGAAGATCCAGAGGAAGGGGAAGTCATGGGGTTTTGCTCTTTGAATTGTAAGCGTTCCTAGTATTCAAAGGACAGGGTGCATGAGAGTCTCACATGCCTTTTTTTAAGACTTAAGGTTTAACTATTTTAAAAAATTCTAATACATTAAGTTGCTTAAAAGTACACAGGATGTTTAATTGTAAGGGAATTATCATAACATAGACTGCACAACAGAAACATTGAAGAATTATGACTTCCCTGAGGAATCACAGTGAGTCCTACTACAGCTCAGTCATACTTCAAGATTTTGATGAGGCAGTAAAATAATAAGCAGTAATGTATAATCAGAAAACCTATTTTAAAATCTCTTTAAATATTAGCTCACTCCATCTAGAAACAGCAGGCAAAATCAAGTTACAAATTAACAAAACAAGTCTCATAGAAAGTCCTTACAGGAAGAGAACTTTTAGAAGTTAAATTCTTCTCTAAAGATAAGCAAAAGCACTAAAATAAGAAAACTCTGTAATATACTTTTACAGACCTACTCTAAATTAAAAGCAGTAATGTTGAGATAAGATAGGTGAACTCTCAAAGAAAATATATAAACTGAGGAGACAATTCCATCTGTTGGAGGGAAGAAATACAAGCAACTACACAAAGACATCTGACTTCACCACAAGTGGGGGTTTTTTCCCTCCCTCTTCCAAACTTCTGGCACAAAAACCATAGTGGAAACCATTTTCTCAGTGCTTGAAAAACTGGTCTTAATCACACAGCAATGCTCAACATGACACCTTCCTTAGCTCTTGTGGCTTTACACAGCAGTAATTCTCACTTCAGTCTCCAGTTTAATGCAATATACTGAGAATGAAAAGCTGGGAAATGGTAGATTGTTACAAGATACATCAGGAATAAAAGGTTATTGCAAACAGATTAGCCCAGGGTGGAAATGACACAGGCTAAGCAGGAGGCATGGATAATCTGGGTAAGTGCCATGGAAAAATAAATATCATGATTGGACTTAAGGCAAATGGAAGCAGTTCAAATCAGCTTCCTCTAGTTCACTGCAGAACATGTGAGACCCACATGGCCATTTCCAACAAACTTCACCATAAAGAAACAAAAGCCAATGCTGTGAAGTGTTGAAGCTTCTCAATAGCACAGCTCTGAGAGTTACTGCAGCTGCTTGATCAGCATGAAAGAAACGTTTGGGACCCAGTGTGTGTGTATGTGCGTGTAAGAGTGCTACCAATGTTTCTCTGAAGCACACCAACCCGTCACTAAATGTTGATCTCTCAAAGGAGGAGACGTTTTATAAAATGGAAGCTACAGTTTTATAGTTAGTCTACATAGTGCACGTCCACGCTCGGTTACTCCACTGAACCCACTTCCCCAGTCCAGTTACATGCTCCAGTTACATGCTCCTACAACTTCCCTAGCTCACTTCTAGTAGGTTTCTGTATGGTGAACTTTTCAGAACATTAGTTCCTTATTCCAGCTCCATGAGAGGCCAACAGAAGTGCCAGTGTTTGCTTAATCAAAAGGTCAGCAATTCCTGGCTAAGGATAGGCTAGCTCTATCATCAGCAGCCCACACTTAAAATTGATCATAAAAATCTCAGCCCCAAAGCAGTAAGTGATTATGTCATTGTAAGAATAAAAGGAAAAATTCTTGTTCGGTTGGTGCTAAAGAAAAAACCCTCAAAAAACTGCCACTCTTAAGGCTTAAGATTACCTTTTATGGTGAAGTGTTGTTAATCTACTTATTAAAGACTATATCAGCAGTAGGTGGATTATGATCAAGTAAAAACTTTGAACCTTAAAGAATCTTGCACCAGAAACAACTTTTTCACACAACAAATTTCAGATCACATCTCCATCAGCAAACATTGAAGTTGCTTCAAAAGCATGTTACCTGTTTTTACCAAGAAAGTGAAATCTCAACTAATACCGCAAAACGTGCCAATTTTAATGCTCCCATTATAGACTTCTTTTAAAAAAGGAATTTAGGAAAAAAAACAGATAATGAAAAAAAGAGAGCCTGCATGAAGAGAAGACACTAAACAAAAGAGCTGATGGTTTGAATTAAATTCAGACAGTGATGGGACATAAATACCCCATCACTACAGGGCAGTATAAAAGCTGCAGCCAGTGAGGGACATGGGAACACAGCTGCTAAAACACAACACTGCAGCTTCAGAGCAGGAGATTGAGTCTCACTCTAGAAGCCCCCCTTTAATTAGATCCACCATAAATTCATAACTGCTCATCCCAGTAGGACAATCAAAGGCAGATGCAAACACTGTTAGGCACATTAAGCCTGGCTGCTACACAGACTACCATAATCAACATGTTTGCAGCTCTGCTGGGTTGATTGTATCTATCTTGAGGGATTTTTCACTTATCAGCAATTTCCTTACTGTTTCCAATAACTATATCACCATGTTTTAGGGTAACGTTGATGACATCTGCATTTCTTCTCCTTAAAAATGACTTGAAAATGCTGGTCCTTTGATAAAAACTCAAACATGCAGAAGTTTCATTTTTTATCATTATCAAAAGTGCAAAGAGACTGTGACATCAAACACGAGGCATTCCATGAGCTCTACGTGAACAAACCATTAGACTGACTTACTGGACTGGCAAATGGTCTTGGCCTTTGAGCCTCAAACTAAGTATGTCAAGTATAGGTTTTGTTGAATTCAAGTTTGCAGCAGAAACAAGTAAAATAGCATTGATGACACTTATGCAGTTAAATACACCAAAACAGAAATACTTAGAAAAAACTGCTGGGTTTTCTGCCTTCCCACCCCCAAATTCCATTTGCACTCACCCACTTCTTTTCTAGCTCAAACTAGTAGAATTCTTTGGAGTAGCTTGAGTGTGGTTAAGCAGAGGAAGCTATGCTTGTTTGAATGGAATCTGCTATTTCCTCTCTGCCAAAACACTTGTTTAAAGAAGTCATGTAATATTTCTATTAAGCTGTAAATGCAGTTGACTAGGAAATGGCCTACTGGCAGTGCATTACCTTTGTGGCAGTGCCAACCAGCCTGCAGCAAAAGAGTACACATGGTAGTTTCAATATGCATTCCCAAGGAACAAAATTGTGCCTTATGCAAATACCACAGAGCTCCAGCAACATCTAGGAAAAGCACTGAAAATTTGCCCAAGTTTTCATGCTTGCCTGTATCAATTCTGTGTCATAACTAAAACAAAGTAGGAAAGCATCTACATATGTCCAAAAGGCCTGTGAAGCTGTATCAAGTGACGCTGGGAAAACTATTGCAACTTACATCTGTGTATTTCTTGTTAACCACTGTAACAACTCGCTAATAAAAATTAAGAAAAACTGTAGGTATCAAATACACAAAAGAGTAACAACTGCATACAAGCTCTTAAAAACCATAATGTAATTTATTAACAAGAACACATGTTCTATGTAATCCAGAACTGTGTGTGTAGCATTACTTTGGCCTTTGATAGCATTCATTTGGTTACAAGAATTGAAGATACTCTCAAGCTTTCAAACTCAGTGACCTTTGATTTATAAGCAGCTATTGTCATGCATATAAAATTCCTCCGATAATGCAGTCCTCACCTCTCAACAGGGAGCACAGCCAACTATAGTAATATTCAAACAAACTCACATGTAATGAAGACATTTTAATTAGAAGTACCACCAAAAGCCTCAACATGATCACGTGTATTTAATTTGTAATCAATAGTTCAACATTTTTAACATGTTGTTTCACCGTAAATTCAGAGACACTTATTTTGCTGTCAGCTTTCATCCGACTATTTTCAGTTTGGACAATAATTTATAAACAGCTAATTACACTGAAAAAAGAAAAAATACGGCACAGGAGCATCAATAAACTTTGTTTCACTTTGTTTCCAGAATTATGCAATGTTTCTAATTACCAAAGCATTCACTAGATTTAACCAAGCTGCACATTGTCATAAAACTTCAGGAAAAAAACTCTACTGCAGAAAATGCACACAAAAAAAAAAAACAAAAACAAAAAAAATCAAGACCAGCAGCACCTCAACTCATACAGATGTCACCTTTCAATTATTGTATAGGATATGAAGCCACCTTCAAACAGTGGTGGCATCCTTATATTAACATCCTGCTATACAAAGCACCAACAAAAGAAAACTGAGTAACTGAGTCTGCACACCATTTGTTCAGCAAATCAACATTGTGCATTTACCAGTATGAAGTGTCTTATTGATAACAAACGAACTTTAGATATAAACAACTCAAAAACTGTATTTGTAGTGATGGCAATTGGTGAAGCTATTGTATGGCTCATTTCAAAACAACAAAATTATGACCGGCAGCAGCAGTAATTACTCATAGATAAAATATTTTTTCCTGATAAACTTGTCCAAGTAATTCCTTTAGAGCTACTGCTCATAAAGCAATGAATTTAGAAGATACTAATATTAGTAGTGTTCACACAGGACAATTGTAAACCCTTCAGGTTGTCTTTATTTCAAAACTTCCTTTTAAATGAGAATGGCCTTTAGGTTGTGGAGCTCTTGAAGAGTGGGTATAGTACAGAACAGGCTCCAGATACTGCACCTTCAAGTCAATTAAACACTCAATGCTTTTGTCTCTCTCAAGTGGAAACAAAGGCATTCTGAAATCTGACAAAGCCACGTTCATACACAGACACACTGCAGTAAATAGGAAGCAGCCAGCAAGTAAAATTCTTTATTCTTAAGATCTTTGTCCACAAACATACCATTTTATGGTTCTAGTATTTTTTTTAAAACACAGTAACACAGAAAACACCAGCACACACACTTACCCTCATTGGATGAATATCAGCATATGGAGGTTTTCCTTCAGCCATTTCTATTGAAGTGATACCAAGGGACCAGATGTCTGCCACACAGTTATACCCAATCTCTTGTATAACCTCAGGAGCCATCCAAAACGGGGTTCCTATGACGGTATTACGTTTTGCCATTGTATCCTGTAATTATATTATTTATGCAATTAAAAAAGACACTTATTCCCAGAAGTGTTTTATACTGATTCCATCTTTAAAAGTTAAATCAGCCACCCAAAGGTCAAGCAGTAGTGACTTCCAATGAAGGCTAGATACAGCCCATTATTCTACAGAGGAGACAATGACCATAAACTTCAAAAGAAAAGTTTAAAAGTCAGATCATCACACACTTGAAGTGCACTGGGTTATAAAAATAAAGAACTCAAAAGTAAATAGCTTTGCAATATATTAAATACTCATAATGATAAAGACTATTTGCTCTACAGCTGCCACTAGTCACTCCTCAGACACAAAATTCAAGACAGAAGCAAAAGCTAAACAGTAGAACAACATTCTTAGGAGCACTAAAGCATTTTAAAACAACCTTTTCACAGGTACTTACTGTTAACTGGCCAGCCACACCAAAATCAGCTAATTTTGCATGTCCTTCTGTGTTAAGGAGGATGTTTCCAGCCTTTATATCTCTATGTATTTTTCTCATAAAGTGCAAGTATTCAAGTCCTTTAAGTGTAGATTTCAGGATAGTTGCAATTTCATCTTCCGTCAACTACAAGAAAACATCGGTAGTTTTCAGCTGTGTATATACATATAGTCTAGGTATTTGAACTATTTCAAATGTGATCCTTTCATACTGATTATTTCATGCTGATTATTATAAATAACACTGACAGCATACCTTAGGTATTTTAACACAGAAAAATGTCCAACAGCATTTAAAATTCAAAACTCTACTGATTTGATCCATATTCCTAAATTTTTACACATGTAGAGACCAACCAGAACAGGCAAGCTAAAAAATTTGATTGGGGGGGGGGCTGACTGACACAGATCAGATGACACCATGTGCAATATTCTCTTGCCTGTCAAAAAGTTTCTACTCTTTATATATTCACATCCGTCATAACTCCCTCTGCATAGAAAATACAAAAGAAAAAGAACTATCACAATATACATTTTTCACTATGATCAGACATATTGACTGTCTAGTTATGCATTACCTTTGTCACAAAGGTGGTCACCTCTAGACTAGATGGCACACACCAGATTACTTCCCTAAGTAAAAGAAGAATCTCTCCTCTGCTGTGGAAGGCTACAGCTATTCCTCAAACATTCCTGCCCTTGAGTTCTTTAGACAGTTTGAACAACAAAGTAGCAGAGTCCTGCTTTTGGAAAGAGATTAAAGGAATGCCATGGTTTTTTATTTATTAAATTCCTACTAACAAGAACACCTGCTAAGTCTGCAATTAGTACTATCAAGCTTTTGTCCATCAGCTATTCCTAATTACACCACTATTAGCTTCCCATGGCTAGCAATTTACAAATTAGAGAGGATGAATTAAGAGCTGCTTTGCAAGAACAAAAAAAAAAAAAAAAACAAACCTCACAAAACAAAAAGCAAAGGATGTTGGTGCACAGAAAATAGCCAATAATTGTTTATCAAAGCCTCATCAGGGATAGCTTGCTACTTCTCCTCTGTTGGGCGTTAATATAGCATGCAGAAATACAAACAGTACTCACTCTATTCACAGAATTTTACTTAGGCCAACCAAGTAAGGCATTCCTTTTAAGACTAGTGCCTTAATTTTATTTGTAATGCAAGCAATTTCTTGCTTGCATTACGAAATTTCTGTGCTCCGCTGTGAGACAACGCTGCAAGAACTACATCGGTACAGATGTGCCCTGCTGACCTTTTCAAAACCCTACTCAGCTCTGCAAAAGGACAACTAAGACAGAGTTATACTGGAAAGTGTCAATAACTATTACCATTTATCCTGTTAATTGTATGCAAATACATGCAATAACTGAACAGATACCAACCAGATGCTATGGGCTTCCTTACACTGTTCTTCTCTTGTTGCTGACTGATGCAAAGAATGGACACTCAACAGCTGCTAGATGTTACCCTCATAGGAAAACACAACTTGATTGAATATATGATTCTCCAGTTACAGATACAAATAATGTATTTTTAAATGTATCTACCAACAGTGTTGATTAGTTCGTTGTCTATGCAAAGGTTCTTTACATTAAGTGTAGATAATCCACATTAGCTGTCCTATAGTAGAGCAGTTACTATCACCAGTCTAAAGCTGCACAATTGAACTAGCAGAAATCTTTACACAGCTTGCCCTAAATACAGTTTATAAAACAAGCCACATTTCAGGAAGCCATGCAGAACTTTTAACAGGTTCCTTTACGTCCCAGAATCACAGTATTGCCAAAGTTAGCAGGAAGCTTTAGAGGTCACCTAGTCTAACCCTCAGCACTAAAGCAGGACTGCCCTAGAGCGTATTGTGCAGGGATGCATCCAGATGGATTTTCAGTATCTCCAGAGAAGGAGACTCCACAAAGTCTCCGGAAAGCCTGTCCTTCAATAACAACATGGCCTTCAATTACTTCTGAGAACTAATGTAGAAGAACTGAGGCTCTTCAGAACCTCTGAGTTCCTGAAGTCAACAGAATTTGCATTTACATCCAGCTCTCTTTGAAATCACATTTGCAGTATTCCTCTGTTCTTTCTGACTGAAAAACATTCAAGTCAAGGCTTCAAAATAAAAGGAGGCAGATTTAGTTTATATCTTAGGAAGAAATTTCTCACTATGAGGATGGTGAGACACTGGAACAGACTGCTCAAGGCAGTTGTGGATGCCCTCTCCCTGGAAATTTTCAAGGCCAAGCTGGATGGGACTCTGGGCAACCTGGTCTGGTGAGAAGCGTTCCTGCCGATGGCAGGGGGTTTGAAAACAGATAATCGGAGGCCTCTTCCAACCTAAACCATTCTGTGAAATCAGAGTATAATGAAGGGCTGAGAACTGAGGCTGACACATGGATGATTCTTTTTTTTTGGATGAGAAACTGCAGGTGCCCAGGTTCTCAGAGGAGGTACAGAGAGAACCATTCCTTTTGGCTTTCTGCCCAGGACTCTGCCAACCTTGGGTGAAAAAGCTAGGTTTGATAACAACAGATGTCTGCTTCAAGAAAAGCTATTGATGCAGTGGAACAGTATAAAAGGCAAGCTCGCTTGCAGAGAGGAGTGTGTGTGTCATCTCTCTGCAGGTCTGTCTCTTTCTCCATGGACAGGCCATTGTGGTTTTCCTGGCAGACAGCAATCAGACAGAATGGACTGGGATGGAATCTCATACTAAGTTGTGAGTCTATTGAATGTTTTCTGTGATAGATTTGAGTGGATCTTCCTGATCCTGTGGACACTGTCTCTGCTTCTGCATTTCTTGCTAGGATGTTTCTGGCCAAAGGCTTTTTCCTTTGGCTTTTTAGTGGCCAGCTATAGTATTTCATCCTTGCCTTATACAGAGATAAATAATAAAATGTATATTCTGCTGATGGCTGTGTTCCTTGGACAGGGTTACAGAATCGTCAAAACAAACACAAACTGAGAAACACCTACTGAAAATAAAGAGGTGATACAGATTGGGCAGACAAAAATGTTTCTTATTTACTGCTTTACTATGTTGCAGAATTCCTATACTATCACAAGCCACACAGTGAGCTGGAAGTATCAACTGGTAACAAGTTGACAGTAATAAAACCAGCCAAAACTGAGACATATTTTCATATACTAAGTCATCAGCTAGTACAGTTGTTTGTCATTGTTTTAGATCAACACAACAGGAACACAAACTCCTGAACAGGTGTTACTAGAGAAACAGGTACCAGACCACCTGACAACACTTCCTAGATTTATATCTTTTATACTGAGAGTAAAAGCAAAAAAAAAAAAAGGCAAATTTATTGCTATATGATGCAACTTCAATGAAATTAAAAAAACCTACTTATGGAACTGAAATGCTGTTCAGCTACAGCATGTCAAAGCTTTAATATGAAAGCTAAGCAAATGACACTCACTAAGAAATATAAGAAAATGCTGAACTGAAGATTAATGCACTAATTTGGCTGCATTTTTTCCTTTCTAATCCTATACTGAAATTAAGCAACAGCACTTCCTTCTGGTTTCAGTTTTGAAAGTGTTGATACACATCCACAGCTTCCTCGAGAGAAAAAAGTAACACAAAAACCCAGAAGCCTAAACCCCAAAATCTCAACCAAAAGCCCACAAGATAAAAAAAGGCAACTCAATCACTCTAAGCCAACAGAATGACTTGACAGGAAGAGTTAAAAATAAAGATTAGTCAACAGGAGTATCTGCACTTGAAAGGCTCATAATGAGTTTTAGTTATTTAACAAACAGAATCACTTTCCTATTCCAGCTTCGATCCAGACTCAAAGCTGCCCAGAGCCCAAGGGCACAGTTACACAGACATTTAGCTAAGCTACTCGAACTGCAACCTGCTACAGCAATTCTCCTGATGTGTCAGCCCTTCCACTGAACAACTGGAAATGACCCCAGGTAAAAAAAAAAAACCTGTTTGAGAAATTATTTTTCCAGCAATTCAGTTCCCCGATTCAATTCATGGCATAGTCAGCAAGGATGCAGCAGAGACAGAGCTGCTCAAACTGGCATTGCTTTCCAAATAACTGTTGCTGCACCCAAAGAATCCCAGTATTTTTTATAAGCCTTTCCCTATGGAAGCAGAGGATGAAACTAATAGTGGCATAAGCACTGTGCTCCATAGCTGGCAGTTACAGCCTCTACAGAGCATTATGCATTCCTCACTGGCCATTTGTCTCAGAGCTTTCAGCAACACACTGCCCAAAGCTTTTATTTGTGCTACTTTATGCAGACTGCTGTGCTGCTTCAAAGGACTGTGTGCCAGGAGAAATGTACACTGTTATACACAGCTCAAACAAGATGATTTTTCCTGGCATTGCATTAAGGGGATAGAACTATCTACCTGATCTGGTAGGATAAAGGAGGGACTTTAAATCAACTGTAAGACAATCTGAAGTACAGTCAGTAGGGTATCTAGAGAAACAGACAAATCTTCATTAAATGAGCTAATAATTTAGTGGTGAAGTACACTAACACCAATCTGAAGACCCACATTGTGAGAATTTAAACTCTTGGCTACAGGTTGTTTGTGACATGCAGTGTGCAATGCACCCTACCAGAGCTTCACCGAAACCAGTGCAGAAACAATTCTATGCCCTGTATTGCCAAGAATTTCTGCCCAGTAAATCCTAAACCACCAAAAAAAAAAATTAATCCTTAGTATTGACAAATGTTTAGTAAGACAGGCATAAAATTTACTGCCCGCTTTCATTTGGAAACAATGAATAATGGCATGAAATTTAACAAGTCCAACTGCCAGATTCTGCACCTAGGAGGGAGTAGCAATGAACACAAGCATAAACTGGAAGTGGCTGGGAAGCAGCTCTGCAAACAGTGCAACCAGCCAGTCAAAAAAGGTGATTACCCTGCTGTGGTCAGCGTTGGTGCAGGCTCATCCTGAGCACTTCGTGGGTCCCAAACCAGCACACTTTAAGAAGGATGTGAAGATCCTTGAATGCGTCCAGAGGAAGGCAACGCAGCTGGTGAAAGGGCGGGAAGCAATGTTCTGTGAGGAGCAGCTATAGACATTTGTCTAGTTTGGAAAAAAGGAAGCTCAGGGAGTGACCTCACTGCTCTCTACAACTTCCTCAGGAGGGGATGTTTAAACACACATCACCATTCTTGCATCAGCACAGCATGCTCTATACTTTGCACCTTTGTATAATTTCTCAGTTAATATCCTTCTGCTTTGCTTCCAATTTCCAGATGTGTCAAGATCCTAATTTAAAATCCTGTGGAACATTTATCTGCTTAGTATCTTTGGCTAGTTCTAATTCTGTACGCCATGTCCCTTTAGTGGCTTGCTGCTACTCTCTAAATATGAGTCAGTGATGAAGCAACTTCAAATCCTTCATCACCAAAACCACATGCAAGTTATTAAAATCAGCGTGAATGCTGAAGGTGAACAACTTCATGGCTTACAAAAAAATTAGCCATGAAGCAAGTCAAGCAAAGCTGACTGCAGCAAATTCGGGTGTTCCATATCTATTAAGAGAGCAGCTAATCCACTTATTTACATCTAACTGGCTCTGGATGCCCTGCACAAGGGAGACTTGAGGGTGCATTTATACAGACTGTATCACACTACCTAATGCAGGCAGCTGTTGGGACAACTCTGACTGTGAGCAGAGGACCAGTAGACATTCTCCTTCCTGGGGGCCCCTCTGAAGGGGTCTAGGTCAGCTGAATTGCTTTAACTGCCTAAGACCATTCCCAGCTGCTCTTTTTCCATTAAGTAATACGTGCACATTAAGCCAAATGTTTCCAGGAAGTGTTAGATTAGAGCATCTAAGCAGTCTGATTAGGTCAAGCACACTGGGTAAGTCCACTCATGGTAAATAAAGGCACCATGGTATAATCAGTCTTCCACCAGAAGCTGCAAATATCAAACATCACTGATGTTATCATAATCACATACCTTTGAGTTGTCATTTATGTGACAACAAGGCAGGACTAATCAAAAGGCCAAGATGCAGGACATGCAGAACAGATCATCAGCAAGTGAGCAGGGGAAAAGAAGTGACAGTTACTACAATACCCTTCCCACTTGTAATGTGACATGTAACTCATGAATTAAGGCAGAAAGCTTCAGAAAGAGTCATTACAATTACAGCTCCATTCTTAAATCAGTGAGATTCTGATTCCTACTGTCTGCTACAATCTTTTATGAGACTACACTCTCCTGAAGCCACTTTCCTTGAGCTTCACTGTCAAAGCAATGACATTTCAGACTTGTTCCTTCAGGCAGATCTCCACACTCTCTATGAAGACCATGCTCTTCAAGCAAAATTACAGCCTGTGTTGTGTGAGGTACTAAATCCTAAGATCTACACTAGTTATAATGACAAAATTTGATCTAAGTCTTTCAGTAATTGTCTCAAACTAATGGAGATAATCCCTTCACCCTCATATATTATAACTAAGGTGACACCTCAATATTACAGTAATGGACAGAATAGGAACTTACTACTATAGAAGAATCACCAGTTTTACTGAAGTGTAAGATTTGGCACAGAATCACATGAAGGAAGTGATGCAGCAAGTCTCATTCTTCTTACCTCACCCAAGTCATGCTGCACATAACATTACATGGAAAGTTTGCCATAATAAACCCAACAGTGATCATTCATGCACAGGAGATGAGCAGTTAATATTTTTTCAGATTTTTTTTTTTACTACATAATTCCAGTAACTTGACTTCTGTCACATTTATTAACTATAATAGGCAACAGATCCCATCTTATCTTCTAACATCATTATCCTGGCTAATGCAAGATAGTGCTAACACATCAGAACCCCCTACCTGTAGTTTGAAATTGAGTACAGCCTAACAGCAACATGAAGTTACCTAGAACACATCTAGTGGCTCATACAGAAAACTATTTCAGGAAATCTCAGGCATCTCCCATGCCTGAGACACGCTCAACATTAGCTGGCACTAACAAGTACACTAATAAGTGACAGAAATAAAGAACAAATTAGAATATGGACATCAGACTCCTTAGCCTTTCACTACCAAGCTTGTTATAAGACATCTACGCAGTACTAAACTGCCTAATCAGATGCTGAGCACAACCTTAGATGTACTGTAGAACAGTACAAAAAGTCTTCAGCAGTGTACTAAGTACAGATAACATGGGAAAAACAGATTTTAACTACTATTCAGTAGCACAACTACATGCTACTGAATTTGCTACACACAGATGTAATGTGGTCCAATTTATTTAGTTTGGTTCTTTAAAGAACTGTAAATAAGGTCAAGAACATCAATTGCAGACAGGCTTAGAGTTGGGTCTCTGCAGTCCCTTCAACTAGTTCCAACTCTCCTGTCATGGGCAGGGACACCTCTCAGACCAGGTTGCCCAGATTCCTGTTCAACCTAGCCTTGAACACTTTCAGGGAATGGGCATCCACAACCTTCCTGTGCAACCCTATAGTGAGGAATTTCTTCCTAAGTTCTAATCTAAATCTAACTTGTTTTAGAAACAATTTCCCCCTGTCCTATCACTAGAGACCCTCAGAAAAAGTCCTCTCCAGCTCTCCCATAGCCTCCTTCAGTGGAATGCCACTATACAGTCCCCCCAGAGCCTTCTCCAGGCTGAACAGCCCCAAATCCCTCAGCCTGCCTTCAAAGGAGCACCTCTGTGCTCCAGCCCTCTGATCATCCTTGTAGTCTTCCTTTCAACTCTAGTCTTCAATGGAAGTCCTGATCACAAGTCAGTTAAAGCAGTAGTCATGTGCCCTTCAAACAGGAAACACTTATTTGAGTTGTCACTGTTAAAAATAACTTCATCATCATACAAAACATATTTGCAAATAGATTACTTGTCTCAAACGCTGCACCATTCCCATTAACCCTGACAGCAGCACGACCAAGGGAAATCCTGAATAATCAGTATTAAGTGAACAAGGATCAATCTGGTGGTCTTATTGATCCTACCAGTCAAGGAGAAAGCCTCAAGCAGAAGCAAATGCATCTGCATATATCACCACCTTCCAACAGGCCTGCAAACAGCAGTGAAGCATTAGTGGTTTTATGAACATAGGATCCTGAGAGGAATGAGAACTATTGGAGAGAAACAGGATTTACCCGACAAAGGAGTTTCTTTGCCAAAAGGCTTACTAACCTAGTGAGAAGAGCTTTAAGCTAGGTTCACCAGGAAACAGAAACCAAAGCAAGTGAGGAACAGAGAATGGGGAAGCATCTATTGGAGAGGGTTCCAGAGGAGGTTCTCTCACTCCCTTTCAGAGAAAGTAGGACAGACAGGAGCACATCTGAAACTCTATGTACAAATGCACAAAGCCTGTGATGTAGACAGGACGATCTGCCAGCCCATTCACAGCTGCAGAACTATGACGGCACCAGAATTAAACACACAAATGGCATCTCTCATGCAGCCAGCATGCAGTGAGGTGGATGCAGGCTCCTCACAACCAACAAGCAATAAGGATAAGCAGGACTGAGCTCTGATACGGAACACTTAAACTTATCGAGAGCTTATAAATCTAGATCAGAAGGGTAGCCCAAAGGTGGATGCCATCATGGCACCTGCTGCGAAGCACCCAGTCAAAAAGGTGAGGTAGATTAACTCATCCCCAGTACTGCTAGAAGTCACAGGCCACTGCTTTTGGGGATATCAACCACCTTGATACCTGTTGGGAGCAGGGGGGGCAACATGGCAGGTACAAAGGAGTAAACAGTAATTTTTACTTCAGGTGCAGTAGGGGCCCACTATGGGAGGTGTTCTATTACAAATGCTACTCATCAGTAGAGTAAGAGGGATGGCAAAGCAGGCTTGGCAAGCAACTCTAAGAGATTAAGTTATGGAAGGAAGTGACAAAAGCAAGTAACAGAACCAGATTTCCAAACAGCAAACCTCAGCTTGTTAAAGGAACTAGTAAGTGGCATCTCTGGGCATGCTGCCCTAAAGGGTAATGGAACCTTGAAGAGCTGGTTGAGCATCAAGGGCAACCTCTTCAAAGTATGAAAACCGTCCTTCTGACATGCGAGAGATAATGAGCAAGCACAGCAGAAGGACATCTTGATAAACTAGGAACTACTGACTAGAAGCTAAAGCAAAGCAAAGCAAAAAAAAAAAGAAGAACGGATTACTAAAGACAACTGAAAGAAGCACTACTTGGACACTAAAAAGCAGAATTAGAAATATCAAGTCTAAGATGGGTTTGAAACTGGACAGCAACAACAGCTTGAACTGGTATGTATGCAGAAAAAACAACCAAACTCCACATGAGAAAACTGTTAGTCTGGTGCTAAACAGAGTGGTCAATCTATCAACAAATTCTGACAAAATCTCCTACACATCTTCCTTGAATCAGTCTTTAGGAGGGCTTCTCTGGCATTCAGTTGCCTCTGCCAAGTAGAAAAATCAGAGTGAGTTGGGAATTACTCTAGCAAATTGGGCAACTACAAGTCCACAGAAGCTGATGAGACATCCAAAGGTATCAAGGAGCTGGTTAGTGCCAACACAAGGCTATTCCTTATCATCTTAAAAAAGTTACAGCCATCAGACAATGCTTAAAACATCAAACTAACATTTTTATGAACAAAGTGCCTCTAGCCTTTAGTTCAGAGAGATAGCAAAGGTATGCCCTGGACCCCCATGGTAGCACAGAGAGAAATCAAAACTAGGCAGACATTTAAAAACAGCATCTAGAGATTCAGATACACTGAATTCATTTGAATTACTGGAGATTAAACTCATACAAGAATTAATCAGCTAAGAAAGCACAGACAAAGATAATCCATAAGAACACATAAGGCAATCCATATGTAACTGATAAAAACACTGGTATGTGAAGGAAGTCACATCACCTGCACAAGAATACATTGCTGTACTTGTCACAATACTGTCCCAAAGAAGGTTTGGCCTCATAAACCCACTGCACAGCCTGCTACTGACATATATCTAGTCCCTGAAAGAGACAGGACTAGGGTGACTCAATTCATCATGATTAGTGGATGAGCAAGTGCACCCTAAACTATCAGTAAAGAAGCAGGGTTGCTGGTGTGTCAGTACTCCCCAGTATGTTAATAGTAGCCAGCAGAACTTAAAGCATTGCTTCACACTGTAATTATCTCATGCTATTGCAAGCTGCCACTGAAAATGTCACTCTCATTCTTTCTTTTCCTTCCCTTTTGCCACCACTCATTCCTAATGTCTCTTGCATCACATTGAGCCACTGTGCTGCCATACTAAGTGCCTCATGAGGGGGTGGAGAGTATAGACTAGAGAGAATCCCCATTAGGCTTTGCCGGGATCACCCTGCAGCCACACAGTCCCTGCATCTGAGACACAGAAAAGGCAGAAACACATTACTCAGGCTGAAGGATAACTGCAGAACTGCCCTTTCTGGCAGCAACCCACAGTCTGACTGTATAAGATACACACCTCCCAAATCAGTCTGAGAAAAGCAGATAACACTAGAAATACAGCTTTGTTGCCTTGGACTGATGAACACCACACCTCTGACACACTAACAGGCATCATAAGCTTGGCTGTAGTGCTGCTAACCTTCCTGGCACGCTGTAAGACTCTGAAGCAGAATTTCAAAGGTTGATTTCACTTCAAAATAGTGGCTGGAGCCTCTTTTGCACATACAAGTTGGCTCTTTATTTTTCTAAATCCTGTTTTAATTGGAACTTTAGGGTTTTTAATTCTGGACTAGTTTGTATCACTTCTCATTGAAGCTATGGACTCTCGGACAATAAATTGCTGTTTGGACATCAGTTTTAAAGGTTGTAGGGACTCTATCAATCTTTCCCCCAGTTGTGAGTTCAGTGTTACAGCAACTCGGATTCAAGACACCTTTTCCAAAGGTGGTTCCTCGAGTCTGGAAACCACACCTTGTAAGATGTAATGGAAAAAGGAATTATATTTATGTTTCAAGCCTAAGCACTGTTTTCCTCTCCTCTTTCCTTCTCTGCTCCCAAGAATGGTGTAAGGAACATCTCAAAAAGCACTAACAAAACATGAAGAGCTAACACACAGCAGAACGAAGGCACAGATATGCACCCTGGCATCGGCCAAAATCTTGTCTTGTAAATTACTTTTACTTGGGCTCTGAGTTGTAATTTTTTTTTTTAAATAACTCACCGTTTTATTACGAAGTCTAATAATGTCTGAAACAGAGCCAGCTCCACAATACTCCATAACAATCCATAGATCTGTGTTCTTAAAATAGCTGCCATAGTACTTGACAACATAGGGACTACATGGAAAAAAAGACAGAAAAATACATTAATTCTTTGTAGGGGGAGAAAAAACCACCACAAGTGCAGTTAAAAATTAGTATGACACACAATAACACAGCTAATGAGCAACTGCAATCAAATACAGTTTTAAATTGTAATTAGTTTAAGCAATGTCTTGCTAAAGTCTGACTGCTTACTACAATTATAAAAGGTGCTACTTTATATGTATATATACACATAGAAATATTAAAAAACCCTTGTTTCAACAAATATATAGTTCTCCCAAGCCCTTTCTGAGAATTCCTAAGGTGCACCTTTCAAACCTAATCAATGTTTTTCTTTATGCAACATTAATGGAATTAAGGGAATATAAAGTAGTAAGATCAGTGCAACAAGGAAAAAAAAAAAATAAAGTATGCATACCATTAAATCCTCTTCCACTGCACAGGAAGAGATGAGGACCTACTCTGAGGATCAAATCTAGTTCCACAGTTAAGCAGCCAGACAAGATTGCTGCTTCATTTTTAATCTATACTTGTTTCAAAACTCCAATTGGCCAGCCAAAAATAGCCTCACAGGGATGAAAAGGATTAAGAACAGCCCCAGAATGGATTCAAGGGTCTCAAATCCTTTTCATATCACCTGAGATAACCTTACCACACACCTTTGTGGGATGTGGGAAAACACATCAATTCTTTGTTTTCCCTGCCTACACATTTAACAGGCTTCCAGTATTCAGAAGTCACTGCCAGAAAGGAATGGATTACAAGGTCCACCATGTTGACAGGTCACAAATGCTCAGACCAGGGCTTGCAGGCAGAGGTTCTAGAGAAGTCCAAAGAACTGTTCCATTCTCCTATACAAGGTACAATGTACTGAGGCCTCAATCCATGTGGAGGAGTAGCATCAAGCTCCATGTAATACCTGAGCAAACAGGTGTTCAGCAACAAATCTGAAAGCACTAAAAGGATCCCATAAAAATGGGTTGAGTACTGCTCCGTGCAAAATGAAGCAGTTTAAAGATTTCAGCACCTGACACACCACAAAAGCAAACACATCGCTGAGAAATAACAGATCACTTGCTGTAAGACTATTCACCCAGTCAGTGACTAAAGCAATAGATTAAAGAAACTTTTGCCTAACTTGAATGCAAAGCTCTCCCATTTGCAGTGAGTCACAAACAGTAGACTGTTGCACAAATGATGAACAAAGTCTTACCCCAGCACATCTGACTTTGAAGATACAGCCAAAATCTACAAGTACTATCCTCCAACAACATAACAAATATAAAATTCACAACTGCATAGAAGACAGGAACTGCAAAGTAATTTCTGCATCCTTGCAGACACTTGGTGTTAAGGCTTCTTTCCTACAGTAGTAGCAATAATAAGATGGATCATTTGTTGACAAGCATAAGCTAAAAGCCCTTCTTAGAACCATTTGTCCACTTTTGTGTTCCTTCATATAAAAGGCATCTTACAGAAGCCTGGTTTGGAAGTTAACTGCTTAGTCATTAATCTAGTGCTAGAAACAAATTTATCCATTTCTGAAACAGGTTACTAGAAATTTGCAGGCCTGAGATATTTACCTTGGAGCTTGCCAGTGCACATGAAGCAAAGCACACATGGAAATTCTAAGTAGAAGCAAGTATTTCTTCTCTCAGCAGTTTCAGTTCTATGCACTGAACTTTTCTACTACCTTCAATCAAAAGATAAGGAAGACGACTGCAAAACGCTTTCTTTAAATAAATTGTCCATCACAGGGTGTCTTAGTTTTTCATGTAATTAAAAAAAGCTTGCAGCCGCACATATTTCAGGTGTATTCATAAGCACAAGCACATAGACTCTTAGAAAAGGAGAGGAGCTCTCATACCCACCTGTCACATTGTTGCATTATAGAGATTTCTTTAATGATTTCTTGAAGATCTGACTCCACAGGGACCTGTTTAATTGCTACGACTTGTCCAGACTCTTTGTGTATTGCTTTAAACACACTACCATATGACCTACAAATAAAAGAGATTTTTTTTGTAAACAAGCTAAGCTACAGTTCTCAGAAATGCTTTTCAGTTCGGCAGAAACTTTTAATAGTCAGACAAGTCAAATGTGCATGCAGAAATCTGAGGGTTTTTTCAGGCTGTAAAAACTTTAATTCAGGGAAGAAAAACGTGCCTCTGAAGAAAGATACACTGTGTGATAACAAAGATTCAAACTCCACTACAGGTGGAATTAGTGCAATAGCTGCCTTAATGACACAAAAAAATGCACAAATACCATATCATAGTTTTGAGTCAAAACAATCTTAAAGATGACCTAGTGCAAATCTCCTGCCATGGGCAGGTACATACCCCACTAGCCCACATCGTCCAAAGCCCCATCCAACCTGGTCTTGAACACTTCCAGGAAGGGGGCATCTGCAACTGTGCCTCAGCACCATCACAGTGAACAGCTTTTCTTTGGATACAGCCTAGGACCCCTTGATTTTCTAGGTTCCAAGTGCATGTTGCTGGGTCATACTCAGCTTTTCATCCAACAGCGTAGCTAACTCCTCCTCTTTGGGGCCGCATGCGCTTGGCCTTATTGAACTGCGAAAACATTCACATGGGCCCACCAATCAAGGTCCATCAGGATGGCCTCCCTTCTCTCCAGTGTGCTAACTGCATCACACAGCTTGGTGTCATCAGCAAACCTGCTGAGGGTACATTCAATGCCGCTGTCCATGTCACTGACAAAGTTAAACAGCACCAGTCTCAGTACCTGTACCTGCTTCCACTCTCTGTAGGCTTCCATTTTGTTTTTGAATTGATCCAGGAGCAACCTGTTCATCCATGCTGGCCTCCTAGTATTTCTGCACAACTTCTTGTTTCAAGACACAATGGCGATACTTTTCTCCAGAGAGCCCTTAAAGTCTTGTTTCTACCCATGGGAGAGGGGAAGTTCCCACAGCTAAAGCACTACCAAACTGTCTCCCAGCATGGGTCTCTCAAAGTTAGTTTCCCTTTTAAGAACTTAATCTTTTCCCTGCTAGCTCAGCAACATGCTCGTTGTCTTTTGGCTTCAGACTAGCTCTACTGACTGCTGCCTTTCACCATGTTCTGAAGTGAAGGCTTGTACATGTGGGACACCTGCCCTCTTTCTTTTTCAGAGCTGGGGAAGCAGCTTATTCTTCCCCTTTCTTAAGAAAAACAGAAGCTCTCCAAAAGGAAAAATAAAACCAACAACCCTCAACCAAAGCAAACAAAAAGATCAACCCAAATGCCCAAAGAAGTGTGTTTCCCTGCTCAAATATACTAATTCACAGCAATGCTGACTGCCTGAGCCTAGATAGGTTTCTACCTGGAACTGGGGAGAGTTTTATTCTGATTTCTGGAAGCTTCTCACAGGCACCATGCAATCTCAGCTCCTATCCCCATTTACAAAATTCCCAGGCTCAAACCACCACAGATGCAATGCTCCTAAGCTTGGATGAAGTGATCCTTTAATATAAACCACTTTCCTTAGGCCTCTCTTCCTTCCAGGGTTTTATCCCGTGACACTCTACCAAGCAGATTCCAGAAGGGACCAAAGCTGTTCTTCTCAAGTACAGGGTAGTGAGCTTGCTGTGCACCCTTCCTCACTGTCCTAAGGATCTTAAACTCCACCATGTATTTGGGAACATGTAGAAACCTACTAACACATGTATTTGCTTTACTATTAAGACTTGTCTAGAGGAGCATTCCTTAAGACATTTACAGTCACTTTTTCTGAAATTAAGTATTTCGACACATGTGTTATATACACCTGTAAAAAGCTGTACTTACCCTTCACCAAGTTTCTCCAGAACATCAAAGACTTCTTCAGGCTGTTTAGTTAAACTATCTTCACTTAGCTTTTTCAGTTTGCTAAAAGACAAAAGTTATTTGTTTGTTTAGAGGGCAGAAGAGGCAGAACTCAAGCAGATTTTCCATACAAGTGAGCAAGGAAAAAAACATTATGAAGAAAAACCATTCCAGTTAAAAAAGAAAAAGATAAATGGCAAAAGTGCAGTAACAGAATTTTAGACAACTGTAAGATATACATAAAAAAATATATAGAATGGTGAAAATTGCCATTATAATTTTCCTGCTAATGTTTGCTCAACTGAAAGCAGCATGGGACCCGTTTACTGTCCAAATCACTTCCTCTGATAAAGTAGAAACGGCCAAAGAGCATCGTAAAGCTCACCTCCTCTCATCCAAAAACATCCAGCACGCAAACACATGCTCAGTACTGCCTAGCATATGCCATGTTGTTACCCAAGAAAGTGCAAAGCAAGAAAGCATAACCTGATCCTTTACCCACGTGAAGCATCCACTACCACTCATGAGCCAGTGAATTACATCAAGTAAAAGATCCTAGAGTAGGAGCATATGGCAGTGCTTTACCATTGGCTGAAACACTGAACTTCCAAGAGCCCAGTATTCCAAGAGTTGCTGGGACAGTTCTTTTCACATCTTGGTCAATGGACACAGGGACAGGCGCAATAACATTTCTAATTACATTCCACCACATTTTGCCCTCCAGTTGTCTTAAAGTCTCAAATCACTCACTACCATCCTACTATTTCTCCCAGCATCTTCAACCTGCTCTTACCACTATCCTTTGTCTTTTACCAGCAGTCCTAGCCCTTCCCTGGTTTCCCACATTCCCATCAGCCAGCCCTCAACACTCCTAGCAGATCTCACAACTTGGCTGCAAACTTGTGATGGAGCAGACACTGAGCACAGCACAGGAAAACATGCACTGTGATGAGACTGAGTAGCTGCAACATGTAAATCCTTCTCCTCAACAGTTATAGGAAATTTTGCAGCAAGACTGAAATAACACGTTAACTCTATATGATAGTCAAGGGTACCATTAAACTAGAAGATGGCTGGTGCTGTAGTGTTAGATACAGACAATGTATTCCACATGCAAGAGCAGGGAAAAAAAGAAGCTTCTAAGCACAGCAGATCCTTGAGAACTTACGGAAAATATCCAGTGATTCTGGAAATAGACACAAAACAGGACAAGGGAGAGGGACACTAACAGAAACAAACTGTAGAAATCGAACATTGGAAGAACAGTGCTAAAGAAACTCCTAAATATCGAGACAATTCAGTGATATATAGAACTGATACAAAAAAAAGTTAAATGATTTACGAAGGCATTTCTGAGCAAGAAGAGACATGTTACTGCTAACCATCCAAGCAAAGACAAAAATGTAAACTAATTGTATAAGCACACGGGTCTTACAGATTGGCGTTAAGCAAGGAAAGCAAGAGATGGAGGAAGGTGAACACATTTATACAAAGAGCTACCTCACAGATGCAGCAAATATGAAAAGCATCCATGATCAGTAAGAAAACGTGCATGAAGTGCTACAAAGACAAAGCAGCCTGCTACAGTAAACAGGTAGGAAGCTGGAAAGCTGTTTGTTTAAAGCAGAGGAAAAATCTTCAGCAAGACACAGACACAACTCATGACAACAAAGTAGAAAACTCAAATGAGACAAGGTAAAAACATTCTGGAAGGGGAGCCTACAAACTAAACACAAGAACACAACTCTGCTTTTATTTTTGCTCTCTTTGCTTGTGAGATAATAGAAAGGAGAAAGACAGAACTTCTATCTTGGAAGAAAGTATATCTCATTACTGAATAAGTCTATGTTGAGACAAATAAAAAGAAGAGAGGGAAAAATACTTTGCAGGTAGATATTAAATAAGCAAGTACTTCATTTTCACTTCTGTTTCAAACTATTTCTCCCCTCCGACCAGGTTACCTTCAGCCTTAAAGGCAACATTTGAACAGTAAGTTACTACAACCATCCTCTGCTTGCCACTAACAGAAAGGACACACAGTGTGCTGGTAGTACCAGCAGAGCCTCAGAAATAAAAAGCAGGACCACTGAGTCTCTTCCCCAGTCAAAGAGCTGCCCCACAGAAAACATACTCAAGAGAAGAGTGGATGGGCTGAATTTCCAAGTAACCACAGGAAAAGGGAAAACACAGTAACCTCAACCAAAGGTATCCAAGAGATCATTTCCACCTGCTCATCAAAAGACCACGCCGGCTGAAATGAGAGGGAAAAAAATCCATACCAAAAGGTCTCAGCAGCACCATTAACACAAATGCACAGGGAGTGTTTGAGATGAACTAAAGCAACAATTAGCAACAGCCAAAGCCAAATGTCACTGTCAAATAATATTATCTGGAGTACCCACAGCAAGCTGGTGACCAAAGAAAAAAGTACTCTGTAGTTTTAAAACTATTTTCGTACTATGCAACTCCATGTTATGAGACCAAGTCATACTTAATGCTAAGGCAGCTAAACCTCTTTAGAGGTGAAGAAAGGTAAGTCAGCCTCAGGAATTTCATCACCAAATTCACTACTCAAAGTACTTCATACTCCTTCACAATATGTTGTAAGATTACAGATGCTGGGTCTAGTGTTCAAGTGACAGCATTAATACCACAGTTCATTGAACCATAACAAGTTCTAAATGAATCTGGCTGCTTAAAGATCTCTGTTTCTTGAAGTTAAATAGAATTCCCATCTGCAAGTACAGAGCAGCAAGCAATACACCCTGAAGGGGTAGCAGTAACAAAAGCATTTAAGAAAACTTCATGAAAAGCAAGAAGGAAGACTACTGCCCATAAAGCACTACATGGAATACAAGAAACAACTACTAGAAATATTATAATATTGATTAAAAGCAAGCAACTAAAACTTGGGACAGAAAAGCACATTTAAGACTTCAGAATCCTTATTTGGCTGTACATGTGTCCTACTGTCCACACTTCAAAAACATGCAAGATGTGACAAATAACACAGCTGACTGCATTTTCAAAAGGTTTAAAGTGTTCTGCATGGGAAGTGAATACTATGAGCACTCACCAAAATACCTGCCTGCCAAGGCATGACTAGAAATACAAGGAGGGTGGGGAGAAAGGCACAGCTGAAGAGACAAAGGGCTCAAGAACAATTACAAGGGAGTCTCATTCCTCTCCCTCGTGGCTCCTCCACTTTCCTAACATAATAACAAATAAATCGGTAAACTCAGGCATCCAAGTTGAAAGTCAGACTGAGATTTCTGGCTGTGGAAAATCATCAGGTAGTGATGATTTCAGGCTATTTCAGCAGACTTCCAGAAAGCAAGCTGTTTCTGAAAGCAGGCAGACTACAATTCTGAGACAAGTGTTCTCAAAAGGATTTTCTTGTTCCAAGCAGGTTTGATTTTCTGCATATTATTTAGGCTCTTAAACATGAAAAATACATCCTAGAAAATAATTTTACTTGTATAATAGATCTAGTGGATAGGAGAAAACATACTTAGCATAACCAGCATTTTACACAGAGTCTGTCAGGAAAGCTCCACATAATTAAACGCAAAAAAAAACAGAAATAGTGAGAAACACCCAAGACTACGCTCCTAGCTCATAGATTGGAACAAAATCTGAACTGGGACCTGAAAGAGCAAGGGATTTCCCTGCCACACTAAATAATACAACTGCATCCATTATTATCATATGTTACAGAAAACTGGTCAGCTGCTCCATGAAACAAGCAGAAGACCTAGCACAATTAAGTGTTTAATAAGAATGGCTGGGATGCATTCTGTTGATACAATAGAGACCTCAGTAAGAGAAATTCCCGACGCCATCAGAAATAAAGGTGGCATGTGAAATCCTTCAGATATTTCTACGGCTTTTCACAGTTCACACAAGTAGAAACAAGTGCAAGACAGTTTACATTACCGTGCTGTGCGTTCACATTTTGTTTACTATCAATAAACCTCAAACAAACTCACACTGTTGTTCCACCACTTTCAGGAGGAAATTGACAGTTGTCATCCATGGGGCCACAGGGGCCCACTGACATTAAACACAGCTTTTACTTCTTACAGCTAATATTTTAAAAACAAGTCTTCCCCTTCCAACGTAAGGCCAGATAGCCAGTATACCTCAGAAAACACCCATACTGTGGGAATGCTTTCGATTTTTGCTTCTTCCCACTCCCTGATTTGCAACTGCAGCTATGCAACCCCCACCCCCACAGGCAGCCCTCCGCAGCAGGACACAAGGGCACTTTTTACTGGGGAAGATAAGAAAACCACTCATGCCCGCTTCTTCCACGGACCTGAACTACCCAGTGCAGACCCCTCGGACCACAGAGGGCCCTTCTCGAAGACGAAGTTTCCTCGCCCACTAAAACCTCCCTCTGGTACCTTAAGCCGCCCCTGAGGGTTTGTCTCGCCCAGGACAGCTCTTTCGGGGACACCCCACACAAGACCTTCCCCAAGTCAACTCCTGGCAGATCCCAGGCTCCAGGTCCGGACGCTGCCAGGCCAAGGCCTCGCTCCGGCCGTCAGGCCGCGCTACTTCCGGGCGGGGAAGGGGCCACCAGGAGGGTCGTTACCTCTTGGGCGCTGCCGGCTCCATCCCGCCGCCGGTCTCCGGTCCAGAGCGGCTCTCGCTCAAGCCCCCGGACACCACGAAAGCCCAGCAGCCACGAAACCCCGCGGCGCTCTGTGGGGGCCTGCTGGCCCTTAAAACAGGGCTCGCGCCCTCCCTCGACCGCCGCCGCTCTCACGGAACCTCCACTGCCGCTACCGGCCCGGCTGCCCGCGGAGCCCCGCCCCTCTGCGCCGCTCAGTGGTTACAACCGCTGGCGCCACGAGCGCTGATTGGACAGTGTGGAAGTCGCTCAGAGCGGCGGGACGGACGAGGCCCCGCCCCCCTGCGGGAAAAGCGGGCGGCGCCGCGCCGGCGGCAGGGGTAGAACGCGGAGGCGGTGGAGGACTAGGGGCTTGTGCTCCCGGCACGCTCCGCGCCGCCGCTGGGCACGCCGGGAGGTGTAGTCTTCCCGCAGAACCGGCTTACGTCCGCCCCTGAGGGAGTGGATCCCGAGGCGGTCAGGCCGGGCCTCTCAAACTGGGAGCTGGAGAAACGAGGAGCCGGGCCCTGGGGCGCCGCTGGAGCGAAGGACAGACCGTCCCTCCGCCTCGGGCTCATCGCATCCTCCGGCTCCTTGAGCTGGGTTCGGGGCAGAGCCGCAGGCCCGGGTGGAGGCCTCCCCACTGTTTTCACCGCCCGTCTGCGCCCGCCGAGGCAACCGCCGCGCCTAGGGCTAAGCGGCATCGGCCCCGCCTCAGAAAGATGCAGTTGCTGATGGACAGGCGGCTCTAGGGCACGACAGTGAGGAGGCCTGAAGTCGTTCATGGCAGGACGGGGGAGCTGTGTTCTGTAGCTGGCGCGGGTGACTCGGTGCAGCATGAAGAGGAAAGGCGCTGCACTCTGTTCAGTGCCGTAGCGCACACATTGCCCTGCTGAGCCACAGGGTGCAGCAGTGGGGAACTGATTGTCCCCCAGTACCCAGTACTGCTGAGTACTCGAGTGCTGGGTTCAGTTTTGGTCATCTTTATACAAAAAGAACGTTGGGGGACTGGAGCACATGCATTGTGAGGAGTGGCTGAGGAAGCTGGGGCTGGTTAGCCTGAAAGAGGCTGAGGAGGGACCTTATTTCTGTCTACAACTACCTGAAAGCAGGTTGTACAGAGGTGGAGGTTGGTCTTCCAGGTAACAAGTGACAGGACAAGAGGAAATGGCCTCAAGTTACACCAGGGGGTGTTTAAACCTAAACATTAGATTTAAACCTATGTTTAGGACATTAGCAACAACTTCTTTGATGAAGAAGTCATCAGGCCTTGGAACAGGCTGCCCAGGGAGATGGTTGCATTGCCATCCCCGGACAAGCTTAAGGACATGGTTCAGTGATGTGCTTGGTAGAGTTAGGTTAGTGGTTGGACTCCGATTTTGAAGGTAGTTTCAAATGGTTCTACTCAAGCAGCACATTTTAGGCCAGTGAGTACCATGTGACAATTACCTCACAACTTCGGACTTTCTGCTGTGCAGGTACCAACTTCAGCTAACAATTGACAAAGTACCCAAGTGTATCCTGCCAAGTCAATACATGAAAAGCTTAAATGTTCAAGCTATTTTCTATACCCTCTAAGTAGATTCAGTTGCCTAACTAATGGAAGTTCAAGGTAGTGACACGCTTAAGCAAGATCCATAAAAATACTGAGATGCCAAAGTTCCACTTTAAACTGATTTTAGATTTACAGCAGCACTCGTCTCTAAAAACAATCCATGCTCAATACCTAGTTTCATGCCTTTGATGTGTATTAGTAAGGGAATTTTGAATAATTTTGAATAATTTTGAATGACTGAAGTCTTACTGTTGTGCAAGTCCTCTACTTTGGCTGAGCTGAGCCAATCCAATCCAGTTGACTCACTGCGGTTAGGCTAAATGCACAATGGCAATATTGAATGAACCCATAAAATAAATCACACACCACCATATGACCTTTTAGGTTTCTTTGTTTTTCTGAGTCATGGAAAAACTGCAATAGAACATCTTCCTTTGCACAACATATTAATGCAGAGCTCTTCCAAGAATCATCCCACAAGTCAGAATGGCTCACCAACAGTCCTGCCAGATGTGTCCATACCATAGACAACTGTTTGTAGGGAATGCCAAACAAAGCTACCCAGGAGAAGCAGCCAGCAAATGCCTCAGATGCAGAACGGTATGAGTGCGTTCAAAAGTGGTGAGGAACCCCACAGGACTTCCCATGTCCCAGTTCTAAGACAAGTGGGGTCAGGCAGGTAGAAGATGCCATGTGGCTAGCATCCAACCTTGTTTTACAGGGTGTTGGGCTATTGCCACTGACCAATTATTTATGTTTCATCAGTTTCATCTAATGAAGGAAAGCCTGACATCCCTGTTTGGCTGTAATACTCCTGGAATGCAGATGCTGTCTCCACATCCTTTAACACAAATCTTTAAGGCAGTTATTATATTCAGGTTATTTCAGAGGGGGCAAGTTTTTTCCATGTCCTCCTCTCAGGCCAAAGCTGAGACAAGCTATACATAAAAGTGAGGAAAATGAATGTTAGAAAACTACAGGCACTGCATGAGCAATACAAAGAGCCGAGAAGTACTCCCTCTCCCCATTCACACATGTATTTTTTTCTCTGGAAAAAGTTAGGCTGAATTTTTAGACTAATTTGGCACCATTTCCTCCTGTTTAACAACAGTAGATGAGAATGAGTCTGAAGCAAATGTGTCTAAAGCAGCGGATTTAAGTATTTGCTCCATTTAAAACAATTTACCACTGCAGCCTTCACTCCCAGAAAAATACCCTGACTACCTGATAATTGAGGAAGAAGGGGATGGGAGTGTTGTCCATCTATGCCACTGGATAAGGTATGAAAAAGCAGGTAGCCTGGCTTTATAAATTAGCAGGGCAGATGGTGCCAAAAAACATGGACTAATTCTGTGCCTTTTGCACTGACGTTTAAGTTAAGTCTTACTCAACCACCAGAATGCTTTCTAAGAATATTCATGCTGGGAATAAAATATCAGAAGATAACATACATACATATTCGTCATAGTATTTTTCAAGATAACTTTATTAATCTCTTATAATTTCAAATAGTATTTTGAGGTAATGATACTGGAATAAATAACCCCATCTCGCCTTTCCCCCACAACATGAATTTGGGAACTGTGCTGTGAAATGTAACACTGATCTGGTATTCATACAATACTTTACCCGGCCACCAGCAAAGAAGGAACTTTGAAAGGGAAAACAGATTCCTTCTATTCTACCACCTCACTCAGGCTTTCCAGTCCAGTGAAGTCTAGATGTTCTGGAGGCATGAATACACTATGAGACTGCTGGTGTCTAGACAACATGCAGATGAGGAAGTTACAGACAATCTACATGAATGTTCCCATATTCCTTTCAACAGTAGAACTATATAACACTGCTAAGAAGGCAGGTGAGTAAAAAATGCTAATGAATCCCCATCTTAAAGGAGAAAACAAAATGAATTACTTTTTTTCTTCTGAAGTATTTAATCGAGTTCACCAGTTTATCAGCACGGATCAGAACTCCCTTCTCTGCAGAACTGACATCAACATCTAATTCCTCAGACCAAAGGATGGATGAAGACCATACTTAGTTTTTGACTGCTGTAATTATTTTATATTATAATGTAGTTTTATAAACAGATAATTTATAATGACTTACACAGTAATGGAATTGGGAATCATCATGGCATGGACAAGTATTACAGGCAGTATAACCACAAAGACACTCCCCAAGCCCCTAAATAGATAAATGAAAAAGTTTGAAGGTGCCAATCCAGCTTCAGTGGATTTGTAATAAACCCAAGAAGGATAAAAATGGCTTGAGAAGCTCAGGTCTGAGTTTCTAACAGGTATTACTAATGGTAAGATTTAAATTCCAAATACATACTTCAAAGACTTTCATAAACTTCATGCAAATACTTCATGTATGTTATAGCAGAGCCCTTATCTAGTTCCTTTGGTAGCAAACAAAAGAAGCCTTTACTTCAGAAGGTATTTCATCAGGCTCATTTGAACTGTGCATTGTAACTAATACATGGAGCTACTAGAAATCAGAATTAATAGTACATGTTTCCCAGGAGACCCATATCACAAATACCCTATGCTCTCCAGAGTACCCCTAGTCCATCGTCACATCCTTCGTCATGAATCTGTGTCCCTCTCGCTTTTCGCAGCCTGGCTATTTGCCCCACATGACAGCTCCCCTTTCATTGCAGTAGCCTCCCAGTTGTTTCACAGGATCCTCAGTTCTCTCTTCCTTAGTGTCCCCTGTACCATTTCACAGCTCCACTCACCTCCTTGGCACAGCAAAACCTACAATATATCCTTAGTGCCTGCATAGACTCCTGAGTATGCTTCCAGCTCTCTGCTTCTTAAAATCCCTCCGCAACACTCATGCCATAACCTGCTGTTCAGTTCTCAGGGTAAGGTGTTTAACCTGCAGGTCAGTCCACAGTGTGGTCCCAAACCCAGCACCTAAGGACAGTTTCCCTTACATTTTCCTTGCCGTGGGGTGGACAGCCCCACAAACGGCATTGCCTCCCCAACCCATCACCTACGAGTTTTGTGAAGATAGGATCTTGCAGTAATTCCAGACCTCCATCTTTTCACCACACAGGATTAATACCAGCCAGCTAAGTCACAAGTGACTGTGAAGCAGAGAAAGGCAAGAGACAGCAGGCAAGCACAAAGACAGCATGAATGCAGGAGCCTGATTTCCTTAGGAACCAATGCATAAATTCAGTAGACAAATAATCAACAACAACATGTTTGCATGTCCCTCCCTGTGACTGTCTGATAGCGATCTGGTATGCTGAAAGTTAAGGAAAAGGCCTTGAATTAAATACCAGCTTGTTTATACAGAAGATAAGAAAACCTGACTTCTGCCTGTATTTTTTCCTACCCATCATGTGAAGTAGCCTTGAAGGCTTATCTAAGAATTTGTTATATACTTTCCTAACCCTGTCAGTCATAAAATAGTTATAAATAAAATAGAAAAGAACAGCATATCCTCAAGTTAGGACTAAAATTTAGACTTTTTTTTAAAGCAAGTTTTTGATCAAGCTTAGGAAGAAAGAACAATTTGGTTTAATTTCTTTTCCTGAACTATTCACAACGTTACGGCTAATTAATTTCACATGAAAGGAAAATGACTTTTTGTTGGTCCAGCCACAGAAAGGTACATAAATAGCCAGAAAATAGAGGTGCAGACACTGCTATCCATATCCACTCTGTTAAAATCAGCATGATTTACAAAATTCCTACTTGAAACCGTGAAGAGCAGTAAAAGCCTGCAGTAAGTAGTGAAACAGTTGCACTGCTGCAATTCCTCTCGCTACCTAGTATACATCATTTCGGTATCCAAAATATTATTGCTAGACCTAAAGACATCCGTAGGTTAGGATAGGGTTTTTCTGTTGACTAACCATTTAGCTCACAGTCTTAGTAACAGGCTATATATAGACTTACCATTTGCTATTTTTCCTATTATAGCACACCATGGTAAAAATAAACCATGGATACCGAGTTGCTATTTACAGTTAACCACAGAACATATTCCAGTCCACGCTACAGCTGCATTGATTGTGCTCAGGGGATCTAAGGATTGCCATCAACTTGAGAAAAAAAATCTCAGTTTGGTTTGTAAAGCAATTACTGTTGTTGTGGTAATACTGAGGGTTACTCTGGATTCCCTTCTACACAAAAATATTCCCCCTCTTTCTGGAAGCAGCCATCTGTTCTCCAGCCTGCAAAGAGGTGTGCTCACACCCTGGAGAATAAATAAATAACATTCAACTAGCGAGGCTTGATGCTTGTGTTAGGAATGGAAACTACTATCAGTAACTAAAGAATTATTGAATCAGTTCGTGATGAAGCAAGTGCTACACCAAAATGAACTTCAGCTGACTGAATACAGCTCTAAGTCCAAGGGGTCCACCGCCCTGAAAGCCATCTTCTCTCCCATTTCCTTTAGCTCCTAAGCCGAGAGTTTGAGGAGTGCACAGCAGAAACATTAAGGGAGGGTTAGGATATTTTTTTGTTTTAGGGACAATGCTTTCAAGAGGCTGATGAGACCCTTTCTTTCAGAATTGAAGAAGGGAAGTTTCCTCCATGCCCGTGTGGGCCTTTCACAAGTGAGAAGCACAAATACAGAAAAATGACAAAGAAGGAGCAACCCATACAACTGAAACCAGTAAAGAGAAACCTATACAATTCACACCGTGACTACGGAGCACTCTAAAGGCAATGCTGTGGCATGTTTATAGTTCATCCAGTTTCAGAGCTTTTTTCTTTTAATAAAGTTCTCCTGTTTATTTCTGAAGCATATCTCCAGCTTGCTTCATAGACACTACAAAGCAAGCGTTTTATATGGGGAAGAATCACTCGTTCTAAGTGCTTTAAAATCCAGAAACCACAAAATTTCAGTTTCCTATTTTTTCCAATCTTTCCTGATCAAAACATGCCAGAAGATCATAATTCAGGGCCAAACAAGCTACTCATATAACATGTGCAGTCACACTTTAAAAAACCAGTAATTTAAAATACCTAAATACAATTCTAGGCTTAAAACTTCACAAAAAAGGCTCAGTGTCACAACAGCCATTTAACGACTGACTGTGAACTAATGGGTCTGATTACAAGATAAAGTAGAAAGTAAAAATATATCCAAAACAAGAAAATGATTCAAATTTTCACCGAGGTTCCCATTCTGCTCTTAAAACCAGCAGGAAGCCTTCCCCACAGCAGCCTGTGTACAAGAGGAGCAGCAAAGCAGCAAATAATAGTTTCATAGAACTGGCTTTGAGCCTCCTCTAATCAGGTTCAGTTTGGTTCAACAAGGGACCATTTTACCGTTACCCAGGACGAGCACTCAAACTACTGGCACTACCGAGCAAGGGAACTTTCTGCTGAAAACAAAACTTTTAAGTGCCTGGGCCAGGCTACAAAAACACAGGGAAATATAAAGCAAGATACTATCTAGAGAGCTAACGAACCCCGTTACATTTGAGACTTAAGCTTTTTACACAGTTCCTTCACTAAAAATAAATTCTTCTAGTCACAAGCAGAAAATCAGTGGAAGATTAATGGTTTTATTTAACAGCAAAGAAGGGTTTATCAACACCCGTGAATGCTGCCCATTTTTACCCAGGCTGGGTTTAGCAAAAAGAAAATGCCCTGCTGGTATAATTTTCTCTGCAGAGCAGAGGAAAATAGAGCAAGTCCATATGCTAGGAGCTTTCCTAATGGAAACAGTTAATTTACCACATGAGGAATATCACATGCATACCGCTTCCACCTAAAATGAATCACTCATTCCAGTTGAGAAAACTGAGGTCTTTTATCTTCCTCAGGGTGGAGTCCATCTCCTCCCATAGATCCCTACAGAGTAAAACTGCTAATCGTTTTAAGATTTAAAAGCATTACATCTCTTGTGTTCATATATCACATTTCAATGTCTTCTAAACAAGAGAGAGCTTAATGTTTTTTGTAACCTTGAACTGGCCGGTACACAACTTGTATTGCTTCATCCTTGAGCTCTTCTGTAGTTCCGTGATCTAATTTGTTACACTGGTGGTATGAAGCTGCTCTTCCCGGATTAACAACATACAGTTTAAACTCCTTAAAACCGGTTTTAAAATTAATGTGCTGATTTGAACACTAGTTAATGACAAACTGGAACAGAAAAAAACCCAACAAACCAAATGCTATGTTTTAGCGTATACCGTGTCTCTGCTTTGCTAAGATTAATAGAGAGTAAATCCCTCCTCTACGAAGTTCAAACTAGGCAGAATGTCTCTAGGACTTGATCCAAAATCTGTTAACATCAACAAAGTCTTTCTTTCATATACACTGTTTTGGGGATCAGTTCTCAAAGGAGACTCCTGTCTAACTTGCTCATGTGAATATAAATGCAAACATTTGCCTGACTAGGGTTTCCATCCTCGCCCCAATTCATGTCCCAGGAGGACAGAGGAAAGGTCAAAATGGGAGGCAGATCACGTTAGACACTACCATTTATTTGACATAACCTCTTAATAATATGTCATAGCTTCATTTGATTAGAGATGATGCAGTCAGAGAAGATAAACAGTAGTAAGTGGTCCCCTCATCATGGAATAAATACTAAGCATCTGAAATTGTAGACAGTGAGAAAATCTGCTGTTGAGTGTTGCAGGGACACTCATGCAGTGTTGTATAATTTGCACTTGCACAATCATGTATAATGCATTGCAATAGCAATATCATATGCAATGGAATGCAGCAGTTTTAAGAGAGAAAGTGTGCAGGAAGATGAAAGTCACACAAGTGTGTTAGAATACCCACAGGTTCAGACAGCACTAGTTACACAAAGAGTAGTAGGGCAACACATGATAAACTCGAACGCTCAATTCTGTGCTGTACTATTGACACTTATCTTGACCTTTCAAAAGAGCCTTTCAAAAACAAGTGTCTCATTTTGAGGGGTGTGAGATACTCAAGAGCTCTTAATTAAATGCCTCAAAAGCAGAGTTTAAAGCTGCCTTCTAAAGTGTGTTGAATTAGGCTCCACAAGAACAGTTTTTGGCACCTGTTCTTGACATGAGGGGGGAAAAAAAAAGGCATGCTGAACCAAGATTATGCATTATTTTCCAGGAATTCAGCAATTTCTTGGAGAGATTAAATTTACTGCAGCTTTGAAATAACAGGGTTACTGCACATGCTGAATGGTTGAGTGTCTCGGCAGGGCTGGGTAACAGTTAGCACAGGAGTCCCAGGGGGGTTTATTGTAGCTAACCCATCCTCCTGCTCAGCTTTGCCTCTTACATGCAAAAGAAAATGTGCTTAACACAATATTTATAGCCATAAGTAATAGTTCCTTTCTGGTTTTACTGTACCAGCATGTACAAGAAATACATAAAACTATATGTATATGTTATTGCTACTGCTTTGCAATATGTTGTATATATCGTAAAGCTGGCTCTCTAATAGAATGCAGCTAAAGACCTCTGCACTTAAATCTGCCAAAGCTGATACAGCAATCACAAACATGTGTTGTTACACTTCTTGTGGCTCATCTCCACATGGTGCAGCTGTTGTGTTGGCTACAGAAAATGCAGGCCCAAGGGAAACAAATTTAATTCAGCTGGGATGACTTCCACTAAGAAAAAAAAATGCTTTAAGGAGAACAGGTGTCTTACAGTGAGGGGGATTGTTTGAGAGGTTTTCCCTAAACATTTTGTCTAGGAAGCCCATTCTAAAGGGCTGTGCCTACAGTAAGAGTCTTTTGGAATAATTTTTAAGTAATGTCCTTCAGAAATGCAGCGGATTCCAGAAATTCTATTTTTGTTTCTCTCAGTCCAAGGACAGAAAAGGTAGCCCAGGACCTTACCGCGCAAGTTAGAAGCTGGAGACAGCTTCACTGCTGCTATTTGGATTCCTCAACCTTTAGAAAGTTTGTTTAATCAACAGACTGTGCCAAGGCAGCCGCACAGCCCGTGTAAGTCACCAGCTGTCACCCTTAAAGCTGTGTTTTCAGCTTAAATTTTAGTGAAGTCACTTAAATGTAGCTTCCTCCTAAGTGTGGTTTATGTACACAGAACAAGTAAGCTAAGCTGTACTCTGTAGTCTAACACAACGGTAGGCGGGTGTGTATGACCTTTCTTCTTTTCCAGCATGGCGTTTACCTCGTGGACTGTAGTACCTTCTCTAGCCTCGTCATGCATTCCTGCCTCTCTGCTCCCTGCGTCCTCTGCTATATCATAGTGGAAAGTGTCTGACTGCTGCTCGGTGCCTGACTCAGCAGCCTCCCCGCTGTGGTCAGTAGCAGATCCCACAGTGCTGCTGCAGCCGGAACCCTGGAAGCTGGGAAACACTGTTTTCCCAGCAGGCTCTCAGGAGGTCTCTGTCAGTGCTGACTGAACCAGCCCTTTGGACAGACGTTGCAGCAGCCAGCAGATCCTTCTCTTCCTGTTGTCAGGCCTCTTTCCAAAACAAGGCTCCTCCAGAGGATAGCCTCTTGTTGCGCAGGTGTCTTCACACCACATGTGTGTTTGGGTCTGTTTTTCCAATCTCCCACAAGGTTCAGAATTCTTTGCAAAATGGGGAAACAGAAGTCCAAATGAGGGATGATTTTCCCAACTCATTCTTACAGAGCTGATTCTCCTGTAGGATGTATAGGAGCTGCTCTCAGCTATTCCCTCTCAGGTCTTAACTAAACAAATGTTGTGATGACAAACTTCTGTTTTTCTTTCTGCAAGGCTAAGCTCATTAGCTCTTACGTCAATCTTTTTTGCTGGATGTTGTGTCCTCAGAGTGTCTTATGCAGACCTTGGGCAGTTTTTTAGGCTTCTTCTCAAATTTCTAAATTGAAGACCCAGTACTCCTACTGAATTCCTCCTGAATAAAATCCAGAATTCAATGAGGTCAACAGCAAAATTCATGAGGTTTTTGTCCTCTGTGTATTTTTGCACATAAAGACCTGTAACAAACCTCACATTTCTGCAGACTTCCCCTTGCCAAGGGAGAGAAAATTGTTCT
Organism: Phoeniculus purpureus; assembly: GCA_028565055.1. Taxonomy (NCBI): domain Eukaryota; kingdom Metazoa; phylum Chordata; class Aves; order Bucerotiformes; family Phoeniculidae; genus Phoeniculus; species Phoeniculus purpureus. The sequence continues at coordinate 38,234,963 of JAOXOE010000343.1, forward strand.
TCCTCTGCCACTTGTCTCAGTGACAAAGCTCCCAAGTCTCACTGATGGGCCATGCCTGATGCCTACAGCCATGAGTAGACAGACATGGACTACACTGTGCCAGGGAGGGAAGAAAAGATCCCAATTAACAAAATAGAGACAACAAACTACAGAATGAAACCTGTGTTCACAGTGAAACCATCCTGGGGATGCTCACTGATTACTGTGTGTATTACAGCCACTAACTTTTCCAAACACTGAAAAAAGAACATCTGTGGAGTGAGATGAATTCAGCAGAGTAGCTGAGTGTCGCCCGTGAAAGCTGGTAAAGGGAGGTCTGAACTGAGGAGTAGCCTCTTGCCTTTCATGGCATTGGAGCCTGTGCTTGTCGGGGAAGTTTTATGTTTGAGGTTCAGGGAGAAGGTGATGGCCATCTTCTCTGACTGCTTTCAGATGACTGATTTTCAGAATGCTGCTGGCATTCTTCCAGCCGGAGGCCTGACCATTAGATAAGCTTAATATTATGGTGGCCATTTGCAAAACAGATGAGAGCAGAAATAGCAAGAGGAAATGAGAAACCCAAGAAAGCTGCTGGAACTCCCTGCAAATAGAGACCCAACCTTGGGAGGAAAAGTCTTAGATCCTTGTACTGAAAGAAAAACTGGTCAGCATAAGTTTTCAGCTGCTAAAACTATAACAACTATCCCAAGGGAGATAAAAGCACCAGCTGAGGAAAGACCACAACAAGTGCCAGCCTCAAGAAATCTAGGAAACATTACGCTTTCTTCCTTTCTGAGAGCCTGGGCAAAAGCTTTTTGGTATTACCAGATCCTGCTCTGGCAGAGGGATTGGACTGGATGATCTTTTGAGGTCCCTTCCCATCCCTAATATTCTGTGATTCTGTGATAAGATCAATTTGATCCTGCTTTCAGGTTGATGGGTTTTTAAAATTGTGAAGCCCATGGCCATCCTGGCTAAGAGTCTTGTTTATTAATCCCTCCTTTGCCCATATTTAAATTATGGCCCAGGGCACTGGAGCATTACAGTACCAGAAAATTTGACAGATGTCATTGGCACATCCTGGGGTGGCTGTTCACATCAGCCCTCCAGCTGCCTCTTCCCTGTCTCTACCACAAAAACTGCTGTTTCTGGAAGTGGCTTGGCAAAACTGTCAGGCATTGGCACAGGCTGCCCAGCGAGGGGGTTGTAAGTTGTGTAGAGCTGGAGCTTAGGGATATAGTTTAGCAGTAGGCTTGGCAGAGTTTATGTTAATGGTTGGACTCTATGATCTTGGAGGTCTTTACCAGATTCTGTAATTCTATGGAAAGGGACCAAACCTGTAGTTCAGCAGTTCTGCTGTGGTTCAGTCAGCTGCTGTAACTCAAACTTGCAAGCAGATGCCAATGATGGACATTTGGTCTTGTTCTTCTGTTAGTAGCTGAAGTCTCCTTTGCACTGGCATTTGAAAATGTTGAGTGGTGACCCTTGGTTACTGTTTTCTCTCACTATCAGTGTTTCACGTGGCAGTGGAACTGGTGTGGTAGAAACAGGAATGGAGCTCTCTCCACTGATAATTTCCTGGCTGAGGAAAAATATTAAGTCATCTTTTTTTAATCTAATAGTCTCACCTGAGTAAATATTCTAGCAATTCCAATTTTTAATTTTATTATCGTAGTCTGTTGCTCAAGCTGTGCTTTCTGACTGTGCAGCAGTAACAGGGCTATGAACACATGAAGATTTTTCAAACTGGCATTGTATTCAGTTCCTTTTACATTTCCACACATAATCTGCATAACATTATTAAATCTTTCCTGTACATTATTTAGCCTCTGGGATCAAATGAAATCATACATAACTGGAACTCTTTGGGCTTTGACAGATGTCCTCTGGCAGATTTTGTGCAGTGGTTTAAGTTGTTACTGCTCTCAGCTATTTTTTTGGCCTTTTCCTGGAATGGGACATGTCTCAGCTGCTCTGGTGGAAAACACTAACCCCTTAGCTTTTAAAGACGATGAAAGCAGGTTTGAGTTACTGCATCATACTTTGAACTGAAATGGCTGAAGCAAAGGTACAGTTAAAGTTAATAGTTAAGGCGGGTCCTTCTCACCAGCTCACCAAAGGGAAGAGTAATCCTTCACAGGCATCTGTCAGAGGGTTTGGGACGGTAACACGGAAGGCTCCTTTGTAACCACTTGGGGGAATATTTACAGTATCTTGCCTCTGGTGTGTTTTCCAGGGGAGATGGAAGGGAAGCTGAGTATTCTCTTAAAACATGGAGGGCCATAACAAAAATACTCCCCCTTTTGCAGCTTTTTTTTTTGTATGCATATGGATTCTTCTGAAACCAATCTGCTTTGTGGGCTGTATCCTACTGTGGGTCATGAAGTCATTCTAAGTAACACCTAGGCAGTGCAGAGTTTGTTTCCTTTCATCTGTGCACCTGCAGAAGCCTTTTTCTTATGTGTAGAAAAGCTTTTTCTGCCTTGCATTTTGTAAACAATCCCTTTGCTAAAGAGAACCCTGGGCTTACAATCCCTGCCTCAGTTACCATGCTTTCTGTGGATTTGGGCTGAATAAAAATAGCCATCCCAACGTCCCACATTTGTTTTTTAAAACCTCTGGACCAACCATTTAATACAGTGAGAACCCCACACCATCACATTTTCATGACTCCAGGCAGTTTTGAACAACTGAGCATTTAAATCTGTGAATAAACTTAAGAATGTGTCACTGCCTTCAAGAAGCATGCTTGAGTTTTAAGAAACCACAGCTGCAACAATAAGATGGAAATTTGACACACACTAGGTTGAAGGTGGCAAGGATTAAAGGTATGGAATTAGGGGAAAAAAAACCCCCTTGTGCTGTTGAACAGAATACGGGACATAAATCACCGACTAACTTTGGCTAAGCTTTGCCTTATGGAAGTCTGCAGCGCTGCAGCTTCGCACTTATCAGTATTTGTCATCTTGAGTATCAGTACACATGCCAGATGCAAAAAAGGGGCCCAGAGAGAACATGGGGGATGAGGAAAAGAAAATTAATAATTTCAGTGACAATGTACACTATTTTGATGTGAAACAGAACTTCTGTAATATTTCAAGGGACTTACACACACACACGTATATATATGTGTGTCTGTATGGACAAAAGCTGTTGGAAATAAGCCTTTGACTTCAAAATGTGCCTGATTAAAAAGAATACTGATAAGAATTAAGACAAGAACAGCTGGACCTTTGATTGCAGTTATGTTTTCTTCTGGATGTTTATTTCTAGATCACTTTGGCAGCTGCTTTTATCTACTCCTTAGAAGTTCTTGTAGATTTGAGGAACCATTAGCTGTAAAAGTAAACATAGCTCTGGTCTGGTTTTATATATCTTCTTCAAACCATTGAGGGGAGGGAAAAGATAAAATTAAACTAATGCTGAACTAGATCAGACCAAAGTGATGCTTTGAACAGCCTCTCAGCATTTCACGCTCCACCTGTAACTATCAGAAAGTTGGGTATTTCTAATAGTCTTCCTTACCAAGCACTTAGGACTTACCAAGCTCTTGGAATGAAAATACTCTTCCTGAGAAACTTAAGTTCATGTCTCCCTGCGGTTCAAAAGACAGAATGCTTTCAAGTGTGCCTCCACTATCTCCACAGAGGGATGGTCCTTAAAACCAGTTCTGCTGCCTTTCAGTGTCTGTCATCTATAAACGTGCTTTGAATAAAACAGATCTGCAGCTGACTCCACTCCACTCTATTTTGTTGTAGTTGCTTGAGAGTTTTTTAATAACTATGGGTTTGTATTTGCTCAAGAGCTGTCTGCTTGGAGACTGGATGAAGGTCAGAGTTAACCCTGCTTAACCCTGCTCATGACCTTTATCCATGGTTTCCTTTTCAGATCACAGGAGTGTCAGCCATGCTGCTGTGGCCACCAACTGACTCTTGCATCAGCTCCCACTGAAACAAGCACACTGTATTGTATTTGCTTATGCTTCTCCCTCATAGAAATTCTTATCTCACCACCCTGGTCAAAGCCCTCTGTCCAGCCACAGAGAATTATCTATTTTCAGGTTTCACAAAGGATTGAAGTACAAGATACATTTTGTCCAAGAATCCTTTCAGGGAGCTTCATGAGTCTTCCAGTGGAACCTTTCATTTTTTTCACTTACTATAATCAGCTCTAGTTTCTCTGTCCTGAGCATTTCTGTTAATGATGGAGGCTTCTCCACAGCTCTCCATAGGTGCTATCCTGGGTTCCCTGAAAGCCACTAGTCTTGCAGCCACCACCAATCCTTGCCTCCACCGCAACCAGGAAGGCTGTCATTCCAAAGCATTCCTTGCTCCAGAGGCTCTGCTGCTCTCTTCCACGTACCCCCACCATCCCAAACAGCAGAGTCCTGTAGCTGCATCGATGGGCTCCATCCAGCAGCTCAGAGACAGCTCAGAGACTGGCAGACTCACAATGGTGACATCCAAAAGCTCCTAGTTGCATTTGAACAATCTGTAATGGCCAGGACAAATGAAGTAGAAAAGGAGAATAGATATGACCCTTGATAGCTTGCAGTGTGGCTAATGATGTCTCTTTCCTCTCTCCACTGATCAGAAAAGCTGAAAACAAGAGGCCTCCAAGCACTTCTTTCTTTGCTGCAGTGTGATGTCCTCAGCTTCCAGTGCTTCTCTGGTGCTGAAGTTCTGGTGCTGAAATGAATGGGATTTGTACTTTTCTTGGAAACTGTTCCCAAAGGAGCACTTGAAAGAACAGCATAACCAACTAGTAATTGTCACCAGCCTATCATGGGTGAGGAGGTCAAAGAAATGAAATCATTAATGCAAACAAGGCAGATCTGCAATAATCATGGATACTTTTTATGACATGGCCCAGGCCATCCCTTAGGGACAAAATGAAACACAAGCATTTGCTAGTTTTTGTCCTACCATCTACCAGCCTGTGTAGGCCCCTCAAGTACTTCTGAGGGGTCTGTGAATGGCAACTGAGGAGAGCAAAGGCAATGCCAGGTCTCTGAGCGGGGACCCGCATCACCACGGGAATGAAAAACAGAAGTCCAGGAGCAAAGAAGGTGGAAATCCACTGCTGGGTCTCAGCTCAGGTTTGCCCAGGTGGGAAGGGAAAATATTCTCCATTAGAAAGTCTTCTGACTGGTCAGATACATTCTTGAACATATTTGCTCTTGTTCTCAGCTATTGTTTTCACTGTGCAGCCTTCCTGTACTCTGGAGTGATCTTGCCCTGATCTTTCCTTACGATAGCTATGGAGAGTTCATAAAGAAAAGGCTGATTTTTTTTTCCCCCATGCCACAAGCTAGATCCAAAGTGTTCTGTTCTGAAACACCCACGAGGTTTATAACTCAGCATCACAACACACTAAATTTGTGTTAGAGTAACTATCCTCTCACCCGATGGGATGGTGCACATAGTGGTGCTGTGAGGTGGCAGCAGGAGAAGCTGAGGGGACCACCAGCATTTAAGGCACAAACAAGATGGTCATAACAGATGGCTAAGCACCAACAACTTAGCTCATGGACAAGGACATAAAAGAAGGCACGACTCAAAAATCTTGCCTGGAATTGTATCTACTATTAGATTTTTTATTAATCTTTTAATAATTTGTTTATTTTTGTGATGCAACCTGACAGTAAAGGCCCAAATTCAGGAGATCTTTTAAACCAGTGGTAAAACAGGCACTCTGCAGGAGAGTTTGGCATATAAAGAAGTTGAAGCACCTGCTTAGATGCTGCCCTGGGTAGAGGAGAATCAAGCGTATGTTTAAGTACTTTTTTGGACTGGACCCAGTAGAGATACAGGGTAATGTTCAGCTTCTGCAGGAGGATTTCCAAATAACTTACCACAGTAAGTTTTCCCTCAATTTCCTTGTATTTCAGGAATATTGAATATATTAAATTTAAAATACATCGATTTTATTAAGAAGCGCAGTGTTTCATCAGTGAGGTTCATCTGGACATTCTGTCTGCCTGGGAACAATTGGTACTTTTTCGTAATATCCATTATTGTCCTTTTCTTTGAATTAGATGCCGCAAACAACTGAAAAAACACGCAGAGATTAACACAGACATTGTGCACATCTGTAAATGATGATTTGCATATGCTTGCACCGTGCTTGTAAAGCTCTGAAAATATCTGAAACGGTCTGTAGTACCCTGGTTTATAACATGTCCTTTGCCACAGTTTACACATCACAAGTGCCTGCTGAAAACAGGAAACACACACATGCAGAGGGTAGGTAAAGGGGGATTACAGGGTACATGTATTCCACAGAACAGCCTCGGGTTGAGAGCATCATGAGCATCAGGCTCATGTAAACAAATCAGTGCTTAACCCGCAGATGTATCTAATGACCATATGGATTCTGCATGTTTACAGCTGGAAAACCCCCTCTGAGCTTTTCTGTTGTTTGCTGACTTTCACCCTATAGTATTAATTTTATTTGTGGAAATCCAGTTATTCACTATGATCTAGGAAGTTCTTACAAGGAAATTGAGTTATTTAGTATACACTACATGGCAAGATGTATGGGACTTGTTCTCTGCTGTCTTGGAGTTCTCATGTCCTAGGTAAGTTATGAGGCATAAACCAAATGAATAACTGCATTTCTCAAACCAATTCATTGCCTTTATGCAGTATTTCTCTTAGATTTTCACACTAACGGTTGGCTGAGATTGAAAATTTTGTGATCCTTCCAGCCGGAGACAGCTGCAGGACTTCGAGCCTAAAGCCCCTCTTTACCCAGAAGTGAAGCACACAACCTCATGTCAGTGCAGCAGGCCGGTGGCCCTGAAGCCCTGCTGACCTCCAGCTTGGGGTCACAGTGAGGTACGGAGAGATGAGAAAGCAGCCCGCTCGCGTGCGATGGCTGGCTGTGCTTCCAGCGGTGGCTGCAGAGCAGCCCTGCTCAGTGTTTTCAGCGCTGACGGCAGGAACGACTCTAGCCAAGTGGTTGCTTAAACTGAACGGTAACGAGGTACTGCAAGCTGTATTTATTTATATCTTGGCAACTGCTCGTTTCAGGCACCACGAAAACTTCTCACTGCTCGCGGAGGAGGAAGAAAGGCTTTAGGCTAGAAAAGTTATCAAGGGGTTTTCTGCCCCTCTTCCCTGAGGAGAACAACAAGCAGCAGGCTGGGATGAGTGGGAGAATGCCGCCGGTTTTTGGGCTGTGCTGAGTGGATTCTCCTTGGGGCAGGACGACTTCAAGGAGCAAGGTTCCTCGTCCTCAGGGCAGAGCATCCCCTCCCTGGCTCAGGCCGGCTGTCCCCGCCACGGATCCTCCGCTCCGCACAGTCGCCGGGGCCGCCCCGTCTCCCCGGGGCTCAGGGCCCACCGTTGGGCAAGGCGGCAGCGGTCGGCGGCCACCTCCGCAGCGTTGCGTCCCCTCTATGTGCACCGCACAACTGCACCGTGACACAGCGCGCAAGTTCGGCGGGACGACGGGCCCCACCGCCGCGTCTACGGCAGCGCTGGCTTCGGCCAAGGGCGTTTCCACACTTCTCCTGGTGAGCCCGTGAGACGCGAGGCCGGGAGCTGCGGAAGCAGAGAGCCGGGGCACGGCGGAGGCTCAGGAGCAAAAACTCTCTCGGAACTCGGTGCTCCCTTGCCAGGTGAAGGCGAGGAAGAGGCACCCGTCGGGCCGGCTGCGGTAGTGGTGCCCGTCGGGGCGGCATCTTGGCTGGCAGCCGTCGGTGCCATGGGCAAGGTGGCTCGTCCCGCTCCCTGCAGCCCGGGGGCAGACCCGCTGTCGGGGCCAGCGGGCGAGAGCCCCAGGCGGGAGAGCGGCGAAGGCTGCGCGTCTGTTGAGGACGCAGGAGAGACCCAGCCTGCTGAGGTCGTTGTGTGCTCAATCGCTTTCTTCTTTTATGGAAATTAATCGCCGATATTTTTTACGGGGCGATGTTTTACTGGGGTCTGAGTGTGAAGGGACAAAAGGAGCTGCTGATAGGGAGCTGCAGCAGCCGTGTCCCCCGGAGCCTGCCCAGTGCCTCGGTGCCGGCTCGACCCGACCCGCCTGGTTGTCCAACCTTGGCATTCCCCGACTGGGACATCACAAGCCAAACAAAAAATCCCACCCCAATAAATCTGAGTGAAACAGATGACGGTTGAGTCACCAAGAAACACCAGTAGAATCAGATGCCAGACAGACGGGCGGTCACTGTTTTCCCTAAACACACATTTTAAAAGATAATGAAGTGTTCGGTGAGCTGCCCCGGTGGGCAGTCATTTGCAGAACCGGCAGCCGGCAGTTGTCAGCGGTCGGCAGTCCAGCTCTGGGACCGGCAGCGCTCCACGAGCCAGCTGCCGTCGGAAGCCGTCTGTGCCTCTCCCTGAGCGGGATGCGGGGTGCTGTGCCACTGGAGACTGCTGTACTTGGCCAAGCCGTCGGCAGAGCTCCCGTCTGGAGCCGAAACCGGACCGAGCACCGAAGCGGGTCGGTGCCGCAGCGACATCGGCCTCACCGAACCCGCTCCCGGACATCCCTTGTCATTCCGCTGCCAGCTGTGCAAGAACCCCGGGTTCCCAGCGGAATCTGTCCGAGCCGCGTCGTGCGTGCGAACTGTTGTCCCCGTCCGTGTTCCCTCCCCACCAGGTGCATTTCTGTGCTCAGGATGAGGCGGACGGTCAGGCTGCACTGCCAGCCGAGGGACTGGGTTAATCCGTTCCTCGCAGCGAGGACGAACACTGCCCGTGTTCCTGACCGGCATCCGGCGCTCCGGGTGTATTTTTGGGGAGGGAGTGAGGCTGAGATGCCCGCTGGGGTGCTGACACTGTACGGACGCGCCTTTGGGGGCCAGCGACGCGGGATGTGCGTTCGGCCGCTTACGGAGAGTGCGGCTGACCCCGCTACTCCACGGGGCACCGCAGCTCCCAGGCAGTGGGGGTCACCTCCGCACCTACTGCCACCGAGACGCCCCAAAGCGCCCGGACCTGGCCAGAGCCTGAGGCGGGAGTAGCTGGCAGGGCGCCGACGCGACCTCCAGGGGGCGCTGCAGCACCGCGGGCCGCCGCCGCTCCAAATCCCGACACCATCCTGCGCCAGTCCGAGGCGCGACGGGACGAGGCGGAGCAGGGCACCTGCCGGGCCGGGACCCCCGGTGCCCGCAGGCCGCGATGTGGACGTTGGTGGCCGCTCCATCCACGAAGTGGATGGGCCCGTGGGAGGCAGGAGGGGCCTGCCTAGAGGAACGCGGAAAGCGACACGGAAGCGCGGGGCTTCCCCGGGACCTAGAGACTCGTGTCCCCTGTAGCGTCACCCGCGCTCGACGGGTGTCCGCTGCTGTGGACCCCCTCAACGTCCGAACGACCCCACTCTTCCGTGGGTGCGGAGGCGCCAAGTGGCGCGGCGGTACCGCTGGGTCTCTCCGCGCACCTGCTGACGGGGCCGGGCGACAGCGCGGCGGGGTCATGGGACGCTCCCGGGCACCGAAGACGTGCGGGGCTGCCGCCGCAATGCCGGTAGCGGGGAAGTGTGGCTGTCCTCGCTCCCGGCGAAGCCGAAACGTTTCAGGAGAGAGCAGGAAGCGAACAGCCCGGGCGGCGGCTTCTCACAGTTCTGTTCCCTTGGCCGGGATTTCCCGCTCTGAGACTTTCAACTGTTCGATTTGGTTTTAGGGGAAATTGTTGTTAGTGGGTTTTTTGTCATCGTTTTTGTTTATTTTTGATTGTGAGTTTATTTGTTTTTTAAAATTTATTTTATTTTTTATTTTCTTCTTTTCCCCAGCAATTTCGGCTTATTTTTCCCTGCTGTAAAGGGAAGAAATGATGGTTCTCCCGAAACAACCTTCTCTGATTCTTGTCCAGGACGGTCCTCCTTGATATCCACAAACGACCAGTGCGATGTGGAAAACGTAATTCCGAAGTAATCTTTCCACTTCGTTCTTGAGGCAGCCGGCCTTAGTCGAGAAAACAAAACAACGAGGGCATGCGGGTTCCCCCCGCGCCGTGGCAGAGCCCCCACCCAGGCTCGCCGCGGCCAGCAAGTCCTCATCTTGCAACGCCTACCGAGGCCGTCTACATCCACCCCGCACTCGGCCCGAGGGGATCGCTTCTGCTCCCGGAATTGTGAATCTCGGTGCCTTCCCTGCCCAGGAAACGAGACACTATTTATTTAGGGTGACTGAGATTTTAAATGGACCGTTTTCGAAGCAGGGTTTTATGAAAAGAAACGAAAATCACCTCGAACGCCTGGCCGCCGGGGACTGCAACAAGCAGCAGTCTTAGCCGCGCTGCCCGACGAGGGGACACGTCCAGACCTTCCTCTGCCAACTCCTAGTCCCAGTCTTTGATTAGTTCTCTTTTTTTTAATTGTATAGTAAAAGGAACAAAAATTCTTGATGCAGCCGTCACTTGTGTCCTCTTCTCTTCCGCGGGCTGGGATTAACGAGCACAGCTCCTGCCTTGAAAAAATGTTTTCAAGTGCCATTTCTTCCAACGTCGTTTTGTATTTCTTAGAGCCCATTTCCAACCTTAGCCCAGAACATACAACCACTTGCCCATTCACCTGATGTAAGTAATGCACAGAACCAGATAACGTTATCGATAAAAACTCCCCCCAAAATCGCTGTGTGCAGCCGGCTGTGTTGCAGTTTACGGTGAAAATGAACACAGCGCTTTAATCGAGAAATACGAGGAGGGTCACAGAGGCCCCGTGTAGCAGTAAATTCCCTGGTAATAAATCGAAAGTACTCTCGAAACTATATGTCTGCTCCGGGTAGGGGCTTGTGTGCTTAGTCACGGTGCACGGAGGTACCTCCGCAGAGGCTCTTCCTCTGAACCTGCCTTTAGACACCTGAACAGCAGCTGAAGGGCAGACCCGAACCGCTCAGGTGTCGGTCCATGGGGCCACTCGGCTCGACGGCCACGGAGCCGCTCGGACGTGAGAGTTGCCTGCAACCGCCGGTCCCCTCGGGGACCGACAAACCCCCCACGCTCTGGGTTCGGAGATCTATTTTAGGTATTTAGGGAGGTCGCGCCCCGTGTGCGACACTGCCCGGGACATGGCGGGCGGGCTGGAGGCCCCGGGAGCGTGCAAACCCCCACAGTCACTGCCGGCAGCAGGGCGGGGGGCCGCTCGAGGAGGGAAATGTCACCTTAGGTGACGCGGGGGGGAAGGGGGACAGGGGGGCGTTCTGCCCCTTTAAAACCCAGTTGCTACCCAAACACAAGTAAACAGTGGGGCCGGCGCAGCTGGGCGGGCCGGGGGCGGTCCCGTCCCGTCGGGGCGGAGCGGTGCGGCCCCGGCGGCAGCGGCAGCGGGCGGGGACATCGCTCCGCGCCACTCACCGCTGAAATGTGATGGACCGGGCAGGGGGCGGCTCAGAGTCGCGCCGAGCCTCGCCGGGGTCGAAGGCGGGAGGCTGCGGGCGGCTGGCGGGTCTGTGCCGGGCCCCGGAGCCGTCGCAGCCAGAGCTCCCGACGGCCGCCCAGCTCTCCGCAATATGCTGGCCGCCGCCGGGCCCCGGCCCCGCTGAGCCTCCCGGCTGTGGATCTAATGTCTCCGTGAAGGTGCCGCGGCCGCCGCCTCGGCTTTGCCCCTGGAGGAGCAGCCGGCTGCGGTAGGTGAGTGGCTCCTCCGGCCCGTCCTGTCCGCCGCCCGTCGGGGGGAAACAGACCGGCGGGAGTCCGAGGGGAGGCAGCCGTCCCCTTGATGTGGAGCGGGACCGCAGCCTTTACTTTCATTTTGCATCTCGGCAGCGGCCGGGGTGTGCGGTCGGTGTCCCTTCGAGAGAAGTTCCTCCCCAGGAGGGACAGACGGTGTGCGGCCGCCGGGACTGACCCGCGGGTCGCACCGGGGAGGTCCTCGGTCCGTGGAAATGCACCTGGCCCGCGGGTGAGCGGCGGGAGGCGGAGTGGCAGCGGGACCCGCCCGTTCCCCGAGAACGACGGCAAAATCCTGGTCCCGCTGCGAGGGTAAGGGAAACGACGGCCGGGCCAGCAGGTATAGAGAGAGGAGTGCGGTGCCGAGGCATCGGGCTTAATTAAATTAAGTGTTTTGGATGGAAAAGGAAAAGGAAGTGCCAAGGTTTAGGTAACATCCGTTTTTAGTTGACTTTCCTCCCCTCACCTTTCCATAAGTTGCCTCAAAACCCCACACGAAGGCACTTCCTGGTCTGTTTTGGATTGGTTTTAATAAAGGTACGTCCGAGTACAAAAAGTAGTAGATGTACCGTGGCTCAAGCAAGAGCAAAGTTTTAAATATTTTTGCGTTAAAATACGGATTTGCGTGTTCTAAGTTTTTTTGACTCGGTTCTCTGACAGGAAAAACGGGCGCCGCGCAGTGACATCCCCACACACCCTCCCACCCAACGCGGCTGTAAAAGGCGAAGCTCTGCCTTATCGAAATGCTGTAGCCGCCTCTGTCGTAGCTCATCGCCGGTGGCTCCGGAATCCCCCCGGGATGGAGGCAGGAGCCGCGGTAGCAGCGAGCGAAAAACGAGTTGATTGCCTCTGTGTCATTTCCTGGTGGAAAGCAAATAGGAGCTGACACTACGGCATCGTAAAAATAACGATGTGTACATATATATATTTTGTATATAACCAACCTCTTCCAAAAAGCAACCAACTAACAGAAAACCTCGCCATCTGTAGTAGGGGCAATAGGTTCGTATCGATAGCCACAAAGTGAGGAAAAACGGGCGGCAGCGAAGGAAATCCGGGAGCACCAGGATTCACGGAAAACGAAAACAGGGCTGGGTAGCGCTGCCCGGCGCCCCCGGCTGCGTTGCCGCAGGTTTTGTTCTCGGAGGGCCAGTTCCGTGCGGTGCCCCAACCGCGGACGGAAAGGGGTTTTAGGAAAAAAATATCGCGAAATGCCTTTTCCACGCGGACACTGCATGATTTCGGCGGAGCGTCCCGAACCGTAGGGCAGACAGGCTCTGCGGACTCTGCTCCCCGAGTGTTGCCTTTCTGCTTCTTGCTGTTTTTTCTTTTCAAGTTTGTTTGAAGGAGGTGTATTTTAGGGTGTTTACGGGAACTGTGTGTTGTACATTTTGGAGATTACGGTTAGCAGTCCCCGCACCCAAATCCCTCGAGGTGCTGGGGCACCCTCGGCCCTGCCTCTTGTTCGCAGGCCCGGAGAGACCCCGGCTGCCGCTTTCGCGCTTTTCTGGGTCGCGGCAGCCGCTGGGCTGCTGGCAGTGACCCCAGCCGAAAGCAAGGCAAGCAGCGGGCAGGGGCTTCTGTTCCCCTCCGCCACCTCGCCGCTGCCCCGTGGACGCGGAGCGTCTTCCCGGGGGGCGCCGAGGGGTCCCCCCCGGTCGGCGGCAGAAGCGGGCCCGTTGGTTTCGGTTGAATGGGCTGAGTGAAACCCGCTGACAGTCACACACCGCTCATTAGCTCCCGGCCCCGCCGCTCTGGCAGAGCTCCCGGCCGAGGGTCGGCAGAGAAGGCGCGGAGGGGGGGTCGGACGGACGGATGCCCCCGCCGGAGCTGCGCTGGACTGCGGGATGGAGGGAGCCAGCTGCCGGGCAGATCCTCCGGGTGGAGGGGAGGCCTCCGGGCCGGCCGCTCTCCTCGCTGCCGATGGGATCGCCCGGGCGGGCTGCGAGGGGCGGCCCCGGCCATCTGGAAGGGATCTCCGCGCAAAGTGGATTTATCGAGGAGCTGCGGCGCTGGGGGCTGGGTCGGAGGGTGTGTGCGGGGCAGGGGATCCTTTTTGCCCCCCACCCCCAGCTTATCTTGATAAATGAGTTGTTGTTGAAGGAAGAAAAATAAGCACCGAGTGGGGATAAACACTGCGTTTATCCCCCCACCTTCCGCCATCCCCTGGGCCTGCCTGGGCTTTCGGTGAGGAGCACCCTGCCCCTTCCCAGGGGGGCCCAGCTGGAGGGGTCGGGGCCGGGGTCGGGGCCTCCGTATCCACGGGCGGTCGTGAGGAGGGTGGGAGCGACGCCGGGAGCCGTGTCGGCACGGGGGGCCGGAGCGAGGCGATCCCGGAGGTCCCCGCCGTGGTCGGTGCGGGGAAGTGGAGCGACCCCGGCCCCGGTACCCTTACGGATGTGTTTTCGCACGATTCGTTTTAAGTTGAATCTGCGGCACCTTTGATTTGCCCTGCTCTGGGGTGTTTCTGGGAACTATACTTTTACAGTATTTTTTTACGCTTCACCTTCTCCGGTGGAAGCGATCGTGCCGGTGGGTCGGTGGTGGCCACAGACCCCGACCCGGGGCTCCGCCGAGACGCTGGGACCGCGACAAGGCAGCGCAGCGGAGCTGTGCCTGGCCCGCCATGGCTCAGGGGAACCACAGTGCTCCAAGTAAAATATCTTTTTCCTCCGTTTTCTCGCTTTCTTCCCAGGATTTTCTCCCCGTCTCGGAAGCCCAGCAGAGGCACCAGCTGCACCGCCGGCCTGCGCTCGCTCCAGGAAGATGGGAAGCAAAGCTCTGCCAGCACCCATCCCGCTGCACCCGTCCCTCCAGCTCACCAACTACTCCTTCCTCCAGGCTGTGAACACCTTCCCCGCAGCTGTGGACCAGTTGCAAGGTCTGTATGGACTCAGCGCCGTGCAAACCATGCACATGAACCACTGGACACTGGGTTACCCCAATGTGCATGAAATCACCCGCTCCACCATCACGGAAATGGCGGCCGCCCAGGGCCTGGTGGACTCCCGTTTCCCTTTCCCCGCGCTCCCTTTCGCCACGCACCTCTTCCACCCCAAGCAAGGGGCCATCGCCCACGTCCTGCCGGCCTTGCACAAGGACAGGCCCCGCTTTGACTTTGCCAACCTGGCCGTGGCCGCCACGCAGGAGGACCCCCCGAAGGTGGGGGAGCTCGCCAAGCTGAGCCCCGGACTGGCCTCGCCCCTGTCGGGCATCAGCAAGCTGTCCCCGGACAGGAAGCCCTCGCGGGGCCGCCTGCCCTCCAAGACGAAAAAGGAGTTCATCTGCAAGTTCTGCGGCAGGCACTTCACCAAGTCCTACAACCTCCTCATCCACGAGCGGACCCACACGGATGAGCGGCCCTACACCTGCGACATCTGTCACAAGGCTTTCCGGAGGCAGGACCACCTGCGGGACCACCGGTGAGCACCCACTGCCCCAGGGGCCGGGCCGCTCAAGGCAGGGGGATGAGGCTGAGCGGTTCCGGGAGCGTCGGGCTGGGCAGCGGCAGAAATCGCCGCTGCGGTTACGCCGCCGCGGGGGGCCTTGAGCAGCCCCAGTCCGCGCTCGGCTTGTGAGGAGCACTCGCGGTAGGGTAGGGTGGATGAGCTGGGGTGAAGCCCCCGGCGCCAGTGACTTATGAAGCGCGACCCTAGGGGTGCGGGGAGGAGGACAGAGCGCAGGTGGTCTCTCCCAGCTCCCCCCATCCGCCCCTCCCTTTACCT
>JAOXOE010000343.1:38250381-38287271 GCA_028565055.1 Phoeniculus purpureus
GTTTGGGGGAGCGGGGGCCGAGGACGGGTGGTCCCCGCGCTCCCGGCAGCGTCGCTCATCCCTGGGGTTTCCTTCCAGGTACATCCATTCCAAAGAGAAACCCTTCAAGTGCCAGGAGTGCGGGAAGGGCTTCTGCCAGTCCAGGACCCTGGCGGTCCACAAAACGCTACACATGCAGGTGAGCCCGGCGCTCCCCGGTCTCTCCGCGCGTCTGCCGACGGCCCGGCCCGGCCTGCCGCGGCAACGGAACTCCCGTGCGAGGAGACCGACGGGGCACCGGCACTTAACGGCTCTGGGCTTCCCCGGGGGAGGGAAGCGGCCGCCGTTTTCCTCCGCGGTTTGGGGAGACCCGCATAAAGACGGCGGCTGCGGGAGACCAACTCAGTGCCGACGGGGACGGGGGTGTCGGCGGGAACGAGCCCCGTGTTCGGTTCTGCCCGCGCCGCCGCTTCGAGGTGTTTTTCGTTGAGGGTTCCAGCCCCGACTCGGCGGCAGGCACGGGGCAGTGCGGGGCACCCCGTGCACACATCGGCACTGCCGGCAGTGGCAGTCCCGAAGCGGGATTTCAGCGCGGTGGCTGCTTTCCCTGACCCCCAAATCGAGAACTATAAAATGACCCCTTTGGGGCAGGATGGGGCGAAGCGAACAGCTTCCCCCCTCCTCAGTCGGCTCGGGGTTCCTCTCGTTTGGGTCCAACCCTGATATTTCAAGTTGTGCATTGCTATAAGAAAAAAGTGCAGTAATACGTGAAATCAGGTAGTTTGTGAAGGATTAATCCTTTGCTTGCTTCAAATCTGAACAGGAATCTCCACACAAATGCCCCACATGTGGAAGAACCTTTAATCAAAGAAGTAATCTGAAAACTCACCTTCTTACCCATACAGACATCAAGCCCTACAACTGTGAGCAGTGCGGCAAAGTGTTCAGGCGAAACTGTGATCTTCGGCGGCACAGTCTAACTCACACCCCGCGGCAGGACTTCTAGAGCAGCCAGGGACCCGCGCCCGCTCCGGCAGCTCCAACTTGCCCCATTTTACCCAAGGACTGTGTTGTAGGGACTTACAGACACACATACACACGCGCAGACTCGGGGCCAAGCTTTCCTACCACAAGTCTGCGAAACTCGCTTAGAGAGTGCGGACTGCAGGATCGGGCCCCTCTCCAACTCACACCCAGGCATAAAGTTCCTCTTGTAGATACTCGCAGCTCATTTTAGAGCTCTGTAGAGAATGTGGTTTTCTTTGTTTGTTTGTTTTTTATCGTCGTGTCAGATGCACATCGATAACAGACTGGGGGAGGCAAAGTATCTCTTAAAAAGTGTGTTTCAAAATAAATCCTTTTTCTTTTTCCAAATACCTCCTGCCTTGTTGTATTATTCTCTGAACATTCGGCTTTTATTTTCCTGCTGTGTCAATGCAATGGTAAAGCGTATTGAATAAATTTCCTAGCTGGGTAATTGTACTGTCACAACAATTTTGGTGATCGCTTTTGTTTGGCCTGTTTCACTGTCGCTGTTGTGTTATCTATTGTTAAGTAAAATGAAAGTGCCGTATTTGAGAGTTTATAGCTCTATTACTTAATAGTACAAATGTCTAAATATTAACTTCTGTACTTTTTTTTCATTTTCCCAAATGATTTTTTTTTTCAAAAGAAAAAGAAAGAAAGAACTTGCAAATAAACAGATCTTAGGAAATAATGCATAGAGCCGTTCTTACGCCAAAGCGGCTTATTAGTAACTTATTTGCAATCAACCCATATATTGTAAAAGTCATCCCTCTCGTGGAGATTGCAGCAGGCAGCCTTCTGCCAGTAGACTTTGGACACAGGCAATTCACCCTCCATAGACAGGGACTTTATCCCGCAGAAGACGATTCTTTCCAAGCAGCTCTGGAAGCAAACAGCAAGGCACAGATAGTGCCCCAGTGCTCCTCTGCAGAATCCTGTGGGCCCCTCACAGAGCCTTGGAGCTGGCAGCAGGGACCCTTGCCTCCCTCCCCCTCCCTACACGGCCTCCCCTTCCCTTTCTCTTTCCTTCCTTGAACACCCCTGTAAACCTCCAGCCTCCCCACTGTGTGGGTGACTCTTGGTGACCTGGCATGTCCATGGGCTATACACTCAGTGCCTACACCCAGTGAGCAGACAGTCCCTTGACGCTCTTCTGAGCCCCTCACCAGTGCCTCTTGTCCCCTCGGGAGCCTTGAGACCAGCACTGAGGCATTTTCCCTGATGTGCTGCAAGGTGGCTCAGATGTGCATCCCCATCTGCTACCCTCTTGTCCCTTCCTGCAGTGTTTTGGGTAGTTTGGGGCACGACTATTTGTTCTTTCTCAGGCTGGAGGCACCCAATCTACCCTAATCGTGTGCCAAACTAAGGACCAGGTTAGAACAACAGGGAGAAACTTTGCTACCCACCTCAGGGAGCCCTTTTTGGGGTGGGAGTCATCCCCTTGCACTTGGTTCAGCAGAGAGGGCTCCATCCTTAGGCCTCACCTAGCAGGGCACCAGGTCCTTGGGATGGTCGATTCATGGGTGGGTGAGTGGCAGGTCCCAGCAAGCCCATGGGGAGCAGATGCTGTCCAAGCTTGGGGGCTGCAAGCATTCCATCCCTGATCATTGTTGGTCCTGTGGCAGGGAACCACACAGCCAGCCTGAACTCTGTTAATGAGTAGCAGGTCAAATGCAGCAGTGTCTCAGCTGCAGAAAGGTCTGCACTACTGCCTGCAGCTGCTTGTTACCTGTCTGCTGCCTCTGTAGAAGGCTGCCGTGCTCGCAATGGGGCCAGGGCCAGGGACCCCTGAGCCAGCCCTGCTCTGCCCAGGCTGAGGCAACCAGGTGAGTTTCCATTGATGCTACAGACATGGCATTCTTGAACGCAGCCAAAATGTCTTGGGTGGTCAAAGCTTATCTCTCCATCTGCTCCTGTCCAGTAAGATGGGGAGGGAAAGAAATGTTTCTGCAGCCAGAAATACTGGTCTGCTGTCTGAAGAAGAGCCTCACTAGTCAAAGTTTATTTAAGAGCCATCTGCTCACTTGCTCTTCCCCCATGTGACCAGTACCCCTTCCCTTCCTGGGGTGCTGCACCCCTGGGACTGACTTCCACCACTCACCCCTCCCCATGCTGGCAGCTCCTGTCTTTCCTCTCCAAACAGCTTCTCTCTCCACACTCCTCTTCAAACCGTTCACCATGGGCATCTTCCCATGACTGATTTTTCTAGTCCCAGTGCATTCCCTTTCTCCCAGTAGGTTATTTCCTCTAAGTTTCTCTATCCTTATTGTTCTCCAAGTTCCTGTCCCCGGGCCCTTTTGCGTCCCAAAGTATGCACAGCAAGGCTGGGATAACTCTGCTCAAGTAAACACCCCTGTCAGGATACATATGGGCTTAGTCCACTCCTCCTGGGCTAATTTCTATGTGCAGTTTGTTTGGAAAGAATTTAATCAGACAAACAGTATCAAAGGACTAAATTAAAATGATTGCATATAACTAAAGTTTTATTTAATTGTTTGAGGTTGCTTGTTTAATTATCTTCCCCCCTGAGTAGACACAGACTGTAAATTTATCTTCTAAGGATTTAAAAGGCTCAGCGGCCAGAACAAAATTGCCGAAGGGGCAGTGACAAGTATCCCTAAAAGTTGGTCCCTGGACTGTTTTTTAAATTTAAACCAGTAGCTATCATCTTAAAATGTCAGAGGATGATTTAGTATCAATGATTTACTATCAATATACTTGGCTGTGGCACTGACATGCTCCATTCACTTTTAGAAAGATCATCTCTCCCTGGGAAATTTCAGAGACAGCTATAAAGAACACGTTAAAATACACACATGGTTCGTTGGTTTTAGACCTGTTGGGAACAGAAACAAGTTCTGTAAAGCTGTCTTTCGGGCAGGACTGGGGTTTTTATAGTCGTAAAGTGCCATCCTGACTTTCACAGTGCAAACAGCAAATACGCCGATATCCCCGTGACTGCTGTTTGCATCTGTGTGAAGTATCCTCCTTCCCAATGGAGCTCAGATCCAGAACACGGCAAGCAGCTCCGTGCTTTGCAGGAGCTTCCCAATTCACCTGCCTCCCACTTTCTCACGTTCCTCTCTCTCTCACTGCCTCTTCTTTTCAGCTGTTTTTATCCCTGCACCAGTGCTGTTCATTCTCCATGTGTTGCTATGCTAGAGGTAGCAGCTGCAGTGGGGTAACATGGGACAAGGACTAGCTGTGCTGTACAGCCTCTGTATACACTAGCTGTGTGTACAGAAGATGCAATATGGCTATAATCTCAATTTTGGGGGGTAAATCACATTAAAAAATTATAGTCCTTTATGCTGCTTCTGCAAATGAGCTCTTTGTGTATTAGTTGCTGAAACGAGTGCTGTGCAGCCCGATGGTGGAGCAGCTCAGCCCAGCTATGTGTGCATAGCACCTTTCTGTGAGGTCACGTATTACACAGCAACAGCATGCCATGCAGTTCCAGACCAGCACAGTCTGTTCCTGATAACAGCACAGCTTGCTAGGAAAGCCCAACTTTGTACTGGTACCACCTCAGCAACAAACGCAATCTGGATCTAAGTGAGAGACAGCCCAGCAGCAACCCAGAAACTTGGCATGGCTGTGTCTGGCTGGGCATAAGGGCTGGCGCTGAGGGTTCCCCTGTTTGAGCCAGCTGAGTAAAACATATGAAAAATCATTATGTATTGACCTCCCTGAACCTGTTCTTTTCCTTTCTCCTCTTTCTTTCTTCTCACTGCTCTGTTTCTGGTGTTCGCTTCAGGAGATGCTTCTCTCACTTGACCTCATCCTGTACTACACTCTGCATCCTGCCTTGTGTCCCCTCCATCTCTTTCCCTAACCCCCCCCACCCCGTTTCTTTATTGCCCTCCAATGTCTCACCATGTGTTTCTACCCCTCCTTCCTAAGCAAATTCCTTCACTCAGACTGTTTCCCTCTTTTTGAATCATCTAAGCTTCCACTCATTGCCTAAATCTGTCCTGCAGCCACCACCCTGTACCTGCTCCCCTCTCTTCATTAATCTAGACCTTGTTTTCCCTGCCTGCTACTTTCTCAAACGCTGCTGTTCCTTCCTAATCGATGCCACATCCATATGGTGCTTAGGACTTGCCAGTGCAGGTGCCCCAGATATACTCAGAGAATTTTGAACACAGTGAGTTTGTCAAAGAGCCAGCAGCAAGGTCTCTGGAGGAGCAGGATGATCAGGACAGGCAATTTGCAGCAGCCCTGGCTGCTCAGAGTGGGAACATTACTGGCAGCAGTGCTGCAGCACCAGACTCTGCACCCTCATGGTAGTCAAGAGGAGCCAATGACTTGAGGTGGATGAAAAAAGCAAGATATTAGCCCTAAACTTTGCAGTTAGCAGGCTAAACTGAACTGGTGGCTCAGAGCCTCTAATTGCTCCATCCTACTACTGAAGCTGCAGGTAGTTGCTTGTGTGTGGAAGACTGACTTTGCTTACCCAGCTACATTACACAAGGATTCAGGTATGGGTTACCTTTACGTTAATATTGTGCTGTTTCCAGCATATCTGTCCTTCCTCACAGGATCTCTTTTCCCCCCTAATTACAAAATATTTCATGAGCTCTTTTTCCTACTTACAATTGCATAGTTACAGCAAAAATAAGGAATATATTAGCCAAAATGTTAGTTTTGCTGAAGCTATTAAAGAGAGGAATATTTACTTTAAAAATGTTTATTTACATGAAAAATAAAGGCATCACATCTGTATGAACCATTCATTTTTATCTCTAATTTCAAAAATCCAGGTGCAGGTATTTGTGAAACATTTTCTAATAGCTTCTAGTCCATCAAACAAGAGATGAAAAAATAATTGTGCTGAGAACTTTAAACATAATTTCCAAATCTGCAGAACTGAGGCAATGTGAAGGGCAGACTGCTCCTCCTCCTCTGAGCCTCCTTTGCAAGCCTGAGCACCCTTTCCCAGGCATAACTTCCAAATACGACCTGGGAATTCATGCTGAGTGGGACCTTACATAATTTACTCCACAGTGCAGAGACCTCATACCTTTGCCCACACTGGCCAAACTGGAGTTGTGCACTTTCCCTAGGCGCATCAGTACCAAGGTAAAACTCTACAATGCCAATAGACTTTTAAAATCTATTTAAAATTTACTGATATGAAAAAAACTGAGCTTAGCCTGACGTGAGTGGTCCTTACAGCAGGGCCCTGCCAGAATGGGGAAGTGCAGGTAGGCTGCCTCTCCAGCTGACATGCAGGCAGGGGGACAAATGAGCAAATGGTTGCCACGGCCTCGATTGGAGACCTTTTGTGTTGTGCTGGGAGATGCAGTGGCCCCAAGGAATGGGCAGGCGTCCCCTCTCAGACTTGGTCATACTGGTTGAAGACAAAATCACTGCCAGCTACAGACTACTGCCAGCCTCAGCAGCTGTGCCTGGCTGCTGTCACAGGACTGGTTAGGATTTTTGGAGCTGGGAGAGTGCCCCCACAAGCTGTCCTGACAGTGACTCCATCGAGGCTTTAGAAGAATGGTTTTAAAGATGTTGCTGGGCAGTGCCTGGTCCCTCAAGAGCAACCATCAAATCTCCAGGCTTTCAGGGTCCAGCTGCCTTCACCTTCTGCCGGGTAAGAGAAGGGGAGCAGCAGGACTTTTGTTTCCCTGAAATTCTCGTAGGATCCAGAGAGTGGCTCCATCGCCTCACAGGGCTGAGGACCATGGATGGGAGAAGATTATAAATCCCCGCTTTCAGCTTTCTTCTGTGTAGAAATCCCCCAGACTTTTTGCTTTGCAAGCTTTACTTCCCTCTGCAGATGGGCAGGGAACCTACCAGCTCAGGCAGTGCCAGTGGTGCCTTGCCATAGGCAGCACCACTCCTATTCCTCTGGCAGTGCCTTGACCCAAGACTCCCTTGCTCCTGAGGGTTCTGTGTGCTGAGGTGTTTTGGAGGAGCTTGCTTATCTTTTTTTGAGTGTAAGAGGAAGCAAACTCTTTATTTCTTTTTTCCCCCAGAGATTATTGACAAGGCATTGTCTCAGATATTGCCAGCTGACATCCTTTGGCGTCACTACCACTCAGTGCACTGAAGATGCCTCAAGGTGTGTCATTCGTACCTCACGTCAGCGTGCCTTGATATATCTCTCTGGCTGGGATTGAAAGGTACAGTTTCTAAATCTCCCGATGACCCATTTTGCACGGATCACTGGTGCGCTAGAATGTAGCTGCTCCTTCCCATCGTGTTAATGCAAGTTTGCCTGCGTTCAAAGCAGTCTGTGCTCCACGTGCCACACTAAGCACACAGGGAGAGCCTGCGCTGGAGCCCCTGCCCTCCGTGAAACAGGCACAGCTGCTGCAGGCTTGGTGTGTTCTGCACAAGTTATGGGCTTTACCTGCTTTCATTGCTGTATCATGGTCATTTTATTTAAACCTTGTAAATTCTTTGGCTTGATAAACACAGGCAGACAGCTGGATTATGTTAATCTGGGGCTCAAAGTTAGCAAGCACAGTGAATACTTTCAGGTGACAGAGGCAGCCTCTCCTTCCCAGGTCCCATGGGCCCCTCCAGACTGAGCTGGGAGATGATGCTCAGCACTCAGTATGTCATCAGGAAAAGGACCAAGGCTTCTGTGAGGAAGCAGCTCAGCACCAGCCATGGGCACAGACTGCCTGCTGGATTACCCCTGAGCCAGTTCTGAGGGCAACCCTAACTAATACTTAATGCTTGCAGCAGAACCCCGTGGCTCCCTGAGCTTCGTTGGCTGAGTGCTGCCCTGTCTGCTTGCACACTGAGCTGGCCAGGACAGTGGCGGGAAGACAAACCTTCAGGGGCTCTTTTAGAAGTCCCTGAGGCTCAGCTGTGACTGCAGATAGGATTCGTGGACAGCTCAAACCCCAGGCGGTGTTCAGGCTGCCTGGAGGGCAATGCAAATATGGTGTCCCTGCCTTAAGGGTGCCCTGGCCTTTAGAGCCCTTTCAAGGCTGCCTGGCTGGGGTAAATGTAAACCCAGCCCTGGTTTAGTCTAGGAGCTGGTTCTGCTGGGATGAATCATTTAACCACACATGCACCCCATGATTTGGCCTATCATTTCCATAATGTGTCCTCCTTTTCCCACTCCACAGTGGAAATGATGGCCTGATTCTGCCCTGGAGATGCATGGACATAGTCTTCAGCAGAGAAATGCTAGGGAAAACAACGGAGCCTTCAAGGTCTTTCAGCTATGAATCAGAATAAATCTGGGTGAATCGTTACATCCTCTCAGCCTTCTTTTGTCATGCACCCCTTATCGTCTAGTTTTATTTCATGGAAAGGTGGGTCTTGAAACTAAAACTGCATTAAGAGGCATGTGGCTGCTCATACCATCGTGTCATGTTCTTGCTAAGCTAAAACCGTATCTTTATCATGATTCACATTTTCAAACTCCCGTTTAAAAAAAATAAACTACCTAACAGTTTTCAGTAGTTCAGATGTGGGCAACTCACACGCTGCTGAGTCTCATTTGCCTGGTTAAAAGAAAAACCAAACTCTAGACACACAAGGTTTTTGGTGCAAAATTAGACTGTGATGCAGTTGCATGGTCTTGTCCTTTCCTGGGGGAAAATCAGGCTCAATTCCCTAAAATCACCCAATAAATCCAAATTAACTGGGATTACGGTGCAGGAGTGAGGGCTATAGGTGGAGACCTCACTGCCTTTGCTGAAGTCTAGCCGTACAGTGCTAGTTTGTTTGCTCCAAAACAGTTTTCCAACTGGGAAGTGAGGATACAGGCAAATGAACAAGTTATTGCAGGGAAAACAGAGGGTGTGAAAGTTCAGCATCTCAGCTACTGCCAAGAAACTGTGCTTATGTATTCGTTAACCCCCTCATAAATGCAGCCTCACTCCCTCTCTCTCACAAATGATGACATAGCTGGCTTTTGCTGCAAGGTACTGCCGGGTAAGAGAGTGCACATGGACACTTGCCACCAAGGAGCAGCCAAACGGCAGGTTGTTGCTACTTTGAACGGCGTTTACTTGGTTGTCTCCCTGAACTCTGGGGCACAACGGGTTAATTTCGCTAAAAGTTCCATATTGAAGTTCTGATTCAGGTGAAAGAATGGTATGGAAGCTTCCCTGCTTGACGGCCTTTGCCCCACAGCCACTTGCAGGCAGCAACCAGGTTTAACAGAAATTCTTCGGGTTTCAGTAACAGGAAATTGCAGATGAGAGAAGGCACTGTAAAGTGCACTTACACAGCTTCAGTCCCAAGCTGTGAGAAGTAGCAGTTCCCTGATCTATCAGCTCTAACACTGCTATTAATATTGTTTTTTCTAACAGTGCCAAGATCAATTGAGGATCAGGACATTGCTGCAATAGACAACCCCTCAATGATGCTCAAGAAACCCATGTCCTACTATCACGCAGTTTGCTGTCGAAGCAGCTCAGCTAACTGGGTGTCCCAGTTACAATAAAGAAGGTTAGGAAGGTAACTTTGTTTTAAAACTGAGTTTTCTTTGCCAGCAGCAGCAGAGACACTCTGAAATGCTCCTCACAGCAATGATAGGACCACGAGAAGAAAAATAGTGGGTTTGGCCAGTGCACTATTCCTTGGGGAGCCCCAGGGACTGTTCTTATACAGGTGTGGGCTGGAGTGCTGGCAAGGAGACGATCCCTGTCCCCAAACCGGGTGGGCTTTGTAAACTGCCCCTGGGGACTTAAACACCACTCTGGTTTCCACACTGCACTCACTGGTAATTGAGACAGTCTGTAATAGCACAAAGGCTGCTCAGGATGATCGAATGAACTCCCGAGGCTCCCCGCAGCAGTGGAGCTTGAAAACATGTTCCCCCAGAGCAGCCAGCAGAAGGGTGGGTGCATGGTTGGTAGGAGCAAGCCTGGCTGGTATCTGCCCCACGGCAAGGCAGGGACCCTTCCTGCTCCTCAAGGACAATACGCCCCGTCCTGGGAGTGGACTGGTTTCAATATGGGGCTCTCCATCTTGATCCAGTTTGGATGGGTCAAGTCATGTAGAGACATGCCCTTTCAATATGCTGCATTTTATTAAAAACAAAGTAGCTGTGGGCCAGACTGTAAAACTAGGTGGGCCTCATTTGTCTGTCCCTACTGTAAGCCAATGAAA
The DNA here is from genome assembly GCA_028565055.1 of Phoeniculus purpureus. NCBI lineage: Eukaryota > Metazoa > Chordata > Aves > Bucerotiformes > Phoeniculidae > Phoeniculus > Phoeniculus purpureus. The sequence continues at coordinate 38,260,477 of JAOXOE010000343.1, forward strand.
CCTTCAACATATCCAAAATCTCACCTTTTTACCCATTTGAATGAAAAAGCATCACTAATAAAAGAAAATGACTCACCTAATGCTAAACCTGAGCTCTGTAGATCAGCTTTGATCAAACCCACTGACATTTGGATAACTGCATTATTATAACTAAAACATCTTTTAAAGTTTTTTTTTCCAGACGCTCATTCTTTAAACTTTGCTTTGATCACCGTGCATATCCTTTTCACTAGAAATTTGTCTGTGGAGGGCGAATTTTTTTCGTTTGTTTTTCATATGGATTCTCTTCTCTTTGTTCGTATTTTAAATCAGTGAAGCTACCCTCCATGCTAACACTTATAATAAAAATGCAGCTACTGTGTGGCTTTTAACAACTCATTTAACCCATCTGTGTCTCGGTACTCTTGTTAGCAGCACGAGGAAGCGAACATTTATGCAACGAGGCTGATCGTGAGGGTTAATTGGGTATTTTTTGTTGCAGGATAAAGTAAACATTTCAGAAAGGGCAGAGCAGGGAAGTGACAGTCTCTGCTATGGTCGTTTAACACCACCGATTTGTAAAGTCTTACAATAGCAGTGTTACAAAATGCTGTGTAAAAGAATATTCCTTTCAGAAAGTACTTTTGAATTAGTCCAAGCGATCCGGTTTCCAAATAAGAACCACAATCTGAGATGATTAAAATAAATGGAAGCAGGAATGTGTCAGGACAATTACAAATGAGAAGACTGAAGTCATTTGGGCTGGAAAGGCAAAAATTTGCCCGTGTCTGTGTATGAAGGTTGGCTCTAAATGCTGAGGAGGGTAAAGTTTGAGGTTTTTAATAGAAAAAAAAAAAATCACCCATCTATGATGCAATAAAATTTAGTTTAGTGTTAGAAAAATGCATTTGTAACCAATTTTCAAGCACGCAGGAAGGCTATTTAAGTTTCAATTTGCTAATTATCATTTATGGTAATTTGAGCACCCAGCTGGGGAAGGTAAATGCTGATTGTTCATTCCCAAACTGGGTGGCTGTCAGGCTGTGGAGTCAAGATAGTACGTATGAGTGGTTTTTTACAGCAAGGACAGAGTTCTTGTTATAGCTTGTAACAGCAGTGGATTAACCACAAATAATCTCCAGAACTTTGACGGCTAAAACTGTAGCACCGTTGACCGTATTCTGGAAAACTGGATGTGTTCAAATAACCTCCGTTGGTGAGATTCTTCCCCTGCCTGGTGCCAAAGAGCAGTCTTTAAGACTAGTGTGACTGCCTGCACGGCCATTTTGCAAAGACGTACGCGTGTCATCTGCCAGAACAAGCCCCTAAACTCTGCACGGCTTCTGTCACGAATGAAACTATTTATGAGCACACCACACATTTGCAAAGATCAGGCCCTGTGAATATCAGCTCCACATCAAGCTTCTTAGGGATGACTTGTTTTACCAAAACACTTTAGGCTGAGGATCCCTACTACAATAAATCTGCTTTAAACAGGAGATAGTAATTTTTTTAATGCAGACGTTCTCTAATATTTTCATGATGTGGGTCATACCTTAATAGATAGCAGTTGTGATGCAGATCTTGCCGTGCAGCCCACAGTTGCACATGTTTGCGGTAATGAGAACCCTTGCCAACATGGAAAATTAATATTAAGAAAATTAATATAAGGAAAATCTTTAATGGGGTTTTGTCTGTGTCTCATGCAATGTAGCAGTAAGCAGAAGGAAGGAATTTAGTACCAGGTGAGTGGCCAGTTCTTCAGAAATCATGCTTTGTTGACCACATTTTAAGACCTACTGGTTTGACTTAGCACATCAGGAGGGCTATCTGCTTTGTAAATAACAGCATGAAACATCTCTCTCAGGATCCCGCCTGGCAATCTCAGCTGTCAGAACCTTGCCCACAAGAAAAAGTGGCACAAATGCTTCTCATGTTGGTGTCCTTTCTGCTGAGGGAAGTGTTTGGAAAGCCCAGAAACTTCAGCAGGGCAGAAGAGCAGATTCCTGCTCAACACCACCTAACAGTGACAGGGTGAAATGTTATCTTTTTATTAGCAGTGTCTGTCAAGTCCTCTGGCAAAACAGAAGGAGCAGTTATTCCAATATGAACGGCTGCTCTGCTTATTTATTGCAATTCCTAGAAGTACAGTATTATTATAGCAACGGGGCAGTGTGCAGACACCGTTCAGCAAAATGGGGGAAGAAATCCTGGATGGGGACTGTATTTTTTCTGTTACCTGGATTCCTCTTGAATCAGCTATGAAGGAAGTCTGGCATATTTTTTCCCCATTTTTGCTGCAGGAACAGTAAGTACTAACCCCCTTTATTTCCTGAAGATTGCAGATGTTAGAGATGACAGAAGCGCAGAATATCTGACAGGACATGACAGAAATCAAGGAAGAAAAGAATTCTTGGAAGAATAGCCATTTTTTTTCCATTTAGACAGCTTGAAACTGTTTTGTTTAGCTCCTACCAAAATTCCTTGAAAACAATAGTGAGAGGGTCAGATTTCTTGGTAAACGTTGTTTACTGTCTGCAATTTTCTAAGGACTGGGCAGACTCCTACCAGGCTTATGGGTCCTCCCCGAGAGTCACCAATTGTGAGAGGAAGGGTCGTATTTGGTAGACAAGAAACTTGTGTGTGCAAACAAAAAGACGAGCAAATCCAACTTCTATTACATCCCTTCCTTCTTGCACACCAGATCACCCTCAGCATCAGCCCAGTCCTGTCTGCAGCTGCTGCTTTTAAGCAGGTATCATCAACACCAGCCATGGTTGCTGACCCGCTCTAAGTACAGAATCAGGCTTCATCTTTCCAAATCCCTTCTCTTCACCCTTTCATTTCTGCAGCCCAGAGGAAGTGGAAAATGAAAAATTGTTTTCTGCACTTGTTCAAAATAAAGCAAACAGATGGCAGTGAAAGATAAATTATTATTTCTGAAAGTGAAAGATAATTACTATTTCTAAACCACTGACATAATATTTATTTTTTGAGAAAACCTCTGCTCCTCATCCTTTCATTTCTGAAAATGTCTGTAGGCACAGAGGACACAGCTTGTTCTACCATGGATATGACTATCTTCCTAGAAATCCCAAAGGACACAGTGAGAAATGTTAAGATGAAGATCTTTTGGGGTTTGGACAGCTAGTTTTGCCCAGATTTTTTTCTCCATAACTAATTCGGAGAATCTGAAAACCAGCCTGGCTAGCAAAGTGTTAATATTTATCATCTCAAATATTTGCAGTAGCTTGGTCACATTGTTTGGAAATAGTGTATTTATAAAACACAGTTCTAAAACATAAATGTTGGTGTCCATTCTGTGCCGGGCATAGCCATCTTATTTATTTACACCCCCAAATATTTAAGGTATCTTCATTTTGTCACATGTGTATTCAGAAATACATAGTTCATATATAAAAAAACCAGTTACATAAAATACTGTATTTTTCTTTCCACTGGAAGACTGATATAATTAAAATAAACTCTTGTTAGTTTTCTCTGGTTTTAAAACATAATAAGTAACACATATGTACTTGAACACACATCTCTTACCCCCCATATATATGATGTTCTGCAATTAAACCAGATGCATTTGTTATCAATAACAGCAAAACATGGACTCAAGCCAACTGCTTTGCAGTTTTATGTCACATACATGCAGTAAATAAATATTAAAATCATATATAATTATACTCACCATGCTACAGTAGGAAGTTTTCTGTCTGTTTTTTTGAACTCTATACTCATCCCCACTAGAAACCACTATTTTATCTCTCTTTACCATGTTCAATTCTTGTTAAAAATTTACAGCTTATAGTCTCATAAAATGTTCGGCAGACCCATAAGGATAAAAATGTGCATGAGGAAGGGATGCGGAAACTTTGTATCAAACAATACGTATCAAAGAGAAGAGATTCCGCTTCCCTTTTGCTACCTCCACTCGTATATTTTAACATCAATCAAACCATGACTACATCGTTGCTAGTAGCCACAAATGGCTCATATGAATTAGTTTCCTCTTATTCAAAGGGATTTTTTTATTAAATCCTTAACCATCCTTATATAAAAAGAATACGCTAATAAGCATTTGAGAAAGATGATAAAGCAGAACACTTGAACCTTTAGTTCTTGTTAGGTGGACCGAAAACCAAAAACACATCACAAGAGAAGAAAATCTAAAATTTCTATTAATCTTAACCAGAAGTTCAAACAATGAGAGTATTGAAGAGGCTTTGTAATACCTAATATTCCTTGAAAATGTTTAAAATCCACATGTGCATATGAAGCAGTTTCTCGATGGACTTCGTTGACCCAGAATTGTAACGGAACAAAAAGTTCAGTAATCCCTAAAGGTAGCAAAGCGTGATTTGCTCTGATTTCTGCTTAAATTATCTATTTATCTGTATCTGACTTTTCTCTCTTTCAGAAAGCAGAGAGGATTTGTTCGTTCATGGTCTTTAAAAACACTGTCTTATTTTCATTAAGCTAAGCCCACTGCTGATGTAATTCTTGCATTACAAAGGTCTTAATTTAAACCATGACATAAATGCTTTTCATCAGTTGATTTTTTGTTCTTTGTGCCAAATTTCTTGCATTTTTAAAATAAAGAATATGGTGTATAATAACTGCTGCAGGACAGCCTGCTTTATTCTTCAATATGAAAGACAAATGGGGTGTGACATGCATACGTTTCAACATGCAGCACTTACTTCTTCAGGACCTTTACTTTTTCCACTGTTTTCTCAGCAGACTATTTCACTTCCTTTGAATCAGGCCTAACGATAACACGGGATTTGAAGCACGCTTCTCGGCGTTGAGCACACTGACGGGACCAAGAGGTGAAAAGTGCTTCTAATCTTTCTCTCTTTCTCTCCCGCCTCTCCCTCTCCCGCTCCTGCCTCCCTCTACTTCCTTTCCCCCTCCACTCAAGGATTTGGGGTCTGCAGATGATAATTTACAGAGTGTTTTGGAAGAAGGGTGGGGATGCATTCCTAACACCCCAAATCCTGGTTTGCATTACACATTAGGGATTTCAAAGCACACCAAGATTTAATCATAATCAGAAAGTAGAGAAATTGTTCCTACAACATCCTGCAGCGTCAAGTCCTTTTCTTTTTTTTTTTTTCTCTCCTTTGGTATCACTGTAACTAAGAGAACTAAATTGTATTGTCATCGTGCCATACTATCATTGCAGTGATCGATGAGCTATGCTAATGCATCTGGGAAAACTGCAGAGATTATTTAGTTTGGATAGTACTTTGATTTTAGTACCTTGGTTAATTTTTAGATGGAGTCAAAAGACACAAGCAGTTTCTAAATGTGAAATTATAGAAGAAAATTTTCTCGATTAACATGGTTAGAAATGAATGGGTAGGATGCAAGTATTTTTCTTTAAGCAGAAACTTCAATCAAAACTAACATGAAACTATTAGTTCGTTGATCTTCATGAGGCACTATTGTCAGATACAGCATTAGAAAAATCTCAAAATACTTTGTAGAAAGAGTAATGTCTATTCATGAACTCCATATCTGCTGCATTTTAGAAGATGTTGACCTGATAATTCTACACTTGCCCTAGCTTTACACTTATACTAAGGCTCCCAAAAATTGTCGAAGACAGGATACAGTGCTAAATTGACCTTTAGTCCATCAACTTTCTTGTACTATGCAAGACATTAAAAGAAATAGGCATATATATATATATATTTAAAGCAGATAAGGTATCTGTAATTAATTATTTTAACTTGTTATAAAGTAGCTTTTGTAGATTAATTTTATTTCCTGAATATTTGGCATCTCAAGAATATTGGGGCATCTCAAGAATATTTGAGCTGGGGAAATTTGTATTTTTACTATGAAATACTCGGAACTGCAGTGTGTTGCCTGTTTCTAAGTCGTAGATTATATCCAGAAGACTGGCTATTATTTGGCTTCACATTTTATCTTTCTTTTCTCCTTTATTCACATTATTGTCTGTACAAAATTATTTAGTATTGACCAGAGCAGAAGAGGAGAGTAGGGGTGTTCTTTAAGGGTGTGTTCATCTTTAAATTTTTAAAACCTGTTTTGGTAGATTTATATCAAGGCTGAAGTAATTCACTCTGGGACAAAACTTGGCATAAAAACTTTTAAATACAAGCACATTTTTCTTTTGATTTTTTTTTCTTTAAAGAAAATTTTAAAATCAATGGGCATGTTCTTAAAGGCAAAGGTTTAAGTCCTGATCTATTTGAAGTTTATCATTGGCTTTGCTGGAGCTAGGGCTTCATTTAGATGGTGAGAAACAACTACGTTTAGTATTTTCAGATGGAAAATTAACATTTGTATAAATTAAGATTGTCTTTTTTTTTTTTATGGGGGCTGTACACACTCTATAACCCATAGCGTGAACTCCTCTCTGGATAACTTTCTGTTAACTCACTATCTTTTTTTCATTAAGATAAGTAACAGTTCAACATATGTGGCTACTTAAGAAATTCCTCCGACTCTTTAGTGGAGCCTTTTGGGATAACATGTGAAATCAGACGTTGTCATTCATGACAAAGATCCCACACAATTTTTCCAAAGAGCTCGGCGTGCCAATGAGAATGAAGAAGTGTGAGCGACTGCAATTTGCCCACACACTTGCCATCTGAGGTTGGGAACTGAAGTGGGACTTTTGTCGTGCCTACCATTCGCTGCTCCTGAGTATCGCTTTGCAATTAGTAACTCAGATCTCTAGCCAGGCCACGAGAAACTTGAACTTAATTAACCCGCTGTGCCTCACGGCAAGACAAGGTCACTGTTGGTGAAATCCTTCACACAGGCCGAAACCTGACCCCAGAGAACTTCAGGGCTGCTCGTGAGGGACCACAGGGTGGGACCTCAGATCCGGCCTCTCTGCCAGGTAAAGCTTTTCTAAAGAGATTTATTGTACTTCAGAACTTCTCCCCCTGCAGTGCAGCTCCAGTTGTGTTCAAATATCAGTGACCCTAAAGCCACACGAAGTAGGTGATTTCTGTGTGAGGGACGAACAGTTCACCCAGGCCCAGAACAACCAGGCCCAGAACAACCAGGCCCAGAACAACCTCCCTGCCTCAGGCCCTCTGAGCTCTGGTGCTGCCTTCCCTGTGGGTTTAACCCCACAAAGAGGGGGTTGGATTCTGGATCAAGCCAGGCTGGTGGAGAGAGGGCAGCTCTTTCCCCATGCTGGGAGGGTGGCATGGTGTCCAGTTCTGCCTGTTACAGAACCAGGGCTCCTTCAGGCGTTGCAGGACTAGAGACTGCCAGCGGTGTTGTCAGGCTCTTGTCAGAGAGGTGACCCAGCATTTAGGCCTTTGTGGGTGTTTCCTTGTTTTGATGATAATTCTCCGGTGCGATCCTGTTTATTTACAAAGAACAAGCCATGTCTGCTTTCCTGAACAAAACGAGGGACCTGTAGCAGCACACACAGTTTTTGCCCAGAATCCCTGGCCAGCCCTTGCAGAGAGTTCTATGCTCCCTGCTTTCCTCCCTTGCTCTGCAGCTGCACTCCCTCAGCTTCACTGCAGCTGCTGTCTCTCTTAACACAAGGATTTTTGTGGACCTTCCTCTCCATTGCCTGTAGATCTTGTATAATCTGCATGAAGAGAGACAGGGCTCCCACATGCCTGAGAGACGAGAGTTTCCACACATCTTCCTGCTCCACAAAAACGCTGTGAACCTGAACAAACTGGGTCAGCGGCACCACATCATGGCTGTGCCTTCTCATGCTGGGCACAGTCGTGACAGAGCTGCCCTTGGTGTGTACCCTGGCAGCCTGCCCTTCCCAAATGCTCAGCAGAATGCTGAGTGGCAAGTGTCACTTAATTATCTAAATAAATAGAGCCTTCTGCTAGACACACATGTACCATGGCCTTTTGAGCTCAAGTGTGTCCTCTACCACACTCGTGACGGACAGACAGCATCGCAAAGGCTTGAGAACACGAATGCTGGCAGTAAGCACCTAGGCAAGGCTGAACAGGGAGTTGGACTCGGCTAAAGTCAGCAATTGCTTTGTGAGCAAACATGGAGGCAGAGCCAAGAGCTTAGCTTTTATTCCTTCTTCCACAAATAATGTTTTCTCTCACCAAATGCTTTTCGCAAATAGAGCCCCTGTATGTCTTGGCCATTCTCTGTATGGAAGTGTGCTGTTGCAGCGTGTAGCTGCCTCCATATGTACCCTTTCATATTGTATTTGTTTTATCCTCTCTTTGGGAATAACTATGTCACATGTTAATACTATCAGTAGTTTGCACTGCTAACATTCTATTACACCACCATAAAATCTACGAATAGATTAATCTTTGTAATCTACACTCTGTGTAGCTGATCTGAATGTATGCATGTATGTATGATCAAACACTGTTTTTTCTTATGTCTAGATGAAGCATTTTCTAAGATTCTAGGAGGTTAGTGCTTTCAGATAGATGTTCTGCACAAAGCCTAATACAGATCATACAGCAGCTACATGTTGCAAGGATTTCCAGGCAGCCCTATGGCCTCGCTGTTTTTTGTGATAGGGCTTTAGTGTTGCCTAGTTCTTCATTGGCATAGTGCTTCCATGCTTGCCTTGGCAGAGGGCTGTCTTCCTGCCTTCTTCACATTTATAACCTCCTATACTGAGGCTAGGACCAAATACATATTGTTGATGTAGTTGCAGTGTAAGTTAAATATGTAAGGTGCTTCAGAGTGTGATGAGAACTTTCACGTTTCAACATGTAGCTTTTAGTGTCTGCAGAAACAACACGCTTCTGAATGAATTTCATGTTTTGAAAATGTCGTAGCCTTTTTAGCTTCTTACTCAGAGTAAACACTGGCCTCTCTATATCCATCCTGCTTCCCATCTGATATTCTGAGACTGCAACTGGTAGTAAAGGTGGGACTACAGATATCAAAGATACTCATGTCTTGAAACTAGGCACTGTGCTAAACTCCCTTTAATGCTTCTGTGGGGATGTGTCTCCATATGTCATTCCATGTATTTTCTTTGCTATTTAAAGTATTGCTTAATAGTACATTAAGCTGGTGGAAAACTATTTGCTTTGTTGGGTTAGTTCTTCTCTGGCTTAATGCAGGGCTGAGTAGCACCAGAAATGGTGCATGAGAGAGAATGGGATCAAGACCAGCTGGGATGGAAGGAAGAGGCACTGGGGCACCCAGTAGACAGTGGGGCTTCCATTGCCAGGAAGTGCTTATCAGTCCAGCTGGATGGAGAAATCCTTGGCTGGCTGGGACATGTTGAGGTGAGAATGTAATTGAATTTGCACTTCAGCAATTGTACAAACTCCTCACGAGTAAGTGGGACCTAGAAAGCATTTTCAGACCATTTCCACCATCACCTCCTTAGAGTCCTACTCATTTTGAACCACTCTTCTCAGCTTCAGAATTCTCTCTTGTACTCAGCAATTAGAGCATCTTCCTGTAATTGTGTGCTTTAACCTAGTTGTTTCTCTGGACTTCTAAGTCAACATCCTTTAGAAACTCAATGTATTTTTTTTCATTTGGATTGAGTGTTCTCCCCCTCATTTATAAATGCAGATCAAGTGTCTTGCAAAACTTTGTCTTTAGAACTGTTATTTATTTTTCACTCCAGAACACGGTGACATCTCCTGTGTCCTTCCATCTTCTTCAGCTTTGGAGAGGCAGTGTCCAACAGATTCCCTCATAGCAGCTCTTTGACAGTTACTTTGCTTTCTTTGCTCCCCTATGCCTGCAAGACATCTCAGCAAGAAGTCTGGCTGAGAGGTGGCTCCTTAAAAAAGAGTGTGGTAAGACTGAAAGACTGTCTTTCAACTGGAAGTCTAATTATCACTAGATTAACTATCTTATGTGCATTATTGCAGTGGTCAGGAGCCCTACTCTTGCAATGGGACTTCCCTAGTACAAGACAATATTACAACAGTGCAAGTATTTGTGTGAAAATGATTCGGTTCAGCCCTAAATCTCTCCTCTGCCCTCTCCTCTCTGTCTTCCTGAAAGATGTGAGCAGTGTGCACGAGGCTGTTTGCATGAATGCACTTGGTACAACCCTGCCTGCATGTTGCACAGCTCTGCCCCTTACAACCGTGACTGCAGTCAACCCCATGTGAACTTTTCCATTACAGTATCCCAGGAGGAGAGGTTAGAAGACTTCTAATAAAATATTTTTATTGCAATAAAGGTGATTTTTGTAAAGGTAACTTTTAAATTCAAAGCAGAAAATTTCAAGGCTTCTTCTAGTGTTTAAATGTAATATAACATTGACCAAGAGGCTACATTATCAAAACATAACGTACTCCAGTCCCAAGGGATGTGTGTGGCCAGCAGTCATAGTTATTCTACTAAAATCTTCATGAGCTGTGCATGACTCAGGCTTGCCACATAGGAAAACTGTTTTTCTCTCCTCCCAATGACATTAATTATAATAAGTACATAAAATATTTAAAATATAAGATATAGAACTATACTTTCCAAAGACCTGTATTATAGTAAAATACCATACAGAAATGAATGCTCACTACCTGTGGGCAGGATCTCATACTATTCGAGTCTGAACAAATCAGGTCTCACATCCCCTTATGAGGCATCCTGGTACTGTGTACAAGAAACGTTCTGCATTTGGGAAGGTTGAAGAAGAAGGGATTTGAGCAAGCTAAGTGTACATTCAAGGGATTGAAAAATGCAGATCTGCAAATTAGAACTTTTCAAAGGTAAGTAAAATTTTACTCACTCTGTTGGAAGTGCAACTTTCTTTCTGCCAAAGGAAAGAGCATGGTTGATCCCCCTACAGTTAGTTTTCTGGGTTTGATAATTCAAATACAAGAGAAAGTACCTGTCTGACTCTTCTGTCAAGGGAACAGATATTCCTGCACTGATTTGAGCAGGGCTGTACCAGTGTGAGGATAGCACTTGACTTGACCCTGTGCTCATGCTCATATTATTGCCCCTATTCGCAGAGCGGAAACTTGCTGGCTTTTTTCCATTAGGAGGAGAAATTGATGATAGGAGTCAGGAATGTCTTTACTTTATTTACAAAGCATGAACTCAGAATCTTGTTTCTCTGAATGCAGCAGAAACAAACAACAAGCACTTTTCTTAATCAACATTTCCAAGCTTGCTTCTGTAGTGCAGTGCGTTCCCCATAGATCCATGCCACTCTGCTCTGGGGCCCTTGCAGAACTGCTTCTCTGTCTGCTCCTTCTTATGGACTGTGAGACATGCACATGGAGCCTCCACTCCCACTTCTCCCTGCCCAAGACTGCTGACTAGTCTCTGGCCCAAAGTGCGTGGCATCTTCTGTTGTTTTTCTCCAGCCTTCTACTCTTGAAGGGACTAAATTGCCCTTTTCATTTAGCTCGAATGACAGACATTCACATTAGCTTTTCTGAGGTGTGAGACTGTAGATTAAAAGAGTCCACTGCCCTGAAAATTATGTATAGCTAGAACCCACGCATGCACACACACACAAATAGCCTCTGATCCTTTGGAACAGCCAAGTAACTAGTGGTATAAAAGAATTACAAAGTTGTTTCATAGTTGTCTAAATAATTCTCAATTCTCACACTAGTTTTACAATAGCCCAGTTTATCTCAGATCTGTGCCATGCACTTTTGTCAAAGGAAAATACATAAATGACAGCAAAAAGCCTTGACACCTGAGTATCACTTTGGAATGCCTGCAACAAGACAGTGTTCTCACATTTCAAACCAGTGCTAATTTTTACAGTATTGCGCCAGTCAGTCTTTAGCTCTGCTAATCACATTTTGATAGGAAGGTGCAGTGTATAATGCCAGGAAAAGATTCTTCCTCCCATGAAAAAAGTCCCCCAAGTATTTCAAGCTAAAAAGGTGGAGAACTCTGGGAAACCACAGTTACAATGCACTGTACTTACCTCTCACTCACTTAAAGCTCTTTTCCATATCAAGTAACGTTTACTTTATTTACTTGTAGTGGGTAGTTTTATTGCAAGTGAACCTAAAAACAGTTTTTCATCCCAACCCAATGTGCAAGAAGTAGAGAGTGAATAGAAGCAAAACATCATTACAGAGTTGTAGCTTTGCAGTGTTTCCACACTTTCTTCCTTGGACAAACTGCTTATAATCTGAAGTGCCCAAAGGTTCACTTTTTCTGTGATCTCAACTCTTCCCTGACCTCTGTAATTTTTGTGTTCTCATACAGAAAATTGATCAGACGAATTCCATTTTAGACACATACACACTAATCTAGAACAAGTTAAAAACTCTGAGTAGGGTGTGATAAGTACTACTACGTCACATTTACATAAGAGAAGAGACTAGCTAGTAGTTTAGAAAACAGATGCTTTGAACCTGATATTGGCCCAGTAAGAAAGGGATGTTTTCAATGAATCTTTTCATACATTTATTGGATGCACGCATTGCTCGTGTTTGTCAATAGCATTTGAAGCTATGGCTAGACAAGACAAAATAAACATTTTTAAACATGAACAGACTGCATTAGTAGCAGCGGAATGCATGTAGCTAACTAAAGACATTATCCTCAGGCACTAAAGAGATCATAATTACAGTTGCAACTCCACCTTCTGGCTTATTTTGCTCTAAGGAGTCCAAGAGTTTGGAATCTTTATTTTGAATAAATGTGGATACTTCCTTCAGGGCCTGAAAAAAAGAAACATTGACAGCTACATTCCAAAGAAAGCTTAGCTGGACGGAAAATGACTGCTCGCAATGCTAATGTGCTCTTTGTTTAGTGACGCAAATCAGTATCATCTCTTCAGAAGTGTGTAACTAGGATAAATATTGGATACGAGACCAAAGAGTTCTCTCCATTTCATGAGTTAAAGGTTTCCATATGAAAATAAGCGTATACGTGTGAAATCTTTTTTTTTTTAACAACATGCAACAAATTTGTGGGCAAAATAAAGAGGAAAGCTCTTCTAGCCAGTGGCGTTTGGGCTACTTCAAAGAAACACTGTGGGAACACTAAGACAAATGAATCAGATGGATGTGGAGAGTGAAAAAACAGCTACATCCTTAACTAACTTCGTTTTGTGCTGTCAAAGTTTTCCATAGTTTTCTCCCTATTTTTAAAGCTAGCTAGCAAGGCAGACATTCTTCTATACTACAGAAAGCATTTTCAAGGTTTAGTATTCCTCTTCAAAGACCATACCTATCTGTAGCAATTAACTCTTCTTTTACTCTCAATGGCTTTGAATCAACATCCAAACTCTTACGTGCTGGGTCAAAAGGATTTTAAGTGTGTAGCTTTCTTTTTAAACATGAATCGTACACAGATTTGGTTATAAACATCTAGAAATCAACAGACACTGAGATTCAAACACACGATTTAATGGAAAAAGTTATGACCCTGTGTAAAGACAAGCACCAGCAGTGAAGCAGTGATAAATGAAGCTGTTCAGGCTCCCTGGCATGTTGATTCTGTGGACTACATTTTACTGAAAAAGTTTCCATATCATGTTTGGCCTCATGAATGCTCAGTGATAGAGGCCAAATCCTGTCCTCAATCCAATCTCCGTAATTCCCTTCAACCGCATTGCAGCTTTCATCTGTTTTCTTGCATCAGATTCTTTCACGGGATTTCAGCTGTGCCAAGCATCTTGAAGCTGTATTACAAAGAATGTTTCAAGCACAACCCTCTTCACCCTATCATTGAAGACAAGCGCCTTTGCTCAAGAATGGGCTACTTTGCCCTAAACCCAAGGGAAAGCCTAGCAGCTTTGCATCACTTTGAGTTCAGATCTTGCCTTTTAGAACTATGTCATAACCATAGGTGTTAAACCAAAGTAGTGCTTATTTACAAGAATCAGTGTCAGTAGGAAGTTGTGGAAGTTTTCCACATGAAGACAACATTGTGCAGTGTGTCCCTAGAAAAGCCTGTCTGTAGGGCTTGGGGGGGAAAAGCATCTTCATTTTCTTCATTATAAACCACATGCACAGGCTGAAATGATAGCTATGCCTTGGTCTGACTGCTGTTTCTACCTCCTCCCTCCCCACGGTGTCAACACTTTATTCAGTCCTTCTGAGCAGAAATGAATGAAGGGAGGGTAAGGAAACTTTTGGTAGTCTCAGCTCAGAGCTGGCTGGGGTATTAATGAGCTAACCAAAGTGTCAAGACATCCCAAGAGGAGAAACAGACTATCAAATAAATCAACAATATGATATACAAAGGCAAAAAAGGGAAGGAGTGAGAGGGTTGAGGGCTCGCAAGTAGATCAGGAAAAGTATCAAGAAGGTGTCAGGTGACCATACGGAGCAAAGGACACCCAAAAATTCCCACCAGGCTACAAATATATGGGTCACTGCTGAAGATTCCACGTTTCTTTAGCTAGACTGCTGCACCTTGACAAAAAGCCTTTCCTGCCTCATTGCCCACACTCCTCTGCCTCACTGCACCAGCCAGCATGTTCATGCTGAAGGGACATCCCTTCTGCTCCTGTCCTGCTGCCCTGGCAAACTGCCTGGTTTGGCTCCAGGCAGGGCTGATAGACCCAGGGCATCTTGAGTCTAAAAATGACCCTGGGTGATAGCAAGAGAGATGTATTTTCACAACGCTGACATGTTATAAATGCCAGTGTAGCCAAGACAATATAAGAGCACTGTCCTTGAAGAACTGGGACATTTAGAGGGGCACACGTTTGCTTTTGGGGTGCTCAACCACATTCCTAGATGAAATATCTTCTAGGAGAGGCTTCAGGGAGTGGTGGAGGAGGGAAGAAGGAAAGCCCTAGGAGAAAAAGCAGCTGATGGCTAGTAATGAGGAAATGAGGAAGGTATTGTCTCTTCCCTTACTGAGAGTGGGATCACTTAATCTGAAGAAGAAAAATCTGAGAAATAATTTAAAAACAGTCTCAAAACAGCTAGGACTAGCAGACATTATTTGGGGGAAATCTGTCTTTTAAGTTCCAGGCACTGGAACTGTAATTCTATTGTGTTTAACCAGCTTAGTCAATTCCACTTAATTTCCACTGTTGAGGGAGTCCAAGAGAGGCAGGAAAGAAAGAAAAAAACCCAAGTGTACTGGAGAGATATGCTGAGAAAGAAAACAAAATTTTGAGGAGAAGAGAACAAATTGGAGCATTTACAGGAAGAATAGAAAATGTGGCCAGTGAGGTCATTGTTTGGTATTTTTTTTCTGTAGAGGTTTTGTCATCAGGCTATTGTAACCATCCACCTGTATAGTAACTATAAAATACACAGCGGAGAGAACAAGCTGATCTTCTGACTTTTCTTTGCGTCACCCCTATGGGGAAAATGCCACAAGAGAAATTTATCTGACATGTTGTCATATCTCTTTGCATTTTAAACTCGTCCAAAATGAAAAAGCAAAGCAGTTTGTTTGAGTTGCAGAAGGGGTTTTGGCTTACTCCCTATGAAAATATGATTATAAATTCTTCCTGCATTTACCTTTGGCATATTATAAACAATTGAGGCCACTGATTACTGGATTATATAAGAATTCTTGTGTTATTTGAGACTTAATACATCAGGCACTGTATAAAGCTGACATACCTATTTTTTAACATCTACAATCCAAACTAAAAGGAACTCTTTCTGTTCTGTGGGGTTTTTATTGCTGGCTAGAGGAGGAGGAAAGAAAGCTGCAGGAGTTCTTGCCTCATGCTCCCAAGCTGATCACTTTCAGTGCGATTTTTACCCATTTACATCTGGGCTGTGAGTATTTCTGCTCTGTGACAGTGGTGTCCTCACCCAGATATTCAAAAGTGTCAATGTCCTTATTTAAACCTCTGGGGTTCAGCCTCTGTATTTGATTTCAGACTTTGAAAGACTTGGCATCTATCCTGATGCTTTTTGATTGATTGTAGAGCATGAAAGAAACAGCATTTTGACCATCCCGTTTTACCTTAGCTGTGGCATGCCACATTATCTGTCACGGATGGAAAAAAAAACCCCATGAGAATAAATGTAATAATGTTTATTGGTTTATGGTCACAAAGTCCTTAAGGGAGTGTTCCAAATCCAGAACGCATGATTTGGTATTTCAGCAAGTTAGCAGGAAGACACAGATGCCTGTTAACTATATGCCCAGAAACGTTGACATTTTTGGTGAAGTCAGCAAAGGTACAGAGCAGTCACATATAAAAGTCATCTTAGTAGACATTTTTACAAATAATTGATTTATTTGGGGGAAAGGCTTTCTCAGACCCTAAAAAATACAATTGTAGAAGAGATTATCTGTATGAGGATAACCCAGCTGAATAATGTATTTTTGGCAAACGTTGCTGTCCCACACTGTGGGACTCTATGCACTCTAACGTATTTGATTGGTGATCTGCAGTATTTGTCCTATCCTAATTTACTTTTCCTAACTGTATGTTTTTGACTATTGCTGATGTACTAGGGCAAACCCCACCCTTACATATTTGGGAAAGTGAGAGCAAGGGTATTGTAAATTTGGTTTTTTGTCTGCAAGTTGCTCATAGATTAAAAGCTTTCCTTAAAGAAAAAATAAAGCATGGGCAGTTTCAGTGAATCATAGAATCATAAAACATGAGGGATTGGAAGGGACCTCGAAAGATCATCTAGTCCAATCCCCCTGCCAGAGCAGGATCACCTAGACCAAACTGCACAGGAACATATCCAGGCGGGTTTTAAACATCTCCAGAGAAGCAGAATCCACAATCCCCTTGGGCAAACAAACTTGCATTGCTTCTTATGTTTGCTTCAGCTTGTTCATTAAAGGAACCTTGATGTTAGTAAGACACATAATCTAAGTGAACTAGTAGTGTTCATTCTTTCAGATTTGCTTGTCAGTTGTGGTACCAGTTTTCCTGATACAGGGACATTTTCCTAGTCAGAAAGCTGTGGTGACCATCACATTTGCTGGAGTCATGGAGCATCTAGAAGTACTTGGATTTCTACAAGTCACACTGGATTCCCAATATAGTCTAAGCACCTGAGGTGTTTAGAATAGATCATAGATCCTATTTGATAAAATCTGCAAGTGAGGCATAATATGTAACTTATTAAACTGATAGCTCAGGAATTGATCACTCATTGGTAAGAGGCTCATACAGCATGGTAAGAATGGATTTCTAGAGATAGGCTGTGTGGTACACAATGTTAATAGAAGATGCAGGAAATCCTGTGCTCCACCTTTGATTCCACTATCAGCCATTGCATGGTATTGTTTATTAATATAATTGTTATTTATACAACAGAGTAACTTAGAAGCTTTAAATACTGGACCCCAGCTGAGTCATTTCATCTTCAAGGTTCTGTTTCCCTATGTCATAGTAATGTTTTAGAGCCATCTTGTTAGAAAGACTTAGCAATGTTTGCTGAGTACTTTAAGAAATGAAGCATTGTATTAAAGGAGGGTTGTTATTTTTAAAAAAATCACTTTTTCAAAAGCAAACAATTTTGTCAGGATGATAAAAGGAAGAAAGGAAAAGGGAGTGTAGGACTGCAGACAGTATGTTAATTTTCTTCTCATTAAACAATAAACTCTTTAAGGAACACTCTATTCTTTCATGCTCATTGTTCTATCACCCAGTCTCTCGCACTCAAGAGCAGTCATTTCATATCTGTATTTACACTTCTTAAGCCATACTCTGTGCTCATGCTTTTCAGCACTGTATACATTTATTTAAGGATCAACTCAGAGCACTTATTCCTCTTATTAGGAAAACAAATCACATTCACACATCACAGCCTGCAACTGCAAAGCTACTATAAATCATAAGTATCACTGACACTCTCCTTTCATCTTGTCCAAGATGCAATGATCTTTTCAGGGGTTTTGCTTTTATATAGGTTGCTTTGCTACTTCTTCTACAGGATTGAAAGAAATAGTCTTTCGTATATTTTCTCAGCCAATAGATTTTTTTTTCCCTTCCTGATAGTGCACAAGAGCTTGATTGTTAGTTGTTGGTGTATGCAGGTCAATCCATGCATCTTGGGTAATCCAAAGCTACACCACAAAGACAGCTCCTTTACCAAAACACAATGCCTGTACCAAAACCATTAACCTAATCTTCTTGTCCTCAAAGTATTACATTATGTCTGCCATTAATGTATTTACTGTACCTTTTATTTGTCTAAGTATCAGTTTGAGGAGGAAAATCAAGAGAGAACAACTGAAGTCATGATATTTGTGTGCTACGAAGAGTAGGGTAAAATACTGTCCTTGCTTTCAGTGGATTTAAACTGAATTCAAATGGTATGAATTAGGTAAATGTCCAGTGATAGGAAAAAGTAATTCAACCTAATGAAAAAGGCTAACTACACAAGAGCATGTGAGGAATGAAAGGAGGATGCCTAGAGGAGAGGGCAGTGGGAAAGTGTTATAGGCAGCCAGAAGAAGGATAAAGTTTCAGGATGTGAGATGCAGTCAGGACAATTTAAAAAAAGCCACCAAAACTGAAGAAGATACTACCCATTCTGAGCCCCACTGGTGTTTGTGTAGCACACTGAAACTTCACCCACAAGTTGCTGCTTGTCTGTTCGTTACATCAATCCACTGGCTTTTTTAATCACCTATGTTCCTGGTGATAAGCATGTAAATGATTTGTGGCAATATCATGTGGCATCCACCTACTGTCACTTAAAGTATGATCTAGCTCTGAAGAAAAGGTGATCAGTGAGACTCCATGTTTTTAATTTAAAAAAAAAAAGTCTTTCGTTATGATAATGAAAAATCCAATTGAAATTCTTAATGTGAACTCACAAACTTTAAACAAATAACCAGCAAAGAGACTGATAGGGAGAGGTCAGGTAGATTTAGCTGGTGTGAATCAGTGGCAAACGGGATACAACAGACTATATGGTATTCCAATAAATTTATTGCCTAAAGTCATTGTCAAGTCCTTTGTTTGTTTTTAGCTATCTGATTTCTAAAAATTATACATTAGTTAAAAACATCTCTTCTGTGAATCTGGTCACGAGATACTGCCTTGACTGTGCATGAAAATCGTGCTGGAGATAAGCTGTTTGTCTGTCTTTCTCCCCTGTAACAGAAGGTCCAACTCTATAATTTGCTCAAGCCGATCTATGTGGAATAGGAATTCAGTTTGTTTCAAAAGCCACTTTCTGAAAAGATTCATTTCCTAATCTATAAAGGGGAAATTGGCTCTTTTTGGATTAGAAAATATTATCTCCTTCAGGGTTTGCAGGATTATGTCTCCACTGCGTGAACCCAGTGTTCACACAGTATTGTGTAATGGTAAAAGTATTTGGCTGGAACAGCCAGCTTTATGATTGACTGATGATATTCTACTGAGGAAGATCTAAGTGAAGATAACATTTTCAAAAGAAAAATATTGCTGGCACTTGACTACCTGTTCTGTACAGCATTTATTCGCACTTGTCAACTAACCAAAATAAAACCTTTAATGCTGCCAATTTGTGACCTTCTCTGCTGTAAAATATTCTGTTACTAAATCAGCACTTCTCTGCTGTCTGTGTTTGTCTTAAACCTTTTTGTGAAACAGTATCTACCTCCTTAGAGCCATTTACTGCTCTTGCTGTGTACGCAATGAGAGTTCTGTGCAAAGATCAAGGGGACATTAGGTGTAGTTACATCCAGGTGATAGTGATGCAGGGTTTACTTTAGGGTTGCTCATTTATTAGGATACATTTTGTGTGTTCTGACTGAAGGACAAGTCAGCGGTATTGGAGCCTGAACTCATTGTTCTCAACATTGAAATGCTTTTTGCGCTGAATAGTTACGATGAGCTGGGTAAATGTTTTGAGGTTTTTTAAGGTAATGAGTTGAAGACACATGGAACTATAGTTATGTTTTACCAGCTGATTTATTCTGAGAAGATGCTAACATTTCTCAGAATAATCTGTGTTGAATAGGAAGTGTTTTTGCTTATGGCCATATTGTACCAGGGTCTGATTATATCAAAGCTCATAAATTATGAAGCCAGAAGAGACCACTGTGATCATCTGGCTTGGCTTCTTTCATAATACAAGCCATGGGACTTCCCTGAATTAATTCCTGTTTGAACTGGAGCACAAAGTTTAGAGAAGCAGCCAATCTCAATTAAAATATTTCCAGTGATGGAAACCCTTAGTGAAGCAACCCTTAGTGAATTGTTTCAAGGAACAACTATTCTTGCCCTGAAATTTTTGTTCCGTTTTTATTTTTGAATTTGCCTTGATTCAGCTTCTAGCATTTAATTCTTATTATGCTTTTGTCTACTAGAATAACTCTTTTTTATCAAAATCATATCCTTGCCATAGACACTTACAGTCTGCAATCATCTCATCTCTTAGCCTCTTCTTTCTTAAAACAACAGATTAAACTCCTTCAGTCAATTGCTATAAAACATGTTTTCACATTCTTTAATGATTCCCACGGCCCTTCTCCATAGTCTGTGCAATCTGTTAGCATCCTCTATGGACTGTAAACATCAGGAATAGACTGTAGTCCACCATGAGTCCTACCAATCCTAAGTGTAGCTGTCACATCACATTCCTCAATCTTGTATGTGCTCCTGGATCCCTTGGATCCCTTTTGGTTGCAGTGCCCATTGAGAGGTTACATTCAGCAAGTTACTGGCCTTCAACTTTCTGAGGTTAAGTAAAATTTTTAAATGATACTAGTAAAATAGAAGGGGGAAAAAAAGTATGTCAGAAGAGATTGTGGCTTCCTTTTGCAGGACCTTTGAAATTATATCCAGGCTGAACACATCTGGAAAAGTATTCCACTCACTGCCTGTATGTCTTGTACATGTCTATTACGTAGTTGTATGCAACAGCTTTGGTGCTTAGTAGAGCGTTCAGGTGCTCCAGTTTGGAGGAAATCAGCCGGTGAAGGGAAGATAAGAAAGAAAATGATGGCTCCACCTATAACAGGACTTGGTCCCCACCTTTCTGCAGTGCACTGGAGCTTGGCCAGGGGGAGGGATGTCCTCTGGCATCCCCTCCCTCAGTATCACCTGTTCCAGGACAATATAAGGAAGGAGCACATGACAAAGGGGTTCCTGGAGGCGGTTTTCTCCAACCGTACATGACACCAAAAGCCTGAGATCATTCACTTTTTAAGGAAGGTTAGCGAGAGTCAAGACAATTCAATAGGCTGGCAGTGTTCCTTCAGACTTGCATTCTGTCTTCACTCATCAAGGGCCTTCTCAAAGTCACTTTATGCTTAATTTTGGAGAATCCATAAGGATCCTCATACCACTTCAGACAGTGTCATCAATACTTTGTTGTTTGCACAGGTACCTACATAAACCAGACACTCGGTGCCTGGAGATTAGGGACATTTGTGCTAAATCTTATGTGCATAGTCACTGTTGTTGGATGAAATGTTTAGATTAAATCTGATGTAGGTAACACTGTTGATGCTGGCATTGTGTTTACTGTGGCAGCATAGATGGGCCTTCAGTTTTTAAAAATTATTGGTATCAGCCAACAGTACAGTGTTTATACAGTAAGTTACCCTGTGGCAGAGTCCCCACAGGGAATATATTTACACTAAAGTGCCATTTACTGCATTTATTTGAGACACCAAAAGAAAGTGCAAATACCATGGCAATTTTATGTGCTTAGCGTTTTATTACACACGCTTGAAGTCTTAAAGCTATTAGCATCATACATATTTTAACACACTCATCTCTCTCTCTTTCTCCTTTCTTAACTGTGTGTGGGATCCAAGATACTTTCCTCAGGGCTTGGAGAGGTGTTGCTCCACACAGTGCTGTAGCTCAGGGTCTTGGATATACCCCGTAGGAGTTTAATGAGTGTTTATCTTCTGAGAGTGCCAAAAGGCTGTCTCACAGTCAGTCCTTCCGGTGGCTGCAGTTTCTCAATATAGTGCTGATCATATCTTAGTGGAGGTAGATTTTACTATCCTTCACAGCAGTGCCACGTAACAATGTCTCAGACAACCAAATGCTGTCCCGTTGCTGTATTATATCAACAAGACTTGACTCCTTCAATGCCCTGAGTTTTTTCAAGATCACAGGTTGTCCTCAGGAGATCTCAGGTGTCTTGTTTAAAAGGCAGTTAGGTTTTTGGTGGTAACAAGTTCTTAACTTTTCATACACTTCATTCTTTCTCATTCTCTCACGACCACTAGTGACAGCACTGATGGGGCTACAGATGCAGAAATATACAGATGACATTGTGTGCAGCCTTCAGATACTGTTCAGGCTCTTGGTACATGAATTTCGTTATTCAAGAATGGCTATCTATGCATTACTGTGGTTTCTGCAGAGGTGCAGTCTCATGCTGAGTTCAGGTGACTACAACCAACCAAGTTTTAAGTTACTGTCTCTTACTAGAGAAACAGCCTCTATTCACAACACGCAGCATGAAAACAAAGTGAGCTAAATTTACACTCCACTATGACAGTGCTTTGCTTTTACAAGAGGTCTACGAATACCTACTGAGTAAGTAACTTACAGCTCAAAATTGTAACTTCTTGTGCTGTCATTCTTATTATGATCCAAGGCCTACTAGGGATGCTGCAGCTTTTTGTGGTCTCTTTTGCTGTTTGTTTGGACCACATTTCTTCACGTCTCACATCTGCTCACCAGGTTCCTGGACATCCCTGATACAGTTTGGCCAGTTTGCTGTGCCTCTGGCTCTCCAGATACAGAACTCGCTAGCAAAATGGTTCTGCTTTATTCTCAAGAATTACTATTTGCAGTCATCCAGCTGCCCATTACATACACTCTTTTGTATGCCCGATTCATCTGGTTAGCTCAAATATTCTTGAGATGCAAGAAAAGCTTTTGCCTCATGTCTGGCTACCCTATCAGAAAGCTAGACACGAGAACTTGTAAATCTTCATCTCACAAAGTTTGTTTTCAGATATTTTCCAAATCCCTTTCTTGAAACCAGCTGCATAAGAAAAAAAAAAAAGGAAAACTTCACACACACACACTGGGCAGAGCTCACTTTTATAAAAATCCCTGGTTAAAAATGGATTTTTGTCTGTCAGAGGACTTGCTCTCTTTCTCTGTTTTCACACTGCATGGCCGCTCTGGCTAAAAATTAATTCTGTATCTACAGAAATCATCCAGGTTTGCAGTGTCAACTTGTGTTCAAAGTTGTTTATGACTTTCTGTCCTTAAACATACGCAGCAACTGTATTGCAAGGCGTTCTTCCCAGTGAATGTTTTTATCCTGTTGGCAAGAGTGACCTTGACACAAAAGCTAGGGAATATGTCTGTCTTCCGTGCGGTGCCTCAATGCGTTGTCAATGTCAATTTGCCTATTTGCTACAGTCATTACAGTTAGCGGTGTGAGTTATGTTCTCTGATAGGTGTGATGGCAGCATCATGTTGAAGTTGATTTCTTCCAACAGCAACTTTCTCCAGTAGCTGCACAAGACTTTCCCATGTATTCAGGAGTCTTGGAAGAAATATCTATGGAGAAAGGAGAGAAAAGAGTATGGAAAAGCTTAAACATAAACAATAAAAAGATATGTAAATAAGATTATGAGAATATAAAATGAGAATGTAATGGAAAAACGTAGACAGCAGCCAGTTTTCCTTACCTCCTGTACATCTCTTCCTGCCCATCACCACTCCCTGAGAGTCAGATACTCGTTAGCATTGTCTCCATGTTGAGCCCAGCAGTGATCCCTCAGCTCACAGTGAGCCACGTCAGCAAGCTGGCATGGCACAGATCAATGCTGTGCAAATGAGCTAGACAGGGGTTGGCAGTAGGATGGCGTAAGGCAGAACTCGTTTGTTCAGGCACATTTCTGCTGCTTATCAACTCACACTGGCTCAGGCAGAAGTTTCTTCACCAGCAGTGTAGACACGTCCTAGGCTCCTGGACATTATTTAACACATGGGACTAAACAATTCTTTTGCAGGGTTTTCTGTGAGTTCAGACTTCAGGGACCTTGTATGCCCCTGTGTTTTCCACACACATACTGCAGGAGGAATTTGCTACTATGCAAGTTTTAAACCAAGGCAGTGTCAAGCCCTCAGTGAAACCCACTGGATGAGAGTCTGTCCTGTGGCATACCTGGCATACAGGTGAATCAGTCTGGAAACTGCTTACCATAGGACAAATTAGGTGACTGTAAAAAAGCTGTGACATCATTTTATGCAAATAATAACTAGATGCTTAGCAGGTGGCTGGTATTTCATACTGAAATGGTGCAAACATTTAATTGACGGTTTAGTTCAATTGCTACCAAAGACTGGCCATAATTGCCTGTAAGACAAGCACTGGATCTAAGAGCTGCTCTCCAAGTCTATCCTACTTCCAAATCCTGCTTTATTTGTAAGCCAGAAAACACTCTGAGGTTCCTGGGACACAAGTAAGGCACAAGTCTTTCAACATTGCCCACTGATGGGCATTGACAGCTTCCCTGACTGGCATGATGAGCTAAGATTACCTGTGAACTGGTGGTCCTGGAAATATTTTGGAATTCCTGAAATTAAGCAAACAATATATCTGCAAAGGAAACCCATATTACATTGTGCTCTACTATATATCACTTTCCTCCTCAGTTCCATTGCACCTGCATTTACATCAGGAAGAAACTTAGGCACCCTGCCCAGAAATCTGTCTTGTCTTTTAACCAGATCCCCAGTTTTGATCTGAGGAACAAAAGGGTATCCTGGGACATACCAAGCATCCACAACCAACATGTCCAAATACAGTATGAAGAGCGGAACACTTCCTCTTTCCTTGTAAAAATCTTTCTGTGAAGCTGAGGAGTGAGCTAGATTGGCATTAGGTTGAGTGGAGAGCCTGAGAACAGCTTGAGGGCTGAAGTCAGCACGTGTGGATTGAATCACATGGCCTTGCTGTGTGGTGGAACATTGAACAGAGCAAGCACAGGGCAACAGGCAAGTCCGGTAAAGTTTAGTCAAGATTCTGCTTTTAAGCACATCAGTGATCAACAAGGGAAAGTCTCATGGGAGCTGAGAGGGTGCTGGCAAGGGGAACACCACAGAGGCCAAGAGTCACAAGTTTGAAAGGGTATTGGCAAAGTACACTTTGAAACACTTCCTCTTCACTGAGCAGCTGGTGTGTGCCACATGGCGAGGCTCTGGCTTGCCAGTCACATAGACTAAGGGCCCAGATGGACTAACCATGACCCTTGCGAGTGCTTGCTTCTCCTCTTCAGGCGATGTGAATTGGAGACGGAGCAGCAGTGCTGAGAGCTCTCTGCTGATCTGTACCTTAGGGAAACTGCAAAATACTGTTCCAGCACGAGGGTTGGAAGTTGCATCTCCTTATTGTCCTTAGCTGGGTGGGAAAGAGGAGGGAGATGACTTGGAGAAAAGTTGTAAAATATTTTTCCTCAAGTCCTGATCTTAGTTTCTAATTTCCTCTCTGACATGCCTGAGGGCAAGCACAAAAGCCTAAAACCAAGTGTGACAAAAGCTTGCTATAAACACTGTCCTCTGAAAAGTCAAATGAGCTTTCTCCCAAGATCAAGTGAGGATACTGGTCCAGGCCGGCTGCTTAGCAAGCTGTGATCAGAATCCTACTTCTTATAACAAAGATGATCCTTGTTCCTGTCATGAATAAAAATGTAAAAAACCTCTATCTTGAGAAAAGCAAGAAAGATTTTTCAGACTATCCTCCACAACATTCACCCAACTACTTTTAGTCTAGCTGATACCTTATCACTAAAATCTGAACCTTTTGATTTAAAAGTCATCTGAGGATGGATCGATCAGGAAAGGAGAAAAGACATGAGAAGGAGGTTCTGCGCACATGTGGGAAATGGTCTAGAAGAAAGTGGGATACATGTGCTGAAGAGAAGCTGAACATGTGTTTCAGTAGGAGGTTGTATTACAATTTCCACACAAATTGAGTCTGGCATAGAGCCTACAAGGAGGGTTTGAATGGATTTGCGGAGCCTGCACGTACAAACACATCTTGGGAAAACCTTCATGTAGCCACACACTTGTTTTAATTTTGAAGTGCTAGAGCTATGTTTGTGTGTAGGAGCGAAGGAGAGCATGTGCAAGTGAACAAAGGAGTAGGAGAGGCAGTTTCTGTGGCTATGCCAGCAGAGCATAAATACATCATTTGTAGCATGGGAAGAAGCTAGCATAGAAGACCTCTATCATGCTGAAAGTATGAAGAAACATCTGGGTTAGAAATTAATACAGAGAGAGAGGGCACAAAGAGTCAGCATGAAGAATGAAGAAAAAGTCAAAGAAATGATCCAGAGACACAGGGACGGTGCAACAAGGCAGAGCAGAAAAGCAGGAGAAACCAAGTGCTGCACCTTGCAAAAAACCCCCAAATCTTAAAAGGGAAAACAATTATAAAGGAAGAAATAGTGTGAAGACATTGAAGAAACACAAAGTCCATACAGCTGATTTTAAAAATTGTTTTTGCAAGCTGAAATTTCTAAGGTGAGGACTTTCTGTTTCAGGGTTATTGCTCTTTTGGTGTCAAATGCACTGCAGAAACAGATAAAGACTTACAGTCAGTTCCAACTGCTGATGAATTCTCATCGTTTTGTCTTTTCTTAAATTTGGACAAAATTTTTCTTCGTTGCCTTGAAAAGTCCCTTCAAAAAGTGGCTCTTCCTGACTGTGCCCATGTATCACAGCTAGCAGTGGCTGTTCAGACTGCCCTATTTACTTACCAAGAAATATTCCCATATTTTGAAAATGTCACAAATCTTGCCATTTAGAATTAAAGGAAATTCTCCACCGCTCCTTGTGCGGTTGATTGTTTTCACACCTGTCACAAGGAAACATGATAAGAACAACTTCACTTCTGGGCTTGCCTGAGATTTTTCCATGCTGTTCAGTCAAGATTTCCAAATACGTGTGGGATAGAAATAGGACGAAGGAAATTGGATTGGATATTAGGAAGAAATTCTTTACAGAAAGAGTGGTGAGGCACTGGAACAGCCTTCCCAGGGAGGTGGTT
>JAOXOE010000343.1:38287371-38307299 GCA_028565055.1 Phoeniculus purpureus
AATTCTTTACAGAAAGAGTGGTGAGGCACTGGAACAGCCTTCCCAGGGAGGTGGTTGAGTCACCATCCCTGGAGGTACTTAAGAAATGTGTAGAGATGGTGCTTCATGACATGCTGGAGTGGCAGGCATGGAGTGGGTTATTTTGTGTTTGTCGATCAATCAGGTATTTATTTTTTTTGTTGTTGTGGGTGTGGTAGGTCTTGGTGATCTAGGAGGTCCTTTCCAACCATGATTATTCTGTCATTCTATGAAAGCACTAGCTAGAAAATGGGAGTAGAGAGCCAAGGAGGACATACAAGTGAATAAGCAAAGCAAGTGCAGTCAGGAGAAAGACTACAAGAAATGGAATAAAATAAAAGCTGAATCTAGAATCAGAAGATCTTGCAAGGAGGAAGAAATGAAGTAACATGCAAACTGAAAACAGAGTGAAAAATAGAATTTAAAAGGAGTCAAGTAGTAGGAAAATGGAAATTTAAAAAAGTGTACAAGAAATCTGGAATGGTGGGAACAAACTAAAGGAAACGGTAAAGTCAGGTAGAAAAAAGTAGAAACAATAAAATCAGCAGAAGAAAACCAAAATAATGAGCCAGCAGATAACTTTTCAAGAGTCACAGTTGACTGAAGTCAGTGTCTCGTTATTTACAAGTGCTGTCAGGGAAGAGATTCAGTACATTTTTATGTAAAGCCTGGGAGGCTGGAAACAAATGTTTAGACAGGCATTCCTGCTGGGAGATGGATCTTTTTGTTTTCCTTAGGCCTTTTATTAACACACAGTTAGATCTCTGAGCTAATTAGTCTGCTGCATTACTGATCGTGTTATATAGAGCATATTGGCAATGGGAGGGGATGGACAGGAGTCACAATTGGTTCACTGATGTGTATATAAACTTTTCTATCTACACCCTCACAGGAGTTCACATTCTCTCCATGCACAATACATGTCAAGACCTTCCAGAAAGTAAGAAATAGAGACAGGCATAAGCTGCAATGTTTTTAGACAGGTCCAACAAGACAGAAAGGGATGCTATAAATTTGGCTTAGTTTTTCCAATATCACTTCTATGCTTACACTCCCCCAGTTTATTTTACTGCAGTGGTTCAGATCTTTGTGCTTTTCTCTGATTAATTTCTAACCAGAACCACGTCCATTTCTAGACACTTTTTACCCCAGTTTTGTCTCATTAGGAAATACTTAAACGTGAGTATATTGCCATTGACTCTCCCAGTGTTAAGTGCTCACCATTGTCAATAAGGCCTTTCAAATGTTTTCCTTCAAAGGATAAACTGTTCTTTTGGTAAGAAACCATAGCCTTCCTTAGCTAAACACAAGGAGCTGGATGGATTTTTTTAATGTTTTTTAAGAAGGACAACAAAACTGACCTTTTTTTTTACATTTTCCTGTGCTTAAATTGCACCCTCATTCCTTGCATTTCCTATTTACAGTATTTAATGTAGATAGTTTGAAATGCTTGTAAGAATGAGCCAGGGAACAGTTTAACCTCTGACAAGGGCAGCATTTTAAAATTCAACTGTAAGCACTTAGTTAAGAAAAATCTGTTTCCACTTTCCTGGTGGGAAGCCTTTAAACAAAATGCAGGTTAACTCCATGCAGCAAAGCCATGAATTCGGCTTTGCCAGAAAAGGCCGAGTCCTGCAGGTCCCTATTCACATGAGCAGCCCTTCAAACTCTGAGTCTTTTTCAAGTAGAAAGGAATCCTCACGCGATTTTAGGATTTGCAGAATTTGGCCTCCAGCTAACCACTTGGCAAAGCCTGTATCTCTGCAGTATTTGTAGTCCCAAGTAAAACCTCCTAAGTGGTTTTTGATGCCTTTTCAGTATTAAACTTTAGGAAAAAAAAAAAACCAGACTGCTAGGTGATGAACTTCCCCAGGACTCAGAATGTTTGCTAAAACGGTAACAAAACAAGTCCCAAAAAGCTGAGTCATGGAATCTAGAAAAACAGAACTTTATGCTGGTGTAACCCAGGGACTAATGACTTCATCTCCCCTCCTCTATGGATTTGCATTAATGTGAACACACACAAAAAATTTGGCTTGGAAAATCTGACTGAAAATTGCAGAATAATCTCATCTTTTTAAATGGCCCCAGTTCTGTAGCACTGCTAGAACAAAATTCCCAGTGCAGTCGCTTGACATTGAAAGAGTGTTGCCTGACTCAGGGATGTAGCTCTCTAACAGGAGATGAACATCCACTAGAATTGGTCTTTTCATTCCCTTCCGTAAACACTTTCAGAAATGAAGCAAAGGTTTTCCTTTCCTCTATTGAAAGCAGGGGTGGGTTCCTCTGTGTCATCCTGTTTGATAAGAAGTGCTGAATCGCAGCGCTGTCCCTTCTTGCCTCTTGCAATGACAAAGCCTCCTCCTTCAGCCCACTTTATTAAGCAGAAATTTGAGAGGAAGATGTGTGCTAATCTCTTCTGCAGCCAGTATTGTCACTTATGTGACTTCACTGCATCATCACAGAATGGGACGGCATTCGGAATCCTACCAGGAAGAAGACGAAATCCATGGAGCAGGAATTCCTCAAGCAATGTTCACAGCAAAAAAACCCAACAAAACTGAGCTACTCTATGTTCACAGCAGAAAAACGACTGCTAAAAAGTCCAAGGCATCTCTATCCGATAAGATTTGGCAAATGTTCAAAAGGAATTATATGGTTGTCTATTCTTGTGGGAAGAAACAAACTGGAAAAAGTTAATTTCTTTCAGTGACAGACGTCTGTGATTTTTACCTGGGTTTGTCAGTGAAACTAGTTCCAAAATGCTGGGGGTAACAATACAAGAAACCTGTACCTGAATGTTAAACATTATTTTATTCTGAACACAGTTTCAATCTTTTCTAAAATCAGGTATAAGTCAAATCAGACAACCCGGTAGAGAACATTTTACGATCCTCTAAAATGGCCATAAAATAGCTGCTCCACGATTCATAATGCCATAATTTCAGATACTGCTATCTCTAGAACTCTCTGTCCTGCTGTGTTCTCCTCGTTGAATCTATCCCAGATGCAACACTGGACACCACTTTAACTAACACCTGTGCTTGTTCCACTTCTGCAGAGGAAAGGAAACCTTTCTCCGGCAATATGTACTTTTAGTTATTTGGTTCTTAATGTATTTCAGACTCCTTCACATTGGTCTCAGAGGCCTAGATGGCACACAGAGCAGAAGGCAGGTGAAACATGGAATGAAAACTGAGATTTATCACATGAATATCAGCAACTCATTTGTGTACGTGTGTGTTTTCCCCATTGCTGAGTTAATTATTCTTGCTAATAGTACTGAGTCAGACACCAGAATGTATCATTGCAGACAAACCCCTGTTATTTACGCATCTTCACTAAACTAATCCTTGCCACAGGCAAGATTTTAACCTTGCAAGGGGTTGCAAGCTGCTCATGCATGTAGTTGCTCTTCCCAAGGAACAGACTGTGAACAAACTCAAGACTCATAGTCCCTGGGCATGCCTTGTTCTCCCACTCCTTAGGGAGGAAAAAGAGCCACAATCATTTTAAAATCTGAAGATTCTTTGATACAGATGAAGTTTTATGTGAAGATAATTTAAGGAAAATAATCCTGGGCTGAGGAACATATTTTTCTTAAAATGTTTGTAATTTCATTAGGAACAGAAAGAAACAAAAATACCAGCTCTAGTTCCTGACAGAGATAATCCCAACCATCACATAGCCACCCAGGAGAGTAGAGTTCTGTTTGCTCCAGCACTTAATTCTAACTGAGCAGAGCACATCTTGTTTCTGCTGGCATTTACCATTGAAGGACCTTACCACCCAAAACCTGGTGACTCTCGTTTCGTCTTTCCCTCCAGCAGACAAAAGCCCAGCCTGGTGACACACTGCCTGCCACTGGACCACCTGGCTGCCCCAGTGCTGAACACAGGCTGCTAAGAGTAGTTACCGGCAGCAAAGTCATGCTGCTCAACATACACTCTTGCTCAACAGAGCTGTTCCCTGTGTCCCCTGGAAGTAGAGCTGCTTACTTTTCTGACCAAGAGCCTGTTTTTACTACTGTTAGCACTGCAGCACCAGAGAGCTCTGGTTGGGTGAGCTGGCTTCTATTCTGTTTTGCACATCATCAACAAAGCTGTCAGCTAATTTCCTATTACAGAATCTTTACTACCAGCAACGATCTGAGAGGCAGGATGGATATTTTTTACTTTCAAATCTCAGGTGGAAGCTGCAATCTGGCATCTGGAAAAAACACCAGAATCTGGACCTGTAAATTCAGCAAATACGATAGGGAAATAATAGAAAATGAAAAATATGGATCTTAATTTTGTCCCTGTTAAAGAGTAGCTGCATTACAAACACAAAGATAGAGTTTGCTTGTTTTCAGTTTGGTCAGCTGCTCTTTAAAGCTCTGCTAAGTCCCTTGTCTTCAAACTCATTTTAAAACATAGGTTTGCTCACCCTAAAACTGATATCCTACAGGTATCCAAAATAATGAGTCAGGCTTAAATATCTAAAGTTCCAGAAAAAATAAAGGTGGAATTCTTATACTTCTAACTTTTTATCAAATTTGTCCTTGTATTTTCATGTGGTACAACTGTGAGGGATAGAAACACACTTGAAGAAAAAGAAGCTTAAAATGGTCATGGGTTCATTTCACACCCAAGAATGGCAGTTATAAAGGAAGAAGCAAATATTGAAACTCAAGATAAAATCTTGACACTTTTTAAGGCTGAGAATTGCCATCCCCTCAGATCAAAAGCAGCTCTTATTCTGTAGTTCAGACTGTAAATCTCCTCTGAGAAGTGAACAGAATGACAGACTAAAAAGGTAGAGCAAAAATACAGCAGAATAGAGTCACTTCTTAAAAAAGAAACTAACTTTAAAATATCCTGAAAGAAAAGCCACTTACAGCTCAGCAGCTGGCATGCAAAATAAACCAAACCTGAAGCACTGGAAGACTTGAAAGTGCCAGTTAGGTAGACCTCTCCTGGCCATTCCTAAAGTGAAGCTATTTTGTCTTCAGTCCTCTTTGCCCAAGGAATACCCTTTTTGAGGTGAAGACAGTTAAACCCAACAATCGCCTTATCAAGGTCAACAGGAATTTTAAATGTGAAAGGACTGCAGCACTTAGTCCTTGTCTAATTAGCCATTAGCGTTAAACCTGTTGACCTCATAGCTCCTTACCCTACACTGATATTTTAAGAAGTCCACAAAGTAGTTCAAATTATTCCAAGGTTAAGATAATCATAAAGAAGAAAATGGGAAAGCACCTGTCCTAGTGGAAAGTGGACTACAAGAAACTTACGCAGGGAAAGCTTTCTACTATGCTGTACAAAAACAAAGAGCTGGGGGCTAATTTGCACAACATTTAACCTAGACTACAAAAACCTCTCCCAGGCAAGGATCCAGGGGTAGCGAATGTAGTGCAGTTACAATTTGGAAAGAGTTGAACTAGGAGTTGAACTGAATTTCTGCTAGAAAGCTCATCATAGCTCTAATTCTACAGAAGCTCCCACCACTTGACATAACAAACAGCCCGCAGGTGCAGATCCCAGTGCAACTTCATAAAGAACGAGAAAAGCAGAGATCATATGAACGACCCCTCTACCACTAGAAAAAGAAACACTGAAAATAAGTCACTGGTGTAATGTGGAGTAGGTGTTCACTCAAAGAAAACATGAAAAATTTATAGATCCACAGGGTATAAGGTTTTCCTTACTACAACACTTCTCCAAGGTGTAAAATATGTTTTAAAGAACTACTTATTCTCTTGTTCAAAAATTAGCTACTTTTGCTGATACAGAAGCTCAGGACACACAATTTTATCAAAGGTTTGGCTGAAATCCAAATAAATTGTTCTCTGTGAACTTCTGTATTTTTATCAGCTTTGCAAAACTAGAAAGATAAAGTCAAGGCAGAAGACTAGTCAAACACAGTGGGGCTTTTTTTGCCATCCCTAAAGGCAGTGAACTAACACAAAGTCAGTAAAACTAACACGGGTGGAAGCAGTTTGCATGAAATTATTGTCAGCAACTTCATTCAAAACACAACGTAAAACTGCTCCAGGATACAAAGTGCCTGTTGCACTTCTGAGAATTATTTTATTCCTTTATATCCCATTCGCTCAAATCGCTTTTGGCTGGGGCTTGGATGTACAGAATAGCTGGTTTTCTTGTGGGCTGAGTGCAACCTTAAGCCAAACTAGTCATTACCTTTTTCAACAGCTGTTCCCTTCAGATTTCCAGCCCAGATATTCATACTCATAAGAACGTGAGAAGTTAGAAAAATTAGATTGCTGGGTGTTCTTGTGAGCTGAACCCCTGAAAATCATCATGGGGAAAACAAAATTAACATACCACATCCATCTGATTTCAGATTACAAAGCTTCCCTGAAAACGGTGAACAGAGAATGGAAAAAAAGCAACTAAATAGCCTGTATCTGAAAACCTCTGGATTTGTGACGCCTTTATTGCAGACTTTGCCTTTAACTTGATGAGAAATTAACTGTCTCCTGAGACAGTGGTCATTTGGTTTGCAGTTGCTCTTAGGCAAGATTGGTACACATTTCCTCCAAGAAGGAAATTACTTTCAGCTCTTGGTTTTCATCTTGAATTTGAAAAAAAAAAAAAGACTGAGGAAAAAAGTGGAATGGCTTTGTGTAACTACAGACATACAAACAAAAACACATATAGAGAAATAGAAAGGCAGCAAATAATCTATAACCCTGGCTGGTGCTATCATTCAGTATTTGTCTAGATTTTCATGCACATTTTGTTAGAATCTGAATTAACAGATGTCACAGGGTGTCCACAACAGCCTCCTCCAGAAGCAGAAAGAAGAAAACACAGAAATTCCAGCCTCAAAAACTTATAATCACCTCAGGCATTACAACAAATTTTAATTCAACATCCTGCTACAGACTTCATTAACAAAACAACTCAAATTTTGAGTAGAAAATTAAGACTTCAACTGCCTGTGCAAACCTATAGTGTCTGTGACAACTGCTGACTTCCACAAGTACAATAGGGAACCCCCAAAAGGCAGGCGAAAAGCCCCTTCCTCGGTAACCCCATAGATCGAGCCATTCTGTCCTGTGCAATAATGCATTGTATGGTGTTTTCTACCATGTTTGGTATTCCGAGTTGGAATTTATTGCCAGGGTTCCTGGCAGCAAGCTGTGCAGGTTGCAGGCGGAGGCTGATGGAGGTGAGTGAATTAATGTGGTGGCTGTTTGGAATGTCGTCCAGCTGCCAGGGAGAATTATGTTTGTTTGCCTTTGGCACAAGTGTGAAAGAAACAGCCGTAGATTTCAGAAGTGTGAGTCTACATTTTTATATCTCACACTAATGAATACATTTTTTTGTATCCTATACATTTGGGGAAATAGTAGAGTTTACTTGTAGGTTTTATTTACCACTTGTGAGGGAACACTTCCTCAGAGACCAAAATGGTACTTTAGAAAAGAAAAAGGAAAAGAGAAAAAAAAAAAGAGAAAAAAGAGGGAAAAAAGGAAAGAAAAATAAAAAAAAAGAAAAAGAAAGAAAAGACCTGACTAATCAGAAATGGTGTCAGTAAAAGTTACACCAGGTTCACCATTTTTTGCAACTCTATCTGAAGTCAGAACAAAAGATGGGGAATTTTTTCAAGATTTGAAAAATTCTTCATGAACTTTTTTTGGGAGGAAGAATGTCACTGAAACATATAAATTTGTGTTTGTTTTCTGCTGGAAATTTATTTCTTTCAGTGAGATCTTTACCTGTAACCTGTCAGTTATCCCTACCTCAGCCTCCTGTGCCATCAGCAGAGCGGTGATAATGCTATTGCTAATGTGCGCTGATGTGAAAAGTGCTAAAGAAGTTTGAATTGCTGTTGCCGATAGGACCAGAAATGTCCCCAAGTAGATCTGTCAATAGCTGACACTAAAACAACAAGGTACAAAGTGCATTTGAAGACTGTCAGACACCATTGCTTTTTTGTTTTCCCTAGCAAACTATTCCTTAGATAGCTGACTTGACCTAGCGTTGTTTAAAAAGATCAAGGGCTCAGTGACTTGGAAAGACAAAAAAAAAAAAAGATAGAAAAGAATAATATTAGTTACCCTTTACTGTGTAAAGCCTAATGGTCTCTTGTCTCACTATAGTAAGTTTCTTCTGCTGGTCTGAATAATACAGGAAGGAAAAAGGTTTCTGGTTTTTGGTTCAGTAAAGAGCAAAAATAACAATTTCTGTGACCTTTTCTTTTGTGAATAATTTTCTGAAATAATTACTTGCAAAAAGTCACATCATAGAACAGATTAAAAAAAACAAAGGATGAATACTTGCATCTAACTTCTCAGTTTGTAAGGGCGGACATAACTTAAACATATGATCTGGAAAAATGCAAATCACAGAATCACAGAACATTAGGAATTGGAAGGGGACCTCGAAAGATCACCTAGTCCAATCCCCTTCCATAGCAGATCAACAAGATCAAACAAAAGTAATGTTTGCAATTGAATTTAAAATTATTAAATCATTATTGTAAGATTTATTATTATTATAAGATTATTCTAAATTTATTCTTTATCTGTTAATTGATAGCTGTTAAAACAGAAATATACTACAGCACAATCATAGAATCATTATGGCTGGAAAGGACCTTCAGGACAATCCAATGTCTATTTGAGGAGAAGCAAATACATTAAACGTTTATGATAAAATAACTGGTTGAATTAATATTCCTCAAACACTTCTTCCATTCCAACTATTAAAAAAAGAGTTTGCAACCTTGAACAGAGCCTATTCCCTTCAAGGAAGAAAAGATGCAGTAAGTATCAGGACTAGAAGGAGAAAGGAAAATAGCTGTGAGTTTGTAAGGAGGACTGTTTTCAGGAACAGTAAAGATATGAAATGCCATTTTGGAGGTGGGATTAAGGAAAAAGAGACAGGGACAAGAAGAAAGAAGAGGAAAGAAAATGAAGGACAACGATGTGGGGAGCAGCTAAAGGAAACAAAAATCAGAAGAACAATAGAAAACAGCAAGGATGATAAAGAATGTGACAGAGAAGAATGAAAAATAAGGCTCAGTGGGGACAGAGGAAAAGCTTAAGAAGTCAAGTGAAAAGAAAATGAGAACTACGTAAAAAAGATAAAAAGGGAAGAAATCTCTTCCAAAAGAGGGATAAACCCTAAGAGGGGGAATGCTAAGTCCCTCTTGGAGCAATCAGTGCTTCCCACATGCAGTATGATCAAAGCTGTGCAGCCTTGGAGCTGTGATCCAGTGTCAAAAGAGACAGGAAAATGTGGTAGAAGGAGTCTTATGACAGCAAATCTTCACCTCTTCCAGAGCCGAGTTCTCCTGCTGACAGCCTTAGCTGCAGCTATGTGTGGAGTCGCTTGGTACTTGTTCTGCAAGCACAGTGAGCACCCAAGAGAGCACAGGCAGCCAAACCTGGGCTGCTCCCCATCTTTGTATGCTGGTGTCTAAGCAGGTGAAAGCAGAAGGACAGATGAAGAACAGAGCAGCAAGAGAAAAATAAGGAAAAGCAAAACCTTTTGAAAAGAGGGTCAGAAAAAGAGGGCAAAACAGGGAAGAGATAACAAGAGAAAAGCAATTAATGGGCATGCGCTCTTAACAGGAAGAAATGGCTCATACTACATACAAAAGTGATCCCTATGTCAGCTGTAAGAAGGAGAAGACATTAAAGAGCTTGTGTTGCTCTCGTGAGCTGAGCCATGTCCATGAAAGTACAAGACACAGGTTTCTGTCTCAAATCCATCCACTCTAGAGGTGGAAAGACTTCTGCTATGGAAGCTCAGTAGTGTAAGTATCAGTTCCTGTCTGATCAGCTTCAGCATCTTTCAGAAGGTAAGCCCGGATTTATCTTCTGTATTTATTCTGCCAACATGTCTGTATTCTCCAGAACAATAATTGGTTCAGTTAGTAGAGCCCTGGGAATAGACTTCCAGTTGGCAGGCACTCCCTCTTCTGGTTGGCATTTGCCTCTACACGTCAACATCAAAGCCAAGACACACTCGGTTCCTCCAGGTTTTACAAAGTTCTAAAACGTTCTGCTCACCCTATTTTTACAGGGTTGTGAGGGCCCTGCTGCTCATATGACACTAGGTGGACCAACAATACGTGAAGATTGACACCT
The DNA here is from genome assembly GCA_028565055.1 of Phoeniculus purpureus. Classification (NCBI taxonomy): domain Eukaryota; kingdom Metazoa; phylum Chordata; class Aves; order Bucerotiformes; family Phoeniculidae; genus Phoeniculus; species Phoeniculus purpureus. The sequence continues at coordinate 38,297,495 of JAOXOE010000343.1, forward strand.
TCTGTCTTTCAGACAAGACGTTTTACAGTCCCTGAAGACTGGATTTGTCTTTAACAGACATGGATTTGTCTGTTAAAGTGGTATTTCTAATGTTTTAATAGACAATCCTGTGTGTTAGTGTCACTGTTTTCTTCCCCACACAGCTGTTCCCAGCTGAGCTTTGGAACACAGAGCAAACAAAGTTTGATTTTGGGGAGACCCGATACGTGATCAGCTGAGCATTATTGCAGATAGTCTTGCCAGTTCACTTTAGAGGAAGGCAGTGGGGAATTGCAGCGTTAGAGGATCTCCTTGATGAAACAGCTCAGTCTGAGAATTTCTGTGTAAAGAACTCATTTCTTGCTTTGGCTGTGCCCTGTTAAAACACGGTCATGTGAGCAAGTACCCACGTTTGGTAACGGAGTGGGTCAGTTCAGAGAACCACAAAACACTGTGTTCAGGGCTATGGTTGTTAGGGCTGGGTAGCCTCTGGGCTGACCATTAGCCTTGAGAGCTGCAGATATTTGTGCTGAGCGCTTTAAGTTAATGACCTAAACTACCCAGCAACCAGCTCTTGAATTCTAATCCCGCCTCTAAGTCTCGATCAAAATCTAGTTTCGTAGATTTTGCTTCCATAGACACAAAGTGGGAATAACCCATACAAGTAATACTTACCAGACGCACTGAAGCAGGTCTTAATTGAAGTCATAGAACTATTTAGGTTGGAAAAGACCTTTAAGATCACCAAGTCCAACCACAAACCAGTTCCACCAAGCCCACTACTAAACCATGTGCCTAAGCAATAGATCTCCAGGACTTTGAAACATGTCCAGGGGCCAAGTGATTCAATCCCCTCCCTGGGCAGCCTGTTTCAAGGACTGAGGACCTTTTTAATAAAGACGTTTTTCCTAATGTCCAGCCTAAACTTCCCCTGGAGTTTTTTCCTACTCTGCAACGAAACAGCAATTATTTGTATTTTTCAACTTTTACTTCATATAGTCTGTTAAGATGTCTCTGCTTGATTAGATGATGACTCTTTGGCACTATTAAATAAATGTTAAAATTTAACCATCATCTGATCCTAAAAAAGGGCAGCTCCAATTCCCTGCCCTTATTATTATTTTTTCACTTTACCCTTTGAAATACTGTTTTAATAAAAAAGAACAGAAGAGAAGTCTACTTGGCCAGTTCTTATGCCAAGATCTAGGGCAGATCGCTGCATAGTGTTTTACACTCAGACTGCAACCATTATTTTGACCCTCAGGCAAAATCCAGCATAAACTTGTCTTGGGTCATGCTAGCAACAAATGATGAATAAAGTAAACATTTTTTTATTTTTAATATAGCCTGAGAGTTTTTTTCAAATATAGAGACTAAATTCAGACAGTTGTATGGGAAACAGAAATTTCAGGGATTTTGTCTGTTTATCAATTTCTAACTGTTCAAATTGAAAATAAGCAGCGCCAGTCAATTGCTGTCTCCCCTTCTAGAAAGTTTTCTTCCTAGTTTTTAACTGTTTCCTATCATTATCACAAGTTAGTGCTTGCAGATAGTAAAATAGCTGAACAAAATAGGCATCTGGAATGGGCTGCCCAGGGGAGTTGTGGAGTCTCCTTCTCTGGAGACATTTAAAACCTGCCTGGACGTGTTCCTGTGTGACTTGGTCTAGGTGATCCTGTATTGGAACAGATGATCTTTCGAGGTCCCTTCCAATCTCTAATGTTCTGTGAATCTGTGAACAAGGATGTTTAGGCTTTTTTGTATCCCCTGCCCCACCATCTTCCTATAAACTTTTCAAAATACGTGGTAATTCCAACTGCATTTCAAGTGGAGATACTTCTTCAATAGGAACTAAATTTCAGTAAGTTTAGTGGTAACCAACAGTCACATAGAGAAGTGAGTCTCAAGTAAGTGTCCTCACTGTGCTGAAAGTAGGAAAATAAATGCAACGAATGTCCCTCTATCTGGTCTGCTCAGCACTGAAGGTAGCTGAGCAACAGGGGTGAGGCGGCCGGTTAACCTTGGGCAGCTCAGAGCTGGCCACAGCAGGAACTGCCAGGTGGAATCCAGAGGCAGCTGAGGGAACCGGCCAACATGGAGACAGGGAAGAGAGCATTGGTAGGAGACGTTCTGGAGGAAGATGGTAGGAAGCCAGATCCATTGCAGGTAAGGACATAAAGGACTGAAAACATGCACAGATCAAGACTTGAGAAGTTTTGCTGGGTATAGCCTTTCTTGGTACAAACTGGATCATAGATGAAATATGTAGTTTTCGTTTGTTTCCGCTACTTACTGAGCCTCTGCGCAAACCCTCTGGAGCCTATATTCTTTTGTCTAAAGTCTTCTAACCCACCTTAAAAAATTAAGGACCTGTATTATATCGATTTTTCTGTTTAATTCCATGTTTTGAATAATACATCACAGGAGTGGCAATGCTTTTATGATATGTTGGTGTCATACATCATAAGTAGCACCACTGCTCCAGTGATGTATTATCCACACAGCAGCACTAACCAGAAAGATAAATGCTGGTATACGGACAGCTATGCGTGTCTCTTGAGAAACAGGGGTAAAGACAGATTAATTTATATGCACGCTAAAATCCAGAAATAAACAATATGTCTATGTACTGCAGATTACATATTACTTTGGGCAGGACGTATATACATCTTTACAAAAGAAGCAGCTAGAAAGCCATATATTTGTTTTCAAGTCAAATATTCTGCGAATAAATCTTGATTCTCTGAGTGAAAGAAGCTCTGGCAGGAGGGTACAACATTGAGCACCTTTCCCTCGCTGACAGGAGAAGCTGAATTAAGGATGGATTGTTCTGTGCAGTTTTTTAGCGCCTCAGCCCTTTTTCAAGGATCAATACCTTATTCTTAAGTGTTTTCAGGACCTTGATATCTATGATATCCATGGAAGCTCCTTTCTGACAGCTATCTTATATGTTGCACTGATGCTATAGATAATTTCTGTACAACATGACTCTGTTCTGCCTTTGATCTTCTGTTTCTCTTGTAGGAGGAGGAGGAGAGCTGCTTTATTGTCTCATTAACATCACCAAAGGCCTTTACTTGCCCATAAGACTCTATTTTGTCCCAGCTGCCTGCCACCTTTGCTTAGCAACTTGCCAGTCCTGAACAGCAGTGTCCTGCAAGGATGCCTCTCACATGGGAACATTCACAGAACATCCTGCTTGTCCAGTTAATAATTTGTATTCCCAGTCCCAACAGCCACAAATTCAGGAAATACTGCTGCATGGGACAGCCACGACTGATGCTGGGATAGTGCAGAAGACACCTGTGCCCTCCTGACCACCCCAATATTGCCTTCTCTAGGCAAAACCAGTCCCTGAGAAATGAGACCCTCCAACTGAGGCTGTAATTCTGTGCCTGTGTTATTGCAAAACAAACACAAACCAAAAAAACAGGATCTGGGAAAGATTCAGCTTTATGACATTTGGAACTTGTCCTATAAAGTAACTACAATATGCTTTCCCTTCCCACCTATATAGAGTTGAGGAACTAAGCACGTGGTGCACTAGATAATATTTAATTATCTCATAAACAACAACGAGTATTCCAGATTCTGTGGTCTATGAGTGAATCATATTAATTAGGGCAGGATGAATCAGCTCAGAACTAATGGACTTGACACTGTGCCCATCCTTTGAACCAAACCCAAAGGTTTTCTGAGGTTTAAAATGCTTTGTTTGCTTTTATTAATTAATCAGTCAAGACCACACATGAAAATACCTCAAGAATGATTTAAATTCTTCTAAATTATTCAAAACTTAGTCACTACCATAAGCAGTAGCTATAGGACAAGAACATCAGTTCCTGTGAGATTTCTAGCCTGACTTGCTGCATTTGTGCCTGAGGATAACGTTATTCTCTTGGTTTCTAGCTTGTCATCTTACAGCGAAATCACCACAAAGACTTAGGAAATGCAAAAGGGAACAAGCTATGTGGGGGTATTGCACTTACACAAACATATCCTTCAGCAAACTTCTGACTACTCAAATATCACCCTTTTGGAGTCAAATTAGTGGTAACAATTGATTTATCAATTGTTGCTGCGCAGTACTTAATGCTAACAAGTTGATCTGTCAAGTCTCTTAGCAACATGAAATCCGTCAGTCAGATGGCGCGAGCGATAAGACCAGGCATATGACAATGGAATTTTCCAGGTTGGTTGTACTTGCTGGGTTTTACCTCTCTGTCGCACAATCCCTTCCTTCCCACTTGGTTAAAACATGTCCTCCCACTATCTTGCAGTCTGGAAAAGGCTCCATAGCTGCTCTCATGCCTGGCAAGTGGCAACTGAAGGTGGTGAAACACTGTAGATCAATTAAACAAATTACAATGGCAGCTTTTGGTGGCTGGATGGCTTTGCTGCAGATTTAATAGAGTATGTAGTGGCAAATTTGCCAGGTGCTTTGCAGGAAACAATCAGCATGCACACACTGTCAGACCATATTCTTGTGCTTAATTACAGCAACTGTAGCATCAGCACAGGTTAAATACAGTGGCTTTCAGTTTCCAGTATTATCAGAAGAAAACAATGAAATTCGGTCCAGTTGGCTTCCAATTCCCTGTCCTCGTATTGTGGTTTCATCATTCTCTTCTCTAAAAAGGTTTTATTCAGCCTCTGCCTTTTATATCAAGCTCTGTGAATCATCTGAAATAAAATACAAGCCTGATAATTTGTTAGAAAGCTGAGACTGCATGTACATCATCGTTCCTGGTGCAAAATTAATCCGTAAAAATGGCTGCTGATGTTGGTTAGTTCTGTATTTGTTATTTTTTCCTTCTCTTTATGCTTTTGTATATCTGTCCCCAGAAGATCATAAAATTATTTTAATTAGGGATGTCAACTTCTGCCTGAGAAGCAGAGGGGGTAATTACATCATTTATATGCAAAATGGGTAATTTTCTCCCTGCTCTTCACCATTCTCTTCTTTCCATTTATTCCCCCATATCTCCACTCTTCAGAGTTGGGCTATTTAATTTTATTTTGGTCCATCTGGAATATCTCTGCCACACTCTTCCATCCAGCCCCAGACACAAAAGTAGGAGTTGCCTTTAAATCATCACAGCTCTTTCTCTCCACATACTCCTGACTATATTTAATACCATTAGGGACCATTAGGTCCACCACAGACACACAGAAGTAGCTTCTGACCTCTTGTACATCAGCAATATCTTACCAAGTATTATTAAAGAAAGAAGTATTACAGAGAAACCAGGCCTGAACACAAAAACTTTAAAAAGGAGAGTTCGTGGAAAAGGAATATAATTCAGAAAGATGTAATAGATTTCAAAATGCCATTAACAAACAAGACAAACAGTCCAAAAAGTGGATGAGGCATGCCCAACAACTAGAATCACCTCTGACTGGTCTTGCGTGAAAGGCAGAGGGGGAAGGAATTTGGATAATGCCATGAGGAATAAACCTCCTTAGCTGTCAGCCAGGTCCTCCTTTATTAGAGGGGGCTTGAGCAGCTGATACACAAACCAGCATCCAACTGAGCAGCTGCCATATTCACAAACAGTATTAATTTACTGTAGGTCCGACACTGGACATTCACAAATCAGCCCTCATACTGTTCTTCTGGTCCTCCTAGGGGATGATCGGTCTCAGGAATAGCAGGATCAATATATCTGCTATCAGTCTGGCACCCAGACACTTATAAACAGCTTTTATGCTGTAGGTCCAGTCAGTGCTCGTAAGAAACAGTCAAGAGTATGACTAGTATCATCTACTCAATACATAATGCACAAGTTCTCTGGTATTCCTATGGATAGATCTGCAGAAAGGCACTATACCTGAGCCAGACAGTAACTTGCAGCAAGGTGCTATCTACTTAAAACAGGAACAAACATACTGAATAGATACAGACACACAACAAATCCACTAAGGCACATTATCTTGCCATCACAGAGCTGAGGAGTAGAGGGGAGAGAGGAAAACCCATTGAGGTGCCCTTTACAATCTTTTGGTTCTCTTCTACCTCCATCTCACACCATCTCATTCCTACTTTCTTCTGCTCCTTCTCTACTTACAGTCCCCCCAAAGACTGAGATTTTACATTGTGTTAAGTGTTAAGTGTGTGAAGTCTATAGACAGAGTCTCCTGAGTTAGCAGTAAGCACAAAGATCTTGATGGGCAATTTAGCTTTTGATTAACTTATCAGCGTTCAGCCATTGTGTCCCTCACTCTTCCAGGAAGATAGATTAAGAACACTTCAAGTCCATCCTTTTGTGGCAACACAGATCCTCACCCGGGAGCCTTCAACCTCTCAGGCAGGGTCTGACTTCAGATACAATTCAATGGATGCTTATCTTTCTCTTGACTCTGTTGATCATCTTTCCTTCTTGTTGCTTGTTTGTGCTGCTTCCCAGTAAATGGAAAAGCAAGGAGCAAAGGGACTTGGGCTGGAAGTAAGCACTCATCATACAGAAGCAGTGTGATGCTATTTAATGCTGACTTATTTCTGGTAACAGGTTCTTCTGAAGCTCTTAATTTCCTCTTATTTTTCTTTTTTTTTTTTTTTAATTTTATTCATGCAGATGAGGAAAAACCATGCAACTTCCCAAACTCAGAGAGACAATAATGCAGATGAAAATGTGGCATGTAAAAATATACCCTTCAAATGGAAAACATGTCAAAATGTGAAATCACCGCATTTTTTAGATTTAGGAGCAAGTTTTTCAATCTGGCGGGAATCAGTTGCCCGTAAGAGACCAAAATCTCACTGGCATCTATGACTTCTGAAAGATCCTAGTAATGGGACCTAAGTTATATCTGTTTCTCATACTAGTAGCTGACTTTACCATGCTATTGCTCAGTCTAAACTAGACAAAATGGATGATTATTGAAGGGATTTATTTCATACAAGCAAGGGATGCAGCTAAAAGCAAATATTATTAGCTATTACTCTGGAAGCAAATGCATATTTAATTTCTCCAATTGGTTGAACCCTGGGGCACAGCAGTAGTGGAAACAATGAAAAGCTACAAAAGTAGACAGTAAATGGTGAGAATATTACCACAGAATCATTAAGACTGGAAGAGACCTTCAAGATTATCAAGTCTAACCATCATCCTAACCACACTTTCTGGGAAGAAATTTTTCCTCATGTGCAAAGTAAACCTCCCCTGGCAAAACTTTTGAGGCCATCCTTTCGTTCTGTCACTAGTGACCTGGAAGATGAGACCCATGCCCACCTCTCTACAACCTTCTTTCAGGTAGCTGTAGACAGTGATAAGTTCTCCCCTCAACTTCCTTTTCTCCAGGCTAGAATTAAGCTGTATGTATATAGCAACTGTGTTGACTCCTCTCCTTCTGTGGGAATGAAAGCTCAGGCAAACAGCATCTGAGAAGACCCAGAAGAAAACTACAGCATTATTTAGGGGAACCAAAGGTGCTAATTCTTTTTAAGGGAAGATGAAAATAAAATGTTAGCTAAACAAACAACCCAGGATACTGAAAAGAAAAGTACTCTTGGGTAGAAAATATAACCCATATCCTTGGCTTCATAATTCTATCCTTAATGATCAAGCAGAGGGTCGTAAGAGAGATGGGAACACTGGAGAACATTTTTTCATGCATAAAGAAATTCATTACCAGAAATGTATGTGCCTCCTGGAGAACCGCCTAGATGTTAATGCAAAAGCTGGACAGACTCCCACCTCTGGAAGTCACAAGGAGAGAGGAACCACCATGACTGGTCTTTTCAGAAAGGGAGGAAAAGAAAATAAATCATTATCTTCTCACTTACATGCTGATCTCAGGCTTGTGGGAGAGACAGAAGACAGCAGATGCTTTTGTTGAATGCTTCTTTTGTACCAGAGGGGCTCTAATTACATTACTGTACTTACAAAAACAATTCAAACCATTTTTCCTTAGGCTAACTATTGGGTTAATTCCCTATATCCATGTTTTTTCACTATGGATATTTTAGCAGCATAACACAGAGCTGTTCTAGTGCCAGATTTCAATCCAGATATAAATTGTAAGTGAATTATGCTTTTACCTTTCCTATGGAAAAATTTGTGTCATACAGTTTTCTGAAACTCTTGAAGAAATCATTGTCATAAGCAAGAGGTGAGGGAGATGTAATCAGTGTCCTATTGAGCAGACAGCACAATTACTCAGCAGACTTTGGGGAAAAAAAATCTACATATAAGGTATTTTCAGAAGCAAAAGTAAAGCTTGAATGGAAGTTGTAACAAGTCCAGAAAAGAGCCAGACTGCAGGTCTAAATGTCTTTTTAAAAAGAAATATTCTTAAATTTTCATTTTCTTAAAAAAGCAAAACTAAGCAGAAAATAAGTTAATATTCTCAAGTAGAGTAGTGATCTGGAATCACCATAAATAAACCTACCTTGGGCAAGAAAAGCATGTAAAACCCTTTCAAATGGTGAAATACATGAAGAAATAAGAATCCAATCCAGCAAATCATCCTCAAAACCTTAAAGAGTCCTTGTGCTAAGATATCCTAGTAATTAAAGATTCTTACTATTAATTATCCATTAAATCATTACTTACTGCCCACGGAGACCCTCCACCTTAATTTACTCAGTTCACTCCTCCAGCAGTGGGGTAGAAGTCTCAAAAAGTCCCAGCCCTCTCCCGAGTGAATAAAGGGCAATTATCTTCATTAACCTGCTGAAAACAGAGGGAATTGCTGGTTGTTAATTAATGCTGTACCATTGCCTCAGACAAGCAGTGCAGATGCCCTGCTGGGAAGCTCCTGGGGCTAGTGACTCATCCTGACCAGGTCCACCACCACAGCCACCAGTACAGACACAAAGACTAGATGTAACCTCCCAGGGCCCAGCTGCTTGGTTCCCCAGTGATCACTGAGTATCTCCATGACCTACATGACCAAGACCCTCAAGAGAGGGCAAGTGAAGGAGATTACTCTCTCACATGTTCTGATTATTATAAGGTGATGCCTATTAATAACAATCTCATTAAACCACCCACTGCTGAAATCCTGGGGAGATACTGCTGCTGTTTTGTAGGATTTGTGTGTATTTAAACACCTTGTTCCTGCGGAGTAGCTGGCTGCTCATACAGAGCCATAGCTAAGATTTGCACATTTTATAGTGCCTAAACCACGGTGTTCTGTTGCCATTCAAAACAAACCATGGTATCACTGTTAGTAAACCTCTGGGGGAGTTTCCAATAGTGGTCTCTCCAAGCTGATGAGGGCATGCCCAGACTTCAGGGACTCTGCTGCCAGGGAAGCATCATGCTACTCTGCTACCTGATTTCCCTTGCCAGCAAGAGAAGCTAGCAGAGAGGCGCTTCCAAAAGTTTAGCTGCACAAAACGTAGGTTATTCTGTTGTCCTGTGCCTCTGCTTTGAGGCAGGCAGGATTACTACTGGCTATCACCTGGGACTCTAGAAACCATCCTCCACTGCTAGGGTTGTTTTTGCAGGCAATATTCTGAAAAACTGGTCCATCATATGAAATGAGGAGCTTACAGCACCACAGAACCACTGAGGCTGGAAAATGCCTCTGAGATCACCAAGTCCAGCCCATGACCTAACATGACCGCCCAGGGCACAAAGGGCCACATGCAGTCTGTCCTTAAACACCTCCAGGGATGGGGACTCCACCACTGCCCTGGGCAGTCCATTCCAGAGTCTGATTGCCTTTTCTGTAAGGAAAGGCTTCCTAACATCCAACCTAACCCTCCCCTGGCAGCTTCTGGCTCTGCCTTCTTGTAACGGTGCTAGTTGCCTGGGAGAAGAGCCTGACCCCCACCTGACTACAACCTCCCTTCAGGGAGTTGTAGAGAGGGAGAAGG
>JAOXOE010000343.1:38317491-38351096 GCA_028565055.1 Phoeniculus purpureus
AAGAAATTCCTTCTCATATAGATATGGAACCTCATATGCTCCAGCTGACATCACTGCCCCGTATCCTATCATTAGATGACACTGAGCAGAGCCTGGCTCCGTCCTCCTGACACCCACCTTTCACATATTTATCAACATTAATGAGGTCACCCCACCGTCTCCTTTTCTCCAAGCTAAAGAGACCCAGCTCCTTCAGCATTTCCTCATTAGGGAGATGTTCCACTGTCTTCATCATCTTTGTGGCTCTGCGCTGGACTCTCTCCAGCAGCTCTGTGTCCTTGAATTGGGAGGCCCAGAACTGGACACAATATTCCAAATATGGTCTCACCAGGGCAGAGTAGAGGGAGAGGAGAACCTCTCTCCATCTACTAACCATCCCCCTTCTAATCCATGCCAGAATGCCTTCTTGGTCACGAAAGTTCATTTCTGGCTCATGGTCATCCTGCCGTCCACCAGGACCCCCAGGTCACTTTCTCCTAGACTGCTCTCCATCAGGTCAGCTCCCACCCTATACTGGTACCTGGGGTTGGTCTTGCCCTGATGCCAGACTCTACACTGCCCTTGTTACAGTTCATTCAATTTCTCCCTGCCCAACTCTCCAGGCTTTCCAGGTCATGCTCTGTGGCAGCACAGCCTGCGGGGGTGTTAAGCTTAAAAAAGTTACAGAGAGATACAGGCACAGCAGTGTACATCCAGAGGGAACACATAAACGACAAACTTCAGATTGTTATTGTTGAGGAAGAAGTCTGATACATATTAACCATATGTAGCAAGAAAAACCAGACAGGAAAACTCTTGGCCGGAAGGTAAAACTAGGAGAAAAACCAGCCCACAGCTGAAGAGGACAGTTTTGAAGCCTCATGTAAAACATACATTTTTTTCCAACAATCAGGAGTGAATCAGAATATTCTTCTGTCGATATTGTGCTAATAAATATTCTGATTGATCTTTTTAATGCAAACATTGTGCTAATGGAGAAAGAACATGCTGTTACTTCAAGTCTGGAGCACTTTCCATTAGCTAACTGATCATGGGTGGAGGATTTATTGAATAATAAATTGCCTACTGGCAATAGGTTTGCAAAAGCTCAATACATCCTTATTAGTGTCTCAAACTTCTGCAATAAAGTAATTAGGCTTTGAGTGGAACAGAGACATTTTTCTGCATTCTGCAAAGGGCAGCTGACTAATGATTTTTTTGGAGTTCTCTCTGTTCTCAGTTGCTGGTTCTGTGAGGGGACTGAGCATGCCCTCAGCAAATCTGCAGATCACAACGTGTAAGGTGGGAATGTTGATCTGCTTGAAGGTATAGAGACTCTGCGGAGGTGTTTGAACAGGCTGGATCAATGGGCTAAGGCTAAGTGTATGAGGTTCAACAATGCTAAGTGTCAGGTCCTGCACCTGGATCACAACAGCCCTATATAAGGCTACAGGCCTGGGGACGATTGGTTGGAAAAAGGTCCTGGAGCAGGTCTTGAGAGGGGTAAGAAAGCTGGCAAAGGGTCTAGAGTACAAGTCCTATGAGGAGCAACTGAGGAATCTTGGGTTTGGAGAAAAGGAGGCTGAGGGCAGACCTTATTGCTGTCTACAACTACCTGACAGGAGGTTGTAGAGAGGTGGGCCTTGGTCTCTTCTCACAAGAAGCAGTAGGTCAAGAGGAAATGGCCTCAGGTTGTGCCAGGGGAGGTTTGGATTGGATATTAGGAAGAATTGATTCGCTCAGAGTGTTGTCAAACATTGGGATAGGCTCCCCAGCGAGGTGGTGGTGTCACTATCCCTGAAAATATTTAAAATAGGTATAGATGCGGTGCTGAGGGACACATGGCAGCACTGGGTGAACTTGATCTTAAAGGTCTCTTCCAACCACTACAATTCTGTGATTCCACATGACTTAAACTTGCAAATCTTGATGAATAAAAAATGTCTTCTGTGGGAAATTTGACTGAGAAGAGCATAAAGAGAATAAAGACCATATGCAGGGTATTACAGTGAATACTATTGATTTCACAATTAACATAAATGAACAAAGAATTCTCTCCAGTATGTAGTCTCTTCAAATTCACAGAATCACAGAACATCAGGGATTAGAAAGGACCTTGAAAGATCATCTAGTCCAATGCCCCTACCACACCAGGATCACCTAGACCAAGTAGCACAGGAACATGTTCAGGAGGGTTTTAAACACCTCCAGAGAAGGAGACTCCACAGCTGCCCTGGGCAGCCCCTCCCAGTGCTCTGTCACCCTCACTGGGAAGAACTTCTCAGATTGATGTGGAACCTCTTGTGTTCCAGCTGACATCATTGCCCCTTGTCCTATAATTAGATGGCACCGAGCGAAGCCTGGCTCCATCCTCCTGACACCCACCCTTCACATATTAATAAGGTCAACATTAATAAGGTCACCCCTCAGCCTCCTTTTCTCCAAGCTCAAGAGACCCAGCTTCCTCAGACTTTCCTCATCAGGGAGGTGTTCTCCCATCATCATCTTCGTGGCTCTGCGTTGGACTCTCCCCAGCAGTTCCGTGTCCTTCTTGAACTGAGGGCCCAGAACTGGACACAATATTCCAGATGTGGTCTCACCAGGGCAGAGAAGAGGGGAAGGAGAACCTCTCTCGATCTGCCAACCACCCCCTTTCTAATCCACCTCAGGATGCTGCTGGCCTTCTTGAGCCGCAAGGGCACATTGCTGGCTTGTGATCATCCTGCTTATAGTATTTCTTTGTGTCTGTCAGGAAATAGAACAGCACAGTACATGGAGCTTTCACAAGCTGAATAAATCTGAAAAAAATATATTATCCATCAGAGTGAATGTGGACCATAAATCCCACTTCTAGTTACCTCATAATTTTTAGTGAGTGGCCCCCTCAAAAGACCCAAAAGGGTAAAACTGTACTTTATATTGGAGGTGTAAATAAATTTGGCACACAAAAGAAATCACTCCAGTATTGCAACATGAAAATACAAAACTCAATTTCATTCCAAATAGCTATTGCACAGTCTGGCTATAGATTAACTGATGTACAAGGACAAGACACACCTGATTTAAGCAAGAGCAGGTCACCTCTTCCTCTAAAGATATAGAGAACATGTATAATAGTATTCTGACTCAGGTAGTATTTCTTCTCATAAAAATAAATAATTCAGACTCAGTGGGTAATTAATTGCTTTTTTAGGTGATGGAAAAATGCCCCAATTCCTAATATCAGGCAGAAAAGAATAGCAACAGGTAATCTGAAGACAATTAGATAATTTTCTTTCCTGAATTTTCCTCTCTCTGCTGGATTTGCACTGCTACTATAAGAATACTCCGTGATATCTTAATAGCATGATGGGGCAGGCGGTCTGTGCAAATTACAAGACCCGCAATCTCTTGCTGCTTTTGACCTCCACATCACAAAGCTTCTGCAAGCCTGATTTTCTCTAAAGATGAAGTGTAGTTCTTAATAAACCGGTGTGACAGCTACAGATATATCACGCTATCTAAAAAAAGCCAAACAGAAGAAATGAGCTGTAGAAACATGAGCAATAAAACAAAACAATGAGCACGAAACACAGAATTTAAATAAAATACTGCAAGATCAGAGTGAGTGGGCAAAATGTGCTGGTGTCCAAAACAGCTGAGGCTGCAGGATAGTCAGGGAAAGGGCAGAAGAACATATTATTACAGCTGGTTTGTTTACAGACATGGAACCCTAATGGTAGAACTGTTTCTTTATCTTGTGTAAGAGTCATAGAATCTTTATGGCTAGAAAGGACCTCCAGGATCATCAAATCTAACCCTCATTCCAACATCTCCCTAATCCCTAGACCTAGAGCCTCAAGTGCCCTAGCTACCCACTTTTCAAACACCTGCAGAGACAGTGACTCCACCACCTCCCTGGGCAGCCCAACCACTCTCTCAGGAAAGAACTTCTTCCTAAGATCCAGTCCAAACTTCCGCTGATGCAACTTGAGGCCATTGCCTCACTACAACCTCCTGCCTGTAGCTGCTGGGGGTTGTTGTGACCAAAGTGCATGACCCAGCACTGGGCTTTGTTAAACTTCATCCCATTGGCCTCAGCCCATCATTCCAGCCTGTCCTAATCCCACTGCAGCATTTCTCTACCCTCCAGCAGATCTACACTCCTGCTTCATTTCATGTCATCTGCAAATTTACTGAGCGTGCATTCAATCCCCTCATCCAGGCTAGTGATAAAGATGTTAAACAAGACTGATCCCAAACCTGAGCCCTGAGGGACACTGCTTGTGACTGGTCAGCAGCTGGATTGAACCCCATTCACCATAACTTTCTAGGCTCAGCCATCCACCCAGTTTTTAACCCAGCAAAGAGTCCACCTACGTGAGCTGCCAGCTGCTTCAGCAGAATGTTGTGGAAAACAGAGTCAAATGCCTGACTGAAGCCCAGGTAGAACAAGGAAGATGAAAGAATCAGCTCTATTCCTTACTTTTTCCATTTAAAACTCAAAGTTTGTTTAACGTGGTAAACTAAATCACAGAATCACAGAACATCAGGGACCTCGAAAGATCATCTAGTCCAATCATGACAAGGCATCTCATGAAAAAAGAGGATATGAAAACCAGGAAATAGAAGCTGGAAAAATAACAGAACGTTGTGCTGTTGTTGTTAGACACACCAAGTCTTTCTTTCTTTAAATAATGCTGCGACTCCACTGACTGACAATTCGCAGAAGAGAGGTTTTTTGTTAACACATTTGTTCATCAGCTTAAAGTGTGAGAAGTTGCAATGTGCATCTTTACTATTTCCAGTGAGGCTTCAGAAAACAAGAACCAGAACGAGTGTTTCTGCTATTTCTTATTTTTACATAGTATGGAAAAATTAATCATTTTTAAGAACCTTTCCAATCTGTCTTACTGCAAGAGATCAAAGAGAGGAAATGTTTGGATGGTTAAAAACTCCTGATGGTAGCTCTATGTTGAGAGGCAGTAAATGTGTTTTTTCTGTTATCCTGGAGATGGATTTGTAGCTAAATGTACAGAAGATCTTGGATTTCATCTGAGTTCTGGTCTTTAGACTAACAGCAGGATTAGACTCTAGGTTGTAATTGACACTGTCTGAACATGCTGGAAAGAAAAGACATCAGACTCTTTTTAAAGGAATGAATATAAAGCAGTAGTAACTGACCTGATTCATTCTGTTAGTAACTCACTGATAATGTTACAAGAACTAATAGCTGAAAACAGGGGAATTTACTGCTTACAGCTTGAAATTATTCAGATGTCCATCAGCCCCTATAAAACATCTGAAGCTTTGCTTTCTGTCACTGCTTACGCCAGAGTGGTGCCAACTAACATCAGATGTGACCACTTTAGAATCACAGAACGTTAGGGATTGGAAGGGACCTTGAAAGATCCAATCCCACCACCACAGCAGGACCACCTAGATCAAGTTGCACAGGAGCATGTCCAGGCAGGTTTTAAACGTCTCCAGAGAAGGAGACTTCACAACCCCCCTGGGAAGCCCCTTCCAGGGCTCTGTCACCTTCACTGGGAAGAAGTTCCTTCCCAGATTGATGTGGAACCTCCTATGTCACAGCTCACATCCATTGCCCCTTGTCCTAGCATTAGATGACACTGAGAAGAGCCTGGCTCCATCCTCCTGACACCCACATTTCACAATTTATAAACATTAATGAGGTCACCCCTCAGTCTCCTTTTCTTCAAGCTCAAGAGACCCAGCTCCCTCAGCCTTTCCTCATAAGAAAGGTGTTCTACTCACTTCATCATCTTCGTGGCTCCAGGAGATCTGTGTCCTTCTGGAATTGAGGGGTCCAGAACTGGACACCATATTCAAGATGTGGTCTCACCGGGGGGAGGAGAATCTCTCTTGATTTGCTAACCACTCCCCTTCTGATCCACCCCAGGATGCCGTTTGTCTTCTTGGCCATCAGCAGACTGTGCATCACAGAGGTACATCCTAACCTTGTTCTACGGTACAGGACTTTGCCATGTGGCAAGGTTATGCCTAGGCAATGGGCAGTAGCCTTAGTCACCTCCACAAAGTCTGGTGCTCCTGCCTGTGATGACCAAATTAAGGTTAAAACCTTAATTTGCTTTATGTGTGATTCTATGATTCTACACCCTTTAAGATGCTTTATGTCAGGAAAACATCTAGGTTCTGTTTTGTTCTGATAATGTTGGAAAAGTGTGCCACTTCCACATGTGTTTGTGTTTTTTCCAGTGTAATCATCTGACATTTTACACTGGGAAATAATCTCCAAAGATGCCATCTAGAAGAGTTAGAAGTTTAATTCCTTAAAATCGTTGCTACCTGCAATGCGCTGACAGTTCCCAGCAATCAGTAAGCCGATGCAGACTTTGACATGGACCTGAATAAGGTCAGACCTGTATTCAACTTCTGAGTTTCACAGAGTCCAGCCTTGATTATTTAAATGTGACCACAGATGCAAATGCAGAGGAGGGCAACAAAGCTGGGGAAGGGCCTGGAGAATAAATCTTATGAGGAGAGGTTGAGACTTGGGGCTGTTTAGTTTGAGGAAGAGGAGGCTGAGGGGAGACCTCATCGCTCTCTACAATTATCTGAAAGGACACTGCAGAGGTGTTGGTGCTGGTCTCTTTCACAGGCAGTTAGTGACAGAACCAGAGGGAATGGTTACAAAATCCAAAAGGGGAGGTTTAGATTGAACATCAGGAAAAAATTCTTCACGGGGAGAGTGCTCAGTCACTAGAACGGGCTGTCCAGGGTGGTGGTTGAGTCCTCATCCCTAGATGAGTTTAGAAGACACTTAGATGTAGTATTGGGGGATCTGTTTTAGGGGTGAACTTGTAGAGTAGGGTTGATGGTTGGACTCGATGGTCCCAAAGGTCTTTTCCAACCTTTGATTCTACAATTCTATGATTTGTATGCCTAAGTGCACACTGAAATTACTCTCAATATTCACTGTTATGAGAAGCTACCGAAACATTGATTCAACCAAGAATCAAGCAAACCACACAAAGTGAATTGGATATTCAGCCTTTGTTTGCTCAGCATGACACCACCATGCACTACCAGCACCACGAGCCAGTACAAAAATATTCAGTAGATTTTGTCTATGACCATTCCCATGGCAAAGTGCCAAGCCATGCATGAAGGCAGTCTCTTAGCTCCATAATGGATGCACCACCATCTCACACTAATCCGAGAGAAGAAAAATTAAAACAGGATCAGAATTTTCATCGCAATTTCTGAAAGTGTGAGCAAAGGAATTAAAGGCATTTCTGGAAATACCGTGGTACTGAAGCCAGCTTTACAATGAGTCATTGAAGACAAATGGACATGGCTTGGGAAAAAAGGGAATTTGAAATTCTTTATTCAATGTAAGTGACATCTTTTTAAAGGCCCAGGCAACAGCCTTAGTTCCAGGCTCTGGTCAGTGTCATCTAATTATAGGACAAGGGGCAACGGGTGTCAGCTGGAACACAGGAGGTTCCCCATCAATATGAGAAGGAACTTCTTCCCAGTGAGGGTGACAGAGCACTGGAAGGGGCTGCTCAGGGTGGTTGTGGAGTCTTCTTCTCTGGAGACGTTTAAAACCCGTCTGGACATGTTCTTGTGTGACTTGGTCTAGGTGGTCCTGCTGTGGCAGGGGGATTGGACTAGATAATCTTTCAAGGTCCCTTCCAATCCCTAATGTTCTGTGATTCTGTGAAAAAAATGAAGCAACGAGGAGCATTCCAAAATAAGGAGTCCAAGCTTTAGCACCTAGACTAGAAGGATGAAGCCCAAGTAATATTTATTTCCTCCACCGGCTATTTCTAAAATCTCTGTTAGCACTGATTATTCAGCATTACCAATTCTTACATGCTGTCAGCCTCATGTGTCTACAGGCCTCCTCAATAGGCTATAAAGAATCTTAAAATAGCAAAGTCTTCTCCCACATGGACAGGCTGAAGGCTCCTGGGAACAACTGCCCACATCCATGCTGCTGTACTTGGAGACATAGGAGTAGGACACACATGGGCAGCAGTTTGTCCAGTGAGTTAGTTGGTTACAGAATCCAATGTCAGCTAAAGGACACAGTGAAGAAGACTAGATCATCGAAATGTTTTTACAGTGAAAAGAGGAGTTCCTTACATGTTATCTGTCAACCTGTCTTTTCAGTAACCTTAGATTCTCTAACGCCCTGAAAACAGCCAAGGCCATACAGTTAAAATCTATTATTTAAATAGATTTAGGCTAAGTTCATTGCTTTTAACTTTGACTGCAGCCTTGGGAAGTGTGATAGTCACTTGATTATCCTCTAACTTTTCTTGAATTTCCGTATTTTTTAATGAACTTTTTTCTTGTCCTCCATTTTGCTCTTAGTTGATCTGGCTCCTGTCGCAGAGAATGGCAAATCACCCAAAGCAGCAAGAACATGACATAGAAAGATGCTGGAAATCTCTTTTCACAGAATCACAGAACATCAGGGATTGGAAGGGACCGCAAAGGATCATCTAGTCAAGATAGAGTCTTCCACAGGAGAGTACATTCCTTGAGGGCTTCCCTCAAGTCCTGTGTCCTCTTTTCACTGACAAATGCGTTTGTTCTCAATCTCCAGGTTAAACTCTGTCTACTTGCTAGCTCTTAAGGGATTCAGAATTGCTCAAGTTATGCGAACAAATAGATTCATGCAGGAAATAAATTACTCAGGGTGTCAATATAGTATAACTGGAGCTGAGATGAAGATAGTGACAGTGAAATGCTAACAACTGCCAAAACATTAGAGTTGTTCCAAGCTGCTAGCTCTACTAGGCAGTTGCCAGGAGAACTATGTGTCTCCTGTTCCCTTCTTCCAGTTTTCGGATTTTCACCAAAATAGGGCGTTGCTCTTCAATACTGAAGTTTCAGAAGACATTACAGTGTTGATTGGATGTGTCACTCAACAGTAATCACGTAACAGAAGAATGTTTCTCTGTCGAAATGAGAGCATCAGGTGCATGCTTAGGGCATGCTTCAACATCACATTTAACTGCTGGCACATCATTCTGTTGTTTCAATGGAACTCTACGGGGAGGCCATGCTATGAGCAAGGTTGGCCCTATTAGCATAGATTATTTCACTGAGCTGGCTTGCAGTGTCCGTATTACCAGTGAAATTTACCACTCCCCCACTCTCTTGCAGAGAGATAGAAATGCATGGCCGTTCTGTAAAGGAACTCTTCAAGAGTACTAGCATAGGAGAAATTGTACATCAGAGGCACATCCTTGAGTAAAGGTCACTGATGCTCTTGAAATGCTTCACTTCCTCATCTGCCTGCTACCACCTCTTAGCCACAAGTTAACTTGTCATGGCTGCTGAAGAATGGCCAAACTCTGTTCGAGTATGAGCTGTGGGAGTGGTGGTCATCGTAAGAGGAAAAGCACTCCAAGCTGCTTCAGCTCTTTGTGAGGTGAATATTTTCTTACAGGTTGTGATTCATGAGTGAAGATGGCACAGCAAGTGATGTGATGGTGTGTGTAAAACCAGGGTAGAGTCACAATTAACTCAGCATGTGGGTACCAGAGGCACAACAGTCACTAACCCATCAACAGCCTTCAGATCTCAATTAGCTCAGCCAGACTGCAACACAGGTACTCCTACAGGAGGTAGAGTCCTACCCTGGTGCTCGGGCCATGTATTGCTTCCTTTTCTGTTTCCAGTCAAGGAACTACACTGTGCAGGTTAAACACACAGGATTACATGGTTCCAGGAGGAACTTGTAACCCAATGGGCATATTCCAGGCTGTTCTTTAAAACTCAAACCAGAGGCCTTTGTACCAGGTTACTCATCACACACATCAAAGCCATGCCCATGGGCACTGCCTCCTGCACTTCACCCTGAAGTAAAGGGGTCCACCCTGAAATAAATGGGCCCCTGCTCTTTCCCAGATCATGTACATGCCAAGCCATGAGGAGCCCATTAACTCAAGCCTTGCCAGGCCATTTTTTGCTGCCAGGACATCAACGTACTGAGATCTCTGGGCACATAAGAAACCTCAAGTATTTCTGAGTTACTGTTTTCTCATTGGAAATGGTGAATTCAGAATCTCAGCAGAAACTTCACTCAAATGTGAAAACACCCACCTTTACTAAATGCAGAGGAAATTTGGAGTGAGGAGGCAGTCGGTCTCTTCTCTCTAGTACCAAGTGACAGGACTAGACGAAATGGCCACAAGTTGTCTCAGGGGAGGTTTAGGCTGGACGTTAGAAAAAATTTCTTCACTGAAAGGGTCGTTAGACACTGGAACAGACTGCCCAGGACACTGGTGGAGCCACCATCCCTGGAAGGAGTTAAAGGACGTGTAGATGCAGTGTTTAGGAACTAGGTTCAGTGGTGACCTGGCAATACTAGATCAATGGCTGGTCTCGATGATCTTGAAAGGTCTCTTCCAGCCAAAGAGCGTGAGGCATTCCGTGGTTCAGTGTGAAATGACCAACGCCTCTGCCATCACCAAGACCTGTCACCCATCGACAAAACAGCATCCATCAGAACCTGGCGCTGGCCAAAGGCACTTCTCCCGCACGGACACATCCGTCCTGCTCGGGCTCCTCCACTTGTGCGGGGCCAGCACCGCCGCGGCCAGGGAACGGAGGGCGGGAACGGCGCACACGACTCCGGCCGGCGGGCCCCGCCGCAGCGGCATTTCCCGCTCGCAAGGACCCGCCCACTTCTCCTGACGCCGCCGTCCGCAACAACCCCCTCCCCTGCCGCGAGCTCCTGGCAGAGTGCGTGACCTCTGCCGGCTTCACAACCCACTTCCTGCCCCGCCTCGGTCCCGTCGTCAAATCCTTCCGGGGGGGTGGCGGAGGCGGCGGTCGCCGGGGAAGAGCACACGCGCCGCACAACCCGGAAGTGCCGGAGCGGCGGAGCTGAGCGCTTTTTGCGCGGGGCTCCCGGCCCGGCCGTCCCGGGGGTGCGGCGGCTGGGCTGGGGCTGGGCGAGGGCTCGGAGCCTCAGGGGAGGCAGGTAAGGGATCCTGAGAAGACACAGGGCTGGGGAGGTAGGCGGGGGGGAGGTGTGTGTTCCGAAGCTGCTGGTGGAGGGTCCGGGCTCCGTGAGGGTCTCTGGGAGGGAGCTGCAGATGTGCTGGGGCGGGAAAGAGTCCCCTCGGGGCTGTCGGAGGGCGGTGGTGAGGTGTTTCGTGAGATGTGTCTCTGACGGTGTTTTAGTACCGAGCTTTTAACGGTGAGACGATTTCTGTAATTTAACATGACACCGCAGTAGTCTGCTTGACCTCGTCTGTTGTTGGTTTGGGTTGGCTTTTCTTTAGGCAGTGAGCAGGCCAGCTGCTAGTTGCTACGTATGGATTTATAGAGATAGATGTGTAAGCTCTCGTAAATGTGTATAGGTGTGCTTTTGTCCTGGTATAGATTTAATCATTGTGTGTAAGTACATGTATTGAGGCCACACCTTGAGTACTGGGTTCGGTTTTGGGCACCTCAATGCAAGAAAGACATTGAGGAGCTGGAGTAGGTCACAAAAGAAGGGCAGCAGGGCTGGTTAAGGATCTGGAGAACAAACCTTGTGAGAAACAACTGGGGGAACTGGGGCTGAGTAGTCTGAAGGAGGCTGAAGGTCAGTTTCTGCTGACCACCTTCTTGATGCCTACAGCTATCTGAAAGGAGCTTGTAGAAAAGTGAATGTCTCTTCTCACAAGAAACAAGTAACAGGACAAGATGCCTTCCAATCCCTAATGATTCTATGATTCTGTAAATGGCCTCAAGTTGCACCAGGGGAAGTTTATGATGGACATTAAGAAATACTTCTTAATTGAAAGAATCATCAGGCCTTGGAACAGGCTGCCCAGGGAATTGCCATCCCTGGAAGTGTTTAAAAGTCATGTAGATCTGGCGTTTAGGGACAAGGTTTAGTGGTGGCCTTGGTAGAGTTAAGTTAATGGTTGGACTCATTCTTGAAAGTGTCTTCCAACTAAATGATGCTGTGATTCTATCTCTACATATACACATGTATGCTTAGAAAATGGAATTCAAAATACTATTTTTTGTGCATCCAAATAATGTCACTGTTGCTTTACTGACAATGTGGCTGGCAGATTTATGAATAATATCTCATTGTCTTTTTTTCCTAATGCTTGGCCAGTCATACAGAGATATTCCAGAATGCTGGAGTCCTATGTAACTCCTATTTTGATGAGTTACGTGAATCGCTACATAAAGAACTTGAAGCCTTCAGATCTACAGCTGTCACTCTGGGGAGGAGATGTTGTACTTAGTAAACTTGAATTGAAGCTGGATGTACTTGAGCAGGTATGTTATGTTTACAGTAGTTACAGTCTCTTTCATTTAAAATGAGTAAACAGTTCAGTTCTGTTTGTGCGGATAAACGTTGGTTTAGTGCTCACTGTTTTTCTTCTTACGCAAGTCCTCCCCTGCATTTAGTTATTCTTGCATTAATTCCATGCTGTTTGTTTAGTAATGAATGAAATATGCAAAGAATTAGCATAAGTTATGGAGTGTGAAGAGGGAGGCTTTTTTGTGGCCCTGTTTCTTCTTTCTGTAACTATTGCTTTACAGTACAAACATGAACCAATTTGCTTTTCCAGTCATACTTACTAATTGCATGTAGTTACTAATTCAAAATGTCATGAAGTACAGTAGGATTTCTCTTTAATTACCCATACTAAACACGGATTAGTCTTCACTGTGACTCCAGTTTTCAACATTCCAGTTATGTCTATGTAATTGGGGGAGAGATTTGATCAACTTATTTGTGTGGATTAGATCACAGACTCCATAAAACTAGTATCTGGCTGTGTCACCTAATTTTGAAAGAACTCCTACTTCAGCTCTGTTTCTTTCGGTACCTTAGAGTTAACTAGACAAAATTGAGACTGTGTTGAATCTGTCCAGCAAACAGTGAAAACAGATTTTTTCTAGATTGCCTTTTGAAGTAAACTCTTAACTGACACTTGTGAACATACCGCAGTGTCTGTTCAGATCCTTAGTTACTGGGACATGGGCATAAGTTACTGATCCACGAGTCTGAAAAAGAAATTTATTTCTCTTGCTGTTAATAGCTATAATTTGCTGTCTTGATTTATGAAAGCATTGTCTCTCAAGTGATAATATATTTTATTTCTGCCCCTCACCCCCCGAAAAGCTGTGGGACACAAGGTATTTTTTCATGTATGATCAGTATAGCAACAGCTGTAGCTGAACTGCCCAGTGCTTGCTTTTATTTGTGGTGATTGTAAGCCTAGGGCTGAATTTTTAGGAGAGAGTCTCTAAGCCTCTAGGTAATTAGTGGATGAGATGAAGAGAAACGACTTCATAAAAATAACTGAACAATTTTCTTTAAACTGCTGTATGAGAGGCTCTTTTGGAGTGGGGACTTGAAATTAGGTGTGATTCTGTACAGGCATGACTGGGGTGGTGTTAAGTGTTTCCCTGACATGACAGGTGTGGGTTTCTTTAAAAACTTCATTAATGAAAACTCATTAAATGAATTCTGGACTAACTTGCACCAGTTTTTAAAGCAGTGGGAAATCCATTTTAGGCCTTGGTGAGGAGGGGTTTGGTTTTGCTCCCTGATGAGGAAAGGCTGAGGGAGCTGGGATTCTTTAGCTTGGAAAAAAGGAGACTGAGGGGTTACCCAAGTAATGTTGATAAATATGGAAAGGGTGGGCTTTGGGAGCATGGAGCCAGGTTTTTCTCAGTAGCATCCAACGACAGGACAAGGGGCAATAGGTGTAAGCTGGAACATAGGAGGTTCCACATCAATATGAAAAGAAACTTCTAGACGGTGAGGGTGACAGAGCACTGGAATGGGCTGCCCGGGGGGGTTGTGGAGTCTCCTTCTCTGGAGATGTTTAAAACCCGCCTGGATGTTCCTGTGCGACTTGTTCTAGGTGATCCTGCTGTGGCAGGGGGATTGGACTGGATGATATTTTGGGGTGCCTTCCAATCCCTAACATTCTGTGATTCTGTGAACTGTGCCAATGATGATGAAGCCAGTCACCAAGCCCCATGGCATACTGATCATTTGGGGAGAGAGAATAAATTTTGACTTAGCTTTTGTGCTAGAACTCTATTATTGTAATGTAGAAATGCAACTTGAATTTTGATTATGATTCAGTAGTTAATTCACCACTGTTGTTTGTTGTTAGGAGCTGAAACTACCATTTACTTTTCTAAGTGGGCATATCCATGAACTTCGGATTCATGTGCCATGGACCAAATTGGGATCAGAACCAGTCGTCATCACCATCAATACAATGGAATGCATCTTGAAATTGAAGGATGGAGTTCAGGTAAGAGATATGATGGATTCTTTTCTAACATTGAGAGGTTGATGAGAATAATATCTTGTGTAGGTTACTTTCTTGAAGCCATCTGAAGAACCAGGCATGTGAAGCTGTGGTCTCTATTTTCTGAGTGTCTAATATTGTTCTCATAATGGCTAGCAGCTTTCTTTATGTTGATTTTTTTTTTTTATTTCCTTATTAGCTGTAGCTATGCTCCTGCAGATGTAAAGGCACGTTACTAGTGCTCTGCCAGAAGTTTCTTATGACTAGACAATGGATTTGAAGAGCAGTACAGGCATCCTGTGTGCTTCCAGGTTCTGCCTTCCAAGAAGTCATGCTGGCTGCTTGAGATAGGTGTATGTGGCACCACTGAGCACTGGGCATTGGGAGTAATGTAATTCTCTTTTCCCATTAAAAGTTACAGTACTTGTTTGAGTGTACTTAGAGGATTTCTTATGTGTAAGAGTCTTTAAAAAGCTTTTTGTTTAGTTGCCCACAGCAATTTGTCCATTACACCACTTCACAGGCTCAAGGAAGATTTCCTTCTGACACAGTGAAGTGAAATGTGCAGTAGCTCAGTTATGTCTAATTTAGTTAACTAAAAGTACTTGGTTATGCTAATGTTGGACTTGTTTTTGTCAGTGTGGTGCTTTATCCCTAGAAAGTTTTTGTGGTGGTGAGGTTTTTTTTTTCCTGGAGCTCTTTAGTTTGAAGAAGAGGGGGATGAAAGGAGACCTCATCACTCTCTACAACTACCTGAAAGGATGTTGTGGAGAGGTTGGTGCTGGTCTCTTCTCACAAGCAATTGGTGATGGAATAAGAGAGAATGGGTTCAAGTTACAACAGGGTAGGTTTAGACTTGACATTAGGAAAAACTTTTTCACAGAAAGGGTGGTCAGGCACTGGAATGGGCTTCCCAGGGACGTGGTTGAGTGGCCATTCTTGGGTGTGTTTAAATATCATTTGGAAGAGATGTTGAGGGATATGGTTTAGGGGTGAACTTGTAAGGCAGGGTAGATGGTTGGACTTGATGATTCCAGGGATCTTTTCCAACCAAAGTGATTCTGTGATTCTTGTAATATTCTATTACAGTTCCAGAGGTAAAGGCTTTTGTTTATGGAGTAGAAATCTGCAGTCCTCGGTATGCCACGCACACAGCGTGTGTTTGCGTTGTGTAGTTAAACTTAACCTGAATGCATATGTCCATGCACATGTGCACACGTGTATGTACACTGACAGTCATACGTAAGGTACTTTTCCAGTGTTAAGATAAGATTTTGAGGCCAAATGTTCCATGAAAAACCTGTTTCAGAAGCAGCAAATTGCAACTAGTTATAGAAGTTGTAGAAAAGATTTGTAGTCCATTACTTTGTGCAACCCAGAACTAATACTTGATACTGGCCCATGCTGATAGCTACTGGTGGAATGATCAGATTTCCTGCTTGCATGCTATTTGAAACTTAAATTTTGTGGTGCATACAGCAAAAGGTCAGGATTCATGAACGTAAAGCACTCTCAAATCAAGTATTTATTACATATGTTTAAGATTCAGAGGCTAGAAATGATTTTTGAAAATTGCAGCTGACATTTGGACAAATTAGTGAACGGTGTGTGCACAGAGATGGTAAAATTTGAGTCTGTGCCATAGAAGGATTATCTTTGACTAACAAGAATGTAAATGAAAACAATTTAATGCTGTTTTCTGAGGGCAGAGTTTAAAAAGTTGACAGCTTGAATTTTATTTCTTAAGTTACTGTTTGAAAGTTTTATTTGAAGAAAATGTTCTGAAAAATTCTCGTGTTCTGGCTTTCAGTGTGACAGTGTAGATGACTAAAGCCAGTTGTTACAAAAACCTTTGTAATCGGTGAATAAAAATCCTGAATGAAACAGAACATTTCTGTGGAAAATGGTAGTAGAACGAACTTCAGTGAATTCACTTCTGAATTCACTTCTGAATTCACTGAAGAGCTGGAATTGTTCTGCCGAAAGCTTTGTGTGAGCAAAGAAATACGCTGATGTATGTGAAGATGAAAACTCTTGACCCTATTAATAACAGAATTGTTACTAATTATTCCATTTATTATGGAGTCAGGGAAGACTTAGATACAATCATTACAGAGGCACAGGTCGTTTGGGTCAGCATACAATTAAGCACTGTTCCTTTTGTGAGGCATTACAAAGAAGGTTTTGAAGGACTAGAGTAACTTTGTGGAAATGATGGAGAAGAGCCCACAAGCATGACTGTTGGAAGAGCATATTGATGTTCTTATCTGACAGTCAGAAACTGGCATCAAAGAATGCTGAAAGTAGCAATTGGTTTTGATGGGCAAGTGATTGAGATGATAGATAGGGTGTGCAGACAAGTTATGATGGACTTAGAAAGTGAAGACTGTTAAATACAGTTTTGTATTTAACTTGTATTTAATTTGTAAAGCTGGTCCTGGGTCTTTGCTGGTTTTCTCTCTTGGGTAGCAGTAGTTCAGTGGCTGCATGGACTGCTGCTGGAGTTTTCTGTTGGAGTGTGCGTGTGTTTGCTGGAGTGTATCTGTAGCTGGCAAAAATACGCAGCGACTTGATGTCAGAGGACTAACCAGTAGTCTTTGCTGTCCCACCTTTCTGCTTTTTTGTTTGCTCATGTAGAAGCAAATATTGAAGTGCTTTTATTTGGTACTTAGCAGTAAATCTGATATTAACAATAACATGAGGATTCTATTGATAGCTGATCTAAAGGAAGCAAACTATTTTGTCACCTAGTGTTGAATCATAATTTCAGGTTAAGATGAATAATAAGTTAATTATCTAACCCACACTTAATGCCTTCTCTGCTTTTCATAGTTAGTGTCTCTGTGACAGTGGTCATCTCATGGACATCTAGTTGTGGGCACAGTACCAGGACCACTTCATTTATTTCCATTGCTCCTCCTTTATAAACGACCACCCCTCTAGTGTTTTCTGAGACTGTAGTAAAGTTGTTTGTTCCCCTTAGCCAAGGGTTTAGGAAAGAGTTTACAACTGCAGAGTAAATGGCAGTAATTGTAGGTGTATGAGGATGCAGTGGTTAATGAAGAAGATAATGGGCACTCACAGAACTAAGCATTGCAGCTGCTTTTCAGATTGCTGTAATGAAATGTCTGTCTTAGGCGTGATCAAATGAAGTCCTTATGTCCTTTGTACTGACATACCTCAAGGTATAGTTGTGAGGTGATGCCACTGTATGATTTGTGCTCCTGTGTACAGCCTAATTCCGTACCGGTAGAGAAAGAAATTTCTACTTTTCACAGTTTAGAAGTCTATCTTTAAAATTTTTGTTATCTTATTCCTTCTGTCTCCTGAGCTACCTCTTTCTAAACTAATTTCTGCAATTTGCAGTAGTAATTGAAAGACCATCTTCATAATTCAGTGCTGATAGCTGCAAAACTTATTTGATATGGACATAGTATGTTAAAGCTGCCATAGTGGTAGAGGACTGCTGTTTCAAAACAGCTTTCTTGCAGCAGTTATGACATGTCTCAACTGTTGGGGTTCTGTGATTCTATGATTCTAATACCTCAGCTTCCTTAGTTGCCTCGTAAGGATTTGTGGTGTTTTGTTAGTGTACTCATACAGTTAGTTTGTCTTGGGCATGTGGACTAGGCTTCTTATGATCTACTCTAAATTGCTTTTTTGCTTTTCTGAAACATAAATAGTGAGACTTACAGGTTATTTGTATTTTATTAGTGTTTGGCTAGATTGCTTAGACTGGCTTGTTGCTTTTTAAGATGTCTGTTGTGTGTTGGGAAACATGGCCTTGCCAAAGAGGAAGTAGCACTTTTAAGTTTTAAACAGACAGTTGCCTGCCAGAAACCAATTTAATTGTCCCTTAAATTAAAGAAGATCGGAAATATATTTCCTTCTGTATAAATATGGGTTGTGTACATTAGTGTGTTAATTCTTTATACAAATAAGTGCACATTAACTTCATTTTAACTCCCAAATCAATATCCTGGGTTTGAAGACTCAGCTCTTTTTCAGATGGTTGTGTGGTGCTAATTCTGTGCCTCACTTAATGTATGACTTCTTTATAAGCTGCTAAATAGCTCTGCAGCTGCAGAGAGGGCAGCTCTTCTTTCAGCAGATAAAGATTGAACGAAGTGGATGCTTGCAAAATAAGTATGTTTGCAAGATAGTCCTCTCTGACTTGTTCTAGAATCTCAAGCATATTTACAGTAGACACTTCACAATGTATATCGGATTTGTGTTGGCCTAAGGCAAGGAACCTGTTTGGAGCAGGTCCTCTGCAGTTAGTTGGTCTTTAAGAACATCAGATGGATAGATAGGTTAGGTGAGATTAGAACAACCCAATAGGAATGAAGGGTAGATGTGTTTTGTTGGGTTAGTGAGTGGCATTCCTTTGAGCTTTCATAGCTGTATAGGTAATTCTGAATACATGGTTTGATCAGGTGACGGTCGCATGCTTACATGAAGAATTTCATTGATTTGCCTCATTTACTTTGAAAGAACTGTGTCAAGGTGCTGTATTTTAGAAAGATACTATCCTAATTTTGTACCTGCTGGAGTAGTTTTCTGTGTGTGAACCCTTTGGGGAATCCTGCATAGTGCTGAATTTTTTGAATCTGTCATAATATCTCAGTTTTAGAAGTCTATTATATAACTTTCTCCTACACTTTGAAACGATTGGTTCTTTTCAGAGCAGATTACTAGAGCACAGTTACTTCATGGGATTTTTCTAAAATGAACGTGGATGTAGAGTTTGCTGTTTTCTGGATCAGCTTGCATTTCAGCAGAAATCAGGGCTTTATGGACCATATGTTTCCGGTTTGTACTTTTTTACAGCCTTTGGCTTTTGGGCAGAAACTTTAATCTTTTGCACTGTCTCCCTTTTTGTTTATTCCCTTATTTTAGTTCCAAGTGTTTGTGTTTTCTCAACTCTGAGAATGTGGGTACTACCTTTCTGATTAGCTTCCTCCCTTTGCTTAGTGCTCCAGCTTAGCCATAGCAGTGCTTTTGTATTTGGCTGTAGAAGTTGGTTCCTCTTTGTAACCTCTTCACAGTTCCATGTTAGGTCTCTTCTTCCTTTATCAGTGTTGTCAAGTTCTGCAAAACATGATTTTAAGAAAAACTTATGCAGTATCTCAGCAGTTCTTTCCAAACTTGTGAGTATTTTGCCCTGATGCTTGTCATCTTTCCTTCCATTTACTCAGCTCATGCAGTTCACGTCGTACTTTTGATCTTGCTTCCAGCCTTAGCCTGCCTCTTCCCATATCCCAGCAAGTTTCTTATGGCAAGATGAATTGATCAGTTTGTTTATCTCACAGAAAAGGGAACCAACCCATGAAAGGTGATGGAATTGCTTGATTTCTTTCTTTGTTCTGGGCCTGTGTGTTGATTTAGCTTGCTGGGCAATCTGGTGAAGGTCAAAGACAGCATTCAGTGAAGGCACCAAGCCTTGGCTTTGCATTGTTGTGTTGTCTAAATACATCATTTTCTGATCACTCTAATCCCACCACATGATTATTGAGCAGTTATCAGCTCACCTACTGAACTGACTTTTCTGAATGACACTCAAAGGCTTTTTTTCCAAGAGTCATCTTCTGGGACTGGAGAACATTCAAGACCTGATGTGTGTCTGTTGTAGTGGCATGCCAATACTATCCAAGCTAGTACAGAACAAAACTCAATTACATTTCAACAAACTGGTGTTTTGTCAGTACCCTTTTTTTCATTGGAAAAAGGCTCTGGCTCTGCTGCTAGGGGTATGAAGGGTTTGTGTGGTAAATATTGGACCTGGTGCAGAAGTGGCCATTGCATCTCGTGTTTTAGAACTCTGGAGTATGTTGTGGGCCTCAAAGTTGTGGTGAATTTGAACATAAATACACTAGAATTGTTCCTAGTTCAGCTTTGTGTGGTACATTTCTAAAAAAGAAAAAGAGGCAACTGGTTAGTGGGTGTAAAAGCCTCTTAACACCTCCTGCTAATGCTGCTGATTTGCATACACTCGTATATTTCAGATGAGATTACCTGCACTAAATTTAAACTGCTGTGTGTTAGAATGTAATGATTTTGGAAATACATAGGTAGCTTGAGTGCCAACGCTTAAAAAAACCAATACAAATGCTGTATCTCTAACTTTACAAGATGGAGACAGTTAAGAGGATGATGCAGAAGCTCGTCTGTTTGAGGAACTATGCTGGAGAATAGTCTTGGTGAGGTGACTGACTGAATCAATCTGATAGTCAGCCAGCACACCCATTCCTCCCTGGCACAGTCCTTTTCCTTCCTTGTGGTGTGGACTCAGGCATCTGGAAGGTTGCTTGGCTGCTTGTACCTCACTGCATTTCAAATTAAAGGCCAAGTTGTGTTTGCTGTTAGGCAGCTCAGGGTTGAAACCTGCACCAGCTGCTTTCAGAACAGGGTTGGCCCAGCATATGCCCTTTTTTTTTTTCATGGTGATGCACCAGCTAGAAAAGGTTGGTTTTGTTTTTGCTGTGGTGCTTGGTAATTTGGGGTGGTGTTGTGGTATGTATTACTGACTTCTGGAAGGGAACCCATTTGCAGAGGAAGAGAGGCAGATGATCACTGCAATACTGTTGCTACACAATAGCATTTCAAAGCTGACCTTTGGTCTTTTCAAGTTTACAGGAAAAAGCTCCAATATTACTCTTTTGTGTATACTTGAGCTCTGAAAGTAGAAACCAGCAAAAGTATTTATTTCAACTCTGCAGGTAGGAAAGCAGATCTGAGAGCTGACGTTCAGCTACTGCAACCTTGCTGGTTCCTAACCTAGAAAACAGGTTTACTAAGGCAAATGGAAATTCTGTGGTGGGTTTTGTCTTTATAAAGTAGAGAAACAGTTGTGTAGATACAGTTGTATAGAGTAGAAGGATTAACAGTAATACTTGTACCTTTACTGATTTTACTTAGCTTTTTTTCTTACTTACTTCCAGCAAGGAAGTGTAATGCCCAGAGTCACTGTCTTTGTTCCAAGGTATAAGGTGAAAGGATTTATATATCATCTTTCGCATAATTCCTAGAAGTCCAGGGTTGGATTCTGATGCGACTTTCCCTGGCATAGGTCTGGAACAGCTCAATTGATTTACTTTGGAGTAATTCCAGATTTGTCCCAGTTCATCTGACATCAAATTGGGACCCTACAATCCAGCTTTGTTTAATGTAGTTGGGTGAGGAGTCAGGATTGGTATAGTTTAAGGTGAGGTAAACATGAACTTTATCTGTAAATAATTATTTCTTTGCCACTGGCAAAAATGGAACAAAATTGATTTCTCCATTGAGAAATGAGAAAATGATTTTATTATCTTGTCTTTACCATATTTGTTTACTGGTTCTACCTCTGACTTGCTAAGAAACTGTGTCCTGAGACCATCACTTTGGCTTACTGCTTTACCCAGGCACCCGTCAGCTTTGGACTAAATAGTTTCTAGGAGGGCCATCTGTCAAAACACAAAGATATAAGGAGCCAAGAATGCTGTCAGGTGTTATCCTCCATTTTCAGTACAACTTCCTCACTGAACTTAATGGAAGGATGAACTGCCCCAAGCTGCTTTACTGTTCTTTATTTTATACTGGGAGTTACTCCTCTGGAAGATTTTGTCATGTAAAGGGCTTCTATTGCTTGTTATTTAATTTGCAAGTATTTTCAGTTAAAGCTGAAAATGTATTTTGGTGTCATTAGACAGCGAAGCACCTTGTTTTCTCTCCTTTGTTTCCTATTACCCTGTCAGTGCTATTTAGCTTTTCAGGTTAGTGTGGGTTTTCCTGCAACAAGCTAACAGCTGCTGCAGCAGTGCTAATGTGAAATTATTTAGAATTAGGCCCCAGCCTCGTTAGTGCTGATATTTTAGATTTGTGCCGATAATTAGGGGCTGCTTTTCAAAGAACCAGACTGGTCTGTAAGCCAAGTGGTTACATGATCGATGCAATCAGTGCTGCTCTGTTGTGGAGAGCAGTTTTGTTCCAGTCCTTCGAGTGGGTGGGCTGCTCTTAGGTTTGTGTTTTATTCCCAGTGGCAGGAAAGTATTGCATTTCATGGCTTCTGGGACACTATCTGTAGGTGAATATCATCTGGACCGTGTTGTATTATGTGTGTTCTGCTGCCTTCTGGAAACCTCTGCTTTCCTGCATCTGTGTTGGATTCCAGGTGTTTCGGCTTTCGGCCCTGAAGATTTTCCACAGCAGGGCCTGTTGAAGACCTGAGAAAAGGGATGGATGAGTGTGCTGCTGACTCAATACAATTAATTCAGCCTGTTCCTGATGGTCCTCTTTCCTATATGTTTCTCAGATGTGGACAGTGATGGGGTTGTGGGGGTAAATGCCTTGTTCTGGCAGTGGGAAGTGGCCATCTTTCCTGGAAGCTCTTCAACCCTTTTCCCAGTGTGCATTTAAATGTGGGCTCATTATATGATAGAGAGGCTATAAGCCTTCTAGATAAAACGGTCATGGGGAGCAGGCTGCCTGCTCCAGTGCAGTCATCTGGTATGCAGCTGAGGTTCTTAGCAGAGGAAGCCAAAGGGAACAAGCTAGATGAATTGTCCTGCCATACTGCATTTGGCCTGTGGACGATAGGTTGTTCATCCTAGATATTTGCTTACAATCATGAAGAACATTAAGATTTTGCAGTAAAACTTGAGAAAAATACTTAACAGCATGAGAAAAATCTGCTTAAGCCACAAGGAACTCTCTAATTCTTTTTACCAGCCTTCCACAAGGCGGGAGCATCTGGCGGACAGAATAGATCAGAGCCCCAAGTGCATATGCTAGTGGTTTCATTGTCATCAACAGACATTACATTTTTGTTGATTTATTTTGTGCAGTGAATAAAACTTCATTTCCTGCTCTGGTAAGGATGTTCTACTTTACTTGACTTGTACAGAAGTGAACTACGATTGTACCCATATAAAAGCTGAAAGCAGTCAGGTAGCACAGTGTTACGGGTGGATGTCTTCTGTTGTCTACTTACATTCACAATGGTCCTTTTAATTTGAAATACTCTAGTTGTTGATGCTGCTAAATCTTCGGCAGTTAACGTTCCTCAGTAACATTATCTAAAGGTCAAGATACTCTCATCTTCTCTTAATTTCTTACTTATCTAAGAGTATTCCACTCATAACTGTGCCTCATAAAACTGTTGTTTATTACTTGTATATCAATTGTTTAAACACGTCTGTCCTCAGTAAAGTAAACTCAAGTAAAGTATACTGTCCATATAGCTCTTGTAAAAGCTGAGATTCACTTCTTACTGGTATGTATGTAACCCAAATTAATTGGAAAAAATATTAGTTTTAGTGTTTTTTTTTTTTTCCTTTTTTGTTGGAAAAACCCCCAAGAAACAAGATACTGAGTTTGGAAGAACACATTGCAGTCTTTTCCTGCTTGTCAAAGCAGGACCCTCACGTTTTTGGGACTGTGCGCTACTGAGTTGTATCTAATTAAGCTGCTGCTCTGTTGCGTGTGACTTGTAGCTTGGATGACTGGTTCTCCATTCTGGACTGTGTTTCTGGCTGTGTTTCCTTAGCAGCATTGCTATCTTCTTTTTGATTGGAATGCTTAATGAGGTACATGAGTCCTGTAGCTACAGAGCACTGTGAGGGAGATGTTCTTTTGGAGGAGAGAACTAGACACACTCAGATGTCCCTTCAGGTGGATATTTTTGGTGCATGAATCCAGGAGAATATTTTGATGAGGCAAAACGTAGCTGGGTTGCTTTCAGGAATGTTGAAAACTTAATTTGAAACACAAATATCAAATTACAGTTTCAGAAATCTGAAGGTAAACGTTGATCCTTCTGATCTGTTCTTTCCTGATGAGTTTTCATCTTCATCTAGTACTAAAAGCAAGTATCAAGGCACTGAGATGACAGAAACCTGACTGTAGTGAACTGGTCAGTGTTTTAGCATCTGATGAGAAAAAGGTTTGCTTCAGAATTGCTGTCTTTCTGGTCTCAACCACATCTTCACTTAATGAATAATCCTGATCTAAACTAGGCAGAAAATTAGAATAGCAACTAATTAGCAGACAAAGGTAGCTTTTAGCAATGTTTACAGTATTTGGAAACACTTATTTCTTAAATGTTAATAATTCTTAAAGATTATCAAGTACCTATCTGACAAAACCAGCTATAGTACTGCCTTTTGAGTTTAGATTCATTCACTACAACCAGATTTGAATTCCTTTAGGATAGTTCAGCCCGTTAGTAGGTTATTTGGATTAATCTCTTAATTAAAAAAAAACCAATCACTTGAACAATTTTTTGTGGGAGTTTTGAAGTCTTTTCTTTTGGCTTTGTAAGCAGAGGTAGTGCACATAGAATTTTCTGACAGTGGAACTGCAAATAACAGTACTCTTTCTCACACTTTCTCATAAAACAAATATAAATTTGTTTATAAATAAAAGCGTTTCTTAAGTCTCACTTGATAACTTTTTTAAAATAGAAACCAGTTTATTTTAGGAGACACTGCCTATTCATGCCTTTATTGGCAATAGCTACCCTTGTCCTGTTTTTCTATTTAATCTTTGGGAACTTTCATTTGTAAAAAATTTTATTCCAAGAACTGTTTAAAATATTTGTTTTTTTTAAAAAAAGCATTTATTATATAAATCTATGATTCTATAAAGTAATTTATGTATTTTCATGAGAAGTTTAAGTATTTGACTGAAGTCGATTAATCTCTGGAATGAGATTCTTCGTGCCTCTCCTTATGATCTGTTTCCATAATTGAGTCATTGCTTTTCCAATCTCTAAACTAAAATCACACCTGTCATGGGAACATATCTGTATACCTCACTTAACGTATTAGACCAGTTATACGTAATGTACATTTAAATATTAATTACAGTAACAATATAAAATGCAAACACTTTTAAATGGTGTGATCTTTTTTCCTGTGCTCTAAGACTTGGAGAAAAATGTTATTGCTGCTGATGTACCTTGTGATTAGTAGGAAGAGGGTTCACAGTATGGGTTTGGGTGTTTGTGTGAGGCTGCAGTCTGTGTTTACCACCTGTTGTCAGTTACCTTTACTGCTCAGTAAAGCAGTTCTTTTACTGCTGTGTAACAGCAGCTGTGACAAACTTCTAGCAAGGTCTAAGTTGTTGGAAAAAGCCCCTGATAAAACTGGTAAGTTTAACAAACTTCCAAACTAGTCTCCAGTATGTGTGTATGTTCAGAGATGATACTTGCTGGCGTTAGTCTCTGTTATGTAGAAACTAGCTGCCTATTGGTGATTTTTTGCTTGGGCTTTGACTATGTAGAAGGTTTGTTACCTCAGGGTGTACTGTTTGAGGTGCTCCTGGAGATAAGCTTGTAGACAGAAGCATTGCTGCTTCACTGCCCTTATGGTACCTGCTGAAGAGTCTGCAAAACCCTGACTCCCGGGTGCAGCCATCTGGCTGTTCAAAGCCCTTCCCTCACCTTGTGTGTGGCCCAGCAGGTTCCCCACTACAGTACTGAACTGTAGTTAGGTAGCTTTACCCAGCATGTTTTGTTGCAGTGCTATGTCCTGCTCTTAATTATTGCAATTCTGAAGCCACTAGTTGCAGTTCTGAAACCAAAGATTAATTTAGCCATTTTAATTTCCTACCTAGCAGTGGCATTTGTACAAAGTACTGTACGGGTAGTTGGTAGTTTCCTGTTTCTCTGGAGAGTGTGGTTTGCTACAGCTGCTTTTACTGTACTTTTATTCAATAAAATGTTTTACTGAATATCCCCTAACAAGCTGTTGTTACATGGTCATGGTGGTATTTTGTAATACACGTACAATAATCCACCTGCACAGATTTCAGCAAAAGGTTTAATGAATTGAGTCTTCCCCCACTGCTGGCTGCCTCCTACCTTCCCTGTCAGAGTTGGATAATTTCCCAAACACTGCTTGAAAGGTGACACTGGGGCAAAGAAACTTAGGCTCCTTCCACCTGAGCAATATAGGTCCTTCTTCCATATGGGGAAAAACCCACAAACTAAAATAACAACCCAAACCCTAAAAAAACCCCAACCATGTTAGTTACATTGACATGCCTTGTTTGAACGCAGTATCTTGACTCTAACTAGGTTATCTTTTGTGGTTCAGTTTTACATTAGGAGCAGCTGGATGTATCTGAGATGAACTCTGACACCTAGTTTCTGAACATTGTGCTGTAGAATATTCAGATGGTGTAAAAGGTTGTTGTCTATACAGCTGTACACCGGTATGTTTCCAATAACTTTTATAGATCTTGCTGTATTTAATATACATCTAGTAATAGCTCTATGTGTGTAATTGTCTCTGTATGATCAAAATCAATTATTGGACATACTTTTACACTCAGATGCCAAATTAAAATTTACTGTCAAATGTGGGTGAGGTTTCTTTTTCCATTTAATAATGCTGGAACTAAGATTTACCGCTCTGTGTGTAGTTCATATGTTGTAGCTGATTAAAGTATTGCTGTGAGATGCTTATAGGAATTTTCTCATGCTAGTTGGTTTGGCTGTTGTTCAGAGAGCTATTTTCGTAACTTCTTCCAAATTATTTT
Organism: Phoeniculus purpureus; assembly: GCA_028565055.1. NCBI lineage: Eukaryota > Metazoa > Chordata > Aves > Bucerotiformes > Phoeniculidae > Phoeniculus > Phoeniculus purpureus. The sequence continues at coordinate 38,344,263 of JAOXOE010000343.1, forward strand.
GGTAAACTAACAGAACTTAAATATAATAAGCCATTTAGTAAATTTCAGTCCTTTTAAAATCTTGTAGAAAGGCAATCACCACTTGAGTTTTACATAGCAAGAAGTGATATGTATGCAAGAGAATAAGGGCAGTGACTGCTCCTTTTTTAACTTGAATTAAGCTGAGTGACTGGCCACTCTGATTTGCCCTCTTTGGTCAAGGTTCTATTTCTTGTGTTTTAAAGACACTGTTTTTAAGGACCACTTTGTTTTTTCTATCACACTGCTTTCTTGTTTCCTTTGTCTTTTGTAATCTTTGTCGTAATATCCCAACTCCATTTTTATCATCTCCTACTCTGTCCTTTTGGACACTTACTTGACACTAGTCTATTTTTGAGAAAGCATTCAGGAAGCTTCCTGCCATCCTGAATGAACAAAAATCCTGATGAATTATGCTTGATTAAAAAAGTTTAATGTTTAAACTACATATTTCTTGGCTCATGTTATTTAGTAGTTTTGTTACAGATGGTGTTTCAGGTTTTGATTTGAAACAAGATCCATCATTATCTTCTTTTATACTAAATGCTCCCTAAGCTTTCTTGCTTGGCATTGTGGCCATTAGAAGACGTTGCCAGGCTTTTAACTTTCCCACAAACATGTTTTTCCTCAGGTTCTTTTGAATCTTATTTCTTTGTCTGTCATTGAATTTAAATCTTACTTCTGTGTGTGGCTGGAGTGCACCCGTTGAGCATCAAACAGTAACAGTCTTGTCCCCACAGCTCATTTTAGAATATTTGTGTTTTTTTCCCCTCGGGGTACTCAAATTCATTTCTTGCTGACACACTCTTTCCTCCTGCATTTTACACCTGTACTAATTCTTTCATTACAAATTAGACCAGGGATAAATGAAAAGTTTGAGAGAAGAGATTTTGCACGTGTGGCGATACAAAAATAAAACTCCTTCAGATTAGCTTGTACTAGGGAAGGTATATTGATTTGAAGAACCTGAATGTCAAAAATTGGGTAAGGAAGGAAGGGGCATGCACATGGTGGTCACTAGAAACAGTAATAAATACTGGCTTCTGATAAGAAGTCCCTGTTTCTTATCAGGGAGGCACAACATACTTTAACCTTACCTATGTGGAAGAAACTTACATGCTATGTTATACTTACAGAGGTCTTTGTAAAACTTTGCAGTAGTTAGGTAGTGTTGACAGCTACACTTCTCTTAATATGTAGCAATCTGGTGCTTTTGTGTGATAGATTGCCGACTCTTCTAGCAGATAAGTTATTGTTTGTTTGGGTTTCAGGTAATGTTTCAAAAGCTCTTATTTAAAAAGCTGTGCTTTATACATAGCAATAAATTCTATGAAATGGTGTTCACATCACATTCCGACAACTGAAAAGAAATGACTGATGATAAGTACAAATTCCTTAATGAACATTTTCTGGACGAGTTGTGCTTATGTGTCCTTTTTTACGTTGATTAAACCGGGATGTTTTTTCAGCCATTCAGCCAGCTTTGTAGTTCTGTCCATTATTTTTGTTAACTAATGTTCTTTGGATAAGGTGTAATTAGATAGAGTTGGGTTTTTTTAACTTTTTGACTGGTCAGCACACAAATCAAGTTACTGCAGGGTTAACTAGCTACTTACTTGTGTCAAGCAAAACTTCCATAAAAACTTCTTCAGTTAACTCCTGACACCTCTATGAGGATGAATGGATTGAATCTGATAAATCTGGTGACAATCCAGCAGAGCATGTCAGTCTCTGGTACAGGGTCTTCAAATAGCACATTAAAAAGTACAAACTGCCTTAACTACCATTATTGTGCCCAAAAGTGAACTGCGTATCTATTGGGAATAAGTTAGGAAATGAAGCTTTGTCTTAAAATGGCACTATAAAAGCCATTAGTATCCGCCTTGTGAAAGTTGTTTTTAATTTGTATAAAGAGGAAGTAATTGTACTTGTGTCATGTTGATGTTCCAGTCTCTTGCTGTGGATTGTATTCTGTGCTGAAATCTTACTTTTTCTTTCAGTGGAGACTTTATTTAATGGAGAATTCTTTCCTGCTTGAACTTCCCTGTACTGGCAAAAGTATCCTGAACAGTGCCATTTCCAGCTTGGGAAGAATTCCCTGGTGTGTTTTGTGGAGAATGACCACAAGTTCAAATTTGTTTGAACCTATTTCAGACAGTAAGGCAGGAAGGAAGGGTTGTTAAGCTAAAATTGTGACCTAAATGCTTTTCAGTTGTTTTGGGTTTGAAGCTTGGTATCTTGAAAATAGTAATGCATGATTTTGGCTTTGTCAGTCTCTTCTTCCTCTTCGTTTACACTGCTCCATTACAGTTTGCACCTATTGACTAGATTTAAACAATTTTGTTGGAGATTTAGTCACTTTAAGGATAATAATTTACAGATCTGTGAAAAAGAGTGACAGCTGGGGAGACTGTCCTTCTCAGCTCAGCAGCTGCCAAAACCAAACACTGCCCAAATGATGATCAGAAATAAAAAGACCTTTCTTGGACAGCAAGGTCCCTGAGCAAAGCTTTGTTCCTCAGGCTTTCAGGTCTCTCTGTCATGTGTCAGAGGTTGGCTATGATGTTAAAAATTTGAGAGTTGAGGGTTACTCAGTTTGCAGGGGCCCTGCTGTAGGTACATTGTTCAATAGTGCTTGGAGAAAATTTGGTCTGGGCAGCATTCTACCTTCCTCTGAAGGAAGTGGTTGGCAAGGTTATGGTGCAATAAAAACTATTACTACATCCTTGGCAGGTGCTTGGTGGAGGGAATTCTTACACGTGGGGTCTGGCTTTCTAATAAACTGCAGTGGGAAATGTCTTAGGAGAAAGTACCCCCTAAAGAAAGTCTGAAATAGAGGTGCAGCTACAACCCACTAGGACAGTTTGGGGGGAAACTACTGCCCTTAATAATCTGCTACTGCAGAGGAAAATGATGTCTTGGTGAGGAATCTGATGCCAATAGGGCTGGGGACCTGTGCTAGCCCTCTGGCCAGTGGAACAGCTTTGAATAGGAAGAGTGATCTGAATGGCCAAGTTCTTGTTAAATGTTTCCCAGATGTTATGTAATGAATCGGTGATTTGATCGAACCATGCTCATGGTAGTATTTAGATCTTCCTGCAGTGTTCAGAACAGCAGAGAAATCGTGCCCTGCTACTACTAACATTTCAAGGGAACTGTAACAAGGATGAGAGTATGTCCAGAATTTGGTAATTTGTCTTCAGACTAACACCAAAAAATATAAACTGTGGTAAATACTGTTCTATACACAGAAGAAATGCCGTGGTGTAAGAAAAAGATGTTTGCTGTGATGCTGAGCAGATTAGATCTGTCTGTGGATGAAGTGGTCTTGTAACAGCCCTTGGGTTTTACATTAGGCAGGTTGACCGCAGAACTGTCAAACTCTTCTTGAGTTTCCATGTATGAAGATATATAAGGACACTCTGTTTTGCTCAGGTTTTCAAGATTTTTTTTTTAATAGATGATTCTGTCATGACTGTACTTTTAACAGTCCTAATTTTATTAGATTTTTAGTGTTTCTTAACACAAGCTGGAAAGGAAATAAAAAGGTCACTTCTCATCCCTTGTCATGTTTGCAGTCTGTTCTCCTAGAGTGTTTCCTGTCACTCTTTCCTCCGAGTCCTTTGGGGTGAATGGTTTCACCTGCTCTTCCTTCTCATTTTTAGGCACAAAGACATAGAGACAGAGGAATCTCTTTAGCCCATAACCATCCTATTTCAAGGATGCACCTTGTGATCAGTTTTGCTAAAGGAGCTCATCTAACACTTATCTTGCTGCTGTGTCTCTCCTCCTGACCCTTTTCGCACCCTGGTGTGAGAATTATAGGAATTGCCTTTTTTTTTTTTTAAATCCCTTCCATGCTTCTTCCTACAGTAATGTCAAAGTTTGTGTGTAGCTGCCAGTTGCTACTGTTTTATTTCTTAGTGTTTGTTGTTTTCTTCACAGCTTTGAGAGCTCAGGTCATGGATCAGATTTCCGCTGTGTTAGGTATTAAACACAAAATACTGTTGCAGTATTAAGATGCCCCCACTTATTCCCCCAAAACCAAAGCACTGGGAAAACCTCTTGTAACATGAGGAACAGTGAAGCCTTTAAAGACTTTAAAGGCTTATCCTGTGAGAAATGGCAGAAAAGCCATTTAGAGATGTTTATTTCTATTAAAAAGCACTTATATCATGGTAGGTGGCCTCATAATTTTCTTTAAAAATGCAATAAATGTATCAGAAACTTTACTAGATGATCAGTTAACAGTTTATATTATAACTTTCTTTCCAAAATAGAAAAGCTCTTTGTTCCAGCTGACTTCCCTCAACAAGAATCAGAGTCATCTTATTTATTGCTGTGCCTTGGGCATTGAGAAATTGGGATGTATTTCTGAGGAGCACTTGGTGCGAATAAACTATTTTATTTATCTTTGTCCCTATGACCTTATCTCTGTAGGTTTTCAGACTCTGATGACTCCCTTTCTTGTGAACAAAGGAATGTTCCTGTCAAGTACCTTGGGCAACCAGCTAATCAAAACAGTAGCAACATCATCAGGAGATGGTATTGCCCAGAAATCAAGATGCAGATAGTGCACAGACTTCTTACAGGCTTCTTGGCTTTCATTTGGGCCTGCTGTGGCAGTGTTATGTCCAATGCTTAATTTCAATATTTAATCTCCTCTCCTTGTGGAAAAGCTTTTATGCTGCTTAGAATTGCCTGTGTTCCAGAGTTCATAGAATCATTAGGGGTTGGAAGGGACCTCAAAAGATCATCTAATACAATCCCCCTGCCACAGCAGGATCACCTAGAACAAGTTGCAGAGGAACACATCCAGGCAGTTCTTAAACGTCTCCAGTGAAGGAGGCTCCACAACTTCCCTGGGCAGCCCCTTCCAGTGCTCTGTCACCCTCACTGGGAACAAGTTCCTCCTCATATTGATGTGGAACATCCTATGTTTCAGCTTACACCCATTGCCCCTTGTCCTATTACTAGATGACATTGAGAAAAGCCTGGCTCCATCTTCCTGACACCCACCTTCAAATATTTATAGACATTAATGAGGTCACCCCTCAGTCTCCTCCAAGCTAAAGAAACCCAGCTCCCTCAGCCTCTCCTCATAAGGGAGGTGCTCTGCTTCCTTAGGCCCAGTTTCATTATGCTTGTCTTAATCAGTTCTGTGTCCTTCAGGTGTTGTCAGTATTTGCTTTAAACGCAGTAGCTCTTTTGTGTTGCAGTAGAAAAGTGACTGAGTAACTTTTGTGTAAGTTTACCATTGCAGGCATCTTCAGCACATTACTTATGACTTGCACAGTTTAGAAGTAACCTTAGTGCACTCTATAAAAACATTTCAGTTGAGTACCTGGTCTGACACATTTGCCAGAAGGGAAAAGGGTGCCTGGTTATGCAAACTTGTGTTTGTCCTGGCCAAGGAATATTTGTGTAACAACACCCATAAGCAGGACCGCATGTTAAATATTTTGAAGTTTTCTAGGCTTTACTTAAGATACCAGTTGGTGGGAAAAGGATTTTGTGAGTGTTGTTTTCTTTAAAAATCATCCCTGTAGATACATCATGAGTATTTTTAGTTCTGTGTTACTGTGACTGTTGTTTGGAATCGCTCTTGTTAATGCTAAAACTGGAACTATAGTTATTAGCGCTTTTGGTGTGTAACTCCCTTCCCACCCCCAGTATAATTTTGACTTTAAAATGTTTGTCATCTGGTGTGAGGTGGATTTATGGGAGCGCAGAAGTTTTAGTGCCTTTTGGCTGGGTGTTTCTGATGACATCACTGTGATCTAGACACAGTGTGTGACTCTAGTTGGTTCCAGTGTTAAATAGTTTCATAATTATGCTAGTTTTGGCAGTTCACTTGGAACTTTTTCCCATCTCTTTAATGAACATGTTTTACCTCTGGGCTTATGAGACAGCCACATGTTTGAGAAATTAATAGTGTGCTCTTAAAGTTAACGTTGAGCAGAATTGTGCAGATACAGAAAGCTTTTGGACATACATCTGCATAGGAGTGTAGTTCCTATAAGGTCACGGCCGTTGTTATCATCTCCCAATAATCAAAAATACAACACTTGCTTTATAATCTTTCAGTCAATGTTGTGAAAAATAACGTGTTTCTGCTCCAAAAATTGTAATGCTGCTCTAAAAGCTCTTTGGTAAAGTAAGGAAATTAATGCGTGCTCTCTCAGATTAAAAAAAACTTATTAAAGTCTTTGATCAGGTTGAATTCTTCTTAAATGTCAGTATTACTCTGTTTACTTCACGTGGATTGAGTCACACAGATGTATTTCAAAGGTAAATTTTTATGTTGTGTTTTGGCACCAATTTGGAACATGCACAGTTTTGTGTTCATTACATTTAGGTACGACTTGCTCTAAATGGTTGCAACCATTTTCCATCACAACAGATTTGTATCTCAGGGAAACATAAAAAGCTTATTGTATTGACTTTATTGGCAGGTTATGATTTGAGAGTTTTTCCAAAAGTAACACAGTCTAAAGGGTGGAGAACCCTTAGTTTAAAACAAACCCCCCAAACTCCAGTGTGCTAATGTGTATTTCTAACTTTATTAAAAGTGGTGACAGTTTAAACCCATCTTATAGAGAATAGCTAACATTTATAGGTTAAATATGATTAAAACATCATATTTTGCAACAAGTTGTGCTAAGATTCACTGAACACTTCTATACAGATAGAAAAGTTAGACTTGAATGTAGTTGAGAATGATACAGTTAACACTTACGTTCCTGTGCTACTTGGTCTAGGTGATCCTGCTGTGGCAGGGGGATTGGACTAGATGATCTTTTGAGGTCCTTTCCA
>JAOXOE010000343.1:38357551-38417188 GCA_028565055.1 Phoeniculus purpureus
TGTATTATAGAATGCTATCAGGTTAGTCAAGCAGGACTTCCCCTTCATAAATCCGTGCTGACTACTCCTGATAACCTGTTCTTATGTGTCAGATCGCTGTTTCCTGTGGCTCATAAACTTTTCAGAGTTCTTTTCTTGGATGTTTTCAGATTCCTATGATAGCTTTAAAAGGTATGATTCTCTCTTAGTAAGAGTTCACTGAATGTTAGGTTTAAGTCCTGTGATTTCTGGATAAAGGACGATGATACTTGGTTTGTTTATAACATTGATTTTAAAGAGGAACACAAGTTCTTGAAGTAATGACTTCAGTAATAAATGCACGTAGGTTCATGTCTTCCTTATAACTCCTACATATTTTATTTTATAGGTTATGTTCAGAGTTTGATTAGGCGTGTGGTAAACAATGTCAACATTTTGATCAACAACCTTATATTAAAATATGTGGAGGATGATATTGTTCTCTCAGTCAATATTACCTCTGCAGAATGCTATACAGTGGATGAGTTTTGGGATCGAGCGTTTATGGACATCTCTGGTGAGTAGATTTTTGCATGTGTTTTGGGTACCGCAGTGGAGGCCCTCTTACATTCATACAGACAATTGAAAGGCTTACAAAAATAGCTTCTCTTGTGTAATTCCTGACACTTTTCCCTTGTCTCTCATTTTGAAGAGCCAGTAATAATAATACCACCACATACTGGTATGATCACAGATAATTGCATGCATTTTGTAGTCCTCTCAGCTCATAACTGCCATCCTTCTGTGCATTTCATGTTGTGCTTGCTGCTGGCAGTGAGTGCTTAGGCAGTCTGTGTGTTTGTGACTGAGCAGTATCTTAAGGGGTTCTGTTGCAATTGTTTCTGATGATCTTAAAACTCTCTAAACAGGCTGGCTAGAGAGGTGGCAAAATGTGCAGCACTCTAGTGAGCATGGCAAACCAGTTGCAAGACATGCTTCATTTTGCTTCATGTTTTCAAGACCAACTCCCCTCTTATCCCCCAAGTTACTGCTTGATCTTGGTCTTTGAATGTTTTAGTCTATGAATTACGAGATTTCACCCGTGTGTCCCAGGAACAATGAAGCTTGTGAGGGTCTAGAGCACAAGTTGTATGTCGAGTGACTGAGCAAAGTGGGGTTGTTTAGCCTGGAGAAATGGAGCCGAGGGTGGGGAGACCTTACTGCTGTCTGCTACAACTACCTGAAAAGAGGGTGTAGTGAGGTGGTAGTTGGTCTCTTCTCCCAAGTAACAAATTGAAATGGCTTCAGGCTGGGTCATGGGACAGTTAGGTTGGATGTTTAGAAAAATTTCTTCACAAAAGGGTTGTCAAAACACTGAACAGTTTGCCCAGGCAAGTGGTGCATTCAGCATCTCTGAAAGAATTTAAAGGACGTGTAGGTGTAGTGCTGAAGAACACTATTTAGCAGTGACCTGGCAGTGCTGGATTAATGCTTGGACTTGGTTACTTTAAAAGTCTCTTCTAACCAAAATGCTTCTTTGATTCTGTATGCTTACTGATGTCTGATAGAGGTGGAAGTTGGGCACAGTACAGAAAGAGGATAAACCCCTGTAGAATGGGGAATTTAATGGTTTCTTTAGAAGTAGATCCATTTCTTTGTTCTGGCTAAAATAACAGAAATTTACAAAATCTGTCCAATAAGATTCCTACACTAGCTTTGTTTCGTTTGGAAGACTTGAAAGAAAGCTTTGGGGGAAATAAGGAAGATTCTCTGTTCTTGTGCTTGCACGTGAGGCAGTATGCTTGTCTTGTAAACAGGCCTGAGGTGCAGTGAAGGGATGAAAATGTGAATTGGGTGTAATTAACTTGTCATCACTTTCCAGTTATTCAGCTGGAAAAGTCTGTTATTTTTCTGTTTAGTTACATTAGCAAGTATTTTGCTGATGGTTTAAATAATGACCACACAACTATTCCGTAGTAGTTCCTTCTATATAAGAACGCTTATGCATAAATGTGTATTTCTTATAGATTTTTTTTTTAACCTGTACTCTTCTTTCAAAAGCCACCGATCTGGTCCTGAGAAAGATGATCAACTTTTCTGACTGCACTGTATGTCTCGATAAGAGAAATGCTAGCGGTAAAATTGAATTTTACCAAGAACCTCTGCTATATAAATGCTCCTTCAGGACTCGTCTGCATTTTACTTATGATAACCTGAATTCCAAAATGCCATCTATTATTAAAGTAAGTACTCAAAGTAGTTCTGAGATAAAATGATGTGGTTTTATGTGTGTGGTTTTTTCTGTAGGGGTGTTTTGACTGTGATGCTGTTAGTCTTATGTAGAGTAACAGCAGGTAAGGAAGGAAGTATTTCTCTGTAGTATTTTCTACTTCTCCTAAAGTCTTAAAAATATAACATGATTGTAAGGAAAAAAGAGAAAATCTGCAGAAGCTGTGTGTGTTTAGGTACCTGTGATAAGATGGAAAGGATTTTTTACTTTTAGTCTTAGACTCTCATAGATGACAAGACTCTTCAGTGTATTAACACTGTAGTGAACCACTGTAATGGATTAGCAAGCCAAGCTCAGTTCCTAGTGAGCAGACAGGTGGAATATTACTTGTGGACATCTGATACCAGATGAGCTGTTTGCATTTTGTAGTGCAGAAGTAAAATAGGGTGCTTGTAGAAAGACTAAACTACCTTTCACTCCAAGGTTCATCTTTTCTCTCTTGCTCTCTCCAGTACCAGTGATGATTATTCGAGAACTATTTAAAGTAGGACACAAACTTCATACCAGGCTTTTTCTGCAGTGCAAAACTGTCAGATTTGAGATAAATTTTGTTGGATGCTTCTCAAGTGTATAATTTAGTGCTGTCACCCTTGCAGTTGGAGCACTGCAAATGTTTGACTCATGATATGATGTAGGAAGTCCTAAGCTGTTGTGAGCTTAAGGCTGAGAGTTAATTACTAATCATGTCCAATTTGTCAAATGCCCCTATTTCTTGTATGTGCCGTGCAGCCGTGTATTCGGGCAAATTTGGAGATTTGTGGATATAGTAAGGGCCACAGGAGCATTTATCCAGATAAGTACTAAGCTGCTGTTTTTCAGTTACAGAATGAAAGTAGTGCATGTGGGGGGAGGCAGCAAAACACACATAAAACAATGAGAGTTTCAAGCTTTTATTGCTTTCCTTTTTGAAATTGTCATGGCATGAGACAGCTGTGAAACAGATGAGGTGATTTTCACTGGGGATGTCAGACCTGCCTCATCCTATTTGCAACAGCACTGACATTTGACGTGTCAGTCATCTAAGTCAACTTGTGATGTTGCCACAACACTAACTGGGCAAAAGGACATAAATAACATTCTACCAGTTTTAGTGAGATGAGTCAAAATACTGAAAGGCAGCTGAGTTTACCAGAAACCTTTTTAAAATCACACAAGGGGCAGATACCGCAGTGGAGGACAGGAAGACTAGATACCTAGTTTCTTTCCTTACTAACCTTAAGATACTTTCTTCTTATCTTTCTGATAGGTTATCTGCACAGAAAAGTTTTAATATTCGGTACAACTAATGCAACGGCTTTCTTATTTTACTTGTATAAATTTGTTAGTGAAGTAGTCTTGGTATGTTGTCATATTTTTATATAAATATTACTACTGTATTTTTATCTGCCCATGGGTGTGCAGTGCTGCTTACAAAGTAATTTTTCATGTTTCTTGAATTTGACTGCAGTAAGGACAACACTGGTGTGTAGTTACTTTCTGTTTCCAGTACTTTCAGCTGCAATGTTGAGAAACTGGACCTGGAGCTAGAAATATGGATAATCCTACAGACAGTGATTTTATTTTAAGGAACTGTACCTTTCTTAGCAAGTCTCCTGTTTTTAGAACATGATCATGTGTTCAAAAAATAAAAGCTAAACTAGTGAATAAAAGAGCTGAAATACTTAGAAAGGATAAATTTTCATGCTAGTAAATACAGTCCTTCCAAGCTTGCTCTCATTTAGAGAAAACTGCTTAATTGCATGTTTGAACTGGAATATGCAGAGAAGCAGGTTTTCTGCACTTCATTTAGAATGAATCATCCCTCCCCAGCTACTTGCAACAATGTTGGGAGTGAGAAGGAATCAAAATGAAATTATTTAATGTTTTAAATAGTTTTAAAAACTATTATATCTAGGTTTTCTTTAGCATGCAAAGGTTTTTATGAAACTCTCTAATGCAAATAAATGTTTAATCAGATGCATCGATGTGACTGATGTTGAAATTTCTTGTTGCTGAAATGCGTAAATAAACAAATGATATTTAAAATAAATAAATATGCAAAACAAACAATATTTGGCTTTGCAACCTGAAGATCTTTTGGGTAGCAACCCAACAACTGTGTGTTATTGACAGTCACTGTATAGATCTTTTTGCTTTGTGTTATAATGCAGCTTTTGCTTTTAGAAATTAGAATGCACGTGAACAAAGGAGGATGCAGTGGTGTGGTTTCACAGTTGGCTTTGGTGATCTTGCATGGTGACAGGACCTTATAATAATTGTCTTTTGTTCTCTTCCATGGTATAGATTCACACATTAGTTGAAAGTTTGAAACTTTCCATCTCTGATCAGCAGCTTCCTATGTTTATACGTATAATGCAGCTTGGGATTGCTCTTTATTATGGAGAAATAGGCAACTTCAAAGATGGGGAAAGTGAAGATTTGATTTGCCATGCTAAAGATACATTGGGAAATATCTCAGGTAAATACAATTTTTAATTTTTAAAACAGAATGTTAAAATAGTTCTTCATTCTTTACAAATACAAAATGGCTGTAGATAATAACTGCAAGATTAGTTAGATAGGTTATCTGCACAGAAAAGTTTTAATATTGATAATGTTTTATTAATGGGCTCTGAAAAAAATGGTGTTGAAGAATTCACTTTTAATTTTCATAATGTCTTTTTACATGTTGTTGTATTTCAGAGAATTTTAAGTAACAGGTCAGACATTAGGCTAAGGTTGCAATGACAAGAACTACAAAAGAGGAAATCTGTAATTTCCTATGCAATTTTTGTTCAACTAGACTGTGCTCAAGAATTGTCATTGTACTTAATTATATCATGTCTGTTTGACAGAATTATCTCCTTCACAATACAAACCAGATGGTGACTGTTGGGTGGCCAAGCCAGAGCTGTAGAAACAATTCTGAAAGTCCATTTCTGAATTTCACTACAAAATTTCACTACAAAATACTTTACCACAACAGGCAATAACTGTTACCAGCTGTTCCCCTTCACATCATTCTTACTTGTTTCCTGCTCTGTTTAGTGTATGTAGGCATAGCACAGGCACATACATTCACATAAATAAAACCTTTAAGTATCTAATAGGTTTGTTTTCTAAGCAGCTTACCCATAGCATCAGTTTGAGAGTTTACCTTTTAGTTCCAACTTCATAGTGTATCTGTGTCTGAAAAGGAAGAAAAGCCCTGCATTTTCTTAACACTTCATGGTGCATTTGTCATCCAAATTCCCAACCACAGACTTGAACTTTTCTGAGGAAATTTCAAATGTGCTACTACTTTCAGGAAAAAAGGTGCTATCAAGTACAATAATAAGTGACATGTATTATCTTCAGAGTTGTATTAGGCATAATTTTTTCCCAGACTACCACTTCATGACATCCAAGACTGATTCTACTGGAATTGTGCCTAAATTCTTTACAGTTTAATAATGTACAGAACTCCTGTATAGATTATATTTTTGTAACTTTCTGAAAGGGTTCTGAAAATTCATTACACTTAAGTATTTATTAGTAATCACTCCTTATCTTTTCAGTTTGAAGTATGTACTGGGTTCAATTATCACTAATTCTTAGTCTCTTTGATGTAGCTTACTTTTATGATGTCATTAAAATAATAAAAGCAGCCACTTATCCATGTCTAAGAACAACAGCAGTTTGTTTTTACATACCAAAACCTAAGAGCAAAACCTTGAGGGACAGTCAACATGGCTTCACCAAGGGGAAGTCATGCTTGACCGACCTGATAGCCTGCTATGAGGACATAACCAGGTGGATAGATGATGGCAGGGTGGTGGATGTGGTCTATCTTGACTTCAGTAAGGCATTTGACACACTCTCACATAGTATCCTTGCAGCCAAACTGAGGCAGTGTGGTCTAGATGATCGGGTAGCAAGGTGGATTGTGAGTTGGCTGCAGGATAGGAGCCAGAGTGGTGGTCAATGGGACAGTCTAGTTGGAGGCCTGTACCTAGTGGAGTCCACCAGGGGTCAGTACTGGGACCAGTCCTGTTCAATCTATTCATTAATGACTTGGATGGGGGATTAGGGTGTGCTGTCAGCAAGTTTGCTGATGACACAAACCTGGGAGGAGTGGCTGACAACCCAGCAGACTGTGCTGCCTTTCAGCAGGACATGGACAGGGAGGAATTTGATGAAATTTAACAAGTGCAAGTATAGAGTCTTGCATCTGGGCAAGAACAACCCCAGGTACCAGTATGTGTTGGGTACTGACCTGATGGAGAGCAGTGTAGGAGAAAGGGACCTGGGGGTCCAAGAAGGCAAACAGCATCCTGGGATGGATCAGAAGAGAGGTGGTTTGCAGATCAAGAGAGGTTCTCCTCCCACTCTACTCTGCCCTGGTGAGATTGCATCTGGAATATTGTGTCTCGGCCCCTCAGTTCAAGAAGGACACAGAACTGCTGGAGAGAGTCCAGTGCAAAGCCACAAAGATGATGGAGTAAAACACCTCCCTTATGAGGAAAGGCTGAGGGAGCTGAGTCTCTAAAGCTTGGAGGAGACTGAGGGGTGACCTCATTGATGTTTATAAATATGTGAAGGGTGGGTGTCAGGGTGTTGGAGCCAGGCTCTTCTCAATGTCAGCCAATGATAGGACAAGGGGCAATGGATCTGAGCTGGAACAAAGGAAGTTCCACATAAATATGAGAAGGAACTTCTTCACAGTGAGGGTGACAGGGTGCTGGAATGGACTGCACAGGGGAGTTGTGGAGTCTCCTTCTCTGGAGACATTTAAAAGCCTCCTGGATGTGTTCCTGTGCGACTTGATCTAGGTGATCCTGCTGTGTTGGGGGGATTGGACTAGATGATCTTCTGAGGTCCTTTCCAATCTGTAATATTTGGTGATTCTGTGAGATTTGGCAGTTCGATAGTTGGTGTCATGAGGTTTGTTTTAGAATCATACCATCATTCAGGTTGGAAAATACCTTTAGATATCATAGGGTTTGACCATTAATCTGCTCTGCTGAGGCCACCACTAAACCATGTATCTAAGCTTTGTATTAACATGAGTTTTAAACACTTAAAGGATTCAACCCCCTCCCTGGATAGCCTGATCCAGGGCCTGATGACCCTTTCAGTTAAGCAGTATTACCTGATGTCTAACCGGAACTTGCCTTGGCACAATTTGAGGCCATTCCTCTTGTCCTATCACTCATTACTTGTGAGAAAAGATCAACCCCCACCTCTCTACAACCTGCTTTCAGATACTTACAGAGTCATTAGGATTGGAAGGGACCTCAAAAGATCATCCAGTCCAACCCCCCTGCCAGAGCAGGATCACCTAGACCAAGTTGTACAGGAACATATCCAGGCGGGTTAGACAGTGATAAGTCTCCCCTCAGCCTCCTTCAGGCTAAATAGCCTCAGCTCCTCAGTTGATCCTCACAAAGCTTGTTCTCCAGACCCTTCGCCGACTTTGTTGCCCAAGTAAAGGCTGCTCAAATTCTGCTAATGCAAAAGCATTCAAAATACACAGCTAAAAATTACAAATCAGAAGTACAGATTAGAACGAGCTTTAGTTTCATGTGTAAAAATCACTTAATGACATTCTTATAAAGGAATTTACATTACATTTATGCTTTCAAGTCTTTAGAGGATGTCATGTGTTGTTGCAAAGCTTGTTGATTACATCATGGTTGTAATTTTAATTTAGTGAGAGGATAGCTGTGTCTTCCTCTTTTTCTGTGCTCTATCTCATGGTTTATTGCTCTCAGCACTACAGTCTAGCTGCTTTTCTATCTTACTAATATTTTTGAAATCATTAAAATAAGTTGGCATGTTTCACTGTTGTCTTTGTGCAGAATTTTACAGCTGTGATCAAACGTTATACATGACCCAGGTCCTACACCTCTGCTTTTTCTTCTCTTTTAGCAGCCCTTTCACTATTTCTTCTGCAGCAGTCTAGGCTAGTCATGCTCCATGTCAGTTATCTTTCTATCTCTAACAGTCCTGTCTCTTGCCTTTTCCCAAGACTTTTTGTGCGCATCTTCGGTACTTCCTGTGGTTTGAGGTCTTCGTTTGGATCAAAATCTGACTTCTGGTGCTATTTTGTAAAGAGAGCTGGAAGAAAGTTTATTAAAATAATGAATTTAATACGCAATGAAAGTAAAATGATGATAATAAAAATTAGGGAATTCTCTGTTCTCAGTGGTGTCAAACAGGGTAAGGGATAATGGATGCAAGCTTGAACACAGGAAGTTTCACCTCAGTATAAGGAAAAACTACAGTAAAGGTTATTAAATACTGGAAAAGGCTGCCTAGGGAGGTTGTGGAGTCCACTTCTCTGGGCGTGTTTCATGCCTGTCTGGTTGCAGTTTTGTGTAATTTGATTTGGGCTTTTTGAGTGGTTCTGCTTTTCAGTAGTTTGTGTCCTGCTTGAGCAGGAGGGTTGGACCTGATGGCCTTTGAAGGCCCCTTCCAACCCTAATAAGCTGTGTGAAAAAAAAACAGATTTTAGAAGATGATTTGTGGAACACTGCATGAGATACATTTCACACACTCTAATTGCTAGTGTAATACATTAATTTTCAAATAGGGTTGATTTGATATTTGACCTTTTTGTTTTAAAAGGTGCAGAAGATGAAGCAAGCACAGTAATGCAGTATCCTGCACAGTATATTAATCAAGATCCTTATTTACATCAAGTTGGTGACCAACAACAAGGATGGGTTTCTTGGGCTTGGTCTTTTGTTCCAGCTATTGTGAGCTATGATGATGAAGAGAATGATTCTAGTGGAACTGATGATGGAATGTTACACCAGCAGAAATCTCAATCCCTCAAAGATCCTATTATTTCAATCGGATTTTACTGTACAAAGGCAACAGTGACTTTTAAGGTTAGTATTTCTCTGGGTAATACATAATTTATTTGGCCTGTTGAGAAAGTGTGTAAAGACTCAGTACTTCTGCACCATTTGATTTGAGGCAGGGCATACTACTTCGGTTAATACAGTGAATGTGGAACATCCCTCTCACATTCCTCTCACCTCCTTTCAGGTTTCTTCTCAACCTTCATTTCTTCAGATTAAATAGCCTCAGTTGCTCCTCACAAAGCTTGTTCTCCAGACCCTGCATCATCCTGGTTGCCCTTCTCTAGCTTATTCCAGCACCTCAGTGTCCTTCTATTGAGGTGCCCAGAACAAAACCCAGTACTCAAGGTGTGGCCTCACCAGTGGCAAGTACAGGGGGCCAATCACTTCTCTACTGTTGCTGGCTACATTTTCTGAAACAAGCCAAGATGCTATTGGCCTTGTTGGTGACCTGAGCACACTGCTGGCTCATATGTAGCCAATCATTAATCCGTATCCCCAGGTCCTTTTCAGCCAGGCATCTTTCCAAGCCTGTAATGTTGCACTGGGTTGTTGTGACCCCAGGTGCAGGATCTGGCACTTGGCCTTGTGGAGGCTCATACCATTGGTCTTGACCCATTGATTATTTTACACTTAGTACCATCAGTAGTTCCCTGTCTCTTGCCTACCCATTTGACTTGGTACCTCTGCACAAGAGAGTGTTTTGAGGGTCTTCATGGCTACTTACCCGTAAGTGCCTTTCTTTGGTGGTGTAGTAGAGCATTTAGTTGCTCAGGAACTGTCAGAAAGAACAAGACAAGCGATGTTGGGCTCTGCAGGCATTCTGTGGGGAACTTAACGTTTTATGCCTTTAGTCTCCTGGCAAATTTGATTACAAACCTTGGCGACATAAAGCATCAACAAACATTCATTCATTCATACACTTTTTGTCAGTCTGCTTCAGCCTTCGTTTAAAAAGACCAATCAACAGACCAGGCTAAAAGTTAGTAATGGAAAGTTTTGTCTTCTCCATTAATTAGATCCCTGGGACAGCACTTAAAAAAAGCCCGAACAAACAAGCTTGTTTCAAAATTTCTCATAATGACAAATCTTATAAAAATTCTCATTTGTTATGGCCTTGCGTCTTCTTTTGTGCTTTGTTGTACAATATCAATTTTGTTTGCTCTTTCCTCACATTACAAAACTAATGGAAAATAGCGAGAGCTCCTTATTTTAATATGATGGTGCTTTCCTAATGTTTCTTTGGCAAATTTACACATTTACTATTAGGAAGTGATAAAAATGACTTAAAGTGCAACGTCTTCCATTCTAGAAATTTTAACAGTGAAATGATGTATGATGCTAATACTGTGACAGTTGGGACGAAACCAGAATTCATTGTTCTGCTTGCATGCTCAGAATATATGGAATTAATTTGTGGTTCATATTTTGGTTCAGAAACCAGGGCAAGTTTCTGCATTAGCATTCTGAACAGTTGATATCATTCCAGCTAAAAATCATGCCAAATTAAATGTAGCATTTTCTAATGATGGTGAAAAAGATTCTTGTAATGTCCAAGTTCTTTTAATCAATTAATTGCTTTCCCCCACAATAATTGCACACAGCTGAAGGGGGATCCGTGACTTTTTTTCATCCAATTTTCTAGGACATTTGGATTAGAAAATTTTAGTTTGAAACAACATCCATGTGTGGTCACATAATGAGAGCTTGCGAATACTTCTATACAACAGTTAGAAATTAAACTATTTAAGCACCTCAATATAAACAAACAGAAGTATTTTAAGATGCAATACCTAACACCCTCATTATTTTTGACTCTTTTATCCATTTTCTTAGCTGCAGATCTTATTTTTTTTAATCTGAGTGATTTAATATTTTCTAGTTTAAATCTTAAATCTTGCAAGAAATATACAATCGTGTGTCTCAATTGCCATGAAACAAAAATGAATTTGGTTGTGATAAGACTATTTCTTTAAAGCTGTCATGCTGTTGAGTTATTTGCCGTGAAGGAATAATGAATTTATGGATTTTTACAGCCATGTATATGCTAATTTGATATTACATTAATAATGCAGCTGTATATCTACTTCATACTTCCGTATAGTTTTGTTGAATAACTGAAAACACTGTGGAGGATTTAAAACTTTGTGTTAAGGCAGACTTAAACCAGAAGTTGAATATGAGCAGTTCTGATATATATTCTGTTTTATAGCTGTTTAACTGCTCCTGTGTCTAGCATGTTAATAGGTTTTGGCCCATAGTTTGATTTCTCTCCATTAGTCCTGTATATTAATGTTAGTGCTGTATAATACTAATATTGATTTATATAAGGTATTTTCCCTGTTGTTTTGTAGCTCACTGAAATGCAAGCTGAAAGTAGTTATTACAGCCCTCAGAAAGTAAAATCCAAAGAAGTTATATGCTGGGAGCAAGAAGGAACCACAATTGAGGTAACTTGCCATGGACAGGGTTTTTTTATTCGTTATAAATAATGTGGCAAGTTGTAAGAAATAAAATATGTTGAATGTTTTGAATTCTGCTGTATTGGATGTATTTATTGTAATAATCACTAAGATAGAAATACTAAAAATTTCTAGTTCTGTGGTGATCTGACACTAATACCTTCCTTCTAAGGGCCCTTTCTCTTAATGACTTGCTATTTATTAAAGCTCTAGATATTTAACCCTTAAGATATTTCAGTTCACTTGTCTCCTTCTATTCTGTTTCTCATGGAGTTGAATTGTTCAAATTACCACTTCTATTTTTGTCACTAGGTCCTTATGAAAGGTGAACTTTTCTTTGATTGCCAAATAGGTTTTGTTGGTTGCCAAGCTATGTGCCTTAAAGGAATTATGGGAATTAAAGACTTTGAAGAGAATATGAACAGGAGCGATGAAGTGAGTATATTAAAGTATTGGTGGCTTGCTGAATAAGCAGTTCTGTTATGCTCTATTTAAATATTTGATTGCAAGAGTTGGAAAAGCTGCTGTTAACAATTGTGATTGAAGTTTTTTGACTGTCACTGGAATATAGAATTCAATGCTTTTTCCTTTGAGTTGGGGGAAAAAAAAGTCTTAAGTGTAAAGCTGTAAAACATAAGTTTTTTAACAGCCCCGGTACCCCCCGTTATGTGTGTCTGCACACTTTGATCTTGCATTAAGAAGATAAAACAATTGTAAACCTCACAAGGATACATGGGTCCAGTTCCTGAGCTCTTGGATAGCAAGTTCTCGAGTCTCTTTGGATAGCATTCTATCCCTCAGGTGAGTCTTCTGCACCACTGAGTGTGGTGTCATCTGCAAGCTTGCTGAGGGTGCACTGAGTTCCACTGTCTGTGGCATTGATGAAGATGTTAAACAGCACTGGTCCCACTGTGGTTCCCAAAGGGACACCACCTGTCACCAGTCCTCATCTGGACATTGATCAGTATCCTTCTGATATAACTGTACAAACAACTCTGTATTCACTGAACCGTCCACCTATCATAGCCTTCCAGTTTAGAGAGAAGGATGTTGTAAAGCTGTGTCAAAGGCTTACAGACATTCATAGCTCTTCCCCTGCCCACCCATGTAGACTGTTTTTTATAGAAATGTACTAGATTGGTCAGGAAGGACTTGCCCTTGGTGAAGCCACATTCTTCAGAATCACCTCCCTGTCCTCCATATGCCTTAGAGCATCTAGGAGGACCTGTTCCATGATCTTCCCAGATAGAGGTGGCTGAAGTATCATCTTAATTAGAGAGCAATTGTATAATCTTCTGTGACAGGTATGATTGAACAGTTTCTTGTAGTTGTCCTGTGGGAGCAGCACGTTTGGCAGCCATCTTAGCTGGTTGGGTACGAACACATGCAGCACAGAAAAAAACCAAGTAATTAGAGATCCTTCTACAGCTGTAGAGTACAATATTGTTGGGATATAGGGCTGTGGTGGGACACACTGCATGACTGCTGTGCTGCAGTGAATAGACTTGGGCTTTTCCAAAAGACAGGCTGGGGAGGCAAGGATGAGTCAACTGTAAAAGATGCTGTACTGCTCTCTTTAAATGGAAAAGATGTAGTTGCTGATTTAAGCACATTTGATGGCCTTGTCTACAGCAGCTATGAGACTGTAAGCTGTACAATTGTGAGATGTGAATTTTGGATTAGGATGAGTGAGCAAATGCATTTCCTGTAGGTTGGTCTGAAACATTTGGAGTTTTGTTCTTTTTCATTTTTCTGCTACACTCTAGTGTCTGAGTTTAAGAAAATCTCTGCTTTTCTGAGAGTGATGGTGATGTTGATTTTCCTCTCATTACCTTTTTATGTACTGCTTTAGCTTGGACTTTCATAAACATTCCAGTTTTGTTGTGTGTGATTGACAATAGATAGTTGCACAAAATCATTCTCATGTAACCTTTTTAGAAGAATGGAAATGTGTTGATTTTGGAAGGATAGACTGGCATATGGAGAAGGTGTGTGGAAATCTAAACAGATAAAGAGTGGTAAGGTAGCAGGTAGATCTTGCTTTGAAGTGACTGCTTATCATTAAGAGAATAGATAAAGCATCTGAAAGATGTTGGTCAGTTAGAGAACTGGACTATGTAGTGACAAGATCGTGAAGAGTTAAGAGGCAGAATGCAGAGCGGACTGATCTGAGGTTATTTTCCATTGAAAATTGTATGTTCTGTATCATGGACTGGATAATATTCTGTAGCTCGGGTTTTTTTTATTAATTTGAAAATAGAAAGTGACCAGGAGCTTCAGTGTTATTGAAACAAAGTTATTTTAATTGCCTTCATTCATAATAAAATATGCTGTCAGAGTGTCGTTAGTGTGCTGTGACAGAACTGAAACTGCTCTGTTAACATTACTGTATTTTTTTCCTGCCTTATTTCCTCCTGCTACCTCATGAAGGAGGCCTACTTCTTCAATTGTGGAGAAAATCTGAGTGCAAAAGGAATGACATACCTTACCAATTCGCTGTTTGATTACAGAAGTCCAGAAAATAATGGTATTCGTGCAGAATTTATATTGGATGCAGCTCATCATAAGGTCAGAGAACTACATTTTTCTTAAACAGAAATTGTTTAGACTTTTCTTTTTTTTAGATCTGTGTACCATTAAAGTAATGAAAATCACTCCTCTGCCATGCTTAACTGAATCTTGCTTTGCAGATGGTAAAAACCAAAGAGTAAACCTGTTTGTGTTTAAAAACAAGTTTAAAAAAAAAAATACAGAAGAGCTCAAGGGGAGCTCAAACTCCCCTTCTGCCCCAAAAGCTGAGGTAATGCCTTCATTTCAAAAAGCACTAACTGTAGAACACCTGCAGAGAAAAATGGAGATGTGAGAGCGTGCTAGGGAAAGGTCAAGCAGATATTTCTTAAGCCCGGACTATCGGTAGTTTGTGGTCCAAACTAAGAAGTGCTCCCTTCGAAACCAAATCCCAGGCAATGTTAATTTTACTCTGTGTGCTGTTTGTCTGCTTAGAGGAAATCCTGCTATATCTGCCTTTGTTGGAAATAATTTTCAATCATAGGTAGCCTCTGTTGTAAATTGTGCAGTAAAACTTTATTCCTGGGTTGCCTGCAGTTATTAAAGACTAGATGCAGTGACCAAGGTGGTCCCTTGCAGATGCGTTCATAGGTGGAGTTCTGTGCTCTGTGTTATGGTACAGATAAGCCATTAACAATTTTGAATAAATCTCGTTTCTGTTAAAGTTAAAATTTTACTATATACACTTTTTAAATGCTACCCATGAAGTCTAACCCTGAAGAATCTCATAAAAATTCAATTGATTAGTGAAATCAGAAGTGCTTGTACATATTCAAATATTTCCCATAGTGTGTTTTGGTCATAAGTTTTGCTTTCCTTGGCCTCTCTTCAATGCTTTTATGGTTTGCCTATTTTTTGGCAAGAGGGGAAGCAAACTTATTGTATAATGATGGATTGTATTATGTATAAATCCCAATCATGGCATGAAGTCTTAACAAGTTTCCTACTGTTTAAAGCTAAACCCACACTATTGCTTAAGTAAAAGAGTCTGAATGAGTTTCAGTTTTCAGTGTGTTTAATTACACAGATCTGTTGGATGCAAGAGGTTGAGTGAGGAATATTTACTCCATTAAAGCTACTAATTAACTACACATTATTGATGGACTAGTCAGCATGTCCACTGGAATTATGGATGTGCCTTTGTGTGGCCCCAAATAGAAGTTACATTACCTATCGGCAAGGTGAATTCTTTGGGATAACCTCTGTCCTTTGTTTTGATAAGCCTTTCCTTGTGTTGATGCACAAATCCAAACACGAGTATATCTCTCTCATACCAGCCTATCAGTTGGTAATCTCAAGATTCTTTCCTTATACAACATTTTCTTTGTTTGCTTTGCTTTGTTGGTAGGAGACTTACACAGAGATAGCTGGAATGCAGAGGTTTGGGGCCTTCTACATGGATTACTTGTACACAATGGAAAGCATCAGTGGCAAAGGTACCCTTTTTTCTTTGTTTACCCTGTTAAATAATAGAAACAAAGACTTCTCATTCCCAGCTGGTCCTTGACCAACTGTCCTCTAACTTACCTTAGATTTAACATCAGGTTCATCATTAAAATCATTTAATCTTCATTGGTTTCTTTGAGATTATGTGTTTTGATTAGCTGTTGATTGTTGGTGCTCTTCCTTTAGTTTTCTGTGTAAGTAATCACAACAATTTTTATAGCTGGTAACTACCAAATAGAAAATGAACAAATAGTTGAAAATTATTTATATTAGAATGATGGTACAAATACCTCAGGATTTGAAAATCAGTATAAATTTAGCTGCATTTTTTTAATGTGATGTTTATATGGAAGCATTTGTATTAAAAATTTACACTTTATTTTTTGTTTAGGCATTAAATGCTTTTAGTTACAATCAGTGCCTGCCACCTTCCTCAAAAGAAGCCCTAAACTAGCTTAAGTTACAGGAGGCAGTTACTGTGCTTATAAAACTTTTATCTGTCAAGGCAATTTTGATTTGACACATTCTTTGCACCTTTAACCTTTCCTGAAGCATACAATTACTGATTAAACCACAAGTGCTTCCTGGATAACATTAACTTTAGGAGTTTCATCTGTCACTTACAGAAGCTCATTAATCACTTTTAGTATTTTGAATGGAAAAAAGTCATGCACAGTGGGCTTGTTTTGAAATTCTGCCTGTCCGTCCTTCAGACTTTATGGTACTATTTTTTTTTATTGTATTTCCATGCAAGAGAGTAATTTCCCTGAAACATTGTGTGGCCTGTCAGTGCCCTGATCACTGATTTGCATGACCTGTAGACCTATGTGGGGCAGATTTTTGAAGTTCTGCTTTGTTTGTAACCTGTCTATGCCAGTGGCAAGTTTATTTTGCAGCCCTCTATTTGGAATTGTCAGATTTTCATGTAGTATTGGGTCATAGTTCGTAGAATCATCATGGCTGGAAAGGATCTGCAGGATCATCAAGTCCAGCCCTCATCCCAACAGCTCTCTAACCTCCAGACCATGGCCTCGAGTGCACTACTTGTTTTTTAAACACCTTCAGGGATGGTGACTCCACCACCTCCCTGGGCAGCCTGTTTCAGTGCCCAGCCACTCTCTCAGTAAAGAACTTCTTCCTAATATCCAGTGTAGACCTCCCCTGACACAACTTGAGGCCGTTTCCCCTCATCTTACCACCAGCCTCGCTTCAACCTCCTTTTAGGTTGTAGAGAACAATAAGGTCTCCTAGGCCTCCTCTTCTCCAGAATAAATAACCCCAGTTCCCTCCGCTGTTCTTTGTAGGGCATATAATATATAGTTCTCTATAGGTGTGGTTAGTCTGTTACTGTACCAGAAAGACAGGAAGTTATTAGGTTTATAAAAGGAAATAGGTTGATTTTCATCCAGGTAGATGGGTGAGAAGAGAACAGGGTGGGACCTATCTTGCATTGAGTAGGTGTACAAGGTGTGCAGTGGGTAAGATTGCATTGTATTCAATTTGTGTTGTTGTATTTTCTGTATATTTGTAAGTAAATTGTTTGATGTCAGTTTGTTGTTGTTTATAAAACTTCTTGTAGTTTCTGGAACTCAGCAAGAACTTTCTTCCATGAAGAGTGAAGATTTTGGAAATGCTCAGGAGATGTCTACGAAAAGCCTCATTGTGGGTCCACTCAACCTGCGGCTGGATAGCAGCGCAGTACACCGGATCATGAAAATGGTCGTTTGTGCTCTGGAACATGAGTACGAGCCATACAGCAGAGCTAAGCCAGGTTTGCTGCCGTTGCGTGTATGCAAATATACAGAATTAAACCAGACCCCGTTCAGGGCTCTTGGAGGTGCACTTCCCAAATAGTTAAGCTCCAAATCTGTCAAGGGGATTTTATGAGTCCAAAGAACAAAATTTAAAGTAAAGGTAAAATTAATTGTGTTATCCCCATCAGTGTTGGTTGAACATCCGAGATAATTTCAGACACTTTGGAGGCCAACTTTTAATCACAAGCCTCTTGTGAGTAAGGAGGGCTTATTTCATTGACAACTCTAGCCTCATTTATTAGCTAATTAGCTGAATTAGATACTAAAAGAGCTTAATTTATTAATGTATAATATATAATAGTGTATAGTTTGAAATAATAGTTATACAGGATAAAAACACATGGAAACAAGCTATGCTAAACTGTTAATGAATTTCTGAGAACTGTACAGATTTCAAATTAAGGAAAATCCAGTTATGTTTACATTTAACCTTGGAATTAGTGTGAACTAGAATTATTAACTACGAAAGAAGTGGGAAAGTGTTCAGTGTTTTGCTAGTCCCTACCCATTACTGAAACAGCAGCCGTAGGAGATGTTCTATATATTTTAGTCAAACATATGTAATCTTGATTTCTTGTAGATACCGTGGATGGAAGTAGAACTATGCCGAGCTCAGAAGAAGTAGCGGCATTGGAGGAATACATTCCCACTCGACTTACAACATTCACTGTTCTTAAGTGTACTATTATAATTCCTGTGGCAGAATTCAATTTACTAGACCACTTGATGCCCATAATCATGGGTGAGAAGGTATATATGTACAGATACTTATTCATTTATTTTATCAACATGTGTTATTTCATATAAAATTCCTCACTGAACTTCTATTCCCCAAGCTGGATGGATTGCTGAATTGCAAATCAGTCTGCCCTTGAGCCTTACATTGAGATTCCTGGGACAAGAGTAATCTGGATTGGAATGGACTCCTGTAGATGACCTTTAGGCTTTGAAAGTTCCGCTCAAAGCAAGCGGAGGCAGAAAATATGGCTGCAAGGCTTATCCAGTGAAGTGCTAAATTTGCTTCAAGGATAGAGATTGCATAAAGAGCTTTTTGATAAACCTGCTTGGAATAGTCTGTTTCAGCTTCTGTCCTGTGCTTCTTACCACATGTGAGGGGTCACAGTACATCTTTTGCAAGAATCTGGCTCCTTCTTCTCTGTACTCTTCCAGTAGGCAGCTGTAGGCTCTCCCTTTGGCCTTTTCTGTGCTGAATGGCTCCAGCTGTCTATCTCTCCTGAGAGAAAGCTTATGTGTTTGAAACCCCTGACACTTTGGTGCCCTCCAACAAACTTATTTTGGTATGTCCCTGTGTTTCTTATATGGGATACAGCATTTCATTTAGTGGACACTATGAAAGATTCAATCCAATGTGTAAAATTGCAGTATTTACTTGTTTTGCATGGCATCTTCCTTTGCTGAGCTGCCTGGTGTGACTGAATACATAATAATCTGTGGCAGTGTAAAGGTTAGATCAGCATGGGTTACAGATGACGTTAGATCTTTGAAGTGATAAAAACATAAACAAATACTTGGTAGAACAAAATATTTATTGCACTGCATATTCTTGTGGTGGTTTGACCTTGGCTGGCTGCCGGGTGCTCACCCAGCTGATCTTTCACTCCCCCCGCTCAACAGTACAGGGGAAGACAGCAGGATTGGTTGAGATGATGAAGGGGAGATCACTTACTAGTTATGAGCATGACAGGCTTGACTTGGGAACAATTAATTTAATGCCAATTAAGATAGATGCAGATAGTGAGAAACAAAGACAGGAATCAAAATAACATCTTTCCCACATTCCACCTTTTTCTCAGGCCTAACTTCACTCCTTCATTCTCTGAGTCTCCTACTCTTCAACACAGGAGGATAGGGAATGGAGGGTTCTAGTCAGTCTGTAACAGCGGTCTCTGCCATTCTCTTTTTTCATGATTTTCTTCTGCCCCAGTGAGTCTTTCCCACAGGATTCAGCCCTTGAGGAAGAATTTGCTCCATCGTGGGCTCTCCACAAGGCTGCCATGTCCTTTAGGCCCTATCCACCTGCTCCAGTATGGGAGCTTCCATGGGCTGCACTTTGTCTTCCTGCTTTGCTGGAGTTGCTTCCACAGGCTGCAGGGAAGTCTCTGCTCTGGAGCACCGTCACCTCCCTGTCCTTCTCTGATCTTGCTGTTCACACTGCTGTTTCTCAATTTTTTTTTTTCCTGAGATACTCCTGGTTTATGTGCAGTTATTTCTCTTCCCTAAATGTTTCCCCAGAGGTGTCCTCAGCTTAGCTGGTCGGCTCAGATGTGTCTTGCAATGAGGCCGTTGCAGCACTGGCTGGAACTGACTAGAAACAACTTTGCCTGGCACGGGACAGCCCTGGGTTTTCCCTCACAGAAGCCAACCTTGCAGCTGCCCATTACCAGCACTTGGACACCAGGACAATTTTGAAAAGATTTGGGAGTTCATATTATAATAACCATAAGACTATGGTGTCTGTGCACAGTTGATTACACGTAGGTCTGGCTGCATGTGCACAATTGACGTGGAAATGTCCAAACATGGTAGGTAATACGTATGTAGTGTAATGGTTGCATGTCTGTCTCCTTCTCCTAGAACGTAAGTGGGCTGTTAAATGCTGCAAGCTTTCAGCCCGTGCGGCCTCTACCATCTGTCCGAATTTTGGTGGATAAGGTTAACCTGGAGCACTCAGTGCCAATGTATGCAGAGCAACTGGTGCAAACAGTCAGCAGCCTCAGCCAGCCTTCCGACAACCTGCTTCATTACTGCTACTCACACTGCTATCTGAAGGTAAAACAGGGCTTGAGATCTGCTTGTTATTGCGCTGTGATGAGAAAAAGTTAATAAATTTATAGATAAACCTCTGTGCTAGAAGGTTTCTTGGGAGAAGGTTTTCATCATATCTAATAGCATGTAAACACATTTCACAGAACATCATTGTTTGGGGTTACCATTTCTGACCTGAGACAGAAGTTTTGTAATGTGAGTGGAGAAATTAATGTGAGAAAACTACACAGACTAAATCCCCAAGGTCTTGTGGCAGGATTGAGTGACATTAATTTGGAAGAAAACCTTTCCCTTTTCTAGGATAATAATCATGGAATATGCAGATTGCAGTGAGTTACACTTAGAAACTTGTCAATAAGTTGTAAGAAACAGACTTGTGGTACTGGTAGAGCAAAACCATGTTAATGGTGTGCAATCAAATGCTGCATTTGTGAAACAATTGCAAAGCCATTTCACTTTCTTTGTGAGAAGAGGAAACATCTCTGAATACTGTCAGTTAAAGATCCATTATGTGAGAGCACTATTTATTGTGAAGTTGGAGAAAGTTTGTGAAGCATAATTTGTTTTCCATATTCAACAGGGAAAAATCATGTACACTTGTGATAAAACATTTTTAGATGCTCTAAGGAAAAAAAAAGCTTTGAAGGGAAGCTTCTCATTTCCTTGAACACTGTTCTTTTTAAGGCCAGTATTATCATTACAAAAGATGATATATTATGTGAAATGCCATGTGCAATCTGCAAATATAAAAGGTATAGAATGAATGATAATTTTTAGTTGATAAATGGAGATTCAGCATTTTTTTTGAGATGCAGTAGAGGATAGTTAGCACTTAGTATTTGAGTGAAGATGATATTCATAATGTATTCCTTTTGGGACATTATGTTGAGTAGATTTTTTGAGTCATGTTTGTGCTTTGGGGATAAAGAATTACCTAAAACTCCTACGTAATGTATTTATTATTTATAGATGAAAGTTAAAATTAAAAATACATGTATTCTGTTATGACAGTAAACCCTGTGATAAACTTCATTTGTTTCAGATATTTGGTTTTCAAGCCGCACTAACTTCTTTGGACAGTAAAGGATTGTACTGCTTCCCTGCTCCAGTTGTCCCCTCATTCAGTACTGCTGTCTATGGCAAGATGATCAAGTTTCCCAAATATTGGTGAGCATTAAGCATTTACAGTGTATTTAAATAATGTTCTTAATTTTGTGTTTAAAATGAATGATTTAGAAATGCCAAGCTCCATGTTTATCCCTAAACTTCTCAGTCTCTTCTATAATATTGTACTGTCTAGCCTGTTATTGTAAGGATAACTTAACAGCAGTGAACATTTCAGAGCAATGTTTCATTGAGGGAAGAGTCTACACAAGCCCTGTAGTAAATTACTTTCTTTGAGACCTTTTTTGAACCAGTTTCCATTCTTCCTTGAGTGGATACAAAAGCTGAAGTGACACATACTGATGCAAGCTTAATGTGTTTAACTGAACAGGTCAGCTCCTTCTGTTTGACACCCAACCAAATAAAGATCAACAAAAGAAGGCAAAAAGCCCAATTCAAAACCCCAGAACTACTCTTTACTAGATTTTTATTTCTCTTTACAATTGGAAGTGTTTTAAAGTTGTGATTGTCATCATAAACATCATAGTGCAATAGTATTTCTTAATAAATTATATTGATAAAAATGATTTTCAAGAAAACGTGTTTTTAGAAATACTTTGGACAGGACATTAGTTTTCTTTGTCCCTTGAGCAGTTGGTGTTTGTAATGCTAATTTATGATTAAATACATAGAAAAATCTTAAAATGACAGCAGGAAAACAGTTAATGTGTTAAATGCTTTATCTTCAGACATTCTGTGTTGTGTAGCTAATTTGTAACATTCGGTTGTTGGTACAAGTTTAATGGGTTATAAAAAAAAACCCCACCAGACCACATCTCTGGCTGCTACATAGAGAACATACTAGCTGCTCTCTTACAAGGTGTGATACTGGGCTTTCAGCACAATCGGCACACCACCAGGTGGTAGCAGCCTGATTGACTTTCTCCTATTTTCCATCAGTAGTTTACAGAAGTACTAATCACTTTAAATAAACTGCCATTCTGTCGTGGTGTTTTGCTAAAAAACCAATAAATGTTACCACAATAAGCCATAATCAGCACTAACCTGAGTAGCTCAGCACCCTGGTAGGATTGACAGCGTTTCCTGACATCACCTGACGAGTAATTGACACCTGATTAGTGATCACTGGTAGTAAACTGTAGAAACAAATTAGTGTTTAATGGTAAACTTAGATTTATTTACTGTGTTACCCATGGTTAGTTGTTGGAGAAAATATTTTAGAGATGAAATCTATTTGAGAAAATCTGTCATCTGACAAGTTTATGGTATTCAAGTGCTCATGCTCTCTCCTGAGTGCACTTGTGCTCACTTTTGTGTGTGCTGATGCTGCTGTGCTTGATTGCTTGCTTGCTCATGCTTGGTTTCTCATGCCTTTCCACATGCACCGTTGCACACTTGCCATCGTGCTCTGCCTCATGTGTGCAGTCTTGTGCTTGCATTTACTCTCCTTCATTCTTTGTGTCGTACTTTCTCTTAAAAATGCATTGTATTATGTTGTGTGCCCAGATGGAAAATAGAGTATGGTGGTCTAGTAATATAGAAAAAATAAAAATGAGCAGTGGTTTTGGAAAGTGGAGGTGGGGAATAGTCCTGCTTTAAAATAGCAAATCCTCTATCAAGATGTATTAGTAGATTGTGTAAGACCAACACTTACTGTGGCCTAGAGGATTTTAAAGTAATTTTACCAACTTTTCCACTTTTTGTCTGTGATGTATCTTTCTAAGACTTATTTATCAACTGTGCAGAAATAATTATATAAAATTAGCTTATTCCAACAATTTATCTAAACTAAGCAACACCAATTTGTGGTTAATAAAGTAGAAAAACAAATGAGTACAGCAGCAGCCCAGTTAAATGAAGTGTAGTTTGAAGTGAATAAAACTCCAGATGAAATGCATCAAATAGCACTTGAAGTAAATCGAAATCAGCATGAGGACAGAGAGCGTCATTGAAGTCATGCAGTGAGTGAGAATTAGTCTGGTAGGATAACCTGGTAATGTCATTAAACTTAAATTCAGTCCTCCCCCCCAAATTACACCACCTGCTTTATTTGGATTTTCAGATTTCACATTCCAGAGGTTCTTAAAGTACACACATCTGATGCTACACGTGTTCTTCTGTTTCTTTGTAGGAAATATATACCACAGACCATACCTTTTAAAAACAAAGACATTTTATGAACTGTTATGGAATCCCTCAGGTAGTATGTTTTGAGTTAGCAGTGAAAATCTCAGCTTTATTTCTGGCATAAATCAGTAGAATAGCTTTCTTTTCTAGTCTTGATATAATAATCTCAAAATGTAAATGGTTTAAAAAACATTATTGTATTTTATACACTAGTTGATAAACGCTGATAAGCATGTTTTTAAGAGACAAAATTTCAACATCAGCCCAGTAAATTCCAGTAAATAACTGTAAAAGTTTTGGTTGCTTCAGTTACCTACTAGATTGTCTGTTTTAATTTCAGTTCATGCATCTTCTAAAATAAATGTGGTCAGGGTTACCAGTTGGCTAAGGCTTGGACATCTTTTGAATTGTATAGCTCATCTATTTTATTTGAAAGTAAAAACATCTGGTCTTTTGTTTTTGTCAAGCACAAGAAGATGCAAAATGCAATGTTAATGCCAATATTTTACAGCTACTTTATGTAGTGCTGCATACTGGATTGTAAAGCAGCTTTTGACTATTTCAGGAGAATGTCTAAAAATGACTGAGAATTAGCAGAAAAGATGGTTAAAAGCCTAGAACAAATGACCGGAATGTTTACTGCCAAACAAAAGTGTTGAGTGGAATTAGCTGATATTCTTTTTTTACTTTTGGCTACAGAGTCTGGTAACAGATGAGGTAATCTAGAGTAAGACTCTTCAGTGTTCCTGAAGAGTAATCTATCCATTACAAAATACCATTCAATCATATTTCCAAAGGGTATTAAATTAACACTGAAGATTATGAATAAATTAACACTATAGATTATGGACAGCTGTCTCTTTTCTGATATCTGGATTGATAGTGAAGTATGTAATCTGTGTATTTTGAACTAGACATTTGTCTAGATATGTATTATTTTACCGATTTTCTTATTTTAGAATCATAGAATCACAGAATCATTAGGGATTGGAAGGGACCAATCCTCCTGCCACAGAAGGATCACTTCACTGTAGAAGTTACAGAATCAGAATCACTCTGGGTTGGAAGGGACCACCTGATCATCCAGTTCCAACTCCCCCACCACGGTCAGGGACACCCCAACCTAGACCAGGCTTGCCAGAGGTGTGTTGTCTCTAAATTCCCTTCCAGCAACAGGAGTTCCAGACACTGTTTTCTGTTGTTGCATCTGTGTCCACTTGTGACAGCTTTTGAGACCCTGAACACTGGTGGAATAAGGTTTTAAATGGGGATGATGTGATCTGTCCCTGTATTCGTTGTATTTGGCTTCTTGGGCCAGTAGTCTGTTTCTTTAATACTGGGTCTGCTCCTTCTCATTGTGATGCTAGAGCAATAGCTGCTAGTTTGCTGTTTGCAAGGAAGTGCAGTGCAGACTTGGATAATTGATGGTCATGTTGAATTTGAATGTGTGAATGAACTGTGCATGGAGAAGTTGAGGACCTGCTGGGTAAATGAGTATCTAGGATTTCATGGGGTGTGCTTTAATTATTAGACAGTACAGAGCAGCTGAGTGTTTGAATTGATACTACATCATACCAAAAATCTGAAATAGGAACTTGCAGTGAGATACAAGCGATTACTGGTAAAGAAAAAAGTTCTTTGAGAGACTGAACTGATGCAATTTTTGAGATGCTCTCTGCAGATCCTGTTTTAGGAAATAAATTCGTGCTGATCTTAGTCAAGCAGTGTCTGATAAGTAAAAATTATTGACAATAAGATTTGATTTCTGTTGGCATCGTGTTTTTATTGAAGAGCTAGTATTGACAAAAGTTTAGAAGTCACAGTTATCATATGCTCGACAGAGGTCTGGTGTCACTTGATTCACTTGTGAAAGCTGTAAATTACAGTCATGACAGTTCTTTTACAAATATATGCTCTCACAGTCGTGAAAGATCACTACAGAAATGTAGACACAGAGATCCTCGCATGGAATATACGTGTGTATTTTCTGTAGGCTTTGATTTTTATGAACCCTTAAGAACAAAATTAATAAAGCTGTTCTTAATATTTCAACACAGATTGAACTGTAAAGGTAAATATTTACTACCTCTCTAGAATCTGTTACATTTACATTAGTTTGGCACATTAGATTGCCAACTGTTTTTAGCTAACGATTATACAAGGATGTTGAGAAACACATTTTACCAGCAACCTGAACATCAGCACTTCTTGTTTTAACCCAACTTCCTGAAGCTTTGCTTTACTTTTTTTTTTTTTATTCCAGCATGTATCCCCATACAAAGCAAACATCCTTCTCCTAATCAAAGCCACATAGCTATACAACTGTATTCTTATTGACAGAACTTGCTAGACACAATCCAGTAAGGCCATTATAAGCTCCAGTATGAGTATGGATGGCTGCCTGCTCACGTCTGCTTCGTGGGTCATCTTGAAAATCCTGTGTCCTTTTAATGGTGTCACAACAAAGTGAGAGCAATTGGTGTTGATCTCCAAGCAGTGTGGTAGCTGGAGATTTGGCTTTCTGTGGAGTTGAAAGTTCTTTAACAAGGAAATTACCTCCTGCTACCAACAGACTACTGCTGTGATGACAGCAGGTGTTTTTAGAATTTGCTGGTCACAGGAGAGAGGATTAAAAGTATATAATTTGATATTGGGTGAGTTGGTTACTTTTTTGACTGAAATATATTCACGAGGCATTTCCAGTGGAGCAATCCCGCTTAGAACTAGAAATCACAGTAGATTTGTGAGCTTGAGAATCGTGAGATGTAGCTGTCAGGCAATTTGGTGCAGTTGTGCTAGTAAGAGGCGAGTGGACCCTGCTGGAAGGAAACATGGAGCCAGATATCCAGAGGCTGTGAACATTAGATCATAAATCTAGGAAGTTTTTCAATAAATTGACACTTGGCTCTTGATTTTGGCAGCCTGTTTTATTGACTAGTCACAGTAAATCAAGAACAATGTCAGTTTAGATTGGGTATGGATTGTGTTTCACGTGGGCAGTGGAGGGGCACGCTCGTTTCCTGGGTCAGAAGCAGAAACAGGTTGAAAACACATGAAAATGATTTTGTAGCGTTCAGTTGTGACTATTAGTTATGTCAGTAATTGGATATAACTGCCAGATGAAAATCCAGGGTACCCTTCAAAACAGTGCAGATCTGAGATTGCATGCCTGAACAGATGCCATCGGTGTATGGGACAGAAGAGTTTCAGCCACATCAGCATTATGAGAGTTAGAGCTAGCATATGTAAAAATGTGTTTGAACTCTTGAGATATGCCAGTGGTGTGGGCTGCGCATAGGCAGACAGAAACAGTTGTTCTCTTGAGTTGTGCAGAGGTGGCTGTGTAGAAATGCCTCACATGTGAACAATCAGCCTGGGGAGTATGGCTGGTTTGCTTCAGCGCTGTGTACGTCTCTGCTGTTGCCTAGAAAATACATCAAAGAACATCGTGCTAAGTCAGATTTCCCTTTTTAAAAAACCTACTTGTAGCTGGTTCTGGTGTGCCTTTGTGAGCCGTGCATTTGACACTTTCAGAAGTCTGGTTTACTGTGCGTCTTTGTGTTTGAAGAGTCTTTGTGCCAATATATCGTGTCAAACTGTGACCAGTGTAATGGGGTCAACAGAATGATTTTTCACTGATGCTTATTAAAGCTTTCAATGTAGAAGTTAAAGCCTGAAGATGCCTAAGAAACTAGTGTGGGACATTTTCTAGTCTGCACTGTTATTTAAGGCATTGAGTTTCAATGTGAACTTTTTTGGTCACTTTTCAGCTGCATCCTTCTGGAATAAGATGTTGTCATTTACCAAGAACAACCCTGTGTCTAGGAAGGGTTTTGCATTCTGAGTGCATGACTTGCAGCGTAATTAGTGTGGCTACAAATTAACTTCAGTTGGAAACCTCTAGTTTAAGTTTTTTAAAAAATCAAGTCCAGATCTAATGTTGCTGCTTCTCAGCAGATGTGGCAGGCGCAGCATTCAGCGAATCTGGTAAAAGTGCACTTTTAATCAATGTAAATTGGAAGCAGTTGTATTTCTTAGTATTGTCCATGAGGAGGAAATTCAGCAGTTGACAGTAAAAGTGGTCATCTGTAGTGTTTCCACTGTATTTATTTAGACTAATTAATTGCCAAGGCTCTTAAGTGAAAGTAAATTAAGCCTATTAACTAATACCTGTCTAGGGAAAGTGATTACACGTGCTGGATACTTTATACTGGTGGTTGTAACTATTGCCATCAGTATTTGCTGGCATTTGCACTAGAAACAAGCAAATGCTATTTGTTTCAAAATTTGTAGGATTTTCAGGGGTTACAGCTGCATTTTGCTTTACTTTAGACTGGTGAAAGGTGTGAAGAACTTGCTGCTGTGAAGGTGAAGCCTTGTTATGCAGCATAAATACTAAAGAAAATCTGAATCTCTCATAAATACTTCTTTTGTATTGGCTGTGTATAGAACAATTGTCTCTCTCACCTAGTGTTACCACCATCTGTACAACATCTCTGATCATGATTTTCAATGTTACTCTCAGTTGTGAGGCTTTACCCAGGTAAACTCAGGCCAGAAAGATCCACTGGTGGCAATTCCTCACAGTGTTTGTCCCTTATTTCTCCAGAATTTTGTCAGCAGTTTGGTGCCTTTTGTTTTTGTCCCTTTACGTGTATCTGTGACTCAGAAAGAGAAGCAGTCTCTGGGCTGGCATCTGCACAACCAACTGAAGCCAGTCTGTGGCTGTGACCTGGTGGCCTTTCATGGCTTAGTTCATGTCCACATGCCTGCCTGCAGCTTTCCCTTCTGCTTCTAATGGAGAGGAAAAACAAAAGCTAAGGTTGTGGTCAGGCTTCAGACTGGGGACCAAAATTCTGTGTAGCTTGGTCCCTTCAAGTTGTTTGAGAAAGTGTCAACTGCTGTGGTCTGAAACTTGGCAGAGTAGGCTAACAGTGTGCAGAGCATGACTGGAGCTTGCACCTGGAATTCCTTAATTGGCAGATAATGTTTAAAACCTGTGAGAGAAAGATAAATCTGTGGGCTGTTGCATGCCTTTGTCTCTTTCCTTCCTAAATGTCACCATTGTCTTCTGTCATTTTGTCCCCTGCCACTTATACAAGAGTTGGGAGAATGCCCTACCATTGACTTGGCTTCTTGTGAGGCAGCAAAGCCTGTGGATCTGTCCTGGTGACTGTTCCTGCTTGAAGCAGTTTCTCTTCCTTGCTCCCCAGAAAGAGGAGTTATCTTCCTCTCTTCTGTTTCAATTGATTCTCACAAGCTGCTGTTCCTATCTTGCAAGTATTACTAATATCCCTGTTTAAGGTGTCTTCAGATGAGAAGCGTTCACTGTATCTGCTTTCTTGACACCT
Source organism: Phoeniculus purpureus (assembly GCA_028565055.1). Taxonomy (NCBI): domain Eukaryota; kingdom Metazoa; phylum Chordata; class Aves; order Bucerotiformes; family Phoeniculidae; genus Phoeniculus; species Phoeniculus purpureus. The sequence goes on from JAOXOE010000343.1 coordinate 38,386,307, forward strand.
GCTTGTGTCTGTGGTGTTCAGAGAGGGCTCAGCCTTCTGGGACAAGTTTTCCTCTGCATGAATACATCTCTGCACTCAGATTTTCCCTCTAGCAGCTCTACACTCAAGTTTTCCCTCTTGCAGCAGAGTCACATCTGGTCAGCTGTGCTGGCTTTGGCAAATGGAAAGGTCCTCACCATCGGTAGGGCCCGTGAATTGGGCTGGTTTCCTGTAAATCAGGTGTAGATGAGTTTTGAACAAGTTTGGTGATTTCTGAAGGGTTGTGAGAATTAACAGAGAGGAAAAACACATAGCAAATTTAAAGCAGGAAAGGAGTTTGAAACAGGAAATAATCAATTGAATAGATGAAGAAATTAAACATCTGCATAGTTTTGGGGGAAAAAAATATTAGGAAGTAACTGATTTGTATTTGTGATGCCGGATTCTGTGGCACTGCTGGGAATGACAAAGACAAATTGAGAGTAATGTAAAAAGAAACTAATGAGAGCAATTTTTAAAATCATACTGGATGGAAATATGTATTTTAAAGTCCTTATTTGTGCTTGTAATGCTTCAACAAAATTCTGTCCTACAAAATCATGTCTTACATCCTACAAAAATACCTTGTAAATGGCTGTATTATTAGCTGCTGAACTGACTGCATTTCCCTTAGACTGAAGGGAGGATTCTGAGAGCTGCTGATCTTACTTCTGACAGCGTGTATGGCTGATGAAAGTAGTTGCTGTTTTCAGGGCTCTCACAGTCCTGACTCTTGCTCCTTTGATATTAGCAGGTTAAGCACAGATCTCCTTGCCAATAACAGCAGTGTTCTGTCCTGTTCCTGGTTCGTGGCATCATGTTCAGCAGATGACTGCGTTTGTCAGTGCAGTTCTCTTCAGTGAGCACCAACGTGTTTCTGAGCCTTCCTGGCTCCCTGTTTTACCTGCTAATGGCAACCAAATGGCTCTGTGTGGCAGATCTAGGGGATTGATTTAATGGCTGTTGCTGCAGCTTCTGGAGTGTGTAAAGTTGGAAGGAGAGCAAAAGGGAGAGGATGAGATTGCTTCTTTGGATAGTAGAGCAGACTGCTCTGGAGGAAGGCAGTTCCCTAAACCCCCTTCTACTCCTGTGGCTACTGAGATAGGATTATTACGCTGTGGTGTCCAAAGCAGTGATACTGGATTTGCAAAAGCTACACAAACAGTGTGTTGATGTTTCAATAAACAAAGGAAAGGGACCTTGACAGGCTTGAAAACTCCATGAGATTCAAGTCCAAGTTCAAGGTCTTGCATCTGGGTCAGGGCAATCCCAAGTACGAATACAAGCTGGGTGGTCAGTGGATTGAGATCAGCCTTGAGGACAAGGATTTGGAAGTGCTAGTAGATCAGAAGCTCAACATGAGCCAGCAGTGTGTGAGTGCAACCCAGAATGCCAGCTATATCCAAAGTCACTTCCAACCTAATCCATTCTATGAGTCTCTGAATAAACAGAAGCATTTACACTTTGGAGGATTTGCTGTTTACTGAGTAGCAGCTGGTTCTGCAAAGATAGTGTGAAACTCACAGTAGATGTGAGAGTGCTGTGCTTCTATCGGTACTACCCTCATCAAACTGCTGTTTCCCTATAGAAAGTCCTTTCTTCTTTGCAGACTTCTGCTGTTTGGTTGAGTTGCGGTGTTTGAGGTTCTTTTGTAAGTTTTGATCGCTGTAACGAATACCAGTTTTTCTAATGGTCCATAGAGGTGGTGGAGTCTCCATCTCTGGAGACATTTTAACACTGTCCTGGATGTGTTTCTGTGTGATCTGCTCTAGGAGAACCTGCTCTGGCAGAGCTTTTAGGCGATCTGATCTCCAGAGGTCTCTTCCAACTCCGTAGCTTTCTATGATTTTATGATGTTTGGATCTCTTTGGGCCTAATACAGCTAAATGTCATATCCCTTCCCTTGTCCCCACTGATACCCAAAATCAATGACAGTAAGATTTCTAGATCCATGTAAAGCAGTTATACTTCTCAGAAGTAAAGAAAGACTAGATCATTAGTGTAAATAAGGAAAAATAAGGAAAAATTAATTGATATTAATTACATTCCACAAAGAGTTTATGTCCTGTTTTCCTATTTCCCTGACATTCCTTGGGGAGTTCTGAAGATGCACTTCTTCAAAGATAGAACTGTATGCACAACAATCCATGGTTGATGATGTGTGTAAAGCTAACCATGTATGTTAGGGACATGAAGACAGAGGGGTCCTATCTCGTAAGAGCAGAGAAATTGGGATTTTATAGAGTGCTAGTATCATTTTAATGATTCTTTCAGGAGACAAGTATTAACTAGTGACTAGAAAAAGAGGTTTATATTTTAATGAAAGAAATAGTAATAAATTGACTGACCTCCACTTGCAGTCTGATGGGAGTTCAGGTCATAGCATTTGTCGTACTAATGTTCTGCCACAAAGCCAGTAAGCTGAAGTTGGTCTAAACATCTTAAAAATGGTTTTCTAATACAGCTGCACGTTTAACAGGTTCCTGCGTTGCAGTTTCAGCAGCCACCTTAGTTTATTATGCATCCAAAACTAAGACTGAAAACCCAGATGCCTATTAGGTTATACTGTATTGCTATAAACAGAGTTTTGGTTGATAGCTGTTGGGTTCTGAAGCACATGGGCATCATTTAACTGAAGTGGAAGTTAGGCTGCTTTCTGGCTGTCTTTCTGAAGCTTTTATCCAGTGGGTGGAAAGACACCTCTGATACCAATTGTGGCTCAATTCAAGCTGAGCAAAATCAAGACTTTAATCCCTCACAATCCAAGTCTTGGTTTTTGTTCTTGGACCTGTGACATCTTTCTCTTTGTGTCTCAAGCAGCTAAAGTGACAATAACCATCCCATTGAGGTCACTGCTTCCCAAACTATTATTTGTGTGTCACAATAATAATTTTTAATTTAATGGTCATAAATGTTAATGTCCAGATAAAACAAAGCAAACTATGTTGTTGTAAAAGCGATCTAAACAGCCCCTAATGTGTGTGTGCAGAGCCTAGTGTTCTTTGTTTCAAGTGGATTTTGCTGTGCTAGGTTTCTTTCTGAACATGTTTGTTCAATTTTATTCTGCTGACACATTCCCTTCAGAGTTTTGATCTTTGTTTATTAAGTACATTGCTTCCCTACCCAGTGATACTTGCTTGAATGTTAAAAAGAATAAAAAACGTAATTTTCTTTAAATTGATGTGAATGATCACATTAAGTAGAAGTATGGACTTGTTGTACATATGCAGGTGAAGCCTTTGCTCATTTCAGTTACAAAATCATTGTACGTGTTCTGTTTGCCCAAGAGGGAGGGTTTGCAAATGCTGAATGAAATCATTTAGGCTTTTAAATTACATTGAGGTTCTTCTAAAGGCACGGTTGCTAGGTTCTAGTAGCAGGTTACTGGTTGTTTTATTTTGGAAAAAATGAACTAATAGCATTTTACTGTACAGGATATGAGTAATAACAAAAATTACATTTTTGGAAACATTTTGCAGGTTCCAGCTTTGCAGTTGGGGACACTATGTAAACCTCTGGACCCAGCTGTTCACCACTATATTCTTTCAATCACTATAAGGTGTTGATTTTAAAAGAATGATTTGCTGTTTCTGAAGTCTACAAACTGAAAATATTTCATAGCAGACCTGTGAACTCACGTGGACTTGTTATATTGGTGTCTATGCAGCGTGTAATAAGGACCAATTCATGTTTTCATTCAAAAATAGTGAAGAAAAGTATTTTCTTTAATAGCATGCCAGATTTATCCAAGTATTTCAGCAAGTCTGTATTACAGTTTGTCAGCAAACTGGGTACAACCAAAGTGTATTTTAAAATCATTTAATTAGGACAGATTCATTTTCACTCCATGCCACTTGACACAGCAAGACTTGCTTGTTCATATTTCCTTAAATTTATTCTGGATCTTGTCCAAGTTCAGCTTTAATGAGTAGCCTGTCCTGCTAGTTACATTAGTATTTATTTCCCCCCAGAGAAGAGTATTTGAATTGGTAGTTTTTTAACCTGTTCAGTTAAATGAACACATGTTCCGAACTGCATCCTGACTCTGGAGTGTGAAGATCCGACATAATTATTTCTATTGTTGTTACAGTTTAAGTGCAGTTTAAGTTGTGGTTTTAGTCTCCGACTATGTGCCATAACTGTTTTAATATGGTAATGAGTTTCGATATGAAATCACATTCAGTTGTTTAATACAAACTTAATGATACAATACAGAAACAAATCAGACTTGGTTTACTGAAAAAATTAGTTGTACTTGTATTTTCATTTGTTTCTTGACTAGATCTCTTGGGTCATAAAAGTTGGTTAAATATAGCTCAGAACCTTGTTAATGATGGATTTTGTGTATTAACAGGTGCAGTATGGTAGCAAACTTGTGTTTTAAGTTCTTTTAAATGCATTATTTGTGTTTGAAAACTATTATAATAAATCCTGAATTATAAATGTACTTTCATCACTAGCCAGATCTAGTTAAAATTTCCTTTCAGCAACATTTGCTGCACACATGGTAGAATACTTCCCCTGCCTTGTGTTGTTTCTTTTTCTGTAAAAAAGGATTTATTTTCTCCAACTTCCCATTCCTCCAAAGTTATCTGTAAAGGACCAGTTGACTTTGTTCCTAAGGGATTGTTAAAGTACAGTAAGCATAGAATTTGCGTATTGTTAAAAAAATACTCATACGCTGTTACTACCCGTAAGGGACTATTCTACATGAAGCTTCTAAGTTGAGGATAGTTCAGTACAGTAGCCATGATACGCATTAAATGAATAAACTTTTAATATTTAAAAAGTTCTGTTTTCCACTGCAATATTTTGAGTTGTGATTGTCACAATAATTCTTGGACCCCCCCTAGAGTGCACGAATTCTGTACATAAAATAACACAAACATGTTATTTTAGATGGAATTGTGAAGTCATGTTCATTCTGAATTCTGCTGAAAAATGTTTTTTACCTTCTTTCTTCCTTCCTCCCTTCCCCTTCAAATGGTTTGTGTTGTTGTTTTAATCTTGAGTTTTAAAACTGTTATTTCATTCTACAGACATGGATTTTCTTAATAATTACCTTATCCCCTTTATTTAAGCATAGCTTTTCTGCTTAAATTGATAAGAGCTTTGACTTACACTCTAGGAATTTCTAGGTAAATAAGGTTCAAGTTCAAACCTGGAAGCAGCATTAGAAAAGGCTGCAGTGTTTCAGCTTCCACCTGTGCTTTTCGTACAATCCTGAGTGTTTCTTGTAGTGGCTTTACGGATATGTGAATCGCCATTCTTGAGCCTGTTTAGAAGCCATGTAGATATGGTGGCCAGGGGCATGATTCAGCGCTGGGTTTGGTACACTTGGGTTGATGGTTGGACTCAGTGATCTGAAATGCCTTTTCCAACCTACACAACTCTATGATTCTGTTTACATACAGGAATATACATGTGTCTCTGGAGCTGAAATGGGAAATAGGTTTTATCTAATGGTGTCCCCAAGAAAGTGACTGTCCTCTCATGTGTATTGTGTGATAGAAATCTTTTTGGTAGTGCAAACAAAAATGTTTTTCTAAATGGTTTTCTTGCACGGACAGATTCCAGATACAGTGCTTTTCCCACATGAGACATGTGGTGTCTGTATTTTGGGGGAGAAGAACGTTTTTAGCAAAGGTGTGCAGTGTGTTTGAGCCTCAAACTGAGACACGGGAAGAGCTTTGGGGGTTTTGTAAAAGTATTTTTTTACCCTTTGCTTGCTTACTGTGCTGCAGTTGATAGAGTAGTGATCTCAGCAGCAAGACCAGCATGTGGTCTGCTTGTGCACTCTGGAAAGATCATGACTTAGCTCTTGGCAGAAAAAGCAGGTAGGAGATCATCTAGATGATAATGATCATCTGTCTGTGAAGTGATGATGTGCTTTTTCTTCACAGTTTGCTTGGTGAAGGTCCCCTTCCCAGTCAGGTGCTGAAAGTGCAAGGAAGTCTACTACTTTTTACCAGAATTTTATGTCTCTTCATGCTGCTGTAGAATTTGAGCATCACAAATAGCCTATTGCTTGATTCATGAAGTCTCCTGCAGCATGTCTACTGCTCGTAGTGTCTCCTGTATGTTAGGTCATAAGGCTGAAAGCATTTTCTTATGGAACAAAATAGGAGATGCAGTGTATTCTTCCTGCTTGTAACAGTTCCTTGGATGTTTTTGATTTTGCTCATCTGAAGAGCTATTCAGTGTCTGGAAGGGAATTTCTTTTACACTTTTACTCTCTTGAATATTTTGCTAAAGGACCTAGCTTTCCCTCATTTGTGGTTCTGATTCCCAATGGAATATTAACCTAAATTCTCTTAATTTTCATGTGGCTTTAGGTTTGACCCCCAAAAATCTTCTGATGGAAGAGTTTATCTAGCATGAGAACAAGCTAATCTGTGCATCAGGTGATAAGATTCTCTAGGATGACATTGATGATCATAATAATAAATATAATCATGTGTTATTAAATGGTTGGATGGTTGGACTCGATGGTCCCAACAGTCTTTTCCAATCTGAATGATTCTGTGATTCTATATGGTTGTATATTTGAGACATTAGATAAAGTAATGTTAAAAAGCACGAAAGGTACCTTGTTTGTACTGATGGAGCAAGAGGTGATTCAGGCAATAGTAATAATTCTGTAAATGTGCTACAGGAAAAGGCTGCAAAAGGAAAATACCAAACTTTGCCAGTTTTGTTGACTATAGCAGGTCAGTCTATTAATTCCAGGTAATAGCGTATAGACTAGGAATAAAAAGCGACTTGCTGTCTTCACGATGGTAGGGCCTAACTGTTGATAGTGGGCTGTATTGTCACAGAGTAACTGATTTCCAAACAGAACGTCCTTTACCTTGCAGTAATCTCCCAAGGTCTGTCCCTCCTTCCCAGTTACATTGAAAATTATGAGAATCTCTTAGTGAGCTCTGTGTCAGCCAAACATGGAATGTGAAAAATACGGAATGTGGAGCTCTTTGTGTTTTGTTCTGTGGATACTGTCTGTAAATGGTTTAAGGATCACTGGACATAGCACATTTACTGATTCACAGTAAGCTTCTAAATAAAAAATTTTCATATAAATTTGGGCTCTGAACAGATTTCTTCTGTGTTTTTAATAACTGCACACATTTATGAGTAGCTATTATTTTGGTCAGCGCACTTGGAACTGCTTCTATTCAGTATTTTAAAACCAAGACAGAATTGTATAAATTATATGGGTTTTCCTCATGTTTTGGAGGGTGATATAAAGTTAAGTCATGTAACAGAAGTCCTTTTTAGGGTGAATTTCAATATAAGTAGAATCTTACAAGAAGAAATTGAAAAGGCCACTGCTCCCACCTTACAAGCTAACTGCTTATAGTCAGGTATTTGGTGATGTTTTTAGGGGTTTTATGCACCAAAGTAATTTTCCTTATTTTTTTCTCTCTATATTTTAAACAGGACCAAGCGAGCTCATGTCCCACTAACAGAATGCATATTTGAGCTTCCTAATTTGACAGTTCAGGCAACTAGAGCTCAAACCCTTCTACTTCAAACTATTTACCAGAGCTGGTATCATCCTGTTGGAAACGTCAGTTCGGTGGTGGTCAATGAAGCTCTACTGAATGAAGTTTTCCAAACCTCAGGTAAATTATGTGATGCTTTTGGTGAGTTATGGTGCAGAGCACAGCCAGTGAATGCACATAGCACTGCATCCTTTAAATCCAGGTTTTACTTGTCGTAGTTAACAGACAGACTGTGTTTTGTGTGTATATGGGTATTTATAGCCTATGCTTAAACCAGGATGTAAGCTAAGCCACCAAGCTTCACTCCTTGGCACCCATTTCTGGATGCATTTAATTTTCCCATACAGGATAATTTTTCCATGCTTTCCTCATCTGAAACATCCACCCTTGCTGCCTTATATGGTGCAGTGTTGTAACTTAAGATCATTCAGAGGTGAAGCTGGATTATTAAGGGCTTTATTAATCAATGGCATACATTGACTTTTTTAAGGGGCTGCAGGTGTTTCTCATCCAGCTTCATAAATAAATGCTACTTAACTGTTAACTCTTATTTATATCATCATTGCAAGTCTCAGTGATGATGATGTGCATAACCAAAATAGTTACCTGTCATCCTTCTGCAAAACACCCGTGGATTTGGGAACTAAATGAAGTTTAGTCTCCTCTGTTAGCTGGTGTAAGGTGGTTGTGTCTCAGCATCTTTGTGGGTATACAGATGAGCCTCCATTATGTAACCTAACATCTCACACTTATAACAGCTTTTTTGTCAGTAGCGTTGTGTTTTCCACAGAAGTAATATTACATCAAGTTTTAAAAGAAAATCTCTTTATCCTTGTAGTGTTAGGAATTATGTTAATTTTGTACAAACAATACAAGTATAAACACGTTTGCTTTGTTTTGTTTTACAGTTGTTTCCCTTGGTACCTTGCTTTTGCTGGTTTTGTTTCTATGAAATTGTAGCCTTCTTGCAGGAAAAATGAGCAATACAATTAAAAATCATCTTACTTTCACATTATCCTATTTTCCAGGAGATCTCTATTGAAATTCACAGGTTCCATTCTGCTGTTACAAAAATCGAGAACTACTTCATGCATACTCTTGCCCCAATTATCTCCTACCTTTGTTTTCAAACTTCTAAAGCCATCTTTGTAATTAGAAAATAAGTTGGGTAAACAGCTAATCCCTCTCTCTAAATTCTCACCTCCCTCTTAAAGATAAACAGCAACCTTCAGCTCAGACATGACATTATTCTCAAGGAAAAAAAAAGAAATAAAAGAGGTTATGTACTTTGCCTTCCTATTTTTAATGGTCTGCTGTCAGGGAGAGATTTCCAGCAAGTCCACATGCCTACAGAATTTTGGACGTTCTTGATACACGCTGTGCCCTCCTATAGAAAGGTTTTAGTTATTATTCTGCCAGATCTATTCTGCCAATTTTTAAAATCTACTGAAACGTCAAGTTTTTCTTCTATCTTTTACTATTTTCACACAGCAAGTCCCAAATGTGTTTGCCATTTGTTTACGTAGCCTACATCTTTCTCTGCTGCCTTTGTCTCTATTACCGCTTTTCATGTGGTGGTTGAAGGGGAGTTTTTGGACTGAAAAGGTGGTTTCTGAGCAACTTGTATATTTATTGAGACTTTGTGCCGGGTGCACGTGTTACTACATTCAGTGTTACTGGAACTCAGGAGTGATACCGCAAGCTTGTTCTATTCTCAGCACAGGTCTTTTTTACCAGGAGTTGTGGTTCCTGGTTGTTAGCTTTTTCCTACACAGCCTTCTCCAGCTTTAAAACTCCATCACTGAAACTGAGGCTAGGGCGTGCTGTAGGGAAAGAAGACCAGATGAATTAGAGGAAAAAAGAAACGATAAATGGAAAGGAAGGTAAAAAGGTGAAAGACAATTGCTCATAAAAAAGGAAGAGGAGTGCAGGGGAAGACAAAGCAAAAAGAAATGGGTAGAAAGAATTTAAGTAGAAAACCAGTAGGAGTTTTAGCCCAAATCTAATAGGAAGATAAGTGCAGATATGTGAGTTGCAGGAGGATGGAACATGAGAGAACAAGACAGGACTATTGGCCCTTTGACACTGATGTGAAGACTTTCACAAGGCACGAAGTCCTCTTTTGGAACCTGTCTGCTGGGTAACTGCTTGATGTAGTTTAAAAAGTTCTGCAAACATTGGAGTAGGAGTTGTACTCATATCTGCATTTCTGTCCTATGGTTTCATCTGAAGCAGAAGTATTTTTCTTCTCCAGAACTTCCCTCACAACTTACTGAGGCTGATGGCAGTGTAGGGATGCAGAACAAACTCGCGAGTGCTTTCTTGTTGTGAGTAGATCAATAAAATAACAGCGAAGGAAAAGATTAGCATTCTTGTGTCCCCTACCTGTGTTCCTCCCCTTGCTCTCCAGAAGTACTTTTCTGCTGTAAGAAAAACACTTTCCTTAAGTCTTCCCTATTTGTTGGTTGCTAGACTTGCTGTCTTCATTAGATAGTCTGGTAGTTTCTCTTTTCTTTAACTTGTCCAAAGGCAACCTGCCTGGAAATAGCAGTTTTGAAGTGTTAAAAGCAAGTTGTGTGCATTTGGGCTTTGACAGAATTTAAGAATGAAGTGCCTGTACTACTTAAAATTGGAATTTGCCGTATGACTTAGTAAGGTCAATTAAATGTAATCCAGTAAAGTGATGTGCACAGTACCATGACTAGCTGTCTGAGCTCAGAGCTTGTAGAGGATACATAAATAAGTACTTCAAGAAGGATCTATGGTTCTTATACCTTTATTGTAAATATATAAAAACTCTATACCTTCCTTAGCTTCGGACTACTTATTTCTGCTCTTAGCAGAATTAAATACTAACAGATTTGGAATTTAAAGAGGCAGGTAATGGCATAATGGGATTTCTTGAGAACACCTGACTCCCTTCATTGCAGTGACGTTGTAGCACTTTTGTAATCCATAGCTGTAAGTGCCTGCTTGGCAAAGGTTTTGTTCAAATGTCAACTGGTATTTTAAGGTTCAGAGACTCTAAGATAATTTAAAGAATTGAGATATAGATAAGGAATGAAGCTTGATACTTGATTGAATAGGTTTTACAATTTAAAAAGTACAAGAAATCTTTATACTGCCTAAAATAGATGTGTGAGAACAAAAATAATAGAACACATTTCCAATACCTGAAGGGGGCTATAAGAAAGGTGGGAGAGGACAAGGGGAAATGGTTACAGACTTGAAGAGGGGAGATTTAGGTTGGACCTGAGGAACAATTTCTTCCCTGTGGGGTGGTGAGATGCTGGAACAGATTGCCTGAGGAAGGTGTGGCTGCCCCATCCCTGAAGGTGTTGAAGACCAGGTTGGCTGGGACCCTGAGTAACCTGCTCTAGTGAAGGTGTCCCTGCCTCTGTAGAGGGTTTGAAACTAGGTGATCTCTAAGGTCCCTTCCACCCCAAACCATTCAGTGATTCTATAATTTGTAACAGTAAATGGGAATACAGAGTGAGAGAATGCAAAATGAGAAATGGGTAAATAAAGCAGCTGCAAATGACCTTTTGCACCTTTTCATAGGTCAAGAAAAAGGCATTAATAACGTCTGGGTAATGTGTTTCATTTGTAATAGAAATAAAGAACAGAAACAGTCTCCAACCCCAACTAATGCACTAGTTCTCATGCTTGCAAGCATGAGAACTAACTTGTGAAAGATTTCAATTTTTAATTTCATCCTCTGTAAACATGGAAATAAACATGAATCTTAAATACTTCATGCTAGCTCCATTTTTGCTAGTAGATGTTTTGATGTTAAATTTTTTATCCTTATTATTATACAGGTTTGGGTTTTTTTTAACAGAACCAAGCCTAAAGTACCAACTTTTTAGAAAAACAGTGCCAGTTATGATCTTGGGGAGATTGAACATAATTAATCCTATATAGTAATTTTACGGTGTATTTTTTCATTATTTGTAAGTAGGTACCTGAAGCGCTCAGTTTCTAACCATTTCAGCCTGCCAAGAAAACATATACACAGTCACACATGGCTTTAGTTTACTCTGGAAAACTGGAACTTGCTACCACTTTTTCCTTGTCCTGTGCAGGTAGTTCATTATTTTGTTGACAGTTCGGTTCCATTAATCTGGTATTTTTGGGAAAATTGCTTGCAGACCTTACATTTCTCTATTGAAGGTGATCAAATAGGCATTCGAATCCCTCATGTAAATGATGACTTAAAGTTAAAATAAAATCTACTTTCCAGAAAGTAACTGTAAAACTATTTTATGCAAGATTTCATGTGGGATACCTTAATGGTTGAATAATAAATTTTACCTCATAAAAATGAAATTCAATAATACAGTAGCTTTCTCAGCGCAGTAGCATCTGGTTGAATCTCATGAGAGCCAATATTTTCCAACTCATTAGGATCATGTCGTTCTGTATGTCGTCAACATTGACTTAGCCAAGCTACCTTTACTTACATAACCGCCAAACTATTAAATAGGTCTCTTGTGGAGTGAAGTCAAATATTCCTCTTATTTTGCTTTTGCCTTGGAAGAAGAGAAGAAAATGTACATACTGTAACATTTAAACATCTGGTCTAAACCACATCAGGGTAACGCTGAGGAAAGTAACAGGATTCAGTATTCTTCCCAGGTGTACATATAAAAAAGGGTTGTGGAGCTGCTGCATAGTTCTTTTAACCACTTAGGAAAAAGACTGAAATAAGTGACTTGCCTTTCTAATACCCCTGTTTTTAAAACTACTTTTTTCCTCTTACCCGCTCCCCTGCCACAAACCCCAAAACACAAAAGCCAGCAAAATCCAAACATTTCAGAGTCTAGTGGTAATGCAGGTTGTTAAGCTCTAATCACATCCCTGCAACACATTGGCATTTAGTCTCTGTTCCACATAACATGACGGGTTTTGGCATTCATTTTGAGGAGTATGACTTACGCTTTCTGTTTAAAATCAAAGTGTAGGTGTATTCTCTTTACTAATTGCTTGGGAGTGGCAGGACGCAGCTGTATGAAGCTTGCTAGCTGTGAGAAGTTTACTCCCTCACATGGGTGTTTGTACCCCCTTGTGTTCACTTATTCCACATAGGCTTCTGAATGCAGTGTGTGTATAGTATTGGTTTTTTACATTGGACTTCTCTATGACAGTCTGGTAGATGATCAACTCTAATTTCAGTGGGAAAGAGGTTGTGAAAGGAACACACATATATGTGAGATCGACAGATAGACTTGACTCTGTATAGTGTACAGTTGATCCATGTTTCAGAACGGCAGGAGAGCTCAGTTCAGCAAGTATGTTGAAATTAACTCCTGTTGGGCATGTTGGTGGGCTACAAAATACAAGGCACCTAAGCTTAGAGCTATAAATAGTGCCCTTCCTCCATCCTCCAGAGTCTGCAGCTTATTTGCACAAATAGCAATGGAAGCTGTGACTGAGAGCACCTGTTTTGTTTGTTCAGCTGTTGGCTTCACGTTATTTCTTGTTCTATTAAGAAAAGTGTGTGTTTGGCTAGCAGGGAGGTGGGCTGCCTTTTTGCCTTGTTCTAGCTGCCATGTGCTGCATCAGGTGAAAAACTACAGGAGGACTGGGGTGGTGGCTGCTTCTCTAAAAGCAATAGAGACTAAGCTACTGGAATTCTGTCTTATGCTCTTCCCAGTTTTGTTGTTGTAGAGCATGAATCTGCTGCATAATAGGAAGATGACTGAGAATAGCTTAAAGCAGGCACAAAAGAAAGCTTCAGGCTTAACAGAAGGAAAAATTCTTTATTCTGTATGTCTTAATATGTGAACAAAGCTGTTTGGGGCTGCCTGTTAGAGGGTTTGGTTTACAGGTTTCATTTCTCAGTCTTCAGTAGTTGCTATTTTACAATGCCACTGTTGGAGAGAACATAAACTGATAGCCACCCCTAGTAAACAGATAATAGCAGATCCTTAAACTAGATTGCAAAACTGAAGTATAGTATTTCCACACACAGTATTTTCCCCCTTCTAATTATTGCATACTGTTCAGGTGAGTGTCCTGTATATGCCTTAAAATAATACATCAGCTATTGAAGTTCAGTATCCACTTACAGTTTGACGTAAGAATCTCTTTCTGTGCCATTCATCTGTCCGTAACACATCCATGTCTGCCACTTTTTTCTCCACTTGAGTAAACAAAAGTATTAAAATTTCTGTGTGATCATAGTGGAAAAATGTGTGGGGATCTTCCCCACCTTTGTCAGGTGCAAATGCCAAGAACTGTAAGCATTAAGAAGTGGCACAAAGTTAGTGTCTGAATCGGGTACTTAACCCTTCGCTGAAGTACTGTAATTCCAGAAGAAAATGTTCTAGCTATGTTCTCCTATGCCCATTACCAGTTACTACCCTTTCTCTCAAGATCTTTTCTTGGGGAGTAAAAAGAACCTCCAAACCACTATCCTCACAGTTATGCATGTGAAAAGGAAAAAGATACTGAGACAAGATTGATTTGTGTCCCTATGATACACGTTTCATCCAGTCTGAGCAAAATAGGTCAGTTCGTAATGCCGGGCAGGGTAGTAGTTTTGTTTGAATAACAACATTGAATTTTTTTTGCTATTCTGAGGTTAAAGTTAATAAAAATGCGTTGTGATCCTGGAACAACTGTCAAAAAAGTGGGTACCAACCTACAGCTTTTCTTCTTGTTACTCAGATTGAGAAATCTTGCAGTGTGGAAAGTAGCAGGTTGACTAGATGATTTGGTCTTGATGAGGCAACAAATATCAGCAAGGAAGTTTTGAGCTAAATAGGTTATTAGGGAACGTGACATGAAAAGGAGAGTCAATAGGTAATTAAAAATATGTTTCAACAAGTATGCGTGTGTTGAAAAGACATGAAATACATGTTTACTGTAGTAGTAATCTTTATTTTAGGAGGAAAATGCAATTCCTAATCAGACATAGATAGACTGTAAGAGTAAGCTCCTTTATAAACTATTAAACATTATAAAAATCATTAAACATGTTTGCAGATATGTAATACGGAAGGCTGATCTTAAGTAGTGAATTTATGTAATGTCTCTAGTGTTGATAAACAAAAGCTGTACTTAGAGTCATGTGGGAGGTTCCAATTATTGGACTACTGCATAAGACTTATAGTAAGAGTGCCTGGACCAGAGTATTAATTACTGCAACAGCAGTCGCTGGTCTGAATGCCCATGTGATTTGTTATGAAATAAGGCTTTTAGAACAGCTGCTTATGTTGTGATTTTTTTTTTTTTTTTTTTTTAAACCAAGAGATTATTGATCCAAATCCCAGTTTGCCATTGCACAGACGTTCAAGAAGACGTTACTGTCCTCCACAAATGCATCTTGTGGGAGAGCTGTTAAGCTGTGGAAATGCAGCCTGTGAGGAGTGACTGTTGTGACCCTTGCAGCAAAGAACAAGTTTTTTCGTAGATGTCAAATCTACTTCACAGTCATAGAATAGGATTAATGCAATACATGCAGTTAAGTAATGGTAAGGATAGAAAGAGTACTTCTATTGGAAAATACAAAGAAACTCTTAATTGACAATTACAGCAGTGATTTGTTGTATTATTTAGGTTAGTATTAGACCTCTAAAGGTGAGAGTGCTTTTGGAGAGAAACTCTGCCAATGGAAGAAGTACACGGGAGCATGACAGTGTAGTAACAAGACAGGCAAAGTCAGTGAAGTGTAAGATTGCGAAGAAACTACAGTAAGCAAGAAATTTTTTAAAGTAATGTTTTACAACTTTAATTTTTCTTTTGGAGTGGAATTACTGAGGAGTAAACGCAGGGAGGTGTTCTGTGACAGTGTTACTTAACGGTATCCAGTGAATGTCCCTTCTGTTTATGTGAAGCATAATAGGAAAATTAGATGTGACACAGCAGATGTAACTGCTTTGATCTTACTTTGAAGTGTCGAACTATCGTAGGAAAGTGTTCCGTACTTCCCCGTGTTCTTGCTGTGGGTTTGTTGTTTTTCTCCAGAATAAAGATACATATCACACTGTGCGGTATGGTAATTAAAAGCTCAGATTCTAAGGAGATGTCAGAATTCTATATATAACCACACCTCCTGAATTTTGGGAGATTTGTCTTATGCAAAATAAGAGCTCCTACATCTGTTTAACATCCTCCAAAACATACTTTGTAAGCAGAGCTGCTGTCAGTTCAGAGAAAGTAATCGGATTTATAGAAACACCTTTGTTTTAGTTGCAGATCATCTAAATGAGTGTAGTCTGAGGTTAGTTTATTTTTGTATGGATACAGATCAAAACAAATGAGTGCTTGACTTTTTAGTATCTTTTTTTTAACTTAAATTTTACTTTTTCATTTGCTTTGAGAGCAACATGAGAAATAAATCCAGATACTACACCTAAGGATTATTTCTCCTGCCTTTATACCCTGGCTTTCTTGCTGCATCCCACCCATGATCTTCTCCTCTTTTTACTGTTTTGATGTTGAGTCCTGGGACATTTTACTTTCGTCTCATGTGTAGTATCTTCAAATGTTGTTTTCCGTGCTCTTTCTACATTGGGGATTTTTATAACCATTTCATTTTCCTCAGTTGTTGCAGGGCATGATGAGTGACTGTGTAGAAAGTAGAGAAATTAAGGAGGAATGCAGCATTGCAGATTTGTGATGTAGCCAGGCCATTTTCATCTATCTCTGAGAATGTTTTTATTGTCTTCTCAAAGAAAAGTTTTCTTAAAAAAAATCCCTTCTCTAATAGATCTCTCAGCCTGTTCAGTGTGAACTCAGTGGATCATACTCAGAAGCTATCTGCTGTCTTTCGGTTTCAGATTAGAGAGCAGAAAAGAACCCTCCAAATAGATTTGTAACCCCCTATTTGATAGTGGGTCCATTAATTAATCTTTCTGACTTTGTTTTGGCTGTCAGAGGGCTGTGTTAAATTCTGTTGTTCCCCTCTAACATGTGCACCAATATCTCACCTAAGAAATCCAGACCCCAATTAAATTTTGGGATTCAGAGCTATACACTTTTCTGAGCAAGTTCGGTTTTGTTATGCCTGTGAAGAACGAGTCAGCCATCTATCCACATTACGTGCCAACAAAAGGAGAAATTAAAGACAAGTCTCATTCAGTTGTTTGCTTGATAAAAGAGAGGATTTCAAACTCTTTTGCCTCCAAAAGTGACAGGAGTTAGGAATAAAAACACCGGAGTTAGGAATAAAATAGGTGTTTTTCAGACATCTATTGTACGTGTGATGTCCTGTAGTTTGGACATCACATAACTTTGTTCTGATTTGCTATCAGGATTCAGTCCATTTTTACTCAGTGGAATGGAGATGAATGGCAGCTCTGCCTGCTAGAATAGGACAAAGTCCCTTCTTTCCTGCCATCCACAAAAGGTTATGTTTTGTTTTCAAGCCAGTTGTACTGTTTGTAGTTTTTCCCAGGATTTTTACGTGAATATTTGCTGCTGTGAGTGGTTAGGGCAGCGTGCTTTGGGCAGTAAATGTCTGACTGGCAAGTTTAGCATTGTAGGTTATACCAAGTAAAACAACTGATAGATGTTTATTATTCTTCATCTTTCTTAAAAGATTCTTTTAGAGTCCCACTTAGCTTCCAAAGAATGTAGTTCTGCATGGCTTCAACACTTTTTAAAATGCTGTGAAGTTGTGTTGTAATGAAGATAATGTACAGTTCAGAAGGATGAGCTTCACTATTCTGGATCGTAGGAAACTGCATCTAAAAATACACTGTTGTGCCAGCAAGGCAGATCACTTCAGAGACATTAGGAATCCATAGACATTTATGTCTAGTTTTTTCAGAGTGATTGTAAGCTTTAAAGCAAGTCTTTGAGGCACTGACATAGCAGCGTTTGCAATTCTGTTGAAAGCTCATCCAGTTGCATCTTGCTATAGCTCTCAGAGCCTTTGGTTTCATCAGTCAACTGTACCCTGTCCACTGAGCTTAGATGAGGCGGTTGTGATCACCAACGTGCTAAGCACTTGATCTTCTGTCTTTCAAGAGAGCTTTTTATAAAACTTGCTTTGATGTGTACTTTGTGTCCAGGCTACTTTCCCAGTGGGATCACTTTTATGCTGCTATCTAGTCGTGTGTTGCAGTATCCCAGATGTTCTCAATGAAGCACAGCTTGCTGGCAGATTTGTGCTTATCACCACGCTGGTACCTCTACCATATTCAGCAATAAGAACAACTACTAGTGCAATTCGTAAAATTGCAGAAAGTCTTGAAAAACTCTCTTTGCCGTGTACAGAACATTCATTTAATACAGGGGGGGCGAAAAACCGCTACTGGAAAAGGGAATAGTAGCAGGTAAATCTATGATCATGATCTCAGTTTCCATCTGGTGCCCTCTCAGTTCTATTTCTACTTGCATTTTAGGATGAATGGTCTGAGTCTGAATGTAAACCTTTGGGACAATTTAGTTCTAATGTCAGTAAAGAGCTGTTGTAGCTTAAAAACTGAAGACGACAGTGATCAGCAGAGAAGAGCAGTACATACGTTACTTTCTAAAACTAGTCTGAATTACTAAGACTATCATTAAGGTTTCTGTAGTATTGCCCAGTAATTTCTGGGGTCCATTTAACTATGCAAGTGCTTCCACAGCGAGCATAAGACTCTTTTGTTGCAGCAGGTGTTCAATTGGTGTGAGTATCTGTATGTTAATTATTTTTCATTGACATGTTCTTGAATTTTCCCTTGAAATTCTTGTTTGCTGTAAGGCAGTATATATCTGTGTGCTGAATGACAATTTCTCTATGTGTACGGATCACATTCAGTAACCTCTTTGCAGTCTGTTCTTTGAGTGTTTTGCTCTCAGGTGTTTGAATGCAATTGAACGTATTCTGAGAACAACATTTATATTTCCAATGCATTTACAGTACTTTAAAGGTTTCTCCTGCGAAGAAGTGGGGAATACAAAGCTTTAATATGCTAGTCTCAATATATGCCTGAGCTTTGTCTTTCTGGAATTCCAGTCCACAATACTTTAATGAAATTTTAAGTGTCTCATAAATGACAGAAATACTGCAGAAAGTCAGTTTAAAAACTTTACAAAGAATGGCAGAAAAAAGAAATTGTTTGAAGTGGCAAGATACTGAAGAACCCTGATGGTGCAAAGGTGAGAGGTGGGTTCCTGCTTTTCTTCTGCTTGAGGAACAAAGTAGTGATCTGGTGCTGACACCCAGCACCTGCGTGAGGATGTGGCTCACTCTTGCAGGGCAGCTCTCGAGGAGCTTTGTGTCACCCCACTGTCACCTGCTGCAATGAGCAATGCAGTTGCAGGACCTCAGGGCAGGCAAAACTGGAGTTCTCTTGGGCCACGCTGCCTGACTTCTGGGGTGTTCCAGCCAGAATAGAGCTGATCCCCAGTCCAGACTGATGCTATGCGTGCACGTAACATGACTGTACATAATGTGCACAAAATTATATAACACAAAATACGGAGAATAATGAACGAGGAGAATCCTAATACGTGAAGTTCGTTCTTCTTTTCCTAACCTGTTCAATCATTTAAAAGAGTTTATAATTTATAATGGCTATAATTTACTTCTAGTTCTTCTGTAGTCAGTACGTTTTGCTAAGGTCTTTACATTCAAGTGGGGATTATCTTTTGACCCTTTTTTGTCTTAGATTTGACTAATTCTAAGTATTTCAACAAAACAAGTGCATCACACTGAGAAACAGCTCTGGTTGTCCTACACTAGAGCAGTGCTATGTGTAGTCCTCCCAGAAGCCTTGAAGAACAGCTTGATTTCCAATGTCAGTGTTTGAAAAGCCGTTGATCTTCTTAAGACTGAGGTGGATTTTGCAGTGGGAGATGAAACTTGTGACAGAAATTACTTACAGAATAAACCTGCAAGAGTTGTTCTGTAAGAGGCAAATCTACTGGTGTTGAAGGTGCTTCATCATGTATTCAAAATGAAACTTTTCTGCCTAGCAAACTGAGGTGAATCAATATCCACTCTATCCAGTAGCCCAAACTAATTCCAGTTAACAGATGATGCTTTCTTATGTTGCCATTAGTTAATAACTTACTGAGACTGCAGAGTGGTTTTTTTTTTTTTGATAGACTCACGCTGCTGTTTAAATGCAGGAGGGGAGTCCTGTGGCCTGTGTTTTAAGAGAACTGAGGCTGGATGATCACAAGGCTTCCTTCTTTTATTTTCATTCTATGGTACTTGGTGCTTCACAAATTATTTTCTGTTTGAAATGCTGTTTCCCCCAGATCTCTAACTGGAACCAGCTGATTCCAAAACCATCCTCTTGATCAGACAGTGTCTATTTAATGTTGTTGACCCTTCTTAGCTTTTGGTGCTAGCTGCAGTTTTATATTTTGCTGAAGCTTGTATTAGTTTACATTAAATTTATGTCTTGTGTATATATTTTCTCTGTGCGAGGCTTCTGTTAATTCTGTTGTGTATTAACCTAGTAGGTTTATTTGATTGACAAAGAAAAGGCTTCGTCAATGTTATCTGGGATTACAATACAAAATTGTAAGGACACTTTATGAAGGTTGCTGACATGTTACAGAAGTTGGTTTGTCTTTCTCTTGCTGTACTTTTTTGAAATACAAATTCTTTGAGCCTGTTAAGATAAACTCCATGAAACTGACTTCTTGAAGTTGAAGTGTAGTATGATTTCTTAATGATTGCCATGGCATTCACAAATGTAATCACTACAATAAAATAACAAGCCCCAAAGAAACAAACATAATCTGTTTTATAGTGACTTGCCTTTTTCATGTGACTGGGAACATTCTTTACCTTCTTAGAAAGTTATCAAGCAACAACTAATGAATAGTCATCTTTTCATGTATGGCCAGTAATTCAGAGACACGCTGTAATTCTGTATTGGCAAGGATGAATTCTTCTTTTGAATAGAAAATGGCTGGTTTTGGTTTTGAGGCATTTGTGTTTAGATGACTACCTTAGATAGTGTTCCTGTTTTGCACAGTTTCTCTGTGGCAAAGGAAGCTTCCTGATAAGAAGTGGGGAAAAAAGTAGATAGAGAAATGTTTCAGCAGCATTCTGCTTGCACAAGGTGTTCAATCGAGAAGATGGCTTGGGTTTCTAGGACTTCAAAGGCTTCTGACGTGGCTGTTCAAACTATTTCCTTGGTGCAAAAGTGAGTGGTTTTGTGGACTGCCATGTATGTGCGTAGAAACCTTTTGTCTTGCTGGTTATGCTTTCTGTTGAGTTAGAAATGAGATTAATCTGGCACTGAAACCTTTGATGTCGGGAAGGTAAAGTAACAACTTCTTCACTTGCTGGCCTTGATGTGGGCAATCAGCTTTGTTAGCCCTGGAGTCCGAATGTGTCAGATGAATTCCTTAAGCCTTCTATGAGTTGCCTGTGTTTCATCCTGCTTCTCGCAGTACAGCATAATGTTGTGCGGTGCTGCTATTTTTATACTATAGTTCCACACCTGTTTCTTAAAAAAAAACCCCCACTTCCAGAGTATCTAAATACAACGGAGTTGTCCTTTAGATCATTCTCATCTGGGGTAGGAGTTGTTTGATATTCCAGTTGTAGGACTCTGTTTCCCAACAAAAGTCATGTGACGTCAGCAGTGAGGTGCAATAAGAGCTCTCTTAGGATTACTTTAAATAGAAGGGAAGACTTTGGATATGTAAGGTTGTGTGGCCTTGAATGTGATTTTTATTTGATATATGAGCTGTGACATAGCTATTGCATGACTGAGATGTGCCTGTAAGCGATGCAGTGTACAGATGGGGTTTCTCTGAAACAAAGCCAGCGGCTGAATCTGAGTGTGTTCATTTAAAGGGTAAAGAATACTTCATAAAACATATGGAAACATTTCTATGTGTTTTCATTAAACAGGCTTCTTAGTCTTAAGCATTTTTTATGATTGTTCATGCTAATATGTGATTTACCTGAATCAAGACTGCCCGTGCATCTCTTTGGGTTAGTGAGATTTGTATAATGTTATGAATATGTTATGTTAAAAGACACTAAATATACTTTTTTTATTATCCCATAACTTTTCATCATTTCAAAGGCGAAGTATTCCTTTTCACTGCAGTGCTGGAAAAAACCTTACCATTATGCACTGCAAGATATATGATTTAGGAAGAATGCCAAATGATAGTAATAGGGCAGTTGCACAGTATGATTTGAATTACGTGATCCACTGAAAAAAACCCCAGGGTAATGTACACTTGAACAAGATGTGTTAAGACAATAATAAGTAAATCATTTATTAAAAATAAAGGATACATTTCCAGCAGTGAGAATGGTCACATTTAGAACAGCCTACCTACCAAGAGAAACGTGGAAGCTTTGTACAATTTTATGACTTAAGGAGTAACTGCTTCCTCCAGTATGAGTTAAGTGTCATCAGTAGATATGAGGTTCCTAATGAAGCCAACCAGTAGGATTAATTTCCACAGGGGAAGTCGTCACGCTGTCAAACACCCTGTTCTGAGACAATGCGATTGCTGTTTAATGGTGTTTATGTTAAAGAAGCAAACAAGGCAACCTCTGGGTAAATACAGAGAAGACAAAGTGATGGAAAGGCTGTTGAAGCAAAGACAACCCTTCTGCTTCACGAGTTGTAGCTCTTAAAAGTTAGAGGTTTGTCTAGGAATTGTCATTCAGGCTTTCCCTGTTCTGATGCTGTTCTGCAGGAGTCCAGCATTGGTTCCATGTACGATGTTTGCCTAGGTGGACCTTTAGCTGAACTCATGTTCTTCAACAATATTTTGAATGCGAACTGTTTATCTGCAGGAAAATTTATTTTCTCTTGACTTAGAACTCAGATGTTAGTGCAAATGTGGTGTTAACGCAGATTATCCAGTACAGTGAATTCCCCTCTTTTATTGCTTTCTCAATCAGTATTGCTTTCGTAATGACTAGTTTAAATTCTAAGAAAGCTGGTAGTGACTTCTGGCAATGTACTGGCTTTTAATTAGAAACTATTATTTTCAGCAGGTGATAAGTATTTTACTTCTTGTTGTTTTGTGTAACTCACTGTTGGGATAGGTGGCTGCCTTGGTTACTTGATAACTGAAGATGGTCCTGCTGGATCATATTATAGCAAGAAGTGAGCTCTTGCTGTCTCTCCTCACACGTGCTGTGTATATATATTTAGATTGTCAGTGGTGTTTTAGATGTTTGGACTTGTTCTGAGAGAATGAAGGATGTATTCCAATGTTGTTTGTACAGTTTTACAGGTTACACAGCTCTACAGTTGTTCTCAAAGCTCTATTATGGAGTTTTGTCTTTATGTTCTTGACGATTGTGTAGAAGGACTTTTCTTTACAATTTCTGTATTTTTTTCTGTTTTGACTTTTGCTGTCCATCACTGTAGGGGCTTGTCTTAAGTTGCCTTAAACTTCCATCTTCTCTTCCTCTTCATTTCATGTTTGACAGTCCATTTTTCCATTTTTTTTTCTCTTTTGTTGCTATTATTAAGAACCAAAACCGTCTGGCCTTCTTCTGAGCATATGTGATCTGCAGTTATTTAACAGGCATCCTGTGGAAGAAACACACAGAATTAGTTTTTGTAATTTTAAGGGGGGAAAAAATAAGTACTTTCTGGACACTGTTTGATCGTATTTGCCTAGTTCATTTGCGGGTGGAAAATGCAAATCCTATTTGTCTATCCTGCCCCACACAGCTTTCTCCTCATTTCCCCAATTCCAGATCTCTAGTTGGGCTCTAAATTTGAAATCTCCTGATGTAGTATGGGCATAATATATTATAAATCTAACTTTTTGAAAACAAAGATGGCATGTCCGTAGTAGGTTATAACATTTAAATGCAATAAATTAATGTAGTGGTGGTATTCATAGCTCTTCAGAACCACTGATCTAGCACAGCAGGACTCTAATTCCTGAGGTCTCTAGGCAGTAGCTCAAAACACATAATATTTACCTTTGCTCGGGAGGATATTACGAACATTACCCAGACACAAAGCAATGGTTTGTGTTCTTTCATTGTAGTTACCATATCTCATTTACACTGGATTCTGAGTTTAGCTTTGTACCTGCCTCAGCCCCATGATTACAGTTTGTTACAGTCAGACTTAATGTTTTGAACTGTTTTTATTTCAGTGTAATCATACCCCTGATAGAAGGCTTTAAGAGTTCAAGCAATAAACACATACAACCTGGATCTACCTGTTGTAAGGAACGTCTATGTCTTTTTGAAACGTTTGGCAACTGTTTGTTCTTCTACACATGATTAAAGTGTTTTTGAGCCAGATGTTTTTGGAGATGTTTTCATACAGATAAGAGGGTTTTAAAACCTCATCTGTGCTGTCTTACAAAGAATATAATTTCTTAATATTTTTAGCTACTGTAGGCTCATACTGCTGTGTAAAGGGGTGGTCCTTCCTTACACTCCTGACACAGCTTCCCTACACCTTCTAATGATCAGGCAGATACATGAGCAGTTGGTTCAGCTTGCAGATCCAGGTGGAAATTGCTCCTTCCAAGGATTATTTCTCAGTCAATTTAGCCATTTATGTAGCCTATAATGTGCCCATGTGCGCATTAGAGGCATCTCAAGGCAGAGGGAATGATGCTGTTGCCCCAAGGGAGAGTGCCTTAGAGCTGAATAAATTTAAAAGCTGTCCTTGATGATATAATCTGCATTAATATGAAGCTTTTATTTTAATGGATCAACTCTTACTTTCTGAAAGATGCTCAGTCCAGTTTAATATTATTTACCTTCTCTGTGTCTTTAAAATAACTAATACTCACTTCTTATCGGACTTACGTAAATTGCATAGGATTAGTTGTGTCTTGTCTGTTAATACTGAAGTCTATACTGCCTCAATGAAAAGGATGTCAAAATCGATGAAATTCTGCATTCTGCTATGCTCTAACATACTCGAAGCATCATGCCAAAAATACTTTGGGCTTTACTCTTGAGAGGGAAACTAGCTAAAATTTTTCTTGGTAACAACCCTACGTTGCAAACTTACAAAGCAGATATCTGCAGTCACCATGCAAGTGGGATTCAGTCCTCCAAGTTTGAAGTGGCGTGTAACTTCTAGTAAAGCCAGGTTTTCTTTTCTTTTATATACTGCTACTCTTCGGTGGTCATTTCAGAAGTAGTCACTGCCTAGCTAGGCTAGTGTGGTGGGATTTCTGCAGATGCATTTTTCTCTGCCCTTAAAAAGCAGTAAAAAAAACCCCCACAACATTGAATGATTGTCATAGTTTTGAGATGTAAGAGGAGAATTTAAAATTAAGTGTTAAGGAATAGATGGATCGTTGCTACTGGAAGGTGCACTTGAAGCCTTGTGTTTGCAGAGAGATCCTGCAGTTGTGAAGCAAGCCTCTGAACACCCTGTGTAAAGAGAATGGCAATTGGTGTCCAAACCCATTCAAAGCAGTAATATTTTCCATGGTATAAAACTAGTTACAGTGTTTTTATACGAGCTACCCAACCTGGCCTGTAGAGTATTCTTGGTTAATAAGAGGAGTGCTTCACGTGTGGTATTATTGGAACAAATACGATTTTATTCTGTTTGTGGTTTGGAGGTTTTGGGTTTGGTGGTGGGATTAGTGTGGTTTGCTCTGTGTTCTGTGCAAATAGGTAAGACGCAATCTCCTTGCGGTCTCTGAGTTATTTATATTTCCTTCTAATTAAATGATTGATTTCAGTGGTTTGCTTTATTTGATATCTGCACAAAAATTCTTTGTACTTCAGGCCATATGTCTATATTTTGGGCAGTTTCTTACTAAAATAGGTAAATACATTACCTCATCTCTTAATCAGCCAGCTATGCCACTGGTGACCTGATGCTATGGTGTAATGCTGCTGCAGCTCAGCGGGACTCCGGGATCTCTCTGTAATGCACTGCTGTAGGCAATTCTTACAGCATAGAGCCAAATACCTTTTTCCCTTGGTTTCATTTCCACTTTCATTTCCTTTTGGGATTTAGTTTTCCTAAGGAAGATTGTCTTTTTCCTTCAGTTGCTTGTGCATGTAAATGGTCTACCTGTTTTGCTATAGCCGGGTGCAACTAGAGCAAGCACTTTCGTTTGTTTTCATCTTTGCTTCCTTTTATTTCCCTTCAATATGTCATGAGTCTGTGTAGTTGGGGTTGTTTTTGAACTGGCAAAGTAACTGGTCAGCAACGCAGATGACGTTTTCTTAGGTGACATTTTTCTGAGATACTTAGTACTTGTTTTTGTTAATTCAAGTAATTAAATTTTTTGTTAATTAATCAGTTTGTACGGTTGCAGCAGTGATATTTTAGACTTCTGCAAATCTGTATGGAATGTAACTGAGAATTACCAGCCTTTGTGCAGGTGAAAAGCACCTTAATGAATTCTAGAACCGCTGGGCTTCCTTTTTAAAAATTTATAACAAGTGAGTTATCTGTAAGGGAAGTTCTTGGAGTGATTTTAAGTGAGTAAGTTTCTAAAACTGCCAGTAGCCTCCATTTTTAACATTAACAACTGTCCTCTGGAAAAACCAAAATCCAATCATCAGCAAGATGACTCTTTATTTCTTACTAAAATGGCTGTATGTTTTTTGCCTGACCATACAATGATGAAATACATAGCAGGGGGAATAACATATTCATGTTCTTTATGCAAGAAATGACGTGTCTGTGTGCCCTTATCCGTGTTTGAATCTAAAGTATTAGGGTAGTAGGTGTAATTTAGCTTTGACACCAGTGTTACAAGCCTTTGGGGTTTTTTATTTGTCTCATTGTGTGGTTAACTTGCTTTCGCTAATCATAGTAACATCATCCCTTTCCTTGATCTCCTGTTGTAAATAGTTTGTGTCTTCTGTGTGGTCTAGCTTTCGTGTATCATCTGCTGTTGCAATGAAATACTTTAAGTTCACAAGACTGGAACCCATATCTTTCCAGTTGTGACTGTATTGCAGATATATAACCTCCCACCATAGGATGACACCTATGGAAAGTGAGTGTGTTTTAACATCAGTTGCCATTTCATAGAACTGGCCACCACATTGCTTCCGTGTACTCTGTGAAAAGTTTATTAGTTTATAGGTTACCTGTTTCATCTGGGATTTAATTTGAAACATCTGTCTGATTATTAATTATACATTCTGGTTGGTGTGTTGAAAAAATCCTTTCCTGTATTTATTGGTATGGTCTGAAGTCTTGACCTGTTCTGTCACATGTTGTGCTGCCACTACACGAATTAGCTAATGCGTTAGGATGTAAATGGAGAAGCTTGACGTTAGAATGTGTTATTTATTCTGTCATATAATTGAACTTAAAGGGTAATTCTCTCTTGCTCTCGCACTTACATACATGTTCTTTAACCAGTAGACTTAATTTGAAAGAGGATCTAATATGGAAAGCTTTATTACTGTGTTTCGTTTTATGTTAGCTGAGTAGGGGCTTCTTAGCACCACAAAAATAATTGCATTCCCGTATGTGAAACTTCTGAAGTTGTTGTGGTAGCATAGTGAAAAGTCCTGAACGAAGGTGCAAGTTAAAGCCTAGTTTAACATGTCTTGTAAGTGTGATCTTCTGGGAGACTGTCACTTACTTAGCAGTACTTGCCTGTTCCTAATTTTTCAGTGGCTTCTCACAGGTTCTGTTTATGCAGAAAAGATAATTAGCTGCTTCACAGTGAAGAGTTTCATAGTTGAGCTCAGTTTGCCATGGTGAGCATCAGATGTTTGCCTCTGGAACTAATAATTAGAAAAGAGCAGCAATACTGCTGTTACAGACACAGTAATTTTAGTTTTGTTTCATAAGCAATTGCCCTCAGAGTTAACATGAGAATTGAGTATGGATAACTGTAGGGAAGAATTTGATCCTCCTCAAAGGTCCACATCAAGAGAAGAAATATTCACAGCAATTCCTAATTAGCATTCTTGCATGGGCCCTTTAGCTCTGCCTTCTGCAGTAGTAGCATGTGTGGATTCAAGATACATATAGACATGAAGTATAGCCTTAATTTTTTGTTTGAGAGGAAAGAATCTGGTAAGAAGCAGTATTCTTTGATGTATGTGTTTGTTTCTTTCTGGGAAGTGATTGGAGACTGTTGAGATCAAAGTCTGTCAGCAGGAGTAGTTAACGTGAGGTATGTGGAAATGCATGGTAAAGAAGAATCCATGTTGATTTTTTTAAGGTTCTGTGTGTTTATTTTCAGAGAAAGATTTAACATTTACATTGTTAGAACACAGTACTCTAGACATCAATAGCATCTTTCCGTAAATGTAGTGCATGCTTGTGCATATAGGACAAAATTAAGGCAAATGCAATTACAAATATAATTATTTATTCTGTTTCAAATCTTCTGTATTGTAAAAGGAGGCGATCTTTTCTGAGTGTGACATGCTAAATATTGAATTAATTTCCAAAGGAATGTCTGCTTTTCATTTTTAAGATGGTACTATGTTCAATGCTTTCTAGACATGTGACAATGATTATGGAAATGAGGGTATGTGATTGGAGCTCTGCTGCCACTTCAGGGTGCAGTGTAACTTGTAAAGACCACGTTATTCCACACTTCTAATAAGGACAGTTTTCTATTAAACACAGTAATTATTTTATTTCTCTTTAGGAGGCTTCTGTTTTAATGTGTGCAGAAGCTATAGTCTCAACATTGGAAGTTACACTGGGAGCTCCGCTGTTGGCTTTTTAATGTGGTTTTCTTGAAAATCTGTTCTGGTGATTGGAGGAACCCCTATCTTTGCTCCCCCACATGAAGGAAGGGCTGTGATTCCTTTGTATCGATGTTTTCCCAAATACTAACTAAAATGTTTCTACACAGCAAACAGAAAACGACTCTTCTGATTTGGAGTAGTAGAAGGGCTCTTGCCATTTGCCTTTTCTATTACAGGTTGTGTTTAATGCTGTTTCATGGCTCATCTCTCACATATGAATCTTTCACTCTGCTGATGATTGTAACTAGCAAAATTGTGGCTTGATAGTCCCTGGGGAAGAATAGCAGTGGCTTCCTAGAGTGCCACTATGCAGAAATGACCTGAATTACTGACCGTCTCTCAGTTTGCTGATTATGGTAATTGGAAGAGTTTATTACTTAACATTGCTTAGTCATAAATTAACCTGTTAAAATACAGTGTGTGAAGAGCTTCACGTAGAAAACTGGAGCTCGGTTCTCCTAAGCCCTTCTTAGTTTGAGACAATAGCTGGCTGGATTACTAGTTAGAAATGAAGTTCAATCTGTGATTTCTCAATCTTAAATTTCGAGAAGATATTACATTGTCATAAATTTTTTGATGTTAAGTAGGAGAATATGTAGTGTGTTGTTATATAGTCAAGACATGTAGTGCTCTTTAAGGATTTCATTTAGCTAGGCTTTAGCCATGGATTTGTAATTAGTATGCAAATACTTAAAAAGCCTAATAAAGTCAGTGGGTTTTGAAGATGGATTATTGGCTTGGTTCTTCAAGATTTCAGAAGAGTTAGAGGACAAAGTAGCATGCCTTGATAAATAAGGCACTAGTCTTTGATGAGGAAACTTTAAATGAAGAATGGGGTTAGAGCTTTAAGGGTCTGCTATACCAGTATATCTGCCAGGAGAGGTTTTTCAGTCCAACTTTGTGAAGAAAGCATTGCATTAAATCCACATTTTGTGGATGCATTATGGAAGGAAGCTGCTTATCAATGCACATCTTAAGCAAGTAGGTAGTATGCAGATACTTCATCCTGTTTTTCACACAGTGATCTTTTCCCTGGATGTTTGAATAAGGAACATAAAATTAGAATTTCATTTTTATGTGGAAGGAAAAAACAGAACATGCAGTTTATTTATTAGATTATTTTTGCCTTAAATAGGATTATAAAATACAAAACAGTGGTGGTCACTTACTGATTTAATTACCGGTAGATGTAAAAGATACAATTTACTACAGAAAGAAGTAAAATCTCAAAGATGAAGCAGTTATGTAGTTTCCAAGCAAATAATACAGGACACATTAAAAAAAAAAAACATAAGAAATGGCTTAATTTCATTAACTATGGTCTAATATGTTGTGCATCTCACTCTTGGTAAACCACAGCGGCATTTACTGGCTATTGCTTCAAAGCACTACTGTTTTTCATCCCTTTTCATTGGCCAAATGTGTCATAAGAGCATTAGCTAAAGTCTGGAAAACAGTTCTCGTGGATTTTGCTTTAATGATAAATCTAACATATAGTGCACTTGCTGATATAATCAAGTGAATGGAATTTCTAAAATCTCGACTTAATGTCTTTTAAGTATGAAGCAATAATGTTTTTATGAAGTAGCTTTCAAATGGTATTTGTTGAAGCGGAGAGCAGCTGGATTAGAAGGGTCTGTTTCTAACTGCAATCAGCAATGATCATAGTATCGTATTACAGTCACCCTATAAAAGAGCTTGTATTTTAAGAAAAATGGGGGAAAAAGTGGAGGTAGGAATGGAGAGAGAAGTAAGCGTGGTCTGTGTGATGCCCAAAGGGGTCTGGAATTGGTTACAGTTTGATAATGTTGCTTCAGCTGTTTGGGCAACAGTGTAGTTCTCAATAATAGGAAGTTCTTTACAAATTCAGGTTTACCAGGTTTTTAAAATGTTGTGGAGATGCAGTCAGTATTCATTTCACAAGCATTTTAAAATGTTGAGTGATATTTTGATTGTAAAGTTTACCAGGCTAAGATTGAACTAGAAGAAAGACCAAAATTGAATAACGTTTTGCACTTCTTCCCTCCGCGTCCCAAATGCCAGAAAACCTGCTGGGTTTGCATTTGTTTGCGTTTGTGTAAATGGACTGTGTCTGCGTAGCCTGCCTTGGTTTTGTCCATTTTTCACTTGGTAGGATCTTTGAACAGGGACAAGATTTTTCTATAGTTTCTTGAAGAGTGTTACATGTATTGCTGATGGTGTAGGCTAAAATTTAAAAGCCACTGCTGAGACTCAAACATGCATTTGGGAAACAACTACATCCTTCCAGTAGTTGGTTTTGGGGTCTCTTTAATGTGTTGTGTCCATGGACTAGCTGTTTGTTGTTGTTTCAGCAATAGCTTGTCGTTCTCCTGCAGTTGGCAAGGTGTGCGTACTTGAATAAATTGTCAAGGCTTGCTGGTTTAACGTTGTGCTGGAATGTCTTCAGTGCTGGGCCTCACAGAATCCGTAACAGTTTTGGGGAGACAAAATGTTATTATTCAGCAGTGCTGTTGTTTATCAGTGTTCTTGAGTAGTTCTCAAGTGGGTGTCCTATAAGCTTTAGCTCTTATTAATTTGATTAAAAACTGACATGCTGTCTGCAGCAGAAAAAGCAGAAGTTCAGCAATGCCTTTATTCTCTGAGATTCTGTGATTTTATTTATTCCTGAGGAGTTTGGTACAGTCTTAGGCAGGATCTGATTAAGACAAGCATAATGAAACTGGGCCTAAGGAAGCAGAGCACCTCCCTTATGAGGAGAGGCTGAGGGAGCTG
>JAOXOE010000343.1:38417240-38445005 GCA_028565055.1 Phoeniculus purpureus
GGGGGGTTGTGGAGTCTCCTTCTCTGGAGACGTTTAAAACCCACCTGGACGTGTTCCTGTGCCACTTGGTCTAGGTGATCCTGCTGGGGCAGGGGGATTGAACTAGATGATCTTTCGAGGTCCCTTCCGATCCCTAATGATTATATGATTCTATGAATCTAAAATCCCAGCCAGCTAAGGCAGCCAAATTGTTTAATTTGAGTTTTGAATTAAAAGAAAACAAAAGTTTAGGTTATTGGATTGTGAAGAAATTCTGAATACTGTTTGACTTGTGTAGGCAGAAAGAAATGGGCTCACACCTGCCACCTCTCTGTGTCTGTGCATCCTACGTCATTAGACTAAGAACTGTGTTTCACTGTCAATTAGCTCAAATAAGTTAATTTTTATTCCTTGAGAGAACTGTTCCTTCAAAGTACTTCACCTGAAAAGAGGGTCTGTGGCTTGATTTAATCGCGCTGGAATGCATTTCTTCAGGAAATGGGAATGGTCTAAGAAAACTTGGATCATCATGTGCCTAGATTTTTTTAATTAGAAAGGGTTGTTTCAGGCTGCATCCAAGCCCACAAGACCAAGCCAAGTTCCATATGTGGTCTGCTCAGGGAAGTAGGTCCAGTTGTTCTGCTGGCTTCTGTAGGACTTACCCGTTTGTGGAGCCTTACTGCTGTGTCATCTTGTCTTCCGTGTCTTTATGAGGGTATTCTAGCACCGACCCCCAGTAGTGGACACTTGAGCACTGTGCGTTTGTAGTGCCAAAACAGGATAATACTCTTAGAAGACTGTATGACTTGGCCTATCATTTTCATAGGTGGTACTGAAGCTTTGCTTCTGGGAAGGTTGAATCCCTGTGACTTGACAGTAGTGAGGTTGGTGTGTAGCACAGCAGTTACTGGGACATTCAGCTAGGCCAGAAGATTGTCCTGTAACAGCAAGGTCAAGATTATTTCTGTGTACAAGTGGAAAACTTTTAGATCTAAATATAAAACACCAGCACTGCAATAGTTTTGTGCTAATTGTGCAGCGATTCATTTGTAGAATATTAATGAAATACATTCAGTATAAAACACGACTCCTCCCATATCTAATAGATAAATCCTGCTGTGAGACCTTATTTTCTTCTAGGGAGAAATTAATGCCAAGAAGGTAAGTGTTATTCTTGAGGTCAGGCAGGCGGTACTTGCCAAAGTAGGATTAGAGTGCCAGCTTCTGACGGTAGATCCATGTATTATCTATCCATTGTATCACTGTCGTGCTCAGGGAAAACCAATGTTCCTCACCACCTCCTTGCTCACTCTGTCCCATGCCCTGACTTCTATTCTCTTACAGTTCACTGCATGGTATTGATTAACACTTAACTGCTAATTGATCTATTTAAAATGTATTCCAATATTCACAGAAAGGGTTTCTTAAATATTTCCTGACAATTCAGATTTTGTGCCATGGGGACGAGTAGGTGGAAAAGCATGGTTTTCCTTTATGGGCATCACATTGTTTTGCGTTACATCGTGATCATCTTTAGTTGTTTTTCAAGAAAGATGTTTTTTTGTTTTCTCTGAAATAGGACCTACTAATTTTCCAGGAACTCTGATGTGATGGTAGATCATTCTAATAAAACAATTTTTTCTTTTGATTATGGTGTGTCAGTGGTATGATGTGCCGTTAGGTCTTTAACTTTTTCCTCAAACCATCCGTCTGTTTGGCCCTATCCCATTTATTCTTGTCTCTTTGATATGGACTCTGTCTTCAGTTCACCCAGAAAGAGTGATTTGTGATTAAAGCTTTATACGTTTTCTGTCACAGGCTGATTCAAGATGAACGCAAAGCATGTATCCCTCAAACCAGAGATTTTCTGTTTTGATTTAGATAGACTTGCTTGCATAAAAGGAATAATTAAATTTACCATTTTCATTTTCCCTATAATCTAAGCATCTATATTTTTTCGTTTGACGTGCTGCTTTATGATGTTGTATTTTAGCGTCTCTCGTACTGAGTGTGGCTTTTGCTGACCCCTCTGGTGACACAAATGCCTTTCCAGCATCTACTGCTTAAAAGAGCAGCTACTTTATACCACATGAGGAAATCACAGTGAGATGATTAGTTACCTATCAGTAATTCTAATGATTACATCTGACATTACGATAATGTTGCCATAACCTGCGTGTAAATTACTGAACCACCAATTGTGGGATTCTTGCTGGATGGCACATACAGAGTCTTGAAAAGTTATTAGGTCATGTTTAAGAAAGCGACCTTTAGGGAAGGCCCTTCACTTCTTTCTTGAAATCATCAATTAACTTAATGAAGAAGGGGCAGTGGGGGAACAGAGTCTTGCTCATAGTGTTCCCAGGTGCTGTCAATGCAAGGAAAAATGTGGTAACGTTCTTGGTGCTGGTTAGTGTTGACCCTATCGATGTGTTCAGTTGACATCTTCCTCCCAGCACACAAAAACTGAAAGAGCTGGTATGGGTGTGCAAGTATATCATCTTCTGAGAAGGGAGTTATGGATAAAATGTCATATGTTTCTGTGATTCCAAACAAACACGAAAGAGGAGCAAAAATGGGTATTATTTGAACTCAATGTTTAATGGATAAAATGCATCTAGGATTTGTCGTGGTAGTGTTTGCGTTTCCTTATCTTTTCTGAAGCAGGTTTTGAATGCCAGAACACATACTGTGCAGTCAACATCCTGCATAAGCAGGTGACGAAGCACTTCAAAGTTTTTACTTGCTTTAACATTGATTAATTGTATTCTTTCTTTTGACCCTACTTATGTTCTTCAAGCAGGCTAACATAAAATTAGGGTTACTGTTTTTTTTCCACTTGATTAAAATGTTTTTAATATCCTTATGACCACCATGAAATTCTGTTGATGCTGGTGTCTTCCAAAGAGTTCTGAGGTAGTTTTTACTGTGGTTTCAATAAATCCCATTCAACTCATACGTGAAAGAAGCAAGCAAGTTACTTGCAGCCAAGTATTTTTTCTTTGCTTCTTTTTATCAAGTATGTGTAGCAATTCACCTGTGATCTAAGCAGTTAGCCCAAAAAACAAAGAGATAGAAAAATGCTCTGGAGCTACAGTAAATGTGACAAAGTATAATATATAACTAGTAAGAAACTTTATGATATACTAAGTATAATTGATTCCAGTGAGTTTTCTCTTAAAGCCAATGCAAATAATTGTAACATCTGTCAAAAACCAACCACTAGCATGAAAACCTTTTAACATTTTGCACTTAATAAACTATTCTATACATAAACTACCTTATTGTTTATATTAAAAACTAAAAAATACTCAGTCTGTTCCAGCCATTCTAACAAAAACTTTAATAAGTAGACATTGCATAAAAATGACACAATCCAGCAGTTATTTGGTAAGGCCAGCATAATCATAAATTTACCATCCATGCTTTTCCAAAAATACTAACCCATATTGTTCTCCCTGGACCTGTTGCAGGGATGACTAATCCAGCTGCTGAGGTCTCCCTTTATGTGTTTGATGGAACACTTGGCTTGCTAGACTACAGCTGTGTGTTTATGTGCAGTGCACACCTGCAGGGCCCTGACAAATAGCTGTAGTATGCAGAGTATACAAAATTACCCTGGCAGTGCTGCAAATAAGGAAGTTTCTGTTTTGAAGTCCATATGTGTGTGAGCTTGAGATGCCAGCTGGGGTATTTATGTTGCATTGCACAGATGTAAAACTGCCAACTGATTTTATACCAAATAAATGCTAATCTTTTTATACATACTTGGTGTCAGAGTTATGAAGTGGTATATAAGAGTGTTCTCACGACTTAGCTCTTTTGAAATGAAAGCCGACATTAAAAATGCTTGAACTCACAATATGCATAGGGGGTAAAGATAAAAATGTACTGTATGCACTCAGGTATCTGCTCTAACACAGTATCTTAAGGGTCTTATTATTAGTGATGTGTAGTTATTAGCTGCACGTAATCAGGGCTTGATTTATTGTATGCATGTACGCCGTAGTATATATCCTTTCTTCCAGGAGGTCACTCCAGCTCTGTGTTGAGTCCAGTTTACGGCTTCTGAAATGCGAACGCCCGGTTTATATAGCTACTTACCTTGAAAGCTTTGCTCTCCTGTTTCCAAATGTGTTTAAGCACAGTGACAATTTTTCATCAAATAGCTTTTTTATAAAACATTCCCATTGTTCTAAGACTTTGTGAAGATGCTTGTAATGATAGTATTTGCCTTCAAATACTCAAACTAAAGTTGAAAATCTAATTTCACTTGCTAAAACTAGGAAAGAGCATGGTTAATCAATCTGACTGTTTGATCATTTTAGACTTTTAGTATGAGGCAGTTGCAAAGACAACATGGTGGAATTGATAGTTTGTTGTGAAGGCTTGGTGCGTATAGTGAAGTGCTGCTTACTTAGTCCTTTTCAAATGCAGAAAAGGAAGGCTTGGGGAGGAGGGGTTAGCGTGCAGATGTGGAATTGGACAGTTTCTGCGCTTCTGACTACACACATTGGAAGTTCCTTAAGCGCATAGTTGCATTCTTCACACACTTTCCCTTCAGTTGCATTTCAAGTTATTTTTCTCATTATCTTATCAAGCAACTGTAGTGCAGTTTTTTTCATTTGTTATTTGTTCTGGACTACTAAAACATTTGAAGTCATGTAGAATTCTGCTCTGGCTCACTCTGTCTCAGTGAATACTTGAAACACATTTATCCTAAATGTGTAAGAACAAAGAAAATGGGAACAACGTTGAAGCATACCGCTATAGAATGTGTCCTAAAGGACTTAGGAATTTATTGTGCTAAATGTAATGCACAGCTTAGAGATGACTAGTCATCACACAGCTCACCAGTCTAGCGGAGCTTTTTTAAACCGGAAGAATTTCATATGTACACACATGTGCATGCACGTACTCACTGTGAGACAGCAGCCTTGAGCTTCCTGAGCTTGAAATTAACATCTGCAAATACCCTTCATAAGTTTAAACATTATCCAGATCCACAAAGTTCAGAAATACTAATTAGTTCTAAATTTTAGAACAGAAATTTCAGACATTACCTCTTCGGCTAACAATACTTAATGATGTATGTAAAGAGGAAGGAAGAGTTGAGCTGTGCCCTCATAATCTTGCGTGTTGTCCTGGCTAATATAAAATAATAAGTGTGTCTGTGAGATGCTTGAGCTACCTTAACTGCCGAGAACCCATCTCCATGGCCAAATCTTGAGTGAAAAATGTGAGCGCTTCGAGTTACTTCTGCTGGATGAGTATAGGAAGCCTTAATTGTTGGTATAACTCCTATTCAGGAAGTTTATTTAAAACACGAAGTGCAGAATTCTGTTGGTGTGTGAGGAAATATGTTGCAAGGCTGGTTTAGTTATTGTGTGTCAGGGCCAGCTCTCTTACAGAAGGGTATCACTTCAAACAAAGTGCCGCCACTGCAGGTTGCAAACACACAACTGAAGGCTTCTAGTTCTCAGCTCATGCCCAGATGTCTTTCAATAAGTTTAGCCAGTAATTTCTTCAAATTGCTCAGTTTATCAGCAGCACATGTCATCAATCCTGGAGTGGTTGCTCAAGTCAAACTGCAGAATACTTTGCTTACAGACACAGCTGCAAACAGGTGAACAGGCAGAAAGTAATTTGTGCAGCTTGGTGGCTGTCAGACAAAAGACAGACAATCTGTGTTTAAAACAGATTGCAGGCTGTGCATGAGCCAGACAAAAGGGATTTCTACAACTGCAAATAATTCCGAGGTTAACATATTTTCCTTTCTGCCATTAGGTGATTTGTTAGAATTGGAAACAATGAGCATTATAAATCTACACAGAAATTAGAGATAAGATGAAAGAGAAAAACAGACCGCTAAATAAGTTTACGTCCTTCTGTTGAAAAGCGTACAACTGGCGTTCGCGTAGGCCCCCTCTGCATAAACGAAGCTGAGCTGCAATGCCTCTAAGACATCCACTACGTATTTGAAATTCTGGTAAGGGACGCCTAATTGGCAGAAGAAACAACATCATAAGAAGAGTTAAGTCCGCAGTAATGTTCCTCAGTATTATAAAGCTGACTTGTTATTTTTCTTTTCAAATTCTCCTTTGGATATTGTTCGATGGTACTGTGGAGATTTATCAGGATTTAATTTTAACTTTGAAGTCCTCTCTTCCTCAGATATTTTAATATTGGGTAGAATTATCAAGATTTACTACATCAGAGCTAAAATTTGTAACAGGCAAGCCTAAAGTAGTGCTAACCTAATTACAGTAAGTTAGAAAACATGTTCTTCTCCCCAACAGATACTGCTTCTTCAAATGTGTGATTACAGAATATCTATTCTTTCCACTTCTCGTGAGCTCTGTAAACTTGCCTTGACCTCAAAACTTCTGCAGTGTTCCATGAGGTACTAATCAAGCTAATGTAATATAGCCCTTCTTCCTGTTTAGTTCAGGGAGTAAGTACTTACGTGCAGTAATATTGATGGGTAATTCTGTGCTTAGTTTGAAACGTTCTGGCAAATTTATTTTGCATGTTATTTAAAACTTACCAACATAAAGGCATGTGGATGGAAGAAGATGTGAAAAACTGCTTTAAGGTATCTTCTGCTTTTGTGACGGTGAGATTCTGTGCATAGAGGAGAAATCAGTCTGCTAAGGACGCTTCGAAGTAACGCGGTACGCGTGGAAAGCACGTTAATTTCAGTGTAACACGTATTACACTAAATAGTGAAAGCAGTACAATTAAGTGGTTCTGGTTCATCGTGCAAAAGTGTTTCCAACAATTATGTTACTGTCCCTGTCAAAATTCATGGTTGTTTTAAAAAGGAACGCCAGGAGATTACTTACAAGTAATATACTCTTTCTGTTTCGTGGCCATGCCTGTATTGCATCTTTGAGTGCCATATACGTGTTGTCGTAATTGAAGAACACTGTTGTTCGGTTGCTGCAAGTTCATACTTCTGTCAAATACAGTACTAAATAATTATTCAGGGAAACCCTAACACAAAGGTTGAGTTGAAGAATTCCTTAGATTTTTCAACTACAAAGAAGTGTGTCACAAACATGTGCTTTTATAAGCTTTACTCAGACGAAATGCTAATTCCGAGGTTAAATTGTGTCCCTAATACACGCAGTGTTGCAGGACCTTCCCCACATTTGGTTTTTCTTCTGTTTTTGTATCATAATAGGCTAAGATTTTCGGTATCTCAGGAATTAATAACTCTGATTTGGGCCAGGGATAGTAATATATTGGCTTCTTGTTTCTTGTAATGCTGGCAGCATGTGTCTTGCGTGTTGGTTGTGCAGGGTATGTGCTGTAGATTGCAGCCTGGCGTTGTAACAGAGTTAGCATGTATGAACTTCATGTATTCACTGTGAAGGTGAGATCATCATCTTTAAAGGATGGCTTTAATTTGTGTTGGGGAATCAAGTGGATACTGTGTTTAAGGAGGGGAAAAAAGTACACTCATACAGGTTGCTGTCTGCAGTCCAAATTGCTGATCAGAGAGTCTTTATACACATCAGTAATGTGCTGTGCAATATAAGCTGAAATATATTCCACAAGGGAGGAAAACGGAATAGGTTACATACGCTGTTCCTAAGTGCAATGAATATAAAACTCCATTACTCACTTTAAGCAGGTGCTTTTTATATGAGGCTTTAAAGAAATATAAAACTGCTGGTGAAATGATTGGTTTGTACAGACACGACTTAACTTCCAGTACTTTGACCAGATAAAGAGACTAAAAATATTTCTACAAACATTTCTTTAATGATTTCAAGGATTAAAGGTTAATATCCTCCTGGTGTCAGAAACCGCCATTCCAGACACTAAATGTACTGTTTTCACTTCAAGTCCTCAGTAGTGGCACAGAATATTTGAAAGAAAAGATACATATTTTTTGTTGAACTTGGAGCATTGTGCTTTTAAAGCCTGTGTCCTAGACAATGTATATTTAGATTGTGGTGAGGAGCATGGTGGTATCATAAAGAAATACAGTGCAAAATAGAAAACTGATGGAGTAAGAGTGATACTCCATTTAGAAACAGAACTTTAAAGACACTGAAATCTTGTCATCTATGCACAGGGAAATCTACATGTAAAGGGGTAGCCCCTGGTCATTGTGTTCTTTAAAGCAGCATGTACTGTCTGAAGAGGAAACCTGTTGTAGGACTGTCCAAGAAAGTACTGATATGTTGTATTTTAATCTCTTTCCATGTAATCTTTGTCCAGCCTCACTTACTTACTGTGTTAGAATTACTTTCTTCCTGCTATTACCTACTTCTTTACAGTGTCCCCAGCAGCAGTATTTTTTGTCTGTCTTTTAACCACGTGACTGCTGGATGAACCTCACAACAGAAAGACGTTAGTGTTCTTTCACGTGTCCACCATCCCCAGTAGCTCAGGAAATCAAACTGTTAATGATTGCATCTCAGATGTCAGCTCTTTATCATTTCTTTGATAATGTGCTTATTGAACACATCTGCGCTTCTTCCTTTGAATTTTTATAAACCTTTGTGGTTTCTTCTAAAGGAATTGCTGTCTCCGTCCCCTAGAATCCTCAATTATTGACCACCTTATTGGTCCGTAACTGTCCTCTCCTATAAGTAATTATCTGGAATTGGGCTTGTAAGAGACTTCATTCATTAGCTATTCAGTTTTTGCAGCAAGCAGGTGATGAAGTGTCACGGCTGTTAAAGGGAAGCTCACAACCACTTGTTGGTCCAGGTGAGATGCTGGGTTTCTTGCCTAGCAGATAGTTGCACAGCATTTCAAGGTTTGCGTCTGCTGTGGTGAGTGAGACTTTTTAAATGCAAAGGAATACAGACTTGTAGGAAATCAAGTTTTGGTGCCAAATACCTTATTTAAATGGATATGTCTTGAAGAAATGAACTCCACGATTGAAACAGAGAATGATGAGATGAGCTCTCGTTTGTCTAAGACTTTGTTCTTTCATCGAACATTTTGCTTTCCTAGGAAGATGTAGATGTCCTTTTTCTCTAAGTGGCTACACGTCTTCATACTAAAAGAAGACCTGTAAAATGCAGGTTTTATTCCAGGGCCTAAGATACTAATACTAATAGTATATATGAAAGTAAGGGACTTGAGCTGGTAGTAGATTGGACTTGAACCCAACTTAATAGAAAATAAAAACCCTGTGCACTGCATTTTCTGTTTGTGATCGTATAAGCATGTATTAATGAGCAGAAGTGTTTTAATATACTTTACATGTTGGCATCTTGCATGAGCTATTGATCTTATCCTCAGATACAGCAAAACTGCTGTATTTGGAAGGGATAGGGGGCTTACACAAGTAAGGTGAGCCAAGCAATGGTGAGAGCATGTTTCCAACTAAAGGGCATGGTACTAGGAGTGAGTAAAACTATTAGCTCTTTTCTCTGACCACCTGCCTTTCTCTTTTACATGATGTTGCCTCAAATACTTTGGTGAAAGTTTCTCACATTCTTATTTCTCTGTATCCCAGAAGCGTTTTATATCCATATAATTCACAGCATTTGTCTACTGACAGTGCATAGATAAAATAATAACTTCAGTTAGGTACGCTTATAGTTGGCGATGCCTACATAGCCTGAGTGTGAGCAGCAATAACGTTAATAATTGCCCCAAACTGAACTTAGTTATTTGCAATACTGTGTATGGTTAAAGTTGGAAGGCTTCCTTCTCTAAACGTTGTCTGTTTGGATCAAAAGGAGCAGCAGTCACACTATGGATTGTGTTTCTGTACCCTGCATGGAGAATGTTTTGAGGTGGTCCTTGTCTTTTTGATATGTTATGCTAGTAGTCCATGAACATTTGCTGGCCAGCCCTAGTGCAGTGGGTAAAGGGAGTTCTGAAACATTGCCCAGCTGTGTTGCATTTCAGGAAGATTGAGGTTTTTTCCACTGATGGCTGTTTCTTTATGTCTGAATGTTCACAGAAGAAATAACGGGAAAATTACTTCAGATTATCAATAATGAAAAATTCAGAGATGCTCCTGACCTGAAACACTATTCTGAATTTTACGTGATTTTGTCAGTATTGTTTTTTCGGTCTTTGAATCACAGGTTTTTCATTTAACTCTTTGAAGCAGGATTTCAGAAGAGTCAAAACACTGGTGGACCACAGCAGATAGGACTGTGTGAAGGTTGTTGTATTGAGTCTGCAGATGGGAATGTAGCAACAGGGATTTAGCAGCTATAAGTGACTCTTCCTGTAGCTGAACTGCTCTTGGTCTTTAGCAAGGTGGGAAATCTTTTGCAATATTTAAATCTCCATTACTAAACTATGGTCCTGTATCTGTTTTAGCGTTTAAGAAATTGAGAAGCCTTAGTTTAGTTTACAGGCAGTTTAAGGATTAAAGTATTAGTTACAGAGATTTTGATATAGATCTCCAAGGTGAAAACCAGTTTATGACAGGCTGTGTGCTTGGCCCAGAAATCTGTCTGTGCGTAGATGAGAGTTTTTCAGCATATGTTCTGATGAAGAGAATGATAGATGCTTACACCAATATTTTGTCATTCGTTGCCCAAGAAGAAAGAAGCTTGAATTTTAGGGAGTATTTCAGTCTGACAGTAACTGCTTACAGCCTCCTGTGCTGTAAAAACTGTAAAAGTAACTGCTTTTTCCTTTGACTACCATGGTTGAAGAGAAAATGAAAGACTTTTTTAGACAGGTTGCTTATAGGTGTGGACCTGTGACATTTAGAGTTCAAGAAAGTGGAAAGTCTGTCAGGCTCACCATACATTAGAGGCAAGACAAGTCGACCACAGTCCTGTTGTTACTGCCCTCTTAATTCTTAGGAGTGGTTGGGAATGA
Source organism: Phoeniculus purpureus (assembly GCA_028565055.1). NCBI lineage: Eukaryota > Metazoa > Chordata > Aves > Bucerotiformes > Phoeniculidae > Phoeniculus > Phoeniculus purpureus. The sequence continues at coordinate 38,428,035 of JAOXOE010000343.1, forward strand.
AGCAGCAATTTCTTAGAATAATGCCTGAAATCTGGTTGACACAGTTTACAAGGGAGAGTAAATAATCTGGTAATCAGAATAGCAGTAGTAATGCCACAGTAAGAACAATTAGCAAAAAACCTTGACCTGCTCCTTGGCACATCCTTAAAATAAGCTCCCTGAATTACTTTCTGAAAAAGACAGAAAATAGGAGCTTGTGAGTGTCTACATTAGGGCTGGAAAATGTCTGTAGACTATGGTGACAGATGGGAAACGTTGAACTGTGAACACAGTAAAGATGTTTGGGGAACGTCATCGCAGAATTTTAGTTTTGCTAGGGAAAAAAAAAGGAAAAGGAAATACTTATAACCTGTCTTCTGTGTTTTGGAAAATAATTTTCTCTGGTTTTCCAACTAAAAAACCAAACCAACCAACCAAAACAAAACCCCTTAAAAAAGCAAAAAGGAAAGGAAAAGAAGTCAAGCCAAGCTCCCCAATGTCTTCCACTTCAGGCATTGTGTGGGAAGATGCACCGTGATCGAAAGAGATGTTGAGGTCCTAGGCTGCTGCTGTTTTGCTACAACAAAGAACATGAAAGCTGATGGTCCCCCAATGCTTTGAAAGGGAGAAGTAGGACTGATGCCAACTAGAGCTGGTCTTTGTGGCTTCTATTATGTTCATACTGCAAGGAGGAAGGAATTAAGGTTGGTTTTAGCTTCAAGTTCTGCCACAGTGCCATCTCTTTAACTGAGTTCAGGAGTTCTCATTGAGGGCACTGCCTAAGCATAGACTGAAAAAAATTAGTGTTTCTCTTGAAAGACAAGAGGTTTCTCTTAAAATTCCATTTCTTTTCTGGGTCTTCTGTATTAGCCATGTAAATCTTACATACATTTCTGTGAAGATAATTGGAAATTTTTTCTTGATTCCATTAAGACTTAGGCCTAAATGATGTTTCATTTGGCTAATAGCTCCTTGCTTTTAGTCTTTTACTGGGGTTTGAAATCATTTTGACATGTATTTGATAGTCTTGTACTATGCCAGATTGCCAAACCATAGTTTATTGGTACTTAATGCTTTAAATATTGAAATTTTTCCTTCTGAGGCCATAACCTAAATATGGGGAGAATTCATGTGGAACCTCTTCTAGAAGTTTTAGTCATCCGTGATTCATTTCTTATTTCATATTTTGCAGTTCTCTCTTATATGATCTTTGTAAATAATTATTTATTGTGTTTCAGGGATTTGGTGGCAGTGTCCTGGCTCTTGTCCTCAGTAACATACCTCACCTCTTTAGCTGGTTTCCCATCTTTTCTGTCCATCAATTTAGATTATGTCTCTTGGTTTTCCGTTAATCATTGCTCATTGACCTTATTCCAAATGCATTGGTGAATGATGTAGAGGCCACTATTAAAATCACTAATCCGAAAAACTTTTTTGAATAGGTCTTAAATGATTGCTCAGCATCAATAGGTGGAAATCCTTGGCTGATCTGTAAAGATGCAAGTGTGACCTGCCTTTAGGTATTTGATTTCCTCCTGCTTGTGCATGGGATGTCACTGAGTGCAGGGCCTTGCATCAGGCTGTGGAGTTTGGTTATGTGCATAGACAGGACCAAAGCTATGACCAGAAAAGCTGGGGAGAAGATGTAAATGTTAGCTTTAAGGTGTAAAGGAGCCTTCTTTGATGGTGTGGTACTTCTGTGTTTCTAGAACAGAATGTCTTGTTAGGCTTGGAGCTAAAACTAAAGTGAATTAGTGTGTATAACGTGTAAATTTTTAAGGCATAGTAGATCTTAAGAAACCTTTCTGGCTATTTTTTGTTACTGTGGTAGGGAAAATCTTTGGTGTGTTGTAGTCTATGTATGATGGTCTGATTCAGCTAAACCAGATGTTTGTTCACCAAGTATAAACAGTTGCATATTGGGAAGGAAACACTTTGTTCTGCAAGTAGCTCTGCTGGGGACACAACTTTTCCAGTATAAAAGTCACAAAACTATAACATTGTCACTTTTATCTGGAAGCAGCCACAGGTTATATTAGATGAAGACAGATAATCTGTATCTCTCTATCCCTGTAAGGTTTTTATTGCCATGTTCCTAATGTGATTAAGAACTAGAGAAAATATGAGGTGTTCTATAAAGCAAATATGGTTGTTCTGGTCTCGACTTTTGACAACACTGAGCATCACAGTCAAACAAATCACCGTGCTGCTTTAGCAAGTGAGATACCAGGTGAGGGAGCACAGCACAAATTCTCCATTTTTGTCTTGCACCTTGGAAATGAGCCCTTTTCAGACTTCGTTTGCAGGATGTGGTGGTTGGATAATGTTGCTAATGGCAATGGCAGATTTAATTCCCCTGGTTCCTCTTTCAATTCATGCTCAATATCTTAATTAAAATCTTATGGAGTGTTTGTCTCCATACCAGATTTGGGTTAGTATTTGGAGGCATGGAGCATTTCTTATTTAGGAGCTTTAACATCTTCCTGCTCAGTCAGTCCCTTGAGAAGACACTACTAAAATAAAACACTGAGGCGAGGGAAGGAAGCCCCTTGCTTAAACACTGATTTGCTGAAACAGCTTAATATTACTTAAATGTGTACAGGTTTTAAGACTAGGAGTTTTATAATGAATTTATCATGGTGGAACCGATAATAAGAGAGAATATTTGGGAAGAGCGGAAGTTGCAAAATAACCAAGAACGCGTTTGTGCTATCTCTGTAACAGGTATTTCAGAAAGAAATGGCTATGACTGCTATCGGTTACTTAGTACACATGGAAATATGAATTATATGATTGTGTTTTGAGGGTTTGTAGATCTCTTCAAGCCCAAGGCATTCAGTTTTCCCAGCTGGGTGAAAACCAGTGCTCTGGCTAGTGTGAGCTATGCTGTGCTGACTGTCACGCGTACACTGGCTGGTTGGGTAACAAGTCTACTGTACGCACGTATTCATGAAGTAAATGCGGTTGGTAACACTGCTGTATCTTGCTAAGATTCAGTGAGTACAGAAGTTATTTGATGAGGGAATAGAAGTGAACAGAAACAAATAGGGAGCATGATCATGTGAAACTTGGTTGTTTTCAAATATGATGCTAAAACCAAGTGAAAGTTATGTGTGTAATTGACATGGAAATTCTGTTTTAGTCTTAATGTAGAGAGATTGTCCAGAATAATGCACGTAAAAGTCGACTCCACGATGGAAAATATTTAGCTTTAAAAGTGCTTAATTTCCCGTAGTGTAGTGGGAGGAATATATCAACCAGCACACCTTGTACTTCAAAGCATAAAATTTTTGCTGAAAAATGGAAACAGCAAGAAGCTACTAGTTTTGAGCAGGCTTGAAATATGGAGGTCAGGCGATGAACTCAAATTTGTTTTGGTTTGACTGCAATCTGGGCTGCAGCTAACAGTATTTTATAGTCTTTTATTTTGATAGACAGTAGACAGGGAAAACAGAATCTTTTTCTTTTCCTATTTTTCCATACCACAGCCTCTCTGCACAAGTCTATAGGAAGCATGAGGAGACGGAGCCAAGACTAGGAAATGCCTGCAGATACCCTATCTGGTTTTGACAAATTCATGCCTTGTGTCTGATACCACAACTTAGATCAAAGGGGATTTTCAGCTTTAAAAGAGGCTTACCCAGGGCGAGACTGGGAACGAGGGTGTATTCACATGACTAAAACTGGTAGCTGATCTTTCAGACTGTGACCCGATGGGGTGTAGTGTTTGGCAGGCACACAGATGGGACTAAAGCCTTCCTAAATCACAGGAGAGGCTGGGTGTACCTTCAACACAGAAGACGAGTTATATTTTGATGAGAAAGCGTGCACAGAATTTGGAAGCTGCTTTCACATGACAGCCTGGTTTACTAAATGTCCTGTGCCCCTTCATATTCTGCTTCCCTTTTCAGAAAATTACTTCCTATTAAAGAAACATTTTCATGCCTTGCAAGAACAAAACTTAAATATATATATCAACAAGTCTGCTTACCAGATTGTTTTGATATGAAATGCACCTCAGTTTTCAGCAACTGGAATAGGCACAGTGAACTATTACAAAGTTTAATCCTAAATCTTCTGTTTCTTTTAATTTTTTAGGAACTTTACTAGGTATTATACATTAAGGGTGGTTCTTTGGATTACGTCTTTGAGAGGCCATGCAAAAAACTAATGAGTTACTCGGCAGAGAATATATTAAGTTTTTCTTAATGTGTTTGAACTGTGTTGAAATTCATATCAGAATGGTTTGTGTTTATTTTTTACCTGATATTCTGTAATACTTTCCTTGCATAATTATGGATTTTGGAACACATTCTGTGTTACATATGTGGGAAAACTGTTCCATAATTACACTAATGCTTGCATAATTAGCAAGCTCTTTGCCAATTTTAACTGACAAATTCCAAGTCACTTGTGCACGAGGGGGGAGAAAAAACACATTAGAAACGGCAACTTCTATTTGTTTTTCCTGTCATACTTCTTACAGGTGTTGAAACTATTTATTTCTAATCCGTGAGTAAATTTACGTGTTTTCTTCTGATAGGCAGCGCTGTGCAGAATAGGAGCTCTGGCCACCTCCACCCTGGGACTATTTTGGGGGCTGCCCTTGAGCTTTGCCAACATATCTCAGTCCTGACTTGTAAGATCCCCTGATTTGCTGCCACAGTTCTAGGCAGCTCTTCAGAAGTTCCTGCCAATAGCACTGGCTTCTTCCAACTGGTGTTGTAGTTTTCTGGTGTGCGCAACTCGGGGCTGAGGAAAGACCACCAAAACTTATTTCCACTTGTGACCTAAGGCAAGGCTTGACCTCCCGTTTCCACTGAAAAATGGCAAGTGTGCCATTAGCCTTCTGTGCTGTTCGGCTGCAGATTTAATGCTTTACATTGCTACTGAGTATGTTGTTGTTGTCTAAATGTAAGTTGAAAACACTTTGTCATTTTAAGATCCTGAAACGAAAAAGTCATAATAAAAACATGAAGGAAAAATATTTGAGGTAGGCACTTAAAAAGTGAAAATAAAAGTGTCTGTCTGTGTATGTGCACCTATTTATTATTCCAGTTTATGTGTGTCCTTGCCTGTTTTCCTCACAGTCTCTCTATATTTTAAATGCATAACCATTCCTATTAAAATACAGCATTCTCGTGCTTCCATTTAAAAACTGTGAATCACAACAAAACTGCTATAAGAACATCTAAGGTAGATAATTAAAGTATAATTAAGTTTAAATGCCTTGGTGAAGGAATATAAAAATATTTAAATTCAACAGGCTAGTACATTTGCAGTTTTCTTTTATTAGGTGTGAAATCTAAGAATCCCCTGCCAACTCTTGAGAGTTCAATCCAGAATGTTGAATTGAAGTACTGCGGCACATCATTGGTCAAATGTGCCTCTGGGACCGTGGGATCAATAAAAATTTGTGCCAAAGCCCAAGGTATGTGCAGCTGGACCATGTAAAACTTTATTGCCTGTATAGGAGAATTGGCCTTGCTTTTTACAAGGAGAGTTACTGAAACAAGAATTTACTCATTGTTCCTATGAATCAGAGAGGGGTTTTTGTATTCTGTTTTGGGAGTTTTTATTATTATTGTTAAGTGTGCCAGGATGATCCAGTCTGGGCCCTGTATAGTCAGTCTTGACACTGAATGAAAGCATAAAGAGGTTGTGTTTTTTCTGCTGGGACAAATAATAATAATCTGAAAGCACCAAACAAAGTGAAGCAACTGCATTTTCATGTTGCTTTTGTTTTATTTGTAGCATCATTTTGATGTATTTTGGTTTTAGTTTATTATCTCATTTTCCATTAACACTGCAAATATGATTTTGCTATAAAGTTGGCAGTTCTGTGATAAACAGAAGAGCATGCAGGAACGTTTCCCAATCAGTGCCTATGATCTCTTCATATATAAAGGCAGCCAACGCCAAGAACGTTAACAATGTAGTGTGTTTAGCTCTAAACTGGCTTCATGGTGATTTATAAAGAGATTATAATATAAAGTTGGGATCAAATTACTATTTTAAAGAGAAATTATTACTTAATCTTAAATTCTCTTGGATGTAGACATTTACAAGATAACATTAAGGAAGTTGTTTAGTAGTTTATATGAGATTGCTCTTTCTAGTTCCTCTTTTAATTCTGTATTTACAGTGTTAGTAGCTGTTCTCTTTAGACTATTGAATGTTTATGTGTTGACAATTAATTTTGTTACAGTAAAAGCTGTAAGGAGTCTAACTTTTATCTTAGGTGATGGTGGAAAAGAGAAGCTGATTCCTTTAATTCAAGGCCCTTCTGACACAAGAGACTTACACAGCAGCAAATGGCTCAATGAGAGCAGAAAGCCAGAATCTCTCTTAGCTCCTGATTTGGTAGCCTTTACAATCCAAATTCCACAGTATATGGACTACTGCCACAATTCTGGTAAGTGCAAAACACTTGTTAAGCTGGTATCACGTTACGGTTTTCCTATCCAATGTAGTCTTCAAAAGACGGGCTTGGTATAAAATATGCCAAGTGTCAAAATACCTTTTTCAGGTGCTGCACATGTCACAGCTGCAGCATGCTGAGACACAAACCCAAACAGCAGAGTTTGATTGTCTCCTGTAAAAGTTTTTGTTGGGGAAAAAAAAAAGTTTTATTCTTTCTTCCCTTTGTCTGTTGGGTTGAGCTTCTCATACAGAAGCCGACATCCTGAATTCCAAATGGGTCATGGAAATTTGCAGCATGATTTGTAATTAAGGATTTGCATATCATAGCATTTGTCTGGCTTATAAGAGGTAGCTTACAAAATGCTACGGAGCACACGTCTGATGTCATCAAACTTAATGATTTGATGGATTTCAATGTGAAACAAATATGAGAATGTTTTCCGAGTTACTTAGATAAATTTAAGGGTGTTGATGCCTTTGTGGGCATGAATACTCTTACCTAACATTCCTATGGGTTCTGTAGATTTGCTGACCCAAATGTTGTGAAACACAAAAGTAAACAGATGATTGTGCTTTTTTCTTCTAATTTTTTTCATCTCTAACAGAGTTGGATGTCATTGCTATGAGAGTAATGGTGAATATATGACCATCTTTGAAACTGTGCATATCTAAGCAGCCTTTGGTTCTTATGCGCAGTAAATATTTGTAAGCACTGTGTGCTCCTGTGGTTCTTAGATTATTTTCTCAGTAACTGTACTGGTTTATTCTTGGAGAGCACCATGTTGGAAATGCTTACAGCAGTGTTTTATAATAACTACCTTAAGTTCCTGCTGCTAAAACGCTGCCAAAAAGTAGTGAATGATTCATCAGTCTCTGTATAATTAAAATCCCTTTTTGAAAAAGTGAGAATCTGTTGCACTGTTGTCTCACTTAAGTTGCTTTTAAACATTCTTAATGATAGTATTTCTTACTATTATTTATGTTTGCATTTTCTGCCTTTCTTTGACAAACTTTTCTGGTAGATGTTCTGATTTTTGTCTTGGAATATTAATTACATTTTAAAGGGGCTCTGCATGCTTACTTATAATACAGAATTATTGTTTTTGTTAGAGGTCACGGTGCTGACATACATTTTACCTCATCAGTATTATGAGCCGTCCAATTAGGAAGTAAAGAGTACTTGATGAGTTGTGACAGGAGGTGCCTGTGAGAATTAAGGCACTGACAAGTGAAGGGCTGGCCAGGCTTGTACGCAGGGACTTTGAGAGGAAGAAAATTGGTTTGTAGTAGGCAAGTGTCTGTGGTACCTGCTTTGTAGAAGAGTGGAGATAAATGTAACATGTTAAGATTTTAGAATTGAAAATATACTGGACACTTCACCTATGGTCTGAAGGTGTACTCAGTGGCAGTTGCTAACTCACTGAGTGGGCGCTCAGGCTCTAGCTCTGCTTCTATAGATCTGTAGGGTGGTGCCTGTGACTTGACCTCAAATGAGAGGGAAAAGCTGACTGATGTGTTACAGCTTTGGTCTCAGAAAACATGAATAATAGTGTACTGCAAATGGTTGGGACTTTTAAAAAATATATAAATTAACTTAGAGAGTAACATTTCCTAGATTGTCTGAGGTTCTGTGCAAAGAGTTGAGGTAATTAGAGCCTCTGCTTTCAAACACTTGCTGAAGGAGCTGAGGCAATTCAGTACAGGAGAAAACATGAAGTGATTTGAGAGCCTAAAAATGCTCTCAGCTGCAGTTACTTCTGGGAATTAAGAAAGCTGTACTAGATAATTTGGCAGCAAATTCAACTTAGGCCTCAGGGGAGTAATGCAGTTATTTAAAGCTGCATTACTGGAGATGATTGTGCAGAACTGAAGTTGTGCTTTTTGAGCTGTTCATCCTAATAACTTTAGATACGATGTTCAGGAATAGGAATTTGGGCTGCAGAGAAGAGTGAAGTTGGTAGTGCAACCTGTTTGTAGAAAGGATGAAAAAAGCTATGAGAAAAGTAATCTAGGATTGTTCAGTGTCATCAGACTGCTGGAGATATGGCCAGAATTGGCCGAGTCTGTTAACCCTACATATATTAATGTCTGTAGAGCTAATGGTCTCAAAATGCACATGATTCCTCAAAAGACCTAAGGGGGACAGCTTTTCCAGCTTGGTGGGATTGGATAAGTCACTTTCCAGCACTCAAATAAACTCAGTTTATTGTATGAGGATTCACTCAGAGAACTTTGCAGTAGTGTCAGTAGAGCTGCTCTCACCATGCAGCAGGGCAGAGGGCTGCACTGGGATTGTACAAAGCTAAAGAGCGGCAAGTTGGCCACCTCCATTAAGAACAGAATGATGCAATATCTGCGTGTAAAACCAACAGAAAGAATTGAAGGGGAGTTTCTGAGTACTCTCGAAGAATTTTGGAATACTAACAAGGCCTGTGCAAGTGACTTTTAAAAATATTTCGCTTATACAAGGATTAGTTGAGGAAGGATAAGTAATTAATTTATTATGCATCTGAAGCTGAATGGAAAACAACTTGGTCTAAAATCAAAGCAGGTTTTTGGATATAAAATGCTTAGGAGGAGGCTGTGCAAATGGCATGAGTTTCTTGGATAAATCAGAGTGTGTTTATCTGGAGAACAGGTAAGGGCGACCTTTTTTCTCCCTGTTCAGTCAGCAACTGTCTACTGATTTGTTCCACTTGAACTGTAGGATCCAGCGTACCCAAGACAGTTGTGCAGCTTAATTTTACTGGTTGTCTGTAGGTAGCACTTGAAAAATTGGGGGTATATTTACAATTTGAATGATAAAGCATTTCACACTAGTATTTATTCTCTTGCTGTTTCACTTGTTGCTGCTGAGAGGAAGAGAAAAAAAGTTCTAGTAGTGTAATATTTCACTGAGTACAACCAGGAAAGGAAAAAACCTCTTGATGCAGTTCCAAAAGGGCAGTGGAAGTGCGTGATGTATAGCAGGTATAGGCAGAGTTAGTGTTATGTGTAACAAGTGCGTGTACTGTGATTACTCAGCCAGAGTGGTGGGGTGTGTGTGGTGAGCAAAGTGTCATTTGCACACTGGAAGACTCATCCACATACGGCAAAGTAAGTGTTTAGGGACAAAAAAAGTAACTATGATTCTGTTTAGCCCTTAAATACAAGTGTGCATGCTGATGCGTTGCCTCCTGGATGTTCTAATAATATGAAAAAGTGCTCCAGGTATCTCCATGTGTAGTTCTGAAAACCAGTGGGTATGCTTTACTGTCTTTATCTAAACTGCAGCGTATAAAATGAATACAGGAGAGGAGATTATTCTATTACCCAAGGGCTTGAGAAGGTCATCTTACTGCTTCTCTGAAAAAGCCCTGCCTTTATTAACCCTGGGAGCACACTGCAGACTGTGTTTGTTTCACCTGGCCTTTGAGAGTAATGGGGAGATTTCCAAATGAATGCTGGTGTTACTGGGTAATTATGAGCAGCTGTTGAATAGATGAGGTGAGTTGATTAAGCTCTATTTGGTTTGCCGTATTGAATAATTGGGGGTGCGTGCACAGCTGGTGCTTGAGGAGCTTTATTACATATAAATCAAAGGGGAACTAAAATATAGAAGTACAATTAATAAAGATTTCTTCGAGAATGCCTTAAATATTCAGTAATGCAGCAAGGAGATAAGGGAGTAAACAAAAGTACCTGTATTAATGTCATGCTCCTGTGTGCAGTAAGTTGATACACCCAGTGGAGCAAAGTGAGAGTGAGAAGGGTTCTCTAGTTTGCAAAAACTGCATGAAGGCTGAAGAGCAAATAGTCAACCTTATAGAAGTCGGTATTTTTCATTTAAGTGGTATTCTTCTTAAACTTCCAATGATTTTAGAATATTTTACTCCACTGTCAGTGTTTTGTAAGTTTAGATAAGATCTCTCTGTTCTTTCTCTCTGCCCCTCCCAGTCTTAAATAATTTTAAGACTGAAGAAATGATATCGCCAAATGTGAAAAATGTGCTGTAAGTGTTGTACCAGCAGGGAGGTGATTTGGTTTTTTCCTATCATAAACCAGCTGATTTTTGTCTGTTAGAACTTATCTGAAAAGAGGTGAGAGATTTTACATGTTTGTTTTCATGTGTACACACCCCTGTAAGCCCCCAGCTCCCCCTCCATTGCAGTGAGAAAAGCCCATTGCTGACATGTTTTTTTGTTTAATTTTGGCTGTTTAGACTGGGGATACTGTGGAGTCTGGATTTTAAAGCCGGAACAATGATATTTTTGAAGTTCCCAGTTGTAATTGAAGTGAGTGCTTGTGCTGGTAAACAAAAAAAAACCAAACCTCAAAACCAGCTTGTAAAAGGGAATTCATAAACTAATTTAAAGCGTTTGGGAAAGATTTGACTCAATGAATGAATAAAAATGCTAAATATATTGGGGTAATTAAAGACAATTCACATTTGTGGTTAGGGCAGAAATGTGTAAAAATTATACCCATCTATCTTATTACATTTCCTTTTCTCTCCCTGAGGATTTCACTATGTACTTTATCTGTAATTGTTGCCAGTTTTCTATCAAGTTCCCACTGGGCTTCTGGTGCAAAAAATCTTATCCTCTCGATGACAGAGCTTGCCTGAATGATTTCATGCTCTTAGCATTTTCGTTCACGGGAATTAGGGGCAGAATGTGACTGCAGCTGAACACAGCATCTATTTTTGTAATTCTGAAGTTTAGGCTCTGTTATTGGAACTAAATGAAGAGATGCAGGTGTTCTCCAGTTCAAATCCTGTGGGATTTTTTGATGGTAGATGCTTGAAAAGAAAATGCATGTGTTTCCAGAGTCAAACAGCAGCTGTGGACAAGGATTTATGTTTTTCTCAGAACTTTGGGATTTCAAAATGTTACATTTAATCACAAGCACAGAAAGGAGAGCAAATGTTAAAGATGTTACATACAAAACTAGGGGACTGATCTTTTTACCATACCAACTAGTTGTGGGAATAGAGGAACAAAGTGATCTTTAATCTTAATATGAACAATTTCAAAAGGATTATGATAGTTGCCAGGACTCTGGCCTTTTGAGAACTGTGTTCCTGCAGCACACAACATTGATTTCCTTGTAATTGCTTTTAAAATCTGGCTTATTCTTGTGTGTTACCTCCGAAAAATACGAATGCTAATAGTATGTGCTACTGAAAATGCCATATTCGTGTAGCCTGGTGTTAGAATAGAATGAATTTAGATCCAGACGAGTGTACACTTTTAGAAGAACACATCTAGTAATGTCTTGTGTTTTAAAAATTGGATTAAAAATAGCAGTTCAACGGCCTGAAATGAGAGGCTGAATTTAGAAGTTTGCTGAACTTGTGGGCAGAAGTATTTTGTGGTAAAGCAACTTCTCCCTCCCTTTGTCTCGCTTATGATTTTGAAATGAGTTGATTCTAGCAAACAAAATGTCTCACATCTTTAAATTGTATTGGAAGTTCCAGTGAGGGAGAGGGGATGGTGACATTACCAAGCAATTCGGGACAGGACGATGATGTGGAGAATACTAAGTTGGTAAAAGTGGTAAATGCAGGTTAGTTAATACCTGTCTGAGAAAGTAAAAACATCCTTTTAAGTGCATTTATTTTGGTACATTTACTGACTCCATCCTCTCCTGTTGCCCTTGCAGCTCAGTATATTGTACACTACAGACAGGTTAAGTGCCAAATGTTTTTCTTGACCTGAATCTCCCCTGTATTTACTGTCTTGTGAAGATCCAGCACTTCCTATTTTTCTAAGAGGGAGGTAAGCCTGTCCTCAAGTGCAGAACGTTACTCTGCTGGCTTCAGGTATAAATTTCATGTTGGTGGCAGTAGCATCAGGGAGGGACACACTGTGGTGTGCTAGCTAGATGAACATTATTGCCAGTGGGTTGCATAATTTTGGCAACTGTCAGTGAGTTCTGGTTATAGAAAGGTAATTGTGCAATGCAGGAATAAGGCAGCTTGTTCAACTTTCCATCAAGTAATTCAGCAAATCCCCTTGGGGGAAGAGCTGTTTTCATCACTCTGCTTATGTTGCATTCAGTTTCTCTCAATGTGCCATAAATCCTTCAGCAATACGTGTGTCCTAGACTTCTGACATTGTGACTAACTAGGATTCTGATTTTTTTGTAAAGTGATTCTTGAAAAAATTATATGAAAAGAAAAAAGCTGCACTGTGTCCTGTCAGTTGTTAAGAGTCTGGACTGTGATGTTCCCTGAAAATAATTCTCCTTTTTCTTTCCAGTCTGTCTGACTTTGAGATGCAGTGTTCAGCTGCACTACGGAAATCAGCAGAGTAGTACTTTTGCCTTTTTACTTTTAGTTGCTTTTTCTTTAATACTGTCACCTGACTTTGGTAATAAGACAAAATCAGAGCTAAACTTGCACAGTGAAGATGAGGGCTCAAGTCCAAATAACGACAGCCTGAGACACTACACTGGGAAATCTGTTGAGCTAAGCGAGTTGGAAAGCTGGATTCTCCTCTGGATTTCTACGTTTTTCTGTAGAACGTCATTGCCTGACTTAGCTCAGGATAGCAGTGTTCTGCCTGCAGAGAATGCGGTTGATGTTGTAGTTTTGAGTTTGTGCTTTAGTACTGGCAACTGAAGATTTGGGTTTGAGCAGTGGGTAACATAGGGCATGCAGGCTTTAAAGCGCTTAAAGGAAAGCTTTCTACCTTCTCTGTAAACAATGCATAACCCAGAAAAGTGTGTAAAGCCTAATAAAAAAAAAGGACTTCTTCAAAAAAGCCTTTTTTAAAATAAAAAAACCCAACACCCTTTAAAACTCATTAAATGTGTAGAAGTTAGAGAATTGCAGATATGAGAATACTTCTGCTACCTTTATCTGGTGCGTATGCATGTGTGTTCCATAGGATCTCTGTTCACTTTACAACCTGGCAGTATCGAAGTGTTTCATATGGCCTCCAAAGTAAAATTTAACACCTCTGGTATGAAAAAAAAAGTTCTAAATGTGGATTGAAATGTTAGCTTCTAGCTTCTATTTCCATAACGGTACAGGATAGTGCATCTGTGCTTCATACATTTATGAACATGCGCTCACCTTTTTTCACTTGTGGTATCTGGAAAAGCCTTGTTCAGCAAGGTGACTACATGGTGATGGTGCAGAGAGCTGTGAAAATGTGACAGGCTCTCAGCAATTGCTTTGTATGTTGAAATTAGTTTTTAATTGAAAAACTATGTTGGCCAACACACTGGGATAGCTCCTACTCATTTGGAAAACATGCCATGGGATCTTTCACTTGTGTTTGGATGCTTCCCATATGAGAGCATAAAGGACTGTAGCTGTTTACTTTCAAATGGTGTTTAAACTGTTTCTAGTTTTTATAATTGTCTTATTTTGCCCTCACTACTGCTTTGGTGATGCAAATGATTCATATAATATGGCTGGGGTTTTTGTAACGAGTGCTAAATAGAGATGAAAATCAGTAGACAGGCTGGTAAAGCACAAATGCTTTTTGACAGGTCAAATTTTGGTTTTCAGATTTTAGTAACAAGTGATCCAATAACATCTTGCTGAACAGAAGTATAGTGCACTAGATGAAAAATAGCATGAAATAAAGTATCTGGATTGTTTGTAATGCAGAAGTTGTGATACAAGTAGATACTTATTTCTAAATCGAATTTTAGTTCCTCAGTAGTTTTAGTTGTTCAGCTCTGTAGTAGCTTAAAAGGAAGTGAGAGGCTGCCTGCAGAATTCCGGTCTCTGGTTATAATACAGACACAGAATCACAGAACATGAGGGATTGGAAGGGACCTCGAAAGATCATCCAGTCCAATCCCACTGCCACAGCAGCATCACCTAGATCAAGTCACACAGGACCATGTCCAGGTGGGCAGATGGATGTGCTAACAGTCTCATTTGTGCTCTTTAGGATGCAGCTTTAAACACATGGAGTGAGTATTCAAACAGAATGTACCTGTCCACCCAAATGCTGTCCTGAAGTCATGAAATGAAGTCCATTACCAAGTGATTGAATACTTAGTTTTATGTAGAAGCAGCAGGTCACAGCCAGGATTAGACAGAGCGAGTTAGAATCTTAGCAGTATATTCAGTTTTCTGATTCAGCTAGATAACTCCAGTGTTGAGCCCCAAGCTAAGAGATTAATGTGTTTGACCAAAATGAAAATAATTTTCAACAGCTTGTCTTTAAGGTGTCCAGCTTTGGAAATATTTAGATTACTGTGATTTTATCCATGTGCTGTGAAGCTCCTAAAAATCAGTCTCTGTTTTTATGAAAAAATCTGTAAAGTGTAGAGAAAGAACTTATAGTGACTATATAGAATAGTGACTTCTAACCCGTAGGCCATTGAATCATTTCTGTGCTGTGTAAGCTGATTTCACTTTGCTTGTACCTGTGCTCTGAAATAGAACTAATACTCACGTGTGTACTTGTTGTGTAAGGTGGCAGAAACACTTAACTTTGATTTGAGGAAAACAGTGCATTGTGTAACCTTTCAGTTCGGTTTATTAACTAAAATTAGCCCGTTTATACAACGTGAGCGTTTGAGTGTCTCTAGGCAACAAGTTTCTGACTATGCAATTTGAAGCACGGTGTGTATCGGAGATATCCTGGCATTCTCAGCATCACGTGGTGTTGCAAATCTGACAGATGCAGTGATAGAGTTGTAGTTTAATGAAAAAAATATGAATTTTAATCCAATTTACACTCTTCAGTAGAGGAAAAGGCATTTTTAAAAGGAAACCCAAGTTTTTTCTGAACTAATCTCTGAAAGAGCAGATTCCAGGTGGTTCCATAATCTTGCAGTTGGTTCTGTTAAGGCAGAAACATTTGCTACAGCAAAGTAATTTGCTTACCTGAGTCTTGAATTTCCATCTAAACACTCTTCTGCTGCTAACGGTTGATACAGAACTCCATTTGCAGCACAGCAATGTAATGCAAAGTCTGTTTTTCCTGAGCATTTTGCCTAATGTATGGTCAAGATTAAGTGGATGGACTTAGAGGGGGGGAAAAAAAAAGTTATTTTCCCCAAGAGATTTAGAAAACGGTTTATTTATGTCTGTAAAAAGAATAGCAAATCATGTTGGGGTTGTACAGAGCTTAATGAGAATGCGTGGTAATGCACAGAGGAATAGGCTCCCTGACAATGAGAACTGAAGGGGTGGGAAGTCCCAAACGAATACGTCGACACTCCTAATTGGCACAGTAAGAGCTTGCATCTGCCAGCTCTTCCCCATTTAGCCTGTGTGCATCGTCTGTCACTGTAGAGCTTTTTTGGCCATTTGCCTGGGATCAGTGCCAAACTGGACAGGTAGCTTTGATTGTGCTGCCTTGTAGAGAGAATAGTTGCAGAAGATAGTTTCAGATAGTTGTGGGGAGCAATGAGGTCTCCCCTAAGCCTCTTCCTCAAACTAAACAGCCCCAACTCTCTCAATCTCCATCTCTCCTCATAAGATTTATTCTCCAGGCCTTTCACCAGCTTTGTTACCCTCCTCTGCACTCGCTAAAAAATAAAACAATGCAAAGTGGAATTAATTGATAAAATTGGTTTTTAATAAAAAACCAGGAAATAAGGTAAAATTAATTGTAGTTTGGAGTTTTGAGAACAGGTGTAATAAAATACAATAATAATATTCATAGGGTTTTTTTTTTTTCACTGGTAACGTAACACAGAGTAAGTATTAAGCCTGTGAAAGCAATGACTTAACACAACTGTTGATGCACCTCGAGTGAAACATCTTTATCAAGTTAATACAAGAAGCAGTCATGCCCTACTTGAATTACTCATTTATAATGGCTGGGCAGCAGCCTGGATGTGGACTTTGAAATCCTGGGAAAATTAAACACATGCATTCTGGTGTCTAAAGTCTTCACTTCAGAGCAGCTGTAAAATGTTCAAGTGAGATGTCAGCTAGTAGCTGTTGTCTACGTTTTTAGTCCAAAGGGAGATGTGATCATTTAATTGCTAACTACAGTTAGTGTTACTTTAGTCATTGCATCCTCAGTTCTGTTTTCAGGAGCCGTTTGACATTTACTACCCAAGAATCAAAATATTCATCTCTTTTTGCATACTTATAATTCAGAGGTTCTTTTTACTTTAAAATCTTTTTGGGAGCAGTGATGTAGACAGCGGGATCGAGTGCATCCTCAGCATATTTGCAGGTGACACCAAGCTGAGTGGTGCTGTTGACAAGACTGAGGGGCAGGATGCCATCTAGAGGGACCTGGACAAGGTGGAGAAGTAAGCCTGTGTGAACCTCATTAGGTTTAAGAAGGAACAGGTGGAAGTCCTGCACAGGGGTGGAGGCAGTCCTCATTATTGATACCTCACAGAATTACAGAACATTAGGGATGGGAAGGGACCTTGAAAGATCATCTACTCCAATCCTCCTGCCCCAGCAGAATCACCTAGACAAAGTCACACAGGAACATATCCAGAGAAGGAGACTCCACAACTCCCCTGGGCAGCCTGTAACAGTGCTCTGTCACCCTCACTGTTTAGTGTCACCTATTGATAGGACAAGGGGCAATGGGTGTAAGCTGGAACATAGGAGGTTCCACATCAATATGAGAAGGAACTTCTTCATGG
>JAOXOE010000343.1:38454677-38508437 GCA_028565055.1 Phoeniculus purpureus
CTGACTGATTTTATGATTCTATAGTGACTTACAGTGGAGAAGGTACTTTCATCTTAAAGCCTGTGTTGCTGGTGCTTGGAACTTCTAGAAAACAATATGGATGTGTTCCTGTGTGACTTGGTCTGGGTGATCCTGCTGTGGCAGGGGATTGGACTGGATGATCTTCGAGGTCCCTTCCAATCCCTAATGATTCTATGATTCTAAGTTTAGGTTGGACATTAGGAAAAACTTTATTAAAAAGGTTCTCAGGCCTTGGAACAGGCTGCCCGGGGAGGAGGTTAAATTGCCATCCCTGAATGTGTTTCAAAGTCATGGAGATCTGTGGCTTAGTGTTTTAGTGATGAGCTTGGTAGAATTGGGTTCGTGCTTGGACTTGATGATCTTAAAGATATTTTCCAACTGAAATTGTTCTATGATTTCAATTAAAGCCCTGTAGCAGCTGAGGTGCTTCTAGAGCAGCAAGAGACAGGGATAGCAAGTCAGATGATGTGGACGATGTGGAGGGAGTACTGATGGGATACCTGTGCTTGTCTGTTACTGTGAGTGTATGTGCAAGTCTATGTGTTGATTTTGACCTGTGCATTAATAATAGTTTAATGATAAAATTGCTGTTAATACTGGTGAAGCAGAGCCCAGAATAAAAGACCGCCTGGGTTTTCTGTTATTTTATGCATGTGGAGTAAAAGAATACAGGCTTGGGTCATATAATAAATTAATTGCATCAACCAATGTCATAATAATTTTAAGTTAGAACAGTTCACAAAATATCCAGTCCACGTCCTACAGTCTATTTTATCACCCTATAACAAATGAAGTTAAAAAAATAATGCAGAGCTAAAGTAACAGAGAGTGTACTAATTATGGTTTTAATTTCTTTTAATAAGAAATGATATGATGAAATAATATGAGATGAAGAAAATGGTCAACATTAATTTTAGGTATAGAGAGAAGTAATTTATTTTTACTACCATCCTTTGTAATTTTCTTCCTGTTCCATAGTGCTAATAAGATGGTTGCAAATCTATGTAAGCAGGCTCCCGATGAGCAGCTTTAACGAGGGCTTTGCTAACCTGACATTCTGTGGTTTCGCCTCATAAAACCAGCAAAGGGCTCACTGTGTGGAATGTTAATGGGGTGGAGTGATGAATGCGGGATGGGATGTAAGGTTTGAGCGTGTATGAAGTCCTTACTTGAGGAGATCCTTGTAGACAGTAGCTAAGAGATAAAAGCATTGGAAATGTGAGGTTTTTTTAAACTAACAGTTGACTCTCTTTGCCAGAAAACAGGCTTCAAAGTTTAGTAGTGGTGTGAATGTATGAAAGTAATTAAAAACTACTGATGCTTATAATTTGGACTGGGTGATATTGAGGTTCATCCCCATGTTTTAATACAATTTTGAAATAATTCTTATTTCAAACCATTATTATAAGTTGTGCTTGTTTTAGTTGTGCAGACATGTACTATGATGATATTTTCTTTAAGAGGAAGGTTGCTAGTGCTGTAACTTAACTGCGTGTCTGAATATGAGGCAGCAAGTGTGCCCAAGTGGCTAAGAAGGGCAACTGCATCCTGCCTTGTTTTAGAAGTAGTGTGGCCAGCAGGAGGATGGAAGTGATTGTCACAGATTGTCCCCTTGTACTGGGCACTGGTGAGACCACCCCTCAAATACTTGGTTCAGTTTTGGGCCCCTTGTTACAAGAAGGATATTGTGGTGCTGTAGCTGGTCCTCTGAAGAGCAGCGAGGCTAGTGAATTGTCTGAACTGTAAGTTCTCTGAAGAGAAGTTGGGGGAACTGGGTTTGTTTAGCCTGGAGAAAAGAAGGCTGCAGGGAGACCTCATTGCTTTTTGATGACTACCTGAATGGAGGTTGGAGTGAGGTGAGTATTCTCTTCTCCCAACTAACAAGAGGTAGGGTAAGAGGAACCAGCCTCAGGTTGTGCCAGGGGAAGTTTAGTTTGGATATTCTGAAAAACTTCTTCACCAAAAGGGTTGTAAATGGCAGCCCATGGCTTGGATGGATACACTCTCCACTGTGTTTAAAAACTGGCTGGATGATGAGGCACAGAGAGTGGTTGTGAATGGTGCTGCATCCAGTTGGTGTCCAGTGACCAGTGGTGTCAGGGAGCAGTACTGGTCCCAGTTATAGTCAACATCTTTATTGATGACCTGGATGAGGAGATAGAGTCTACCCTTAGTAAATTCGTTGATGACACCAAGTTGGGGGGGGAGTGAGGATTGGTAGGAGGATGCTGCAGAAAGATCTTGACAGGCTGGGTCAGTGGGCGGAATCCAACAGGATGAGGTTTAACAAGGCCGAGTACAGGGTCCTACCCTATGTAGCGCTACAGACTGGGGGATGAGCAGCTGGAGAACAGCCTGGCAGAGAGGGACATGGGAGTACTGGTTGACAACCAGCTGAACAGGAGCCAGTCCTGGCTTGGATCAGCAATCGTGTGGCCAGCAAGACTAGGGATGTAATTCTCCACCTGTACTTGGGCACTGGTGAGGCCCAAGTACAGGGGGCAGTTCTAGGCCCCTCACTTCAAGAATGGGATTGAGGGGCTTCAGCAGGTCCAGAGGAGCTGCAAGGCTGGGGAAGGGACTGGAGGGAAAGTCTGATGAGAAGAGGCTGAGGGAGCTGGGGTTGTTTAGCCTGGAGGAGACTCAGATGGGACCTCATCACTCACTACAACTACCTGAAGTGAAGTTGCAGTCTACTTGGGGTCAGGCTCTTCTTGCAAATAACTGACGATAAGACAAATTGGTGGAGTCCTCATCCCTAGAGGTGTTTAAGGACAGACTGGATGTGGCACTTAATGCCCTGGTCTGGCTGATTGTGGTGATGTTAGGTCATAGGCTTGGCGTGATGATCTTAGAGGTCTTTTCCAGCCTCAATAATTCTGTGATTCTGTGGAACAGGTTGCCTGGTTAA
The DNA here is from genome assembly GCA_028565055.1 of Phoeniculus purpureus. Taxonomy (NCBI): domain Eukaryota; kingdom Metazoa; phylum Chordata; class Aves; order Bucerotiformes; family Phoeniculidae; genus Phoeniculus; species Phoeniculus purpureus. The sequence continues at coordinate 38,457,610 of JAOXOE010000343.1, forward strand.
TTGCTGAAATTGCCATCCCTGGAGGTGCTTTAAAGGGATGTAGATGAGGTGCTGAGGAACGTGGTTTAGTGGTGACTCGACAATACTGGTTTAACAGATGGACTCGCTGATCTTAAAGGTCTTTTCCAACCAAAGCAACTCTGTGATCTGTGAAAATATAAGACCATCATAAATTACATACTTTAAATCTTTTAGCGAAAGATCAGTAATATTTCACTTTATAAACTGTTACTGCGGAACAGATTTTTAGTTAGAATGTAAGACACTGCATGAGTAAGACACAGGCAGACAGCATTTACTAACATATTTATTCCTGCTTCACTAGAATAAAACAAGCAGCATTATTTTTTTACTGGTAAAACATGTAACTCTTCAGCTAATGTGACTTTTCAATGTCTGTCCAGGAGAGTTGGCTCTATAGTCTGGATAATAGGGCTTGTTGTGACAGAAAGCCTGAAACCAGGAGACAGCCAAAAGTAGATTTGTGTGCCATCCTTAGCCACATTTCATCACATGAAAGTGCTATTTACTAATAAACTCACTGTTAGCATGCCTTCAGTGATTCATGGAAAAAGATTCCCTCACATGGGATATAATAGGTGGTTATTCACCTATTCAGTGCTGCGTCATTTGTGCAAACACAGTGTGTAGAGCTGTTCCAGTTGGGTTAAAAAAAAAAACCTAACAAAATTTGGACACATAATTAGATTCTTCAGCAGTGTTACAGTACCCCCACTTCATCAAGTTTACTGTTCTTGAGTTCCCAGTCCCCACTGACATCAGTGTGTGTGTTTGGCATGTGTCACTCACCAGTGTAATGGGGAGCTTTTGGAAGTCTTAAAGCTCATGCACTCTACTGAGCACTAGCACTTGAGGAAGACCCTGAGGATCCCCCTGTGTGCGCTCCCAAGGCTCAGAAACAAGTTATTTCCTGAGAAACTAAAGATGAATCTTCAGCCAATCATGACAAGAGCCCTTCTCTAATCCTTTGTAGCTTTTCGACAGGTATGTTTTATGCCAAAACTAGTAAAACTCATACTTGCTTGCTGAAAAGGTCATGAACTCAGTAGGATTTGAGGCCAGAAGAGTGCATAGGAAGTCTCCTAATGATAGTAGGGGTTGGAAAGCTAAACTAGCTCAACAAAAGCCAGGCTAGTCTGCATGTAATGCAACAACCTCATAAAAAGGAATGTTTCCAGTGTTTTTCCTTTACCTCATTCTACTGTGCTGTCCCCTTCTGCTCCTTTAAGCCCAGCGATCACTGTAGTTTTACCTCACGAGTATCATGTAACAGTTAAAAAAGAGAATAAGCGCATTAGAAGGTCTTAAAAGAAGTTGGGGGCTAGTGAGAAACTTGCAGAAGCAGTAAAGTTCCATTGCTTCTCAATTGTAAGAAACAAACGTTTAAAACTAATAATCTGAATCCGCAGGCTTGGGGAGGTAGAGTAACCCTGAAAGAAATATTTTAGGTTGTGACTGGCATTTTGAGAAGTGCTTAATGTATTTAGGTTATTTACACAGGTCTGCTCCAGTCTTTTGTTTAAAGAAGCATAAATTTCTGGAAGGCCTTTGATGCTTAATCACATGAACTATGACTGTAGTGTCATCGGAGCAAAATTATCACTTTACCATAAATATTTAATCTTAAAATGTGGATTAAGAAAAATTGGTCAGTTATTTTTCTTTATCCTTTTAGTGAAGCAGAGATTCCATAACATTTATTTTGGGTTTTGGGGTTTTGTTTTTTTTTTTTAATTTTTCGGTAGTACACTGCGAAAGGGAAAAGGTAGGAAACTGAACTTATACCAATGATTTATTTTTTTTTAAATTGTAAAAGTTCATGGACAATTCTCATACATCTCACATTTGTCAGAGAATTTAACTTAAAGCTTAGACCTGATGTACTGATTTACAGGTTCATTTTTTTCTTATATTTATTGGAAAGAGCCCAAATGTCTCTCGAGATAGAAAGTAATTTTTCTGTTGTTATTCCATAATTCAAGTACTAAGTAGAAATAGTTGCATTCTATGAAGCCTTTATCTCTTCCTAGTGAGAGGCTGGTGCTGCAGAGCTCAGCTAGCTGCTGTTGGTTTGCTCTTTCTGGCTTCTTGGTTTGATAACCCAAATCAGTAATAACTCTACTTCATTAAAATGTCAAAGACCTCAATCTGTCTTCGCCTGATAAAGAACAGGCTTTAGGGCTTTGGAGCTGTCACTGTAGTCTCATTGGATTATGCAGCTAATTTATAGATCTGTCTGTGGCAAAGCTCTCTGACAGCAGTGTCCTTTGTTAACACCTTTCTTATCAAGCTTTTCTTTCTCTGCTGCTTATTTATTTGTTTCCACTTCTGTGAGGTCTGCTAAAGAGAAAGTAATGGACTTTCAGCTGCTGTGGTGAGGACGTAATCAGTAGCTGCAGTGATAGCATTAGCAGGGGTAGGGCAGGGCTTTAAGTTACTGGCATGAGAGTGGGTTTGATTTTATTGGGATGAAGTGAGAAGCTTGTCATCCTTTGCCAAAAATAGGAAGCAATCTCACCTTGTAAGCACCAGACTAGACATTATTGACTTGACAGGTCTCCTCTAGAGCATTTTAGCTGGTAAGCTTGTGCAGTTGTTTGTTTAGGCTGCTTTTACTCTAACAGGACTGTAATGGAGAGAATCCTAAGCACAGATGGTAAAGAAGACAGTGAAAAGCAGAATGAGCAAAAAATAAGTGTTGTTCTCTACTCATAGTCTCACTGTAGTAAGGAGAAATGTTTTAGATCATTGAATATATTTGAAATGCACTTTTTTAAAAAAAAAAAAGGTGCATTTATCTCCTTGTGAATCTACTAGCGAAATAACTGTGCATACTGGAATTGCAGATTGCAGGGCAGATTCCTTCCAATGTTTGTGCAGTACTGGGATAGCACAATACTGGCATAATTATTAATATTCTTCTGTTTGTTAGATTTATAAGAAAAGATAAAAAAGCCGGTTACATTAATGCAGCAAGCTAATTTTCCTGACCACAACTTTTATTGGAAAAGAATGGGAATGCTGAAGACAACTTATTTACTGGAAAATAGCTTTGTTTTTTGACAGAAAGTATAAACCCACACACTCTTTTGTCTTAAATAGCAATGATGGCAGATTCTTAATTACACTAGAAAGCACTGTTAGAACCTGCCATGATTTCACTCTTGCCATCAAATATTTTGATTATTTATTAGTAATACTTGGCTGTCTTTTATTGCCCTAGAGGTTAATTCATTATGGTGATAGGAAAATCAACAATTATCACCTCAGTATATGTGCAAACCTGTGCAAACTTCTCATTCAGCAAGTGTTTCATGCGATTGCAACTAGTGAATATTTTTTGTAATAATGATGTTATATAGAAGTTGTAATTTTATTGTGTGGAAAATATATAAGGCTAGACCTTTTCTGTTTCACCTTTTGCTGACAATGCTTAAATGGCAAAAAAGTCAGTTTTCTCCGAGTTTATAAAGGGTATGAACCTCCCAAGTGCCTTTTGTTTACAGCACGTCTTTATTGTTCTTAAACGTGTGTATGTACAAATGGTCTTTTCTTTCTATCCTTTATAGTGGACATTTAATTTTGAGCAAATTGGTGGGTCAGTTATTGTGTAACCCTGTACTTTTGTTGTTGGGCTTAGCTCTTGCGATTAGTTGTTGGTGAAAGGGTGATTCTCTGATTTTCCTTGCACTGTTATCGGTACTGTGGTTAGGTTGGTTACATCCCACTGCCGGTGTCAGAGCAGTCATAGGTAAGCTTCTGTGCTGCTGTGACCTGAGTGGATAATTAATGAAATTAAAGACACTTGATAGTTTGATCCTATCCCTTTGAGAGAGTGGAAACCTCCATGTCTTTTGAAATAAATAGGAATGTATGACAGGGATCAGAGGCTAAAACTCACTCCACGTTCTACTAACTTGGGCAGTGAATTGTGTAACAGCCTGACTTACAAGCTCTGGAATTCAGAACTAATTTATTTATTGCAGTGTGCTTAGTATTGTTTTTGAACTCTCATAATGCTGCCTTTTAGGTAAAGGCAAGCTTTTCAACCCAGTAGGTAAAACAGGTTAATGTACCTTGGTTCTCGTGGTAAGGGAAACTTTTGTTTTTTCCTTTTTTTTTTTGTTTAATTGTCTTTTTGATACTACTTCTTTTTTTGCTCTCTTCTACTTAGGCAACAGTTACTAACAGAAACTCAAAGACTAGACCCCAAGACCTGTTGCCACCTTGCTCTGTTACTTCAGAATAGCACTGTATGTTTTGATGGACAAGTTAGCAACCCTGCGCTTTTACCAGGAAACCCATTCACACACACTAGGATTAATACGTAGTGAGGTTTCTTTATTTCTTTCAATATAAACATGTGCACCAGGGACATTTCATGTTTGCTTTTCAAAACCCAAACCTTTCAGCATGTCTTTTCAAAACGCAAAATTTGACTTGCTAGTGCCAAATTCAAAATACTTCTCTGAGAAATTCTGATCGAATAAGACAAACAAATGTCTGGGGAAAGAATTTTATCTGATACAGTAGCTCTGCTAGTCTAGATCTCGGTGGGCATTCTGGTCAGGAGTGCAATTAAGACAGTTGTTAGCATCTCCTCGCTTTGTACAGGTTCTTAGCATTAACAACCAACATCCTTCTCAAATAGCCAGGAAAAAAAATCCATCTGCCTTAAGAGGAAACTCCCTGTTAGTTCCAAATTATGAAGAAAGCTGATATCTTTGCAGCCATAAAGTCAACTTCATGTGTAATGCACCCCACAATTCCCCCAGCTGTCGGCTGGCGTGATAGCTATCAACATAATCACTGGACATGGTCTGTGGCTCTGACCCTTTTCTGCCCTTTATATAGGAAAGTGTCTGTTCCATGAGCTAATGATCAGGCACAGATAATAAGGCTTTCCTTTTCTTGCCCCGGAAATCTGCTTCAAGGTTGTCATTCTCTTCTAGGTGAAGGTGCTGTTTAGTCTGAATATGGCTCCCGCTTGCCCCAGAAGTAACATCTCTGCTGCTTTGAAAACTGCAGGTCAGTTTTCATTTGAGCAGTTAGTTCAGAAGTGACATCAAGCTGTTGCATCTTCAAAATGACTTGGAGGCTCCCATGTGTTTAGAATTAACTTCGACGTCTTCTCCCATCCCGTTATCCATTTTCATTCCTTCTGTCTCTGAATACAGTTTTGCATCCCATCACTGGATGACAGTGCTGGGGACAGTTATTTGTTAGTGCAGTAAGAAGTTAGGAACTTTACTGCCTGTTATCCTTTGAACTCTGTGGAAGAAATTAAGACAGTGTAATAACTCCTGAGCAAGCAAAACAAAACCAAACACCAACACCACCAGCCAAATACAAGCTATCATCATGATTAAATACAAGTTCATTTTCTGTGATGATTATATCTAATCACTTGAGGTACTGAGTGTGATTTTGCAGAATTTTTCAAAATGAGGTTTTAAATTTTACTTCTTCCGTTTTGTCCGGAGAACTAAGTTATTTTTGTTATTTTCCAAGTGGCTGGGAGCTCAGCAAGCACATCTTGTTGATATCAAAACATCTTGTGAAAGTGTTCCAGATTTGTATCAACTTATATTGCTTTGTAGAATGTGCAGAATGCCGATTGCCTGGTGTAATGGGACTTTGGTGGTGTTTGAGATTTTGAGTCCTGAGATGAAACGAGCATTTACAAATAACTATGATTTTGTTTGAAGTATCTGTCCTGGCCTCTGATTTGGATTCTTGGTTGTTGGTTTGTTCCAAAAAAGTCCCACAAAATGTTTTTTTGTTCAGAGTTGCTTTCCTATTTCCTTCTACTCTATGACTTTATAAGACTAAACAGACAGGAAAATCCATGAGTAGTGGAATGAATGCTTGGGAGATGTTTGAGTAGCTGCTGGATGAGCTCTTCAGGAGAGGATGCAGGAGACGGCAAGGTGAAGAGACAAGATTGGCCTTGGGAAGTGCAGGGTGAGGGAGAAATCAGTTGACTTGCACTGAAGGGTAATGAGAATGGCTCTTTTCATCCTGAAGTGTTGGAGGAAAGGAGGCTTTCACTCAGTGTTTTAAAAGCAGATCCAAATTGCCATACCCCTTGCACCCTAAAGGATGATGTAGGTTTTCTGTGAAACACTAGTAAATTGTAAATCTTGTCACTGTTCCTACAGCCTTTCACCTGGCAGTGAGTAATGTCTTCCCTGTAGATTACCAGTATGCTCAGGAAGCCATTGAGTAATCAGCAGTGGTTTAATAATCTAGTTCTGTGGAAATACTGTGGAAGAACTGTGTCTTTTCAGAGACACGTATGATGGTGGTTTTTGGCAGCTAGTTTGGGAAAGTGTGCCTGAGTGGGACAGGATGAAGGTTGAAAGAACATCCATTTGTGTCTGACAGGGCTGCTGGTTCAGACCAGCTTTGCTTCAAGTGAGAAGCTGCTGCTGTAATGTCCAGGCAGAGGTTTTCCCAAAGAGATTCCAGCTACTTCATGGAGGGGGACAGCGGCTGACCTGGTGGAATAATTTACACTGAGATAAAGTTCTCCTAATTCAGGAAGTGTTACTCTGGTGACAGTTCATAATAGCTGCTTTAGGGCCTTCTTTCTTCAGGCACGATGGACAAATGAGCTCCTCCCCATCTGTTGCCTATCTCAGGACAGTGCTGCATTGTAGATAATGCTTTATATTTAGTAGGTGCAATGCAAAAATAAAGGTAGATTATGCGTAGGGACTATTAACTACGCTGAAATGTATATAAGCTCTAGATACTAGACTGTGTGGTAGTCCTTCAACAGAGCTGTAGCCTTTATTTAATTTTTGGAGTATTGTATTGAGAACCCTGTGTTTGAGAAATTCTCTGTCAACAAATTAATAAAGGTGACTGCTTTAGGGTGTTTTATTTTCTTTAACATTACTGCCCCCATATGGATGTAGCCGGAACACACAGTGGATGTAGGAAAGGCATTTTCTATAGAAAGCCGTTTTAAATTGAATTTTTTTTGACAGCTTTGAGCTCATAGATTTCAACTTGCTTTTATTTGCTTGGTATTCAATCAAAACAAGGTATGGCATGGTAGATGCCAGTGTTGTTAGCCAAGTATCTTGAAATGCACTGTTAAACTAAGTTTAACCTTTTTGCACCTGTATTCATAGTTTGCTGGAAAAACCACTTTACTGCTAAACAGAGCAGCTAACTTGTCAGCTATCTTTCTACATTAACATTATTTAAGTGTAGCTGCAAACTTATAAAATCCATTTCAATATTTTAAAAATGTACTTTGACAGGTCACCTCTAATGATTTTTGAACAAAGTTAAGTAGCTGATACATGTAACTGAGTTAAAAGTGGGTTTTGTTTAACCTAAGCGTGGCAATAAGGTCCTAGAAATGCATCTTCTCCTTTAGATTATGAAGCAATCACTGAAGTTAGCTTTACTGCCAGAATTAACTGCTTTCAGTGAATAAGTAAAATAAAAAGTAACATACAGGTTTTTTTCAGTATTTTTGTGTGGTTTACTATCTAGAACTACGTTTTCAGTCTACCCTGTAGTACTGAATTTTCAGTCTTGGATTGGTTGGATTAAAACTTTACTTTTAATAAGCCCCATGCAGGAAAATCCAGAAATAAGGAGTTAATAAAGATTTACTATTGCCACAGCAGCTTTTTTTTTTTTTTCGAAATGGCCAGTTGCAGGCAACTAGGGAAACAGTTAAACGGTTTTTTTAAGATCAGTTAAAGTGTTACAGGCCAAGCTGAGTGTTCTTACAGGCCAAGTGGAGTGTTCTTTATTTATTCCAAGTAGCTCATTCAGTAAATTCTTTGAACGTCCCAAAGGGCTCCGTGTGGAAAGGATGTTTACAAGTACAAAGTCAGTGCTATACTCACACTGTGTGTGCCTGCTTAGCTCCACTTTGTTTTAAACGCTGCGATTCACGTTACCATTTACAACACTGAATTCATTCTGCTTAAGGTGACAACAATTTGTAACCTATTAAGTGTCAGTAATGATGACTTTTGTTTTGATGAAAGTATCCTTTTTGCTTTTTTTTCTGCATTTTGAAACCGTTAAAGTGGTACCAAACACCAAACTTGGCTGTGCTCAGCAATATTTTCTTCTCCGTTTGATATCTAGGAAATCTTTCGTTCTCTGCAGCTGTATGGAATCTCTTACAATACATTCATCCTGTGTGTAATTTGGTAAAACTCATTTTCAAATGAAAAGACCATTGTGCCTCTCGAGTGCAAATTTATTTTGAGAAACGGGCAATGGTGTGTGTTCATTGTCTGTAGGAGAAGGAACAGGGAGTATGTAGGCATTCGATACAACTTTTGTCTCTACAGTAACCTTTGTAAATTCTAGCAAGTTAGCTTTTTCAGTAACTCGTTTACTTTTCAGATTTATCTTAACTATGAGGCTTTTCTTTTTAATATTGGAATTAAACTAACAAAGCTAATGTAAACAAAGACAAAACAATAGAAGAAATTATGAATGTACCTTCACTGTGAGGATAGCGAGAGCTCTGAGTGATTATGTGTGAGCAAAAAAAAGTATTCGCTCTCCACTGGAATTTTGAGCAATTTGTCTTCCAAAGTGGCTCAGATCAGCAAATCATGTGCTTGAGTTACTGTTGTGTATGCTGCTTTTTGCTGTAATCAGCAGAAGAGGAATGGAAACATTTCTTTTACTGTGGAAAATGAAGTTGTAGCTCAACAACATATTATTCATGTCCCTAATTACCTATTGATAATCAAGATATAATACGGGTTAGCAGGGTTAATAGCATTTTAGGGAAGAAATTAGGTTAAAAGGATGTTTTCCTCTGAACCTACTGTGTGGCCAGATAGGAATTAAGGTCATGCTCAGATGTAATGAATCTGCTGTTCTTCTGTGCCATTTTAGGGTGGACACAAAAGCCAGTTCCACAGGAGAGGAGATAGCAGTAAAATTATTATAGGAAAAAAAAAACCAACTAGCTGATATAGAATGGAGTGGAAGAACAGCTGTTGAAGTGAAGCTTTGTAACACACTTGTTATCTTGTGCCTTATTTTCCCTAAGAGAAAACAACTGAGATCCAAGTGATCTGAATTACCTGATTCTTCTGCAATTCCAGTTAATCCCTGTCAAGTGAGAATCCACAATATGTAGACATTTCTCGTCCTATTACTGTAACTGGTATTGGAAAAAGAGCAATATACTATTCTTAAAGTGTTGCTCACTTTACCTGCTTCTGAATTTGAATTCCTTTTAATTTATGTTACAGTTAAATCTATTCAACTGAGGAAGATATTTGAAAGGCTGTTTTCAGATTCGGCTTACAGCATCACAATGTGTGCAAGACAGGAAATCTGCTTTCTTGTTAGTTTTTGTTTAAATTTCAAATAGGAAAGTTTCTAGGAACTTGAGAGATTAATTTTCTATATGAGACCTATAGAAAATGATTATACTTTTATTTTATTTTTTTCTTGGTTGATCAGTTGTTCATGTCTGAGATGAGGTTAACCAATTAATTTAGTTAATGTGCAGCTGGGCCAAAACAACAACAAAACAAGGAGGATTCAAAAGTGCACTTGTGAAAGTTGCAGGCCAAACCAAAACCTTGTTAGATTTGGGGAAAAACAGAAGACTTCTAATTTGCACAACATGAACACCATAATGCAAAGACATACGGAGATTAATCACATGTTCTTACATAACTGGCCTGAGGTGCTGCCTCTACTCTCTCAAAGGGAAAAGACTTCTAACAGCCCGGTTCCCTTTAACCTGTTCATACATCACTCAGTTCATTTAAGGGCTAGTTCCCTGTTCCATGTCCTTACAAGCCAGTCTTCCATTTCCAGCACACTTCCATTCCTACAGACCATGAACGAGGGGAAGACTTCATTTCAGCAAATAGTGGATTGCAGGTGAAACTGTTGCTCCATTGATATCTGAAGTTCCAGTTTACACTCTCCATTCACCCTGTTTTCAGGGCAAGCTTGCTTCCATGTCCAGCCCAGCACCATGTTTCTTTCCAATGAAAGATGAAAGTGAAGAACAAGCAGGAAGCTTCAAACCAGTCCTACCAGTTTGCAGAGTCAAAAAAATTCACAAGTTGCTATAGCAACTTCTCAGTGCCTCAGGCAAGAAACCCACTCAAATGCAAACCATAACAAATTTCAATTACCAAAATTGAGTTTCAGATTTGTTTACAATAAAATCTTTGCCACATTGTAAAAGTAAATGGTGCATTTGGGGAATAAAATTGAGAGAAGTTAACACAGTTAAGAAACAAAACCAGAAGGACAGGTGTAGGACATGTCTAAGAGTGTGTGGTATGCTAATGGGTCAAAAGTGAAGACATTAAATGTATGGAAAGGGCTACACTTGAAGAAATAAGGAGTGATGCTAGCGAGAATAAAGATAATATGTTTGGAATAACACAACATTACAATTGCACAGGAAGATTAGGTAGATGGAAAGAAACTGTTTAATAATAGGATGGATAGAAGAAAGATTGGAATTCAAGGAGAGTAACTGTAGTTGGAGATTATGAAATGAAACTGAGTAAATATACCAGTATATTAAGAACCTAAATTAACCTTAAAATATATGTCTAAACTTTTCTTCTAGGAGTACAACTTTGTAGATCTTTCCATACAGTCATATACTTTGGGTGGTTTTAGAATACTGGATTTCCACTGGGAGCAGCAACCTTGCTACAATTTCCTATGCTACCATTTTCCATTCTTTCTCCTAAACTTAAGAAAGGGCCAAAAGTTGATTCTAGTCTGCTCTGAGTAGTTGATTTCTTCCTATCAGCCTACACGTTCTTCTGGCAATCTGTCATGTTCTTGTGGGAATCTCTTCTGTACTGTTCAAAAACAAAGTGAAAGCATCCAAGAAATGAAACAACCCCACACCTCTTCTGTGGTTTCATTCTCTAAAAAGCCTTTACTTATCACTGTCTTCAGCCTTAGCAAAGGACTGACAGCTTGCAGCATCAAAGACACAATGCATATGGATGCCCTTTTGTCCCCAAATGCAGGTATAATATTTATTATAGCAAGGTAAACTTTGTAGCCGAGCTTTCACAGAAGAGTAGAAATATATGCAAATGGAATATGCTTCTTTGTCAATCCCCAGCAGAGGGGACAGAACTATCCTCAGTTATCTGGAGCTTCTGTAGTGGCACAGATCCATTTTTCTGCCCATGTAGCAGCTAAATTTGACCTGGGTCACCAGAGGGCACTGCTGGGTCTTTTTAGGGGGCCATACTCTTAATCTATGCTTGGAAACAGTCATTGACTGTAGAGGAAGCTGGGTTTTTTCATGACTTACTACGTGATTGTACCCTTTTTCTTTTCTGATCCAATAAGGCATCTGAAAACAAAATGAGAAAAGATTGATTTCCTGGAGATGCTGTGCTTTGGTTTTTGGTTTGTTTTGTCCCCCTGTCTCTTCCCTCTTACTGTAGAAGCCTGCATCATGCATTCCTACTTCAGACACTAAGATGAGATTCGTGGGCTGACATTTCAGATCCACAGTTTGCTGGTAATAATAAAAAGTTGCTCTTCTGTGTGACAGCTCAGTGCTTCCATTGGACGTTATGAAAATTGCATTACCTGTGAGTAACTAACATCTCAGTAAAGGGAGATTATGTCATAGAATCATAGAATCGTAGAATCCTCTCTCAATATTGGAATGTTTTTAATTGGATTTCTTATTTTATGCTCTATTCTTACTTTAATGAAAGTGGTGAGAAAGAGTTTCTTCACAAAAGAATGTTTGGATCTTTGGCATTTGCAAACACTCTACACTCATGGAAAATATTCTACACTCATTTGAAATACCCAGAACTGATTGCTTTCAAATGTGGCAGTAGTGACAGGAAAGTAAACTTGAATGTGATAATAATCTACAGGACATCTGAGTATTCTTATTTGACTTACGTTACACTGAAGCTTGACTACCATAAACTTTGTGGCTGTAATAAGTGACTTTTTCTTATTCCCAGTGAGATATCTAAAGTGACAGATTCCTTAGATGTATCGTGAAAGGCTTTTGTGCATCTTCCATTCCACCAGGTGCCTGGACGTGATGATGGTTTTGGTGTTATCTGATGTAGATACTGCACAAGCAGGGTATCTGTTAGGTGTTTGTGAGCATGTGATTGCTACTGGGACCGGGAAAGAGTACACAGAATTAATATGTGCCAGCTCAACAGTGTTGGGGTCTTGTGAGCTGAGGACATAACTAGACCATAGAGGAGGACAAGCTAGTTCTTCTGGCAGCTGTGTGTATTTGTTCTGTTTGCATCTACTGAGGATTCTCATCTATTTCCTGAATGAGGTTGTCTCTCATAACAGGAGTCTCTGCTAGGGCTGGAGGAGTCACTCTGCAGATCCTATGCGTGTTGAAATATGTATGGTGTATAGTTTTCTGAGGAATGTTTTCAATAGAATGCTATTTCTTCAGTTGTAAAAAAATAAGTATTTTGGCATTTCTAGATGTGGCAGTAACATTAAAACCTAGTCTGTAGAATATCACAGAATCACAAAACATTAGGGGTTGGAAGGGACCTCGAAAGATCATCCAGTCCAATCCCCCTGCCACAGCAGGATCATGTAGATCAAGTCACACAAGTACATGTCCAGGTGGGTTTTAACTGTCTCCAGAGAAGGAGACTCCACAACTCAACTTCAATGGGCAGCCACTGATCAGAGCCTGGCTCCATCCTCCTGACACCCACCCTTTCCATATTTATAAACTTTAATGAGGTCACCCCTCAGTCTCCTGACTCCATGTCACTTTAAAGAAGTGTACAGTAGGTTCTTTGATGTCAAAAATGCTCATCTTTCATATATAAGAACCGTTATTTTGCCTTGATTTTTAAACACAATCTGTATTCATTATGTTGTGGTCTGACACAAAATAGGTGTTTAAGACAGATTGTTTTTATCTACTGTTTATACAGTACATCTGGGGCAGAAACCTTACAATTTCCATACGTTATCACATATTATGCTCAAAGAATGTCTGGTCTGATTGTAGCCTAAAATACACAACTTAGGGCAGCGATGTAAAACTCAAAGTCCAGGTAAGGTTAATCTTGCCATCCCTGTTTATTCTAAACTTTTAACTCCAGAATCTTTAAATGTGGATATGTTTGCTTATTGCTTTTCTCATCACTGAGTTTTGTTTACAGTTAAATACTACTTTGTGTTTTCCTTTACTCTCATTACTGTGATCGGATTGCAAGGATTATAGTTATGGATTTTAATCATTATTACAATTATTTAAAATACAGACCATCTTTTTCATGGTGGGTGGAAGTTTCAGTGAAATTCAGATCTAGCCTGTTTTGATAGAAACCAACCATTAAACATCTGTTGAAATGCATTATGCTGCTCTTGTGAAGCTGAATATCGACAAATGAGGGGAAATACAGAATCATATATTCAAAAATACAAATCCTTTAGGATAACTTTAGATTGTTAAATAATATTTGACTATAAATATTATGTGTTACATAATATATTTGTAAACACAATGTGAATTCTTAAAGCCATAATGCAGTTTCTGATAAAGATTTGTGTGGAAGGTGATCTGAGTTGTGTGGTAGTGTGAAAGGGATTAATGTAGAGTTTAGCATCTGAGTTACATAGAATATGTAAAGGCACTAGGGATAGTTGCAGTTGATGATGTAACTTAGGGCACACTTAGGTCTTCTGACAGATGCAGACACTGATACCAACATGTCCTCAGAACTAGCAAGCAGTGCAAGCAACACGATAAGGTGTTTGCTTACTCCATATACCTTCCATGCAAGAGGTTCGCAGCTGATGGTACAACAAATTAGAGCAGATTCTATCAACGTCCTTTCAGTATGTCCATAACTAGCAGAACACTGTTGTGAGCCTCCCTGTTTCTTTCTCAAGGCACAAGACAAATACAATCCAAAGAGAAGTTATTTTTCTCAAAGAGAACCCAAGTTAGTTACTGTGCACAACCAGTTTGGATATTCCCAGCTATCAACAGGAATAATTTTTCTGGCAGATTCTCTAGATGTTAAGTAAATCCAAGCATTCGTCTTTTTTTTTGCCTATATCTCTAAAATCAGAATATGAAATAAAAAACTTCCAAGGCAGTCCTACTACCTATTCATCTGCTTTTGCCTGGGACTGAAAACAGCTAAGTAGACAGTTATTTTGAACTGTCTTGCCATGTTTTTGAGTGGACATTGTTTAGCATCCAGGTTGTCACTCTGGAGATAGCTGAGCGTAGATTAATATTTACAGAAAACTGATGTGATTTTAAGAACTTTGGGACTTGGAATAAACTTAGGTAAAAGGAGAAACAAGCTCTGCATCAATAGTAACAGAGCTGATAAAGTTTATTCCATATAAAATTAATGATGTCGTAAGGAGTGGGAAGCAACTGAAACAGAGCATGAACGGACTATGAGGCTAATGAGCTGGGGATAAGGCAGCTTGTCACAATTATTTCCCTTAATATGAAGAAAATGAAGATAAGGGAAAATCCTTTAGATTTTTTTTCATGTTACAGGCACAGAAGTATCACAGTCTGCTTGCTTCAGTCTTCATCTCTCGGTTTTACAATGGACATCTATTCCAGCCCCAGCAGAGAAATTCAACTCTGAGATGTCTAAATTATCAAATAATTTATTTGGGCAGTGCTGTGGTGAGTTGGTGGGGTTCACACAGGGCCTGCAACATGTGTCACACAGAAAATTTAGCATTACGCGATATATCTGAAGTGTGCTTAGAAGTAAATACTTCTTTTAATGTTTGATTGCTTAGACGTATCTTCAATTATTTTCTTCCTTTTTATATGATTCAATTTCTTTTTATTATGATTTTAGCTACCTGACGTGTGCACTAATAAATGCAGAAAAACTTGATCCAAAAGAGTTTGCAGCAGGTACGATTTTGGAGGTTTTTTGCTGCTCTGTAAGATACAGTACAAGAGCACGCACATTCATTTGGAGAACATCCCCAAAAGATCTGCTCAGAAAATTACTGTTCTGAAGACATCATGATGTATTGTCAGCCATCTGCAGGAGTATTTGCTTTGTAAATAAACTCCGTGTTCTTACAATGCTCGTGCAGATGTTTTACACAGTTACTTAACACTTTTTTGTGCTGAAAGTCCTAAATGAGGTTTGTAAAAATCCTAAAGCTGCAGTGTTCAACTTGCTGCCAAAATAATACTGAAGGTTCCATGTTTCTGTTTACTTGTAGCGTTTCTCTCAGAAGACGCTGCAAAAACCTGAAATCTGGTTTCACTTAAAAATTAGTTTTTCAAATTCCCACTGTGGCCCAAATGTGTGACAGCAGCTTTCTGCACTTTAGCTAGTTAAGAGATGCAGTTTTACCTTACCTGCTGTCTTGCCCATGATTTTCCGTTGCCTATATTGAAGTCTAGGTACTTGATATTAATATTTACATTAGTTGTTATTAATTATCACAGAATAATAATAGACCTCGAAAGATCATCTAGCCCAGTCCCCTTGCCAGAGCAGGATCACCTAGGCCAAGTCGCATAAGAACATATTCAGGTGCGTTTTAAACATCTCCAGAGAAGGAGACTCCACAACTCAACTGGGCAGCTCGTTCCCGTGCTCTGTCACCCTCTCTGGGAAGAAGTTTCTTCTCATATTGATGTGGAGCCTCCCGTCTTCCAGCTCACACACATTGCCTCTTGTCCTGTCATTAGATGCCACTGATCAGAGCCTGGCTCCATCCTCCTGACACCCACCCTTTCTGTATTTATAGACATTAATGAGGTCACCCCTCAGTCTCCTCTTCTCCAAACTCAAGAGACTCAGCTCCCTCAGCCTTTCCTCATAAGGGAGGTGATCTGCTCCCTTCATCGTCTTCATGGCTCTGCACTGGACTTTCTCCAGCAGTTCTGTGTCCCTCTTGAACTGAGGAGCCCAGAACTGGACACAATACTCCAGATGTGGTCTCACCAGTGCAGAGTAGAGGGGGAAGAGAACCTCTCTTGATCTGCTAACCACCCCCTTTCTGATCTACCCCAGGATGCCATTGTCCTTTTTGGCCATAAGGGCACATTGCTGACTCATGGTCATCCTGCTGTTCACCAGGACCCCCAGGTCTCTTTCTCATACAATCCTCTCCAACAGGTCAGCCACCAACCTATACTTGGGATTGTTCTTGCCCAGATGCCAAACTCTGCACTTGCCCATGTTATAATTCGTTCAATTTCTCTCTGCCCAGCTCTCCAGCCTGTCCAGGTCCCGCTGAATGGCAGCACAGTCTCCTGGGACCATTCCTCCCAGCTTTGTGTCATCAGCAAACTTGCTGACAGTGCCCTCTGATCCCTCATCCAAGTCATCAATGAATAGATTGAATAGTACTGGTCCCAGTACTGACCCTTGGGGGACTCCACTAGATACAGGTCTCCAACTAGACTGTCTCATTGACCACTGCTCTCTGGTTCACAGTCCACCTCACTCCCCAATTGTCCAGACCACACTGTTTCAGTTTGGCTGTGAGGATGATGTGGGAGACTGTATCAAATTATATTAATACTATAAATAGGTTTTTTAAACAATAGCAAACTAGAACGAATTCTTGATATTTTCAAACAACAGAACCATCCACTCAAACTCCAAACTGAAAGTAAAATTCCTGCTTGCAGTTTAGCTCTAAAGTGATTTAAACCAGTCAACTAAACAGCAGTTTGGGTTTATTAATCAAAATGTGTGTAATCAGTTAAATTTTACCTTGTTTCAAGTTTTTTTAAGAAGTGCAGCAGTGACGGAAGAGGTTACAAAATATTTGAAAATATGTATGTTTACATAACGATGTCGCTAATGCTTTAGTGTGATCAACCATTTAATACAGGTTTCTTGTAATTCAGAAATATTAGTAGTGAGAGTTAGCTACTCTGGCCCTAGTAAGTTCTTGATTAGGTCTCCATGAGTGAGAAGATGCAGATCAGAATTCTTGACACCATTCAAATGTACATATTTTGGTCCAGAAGAAAACAAGTGTATTGTAGGAATTGTTTGTGTTACTTTTTTTGGATTCATCATGTCTAACTCTTCTGAATCTTTAAAATAATTTATCCTAACAGCTGACTTAATTTTCCTCCCAAAGTTTGCAAACATACTGTTATTGAGAATAGTTAGTTCTGTATCAGCAAAGAGATGCAGTAAGTTCAAAACTAGTAGCAAACACTAAAAAACCATCTCCCTTTTCGCTGCAGGTAGAAATAATTTCTCATGTGAAAAGGCTAACAGTTACTTTGTCTGCTTGCTGTGTAAACAGTATGTAAAGTGCAGCTACTGGTAGCACTTGTGCATTCATGCACATGCTTACCAAGAAAGATGAAACAATAAAATTCAGCAAATAATACTGCATTTGGAAAAGAGTTTCTCTCCTCAGGCTAAGGCTCTGAGGTCCACTTCCAGGTGGTTTGGTCCTGCAGTTGTTCAAAATCCATTTGCTCTGGAGTTGGCTACAGTAAGTGGGTAATCATTTAAAAATGAAGAAAATTACTTAACCAGTAAGCAAACTGCAAGATACACACGTGTATGGATTTTTAGTTCAGTGCTCTTTGCTCTGGGATTTGGAGAACATATAATGCTTTTGGCGTGGAGCATAGAATGAGTCAGGGAGCATGAATACTGAATGAATGGTATTGTGAAACAGAAGTTTCTAGGTTTGAATGCTTAAAACTGACCTGTTTGGCTGACCAGAGCTGCATGCAGTGTTCCAAATATCTGTGTACACATTGGGGTTATGCAGGGGTGTAAAGGATGTTTTCTGGTTTTTTCTATTTTATTGCCTGTTCCTTCCTTCCTACTGAAGCCCTTTTCTAGAGTAAACAGAAATCTTGTTTTCTGAGTGAGTTGTCTTTTTGCTTGTAAAGTTAAGACACGAGGCAGAGATATCGGCAGGGACGGCACATTTACCTGTATGGAATCAGAGGGGATACTTAGGGAGTTTTGTGGGCATTCCTGCCCTTGATTACTCCAGATAGCTTGGCAGAATTGGCCACCCCTAGGAGTTAGTCTCTTGGAACGTCTTGGGCAGTGCAGGTCTCATATGTGGCCTGTGTGCACGTCGCTGTCTCCAGTAATAGCCTTTGCCTGGTGCCAGCTTGAGCAGCCCTGCATTTCCTGAGTGGAAGCTTAAATCTCTGGGCATTAGACCTTATTTATGTAATTAAAAAAAAGAAGTACTCAAAGCAGACGTTGTAGACAGTTTGTTTTCTGAAATGTTCACATAACTTTATTTGTTCACTGACGGTTTTGAAATCATTATAATATATCCTTGCTGTCGTCTAGCTGTATTGTCCTTTCTGTCAATTGAGTTTAGAGCTCCTTATTCTTATATTTACATTATTGTAAGTGTGATGCTTAAATGCATAAGCAGGACCTAAACGTGAGCACAAGGAACGAGACTTGAATGAGATATCCTTGCGTTAAAACCCTAGAAATTCAGGAAGAGGTGCAATGCAGGAGTATTGTTGTTGTGTTTTCATAGAGACAAGTCAGTAATCATCCAAATAAAGCAGACACTTCTATATACTACCGCTGCCCACACGTTTCCTATTTTTCTTGATTCTTCTTGCCGGTAGAAGTGTTTTCTTGAACCCACATCACCATCATCTCGAAAGGAAATTAAAGAGTAGCTCAAATGAATTTGGAATACAAAGCAGCCTTTCAAGAAACTTCTATTTTTTTTTTCCACAAAACACAGCAAACAACTTTAATATTAATGTTACAGAATTGTTGTGGATATTTCCATCTCACCGTCTCATAGTGTTTTTCTTCCGTAAGAAAGATGAAATAGTAAATTGACTCAATTCTTAACATCACAGGGCAGAGATGATACGAAATAATTGAGGGTTGTTGTCAGATTGTTTTGTGGAAATGCAGCTCCTTGTACATTAGAAAACTTATATCCAGTATGCAGCCCTTTGCATTATCTGCTCACAGGTTTTTTGGGTTTGCCTCATTATGTTACATGATTCTGTGATCTAGACTTCATGAATTCAATGCTAATAATTTATGGTGCTGTTTATATAGCAAGAAGGTATCATGTTTTCATTAGTTACCTAGTTATTAAAAATAAATAGAACTTGTCAGAATTAGTTTTTATTGATGATCATTCCCTTTGTTCATATATTGTCTCTTTCTAATGGAAAGCAGACATTAACTGTAGCTTCATTTTCTTGTGGAGACTTATTAGTTAATTTTATAGAGGGCTACCTAAAATACAGTGTTGAAAGTTTTTACTGGAAATAGCAATATAGATGTGTTTGGATATCTTTTGCCTCTCTGATATTTAAATCCCTTTCCTATTCTCACATCTCTGCTGAGCATCCCTAAGCACCCTGTCTCTGCTACTCTTCTCTGACCCTTTTCACCTATCCTCCCTTTACAGATATTTCAAAGATTACTTGGTGTTGCATTTGATTCTGACTTTTCCAATTATTGACTAGGCAGATAAAACAGATAACACTGGTACAAACTGGGATGTGGAAAGTAAACATGGTATCATGTGGGACTAAAGTTTGTTTTTTCTGTTTTTTAAAAGGAGAAAAGTGGAGGGGAGAAAAGAAAGTTCATCTCTTAATGAAATCCAGGAAACTCAGGCATTGCATTTTGACAGACAAAATAGGAATTACCTTTATTTCTTGTGTGTGTAAAGAGTCTGACATGAACTTGTAACTTGGTCCTCACATCTGTGAACTGTTCCTGGAAAACTGAGGGAATTCTTATTTGTTGTCATGAAGACAGAAGTTTAAGAGGGTTTATTTTGTTTAGGGGCTGGCAGTGAGGAGAAGAGGCAAATCTGAGAACATCTGACTACAGAATTATTTAGTTTGAAGAAAACTGTTACGTAAAACCAACTTCATGTAGGTGATTAAATTGCTCTTTGAATATAGGGGCTGAGTACGAAGTAGGGCAGTAAAGTGTGACAGTTCAGTACAACAGACATGAGCTATCAACACCAAAAGACAACTAGAAAAATAAACTATTTTTCTCTCTGTTCTACCTTACTTTAGAGTTTTCTGGGATTGTGTAAGTGTGCCTTCACTGATGTGAAAACATAGTTTGAGTTCAAAGCATGGCTTTTAACTGTGTTGAACTTCTAAGTTGTAGCTAATTTTTTTGCAGTAAACAAGGAACTAAACAGCATAACCAGCATCGTGTGCTGCAGTAGCACTGTTGTTGTTTTCAGGAGTCTGCTCTAAATGTGGGGGGTTGACTTTGCCTGTAGGCTGACTTTATTCCCCACTCATTGGGAGGTCCCTGACTCCCACTTGCAGTATCACATATACATTAAACCTTTCATTAAATATTGCTGACAACAGACGGTATCTCTTAAAGATGTGGGATTCTCTTCTTTTGGCATGCAAGTATATTACAAAAACTAATGAATGTAGCATACACTTTGTCAATCCTCTGCTACCTTCTGTTTCCTTTTTCTAGTCTGGTCCAGATCCTGCCATTAGGCATGTTCACTGCTCTTCTCCTGGCACATTACCCTTTTACTTTATCCTTGATGTTGACTTTGCTGCAAAGTGCAGATTTGTTTCTGAGGTTTACTACTGGCATTTAAAGCCATCAGATCACGTAGACTAGGCTGTGTATAGGAGCTCCTCTCAGTGTGTGTTCCAACTCCAAATCTGTGCTAGGCAAATGATTTATCTTTGTGCCATTTTCCCATTGTACTCATCGGGCTTTGCTTGCCTTGCCCCAGGTTGGTGGGTCTGCTCCCACTTGGAATTCTGCTGGGTTTAAAAATTTCTTAAATACAATAAACTCATAACTTACCTACTTTTCCTTCTGTTTACAATTTTGGTGATGTATTATGCGTTTTACTGGTTTTTGAAAAATACATTGAATTGAATGACAATCTTTCTGAATTTATTTGAAATCATTATTAAAATCAGATTGCTGCATAATCACATTGTATACTGCTGAGCAAATATAGTAGATATTGCTTTGGGAACTACGATTCTTTGAACTGTAGAACCACTGTGATTCTATAGAACTTGGTGCAGGGACCTTGTAGAAAGCAGAATTTATGTTTTGAATTGCTTTCATTATTTATTTCATTGTTTCATTTACTACTTTGTCATAAAATTGCAAAATTTATCTGAAAAAAATAACTTTATTACTACTTGCCGCAATTTTCCATATACTTAATATCTTTTGCTTCTCAATTTTACAGTTCCGTAGTTAAGGTCTGCTGCAATAGCTATTTTTATCTGTACCAGGGCAAAAAAAGCCTTGCTAATACACTTTTAGTGCAGGTTGAATGGAAATGGTGCTTCATAATATAGTTACTGGAGTGCTTGGGCTGTACTGAATGATAACATTTCTGGATACCAAGTGTAGCTTTGCTCTTTTGTGAGCCTTAATGTGTCCAATGTAAGGGGGTGTTTTTCACAAGCATAAGAAAATTAGAAGAAAACTTACAAAATGAAAATCTAGTAGCCCAGTCATATAATCCGAGGATTTCAAAAGTATGATTTAAAGAAAATGAGATGTATTGTAAAACTCAGAATAAAATCCTGTGAGTCTGCCAACATTAGCAGAGTTTAAAACTTTGCCTTATTTATTGAACTAGTGCACTGAAAACTATTCATGACCACATTTACATAAAAAATGTTTGCTCTGAGCAGCTTTGGCTGGAACAGTACCCTACAGTAGAACTGTCTTCATTAAAAGAACCCACTGTCCTGAGCCAGTTTTCCTTTACTGGGGTTGAGAGAGTGATGCGTTAAATTCTTTTTGTTCTGTCAAGAGTCTCAAAGACTTGCCCTGTGCGGAATGTTATTGTTGGCTGAGAATCAGAGGAAAGGTGTTGTGCACATGCTGTAACACACACAACTTTGTGAAAACAAGGGTTTTTCTTGGCAAAAAATGGTAATAAGCAAAATCAAAATGCAGTTTGCTCCATGTGTGTCCCTCTATGACACTGGCAGTGCTGGCCAGTTTTTCACTTGCAAGACGTTATGGAACTTGATGCTGTAATTATTACTCCTGACTGGAATTTAAAGTAAGTATCTATATACCTGAATCGAAACAAAAGCTTGCATCAACAATTATTTGTTTACAAGAAAAATGAATAAATGTATGGAGGTTCTGTAGCAGATAGTTCACGTTTTCTTTTCTTTCTCTGGCTTATAGGTGCAGTACTCTTGTCCAGCGTGCAAGGATTAGCAATTAATGTTGATCCCATCCTGTATACTTGGATTATCTACCAACCTCAGAAGCGAGCTAGCAGACACGTTCAGCAGGTGTGTATTTTTGGAGGGAAATAAGTGGGGAAAAGGAGAAGCTTT
The DNA here is from genome assembly GCA_028565055.1 of Phoeniculus purpureus. NCBI lineage: Eukaryota > Metazoa > Chordata > Aves > Bucerotiformes > Phoeniculidae > Phoeniculus > Phoeniculus purpureus. The sequence goes on from JAOXOE010000343.1 coordinate 38,479,955, forward strand.
CTCTTCCATGTATGCCAGTAGTGCCCTTGTGTTCTAGGTATTTGTTTTCTGTTGTCTTGTTTGTTGTAGTTCACAGCACATACTGCTGATCTAACTTTAAATTCTTTTAAATGTTAAATTTTACAAATTGAAATCTTCATTTCACAACTTTTCAGTTATAATAATAAAAGAATAGAGAAAATGCTTTTTGATGGCTGCTGTTCAGGAGTTTGCAACTAGTTTTAACCACTGAGACATCATAAGGCTCCTGAGTCTGAATAGTGAACCCTGTTTTAACCACTTGAGATGATCTATCGAATAATCATATAAACTTGTTATAAAGTCACCTTTTGTAATAAATCCCCTTATAGTAGGTGATGAACTATACAGTTCATAACACAAGTGAATTCTGTAACAGATTCTGTATGTAATGTCAAAAGATGTATTTTCATATGGAGTGCTATGAAAATATTCAAGGTTTTAAGACTGCGGGTGTGTGGCACAGTGTTTTCTTTGATGTGTTCTCACCTTAATTTTCATGCCCCATACTGCGGGAAAGAACGTGGGTTTTTCCTGATTTAAAACTCATTTTTAAACTGTAGCATTGTGATTATCATAGAGTAGGGAATCCAGTCAAAGTTAGGGCCTCATATATTAATTATTGCAAAAGCTTTAGCTTGCTACCATAGTCTAATTTGTTATATCAAAACAAAAATGCTCTGAATAATTCATGGTTTATATGGAACCTCCTGTGTTCCAGCTGACACCCATTGCCCCTTGTCCTATCACTAGATGACAGCGAGAGGAGCCTGGCTCCATCCTCCTGACACCCACCCTTCACATATTTATAGACATTCATGAGGTCACCCCTCAGTCTCCTTTTCTCCAAACTAAAGAGACCCAGCTCCCTCAGCCTTTCCCCATAAGGGAGGTGTTCCACTTCTTTCATCATCCTTGTTGCTCTACACTGGACACCTTCCAGCAGCTCTGTGTCCTTCTTGAACTGAGGGGCCCAGAACTGGACACAATACTCCAGATGTGGTTGATGTGAAACCTCCTCTGTTCCAGCTTACACTCATTGCCCCTTGTCTATCATTACATGACACTGAGCAGAGCCTGGCTCCATCCTACTTTACTGTAGCAGTTTGCTGTGGGATTCAGAGATCTTAAATGTTAAGGTATATTACATTGTAAAGTAATCTTAATATAATTTTTCTCTGTCATTTTGAGTAAGTAGAAGTTAAGAATTTTATCTGAAAATAAATTTTATTTATTTCATTTTATCTATGAAAAAAATTTTTCATAGTGTTGCATTCTGTGAACGCCTTCTGTCATTTATTAGCAATAAGTTAATTCAAGTTAGGAATGTATTTGGGGTCGAAACTATTGCCATGCTGACTGCATACAGGATAGGGCTGGGATTGTCTGGTTCAGAGACAGCTGTGCCTTTACATGCCACAACTTCTTCGGCTTTGTTTGCCTTTTAGCTATTACTCTGGCATTCTTAGGTTCGTAATGCTGATTTAGTAATACATGTATTTTATATCTTTACTGAAATACGGTGTGTAATGTTACTGTTGGCATGGCTTTGTCTGAAAGCATGAAAAGGTAAGAATATCAGAACATGCTTAAGTTCATAAATGAAAAAATGAAGTGGGATAGTGGGCAGAAGTAAACGTAACAGTAAATGCATTTGTAGAAAACACATACATTTTCAATGATTTTTCCGTAACGCTATACTGTGGCTTCTTCAAGATTTATGTGATGTAGCCACTAGGAAATGTAATTCTCTTTTGGCCCTACTGAGATTTTATTCAACTGGAACAGAACAATGAGCTACTACTGTGCTGGTCTGTGAGGTACACGCAGCCTAGCGAGGACGATTCCTTTTCATTTAGTAGTTAGACTGTTGTTGGACCCACTTCTGCTTGCCCCTTGGCTTCCTAGAAGCTAATAATTGTAGTTCCTTGGTTTGTACAGCTGTTACTTCTTCACACTTTCTGCTCTGTTACCCAGATTGTCTGTGTTGTACAGTTAGGTGAGAAACCCATTACCCGTGTTTATGTGGTATCTAGTACCCAATGTCCCATGTCCTGATATATTCTTATATGCTGTCTGAAAAAGATGATGAATGATAAATGAGGTTTGTAAAAGTCTGACTAAAGGTAAACACCAAAAGGAGAGGGAAGCTATTTAAATGAAAAGTTCTGCATAGCTTTTGCATAACTTTTAAGTACAATAGTCCATCTGGTGCCAGATGCTGTCAGTAGCCTGTTACCTTTTTGTTCCAAAGTGTCAGCGCATGCCAAAAACATGGCTGCTGATCTGTGGGGTTGCAGTCGTGGCTGTAGAGTCAGTGCTTTAGAGTAAATGGATGCAAACATAACTTATTTTTCTCTACCCACTTGGAATTGTAACATGCATCTATATGTTTTCCATTGTCCCCTTTGAAGCACAGAAATAATGAGAACATTGCAGTCTAAAACGCCATGAGGCTCTATACGTGCTTGAACAAATCTGTGTGTTGCTCTTGAATTTCTCTCTTAGCTACTAGAATTATGTTGTGTAGCCCTTCATGTTCTTTGCTGAATGAAAGCATTGTGTCTATATTCTTGTCCGTTGTTGCCTCTTGCCAAATTGATGATACTGGACAGCTTAATGCCTTGTTGAGGGCTGTAACTGGATTTTAATCATGAGTAGTAATGCTTTCTGACAGAAATGAAATAACAAGTCTAAATAAACTGGTCCTCTTGCCTTTGCAACCTCTTCAGCCTCACACTCATGGGAAGTTGTAATTCAGAAATAAAATATTAAATTACCAAAAAATTCCAAGTAAAATAAAATATTCGTTTATTCTACCTGAGGCAGATTCCCATTAGCCCTTTTTACAGAATGCTTAGGCTTCAATTTGTTGGCTTATCTCCACATAAATCAGTACTTGGGGCTGGGTGTTTTTGGCAGGTTTGGTTTAGCTATTATTATTCTGTGCCTTTCTCTCTTTTTAGATCTTCATCAATTCCAAAGTCTTTGTTGACTGCACAATATGAAGTAAAATTAACAAATCTGATCTGTATACATAGATCCATTGACATAAATAAATAGCATGCGTGTATGTATTTCCTGTACACATACTTAAGTTAGTGAGTAATCTGTTAGATTATGTTTGGAAAAGGATAGTTTTCCTATAGTTTAGTAACCACCACTTAGAAAGTTAACTCTAATAATTCTAGTGAAAAGGTAGTACATTTTCTTATCTCGGTGCCATGAATTACTATGAATCGAATATTCTGTGTATAATGGCCACAAAACCTTAGTGCATTGATACAACTGCATCAGTATTCTAAAACGGAATCTGATTTTGACATTGTGTCAACAAAACAACCTCATATAAATGTCGCTGTAGTTCCATAACTTTATTAAGTGCTCTTTACTTGTCTTCTTTATAACGCTACCTGTGAGTAACCATAAAGTTTATATCCCAAGTAGGTGTGTTAAACTTTACTAGGCACTACTTTACAGTTAGCTTTTGGATTCTTGTGATGAAATGGTTATGATAACACTTGCCTGCGATGTCTCCTTCCCATCAGATTCATCTTCTCATACAGCTGTGGGGTTCTTGTCATCTGCTATTTCCCAAGCCACAATTTCCTCATCAGTTTGTGGCTAAAACCCAAATCTTGATGATCCTTTTGCATCTATTTCAACATTGATCTTTCATCTTCTGCATTCTTTTAACCAGAAGTCTTTTGCCAAAAACCTGACAAGATTGTACTGGGCGTCATCAACAGCAACATCAGGCTTGATTTCAGTGAGCAAAGATGAAACAGCTGTTTCATTGTCCAGATCAGCACTCAAGCACTCAATATTCGGTCATAATTTTTTCCAGCTTTGTCTGGCTGTGATAGCCTTGATGTTTTTCCCTATATGACTGGTGGTGTAACTTATTATATTTTGCTGATACATTTTTTCAGTGGTTCTGAAATAGATACTGCTTCATCAGCCAGTATTTCCATCCCATCTTCTTTTGTACTGCCGCCTATTGTCTCTGCTCATCCTTCACTAAGTCTGGCTTCACTTTGACGAATCAACATTCACGCAACGTTACATGCAGAATTTCCAAATCGTGGCTCAGCGGTTGCCATCATGGGAAGGCTGCAGATGGCCCTGCCTCAGGAAGGGTCTATCACACGAACTGATTATTTTGAAAAGAAGTGGCATAAAGTGCTGGACGAGTTTACCAGACCTCCAGCTCTAGGCATGTAATGCACTTCTGCAGTGCAAAACTTGTCTTTTCAAAGCTGATGGCTTTTGTTGTTGTTGTTTTTATGGCTAGATGACACTGAAGTGGCAAGTTACTATATTCCAGAATGATTTTTTAGAGCTTTTAGAGACAAAGCTGATGACTGCACACTCAAAAGGAGGAGGAGAGATGAGAGTTCTGTTTGTCATTGACATCAGTATTTTCCTATTAATTTCGCATACCACTGTATATATAAGTCGATTGTTTTCACTGGAGCAGGATTAAATACTTGATTGTCTCTCTTATTTTAATTTACTTTTATAGTGGAAAATGGTGAAGGCGTTTGGAAGTCATTCTCCTTCAATTAAATGATTTTTCTGTTTGCTTTGGGGTTTTGTATGTGTGCACATGTTGCACACTGCTTCATTCAGTGATCTGTTTCCTATTGGAGAAAATTTACAAGCACATTGCCCGCCTCACATGAATTTGTTTCCCACAGAGATTCCTAATGCAACGTGTGAGGTTTCTCATTACCCAGCTATATGGATTACATTTTCGCTCCAATACCAACAAAATTATATTACACAAAAATTTATTAAGTTGCATGTAATCCCAATGTCTGATCTTTAGAACAAACTTTTGTCATCTTTAAATGATAACTTCTGCAAAATCAACAGTGGAAATATCCACTGGGGGTACATCTCCAATTGACGTTAGCAGCTAATACTGCAGTAAATTGTTAGCAGCCAAATGTGCAGCAAAATTGAGGACCCTTTTTTTTTGGTCAGTTTGGTCTTTTCCAACTCATGTTAATAAAAAAGTAGCAACAAAGCCAATAGAAGATTCTTATTTGTGGGCCTCAGGTTCCAGAATCCATGTGGATCTTTTCTAATCTTAAAATAGGGATGCAGTCTTTCAAACTAGATGTTAATGCCTTCAGTTTTGTTTAACAGTGTCCTATGACCAGTTTGTCATTTATTGATAGGCTTGAAAGACAAAACAATTCAAAATCAGTACTGGTCAGAGCTGTATTTTACGTTTAAAGTGGGGTAAACAAATGAAATACAATTACAGTGCATGTTTTCTTTCAAAGGTCAGTGACAGCTGACCTTTGAAAATCTTTGGGATCTTTGTGTCTAGCTAGAAGTTCTCAGCTACTATTAGACATATAGATAATTATTTTGCTTTCATTTATTCGTGTGTGTTTGGATTGGCTAGCAAACATGCTCTTTCAATAAATTGCATTGCACTTTTTTGTTATTGCAGAGCTTTTCTTCAGGCTAACAGTGCTAAAATAATGACAAGTCGGAATGTAGTATTTCATAACCTGTTTTCAAAATATATGTGCTCCGATCATTGTTTCATCTTCTATACATTTCAAACTTTTATTTTAAGACGTGCATCTTATGACAGTGTCATAATTCAATGTTACTGTGGTTTTGTTTGGAGTGGTTCACAAGGCGTTTCTTTTCCTAGCAGTCTGTAGGAACTGTTCCGCTTGGCGCGTCTGTAACTCGGAAAAAAGAGGATGAAGCATCAGTTGGAAGTGCACCCTTGGCAAGGCAGCAATCAAATCAAGCCTCTGAGTATGCCAGCAGTCCTGTCAAAACAAAAACAGTGACAGGTAGGATCATTTGATTGAAACTGGCCATTCTGCCTTTGCAGCCTCCCTCAGTAACATGTGTCCCCAACTGAACAGCAGTGCCTGTGCAACTACTGTGGGATAATTTTTGGTTTTGAAGAAATATTCACCCAGAAAATTGCAACTTTTAAAGTTAAAAAAGAATCACATTTTCAATTCTGAAATATATGGTTAGTTTTCTTCTTGTTTTCATTTAGGTACTGCCTTTGGGGCCCTGATCGCTTCATGTAGCAAATTATCTAAAACGAGATAAAAGACGTGTACTTTCAATAGAACATCCACTATTTGCCTTGATATTTAGTATTACAGTCCATAACTTTATCAAACTTTATACACTGTGACTGATCTCTGAGACTTCAGTCAGTCTGTTCACATTGCTGAATGCCAGGAGTGTATGGAAGTCAAGCTTTGTGTATAATCAGTTAAGATTCACTGTTTTCGGAATCACTTTCCCACAGAAATTGCATTTGTTGGCACTTCTGTTTCTGGGATTCAGGAAATTATTATATTTTAGGAGTATCTTCTGGGCACTTAAGAGCACTAAAGTTAAACATTGCTTTCTGAGATTGTTTCTAGGCTATTTATTCCTATAGTATGGTCTGCAAGTAGTGAAGTAGGAGGTCATCCAAAAAAAGTGACTACCCAAGTGAGACTTTTAGTAATCCTTCTGAAATACACTGAACAAATTCTTTTTTCCTTTGCATTGATGTTTATTTCCAGATAATCATCAAGTACTTCAAGATGTTGTCTGCTGGAACTGAGATTACAATACTGTCTATTAGCAGTAGGGTGAAGTGTTACTTTGAAATTAAAAAGGACTAAAACCTGAAAAATGTTACTTTTATCTCTATTTATTGACTGTTCTGAATTACCAACATCATAAATTATATGATCTGCTTCTTCTTGAGGTTAATTCTGCCTGTGCCTGTCAACGAAGCACAAAGGTCTAATGCACTGGACAGCCTCTTGTAATTTTGAAGATTTGACATTCAAAACCCGTTAGTTTACATTAATAGATGCTGAATTGGTTTGTGTTAGTTACCAATTAATAAAAGTAAGCATGCAGTTTGTAGAAGTAGCTTTGTACTTGAGTTTTGAAACTCAGTGTCCCAGTTTGGTATCTGCTCATCTTGGTAGCCAGTTTTGATCATCGGCCTTCACCTTGAGTGTTATTTTTCCTGCAATAATGATTACACCAGAATAGTTTCCTAGAAGAAAATGTTCACAATCAGGAAATGCCATAAATGTCAGTTTTGCTTTTGTATGGGTTTTTTTGTGTGTAAGAAATGATAAAATGATAAATCACAAGTAACATCCTAAAAGTAAACAGATTTCCATGCATCTCACCTTCTGATTTTGATTTCAAGTCAATGTCAAGATTTTTGTCAGTTACTCAGTACAACACACATTGCTGCAAAATTGTAGACTTCACTTTTAGGTTTAATTTACATTGCTACCACTTGCTCATCCAGTTTCTCAAATGTTAGCATTTGTGATTAAGCAGATATTTGACTCCTCTAGAGAACAACTTCGTGGCATAGATATTGGTACTGAGAAATGAAAGGTCATAGTACCAAGTTCTCAAGAGAGATAGCATTGACTAAGCATTTTCTTTTTTTTTTTCTATTAGGAGTAGTCTTTTAAAGAAGACCACTAAAATCAATTTCATTAATCCTCATTTGTTAAAAAATTGTTGAAAAATTATTCTATTTGTCTAAGTAAAGCTCCACACATATAGCAGAGTGTCTTTGTAAGATACGGTGGCCTTGTTACTGCTGTTTTGAAGGCTTGTCTGTCTTTTAAAATACCTACCATTAATTTGCTATACTCTGGACATAAAACGCAAGATATAATATACCTGAAGTATTTGAGAGTCACATGCAAAATTGGGGAATAAAACTATAAAATTAATGCCAAAGAGCAAAATTTTTATATACTAGTGAAACTATTTAAAGGGTTGCTGTCTGTCTCAGATTTCCCATGATGAAAGAACGAGCCATTGCACAGTGCAGTGTTGAGCAGGCTTGTTCCCTGAATGGCCTCCTCAAACCTCACATGATGTTAGAAGCTTTTGCTGAAGAGTTCATCTTGCGCTCTGCTGGTCAGAACCGGCTTTGTGCTGGAAGATTCGGGGGACAATGATAATAACGCATGTGCCATGTCACAAAACCCCCTCTCTGCTTTAATTATAAAGCCACCAGTTGGAGCGGTTAGAAAAGGTTTAATGGGTGCAAGTATGATCACAAAGTTTGATCACAGCCTCAGAGAAGTTTCAGTTGATCCTTTCTTTCACAATTTGTTTCTTTGCAGGTCTGTAATATGGTGAATGAGAGTTGAGCTTATTAAACTGAAAACACGGTGAATGAATTTTCTCCTTTCTAATTTTTCAGGGTCTTGTGCTCCTTTAATTTTGCACTGTATTTCTTATATGTTAATTTCACCACACTGATTATAGGCCTAGGATTATCGCATGCTGCCTACGCTAGAAAAGCGTGTAGGTAAAAGGGGCAACAATCCTTGTAAGCCTCCCATTTCTTAATCATCAAGGCATTAGAGACAGATGCCTTACACTGTCAGAAGTGGAGATGCCTGCATTGATAGCAAGCACATATGCATAGTCTTTGCAGATTGAAAGAGATTTTATCTGAAAATCATGCTATTAGGTGGTAATTTTGAATTTATCCTTTTCAAGTCAAACATGATCTCAGCAGTCATTCCCTTGAGAACTGCTAGAAACCAGCCCTATGTATTAAATGAAAGCAATTTGTAATCACAGCTGTAAAATTATTTAAAACATTGATCTTGAGTTCACTTTATTAGTTAATGGCTGCTGAGACCTTGCCAAATACGAAGCATGGGAAAAGAGCAAAGCTACTATTTATATGGTATCTGTCTGTGAAAATCTAATGTTTCTGTTCTTAAGTCTCAAACCGTAGTTACTTATAAATGTCTTCTTAACCACAGAGGTTTCAAAACCAGTATAAGATAACAGAATATATGGTTTAAATTTTGTATTATTATGTGGCTGTGAACATGGAAGGTGATAAATAGAGACTATTATAAAAAAAAAAAAAATGTACCTCAGTTCCTTCATCCAGCCACTTCTCCCATTCTAAGCAATTCAGCAATTCCCTGTTAGTTCAGTGAAAAATGATTTGCAGAGCTATAGCTTCACACAGAATTGTAGCTCTTTAGTCCAGTTAGTAGTGAAATGATTGCTATATGTGTGTGTAAACAAACCAGCAAATGCAAAAGTAATTAGAGGACAAGCAAATTAGTTGCTTGCACACACACAGAGCATAGGACTGCATAAACCTGAGCTCTGTAGGAAGATGGGCAGAGATACCCACCTTGCCACCCACAACCTCCTCACATTTGATAGCGTAGGAAAAACCAGCATGCTTGTCAGTTAGTCGTTAGGAATTTACTGTAACTGGAAGTTGGTTGTTATGGGAAGTGTTAGGAATTTGATTTTGAAAGCTTGTCTCACGTAATTCTAAGAATTCCTTCAAAGTACGCACAGGAAAGATTTCTGAAGCGCTATTAATTATTTATCAGTGATAAAGGAGAAAAGACAAATCTTCAAAGGTAGATATGTCTCTGTTATATTTAGACCAACTGATGCTGTGTTAGTGTTTTTATTTGAAGTTAATCTGAAGTTAATTCTTGAGTGCAGCTTGGCAGAACATGAGCTGAGGAGAACCGGGTGCAGTTATTTCCCCCCCCCCCCCAAAGTACAGTTAGAAAGTTGAACTGGATTGCTAATAAAATGAGTTGTTGGAATGCAAAAAAATTGGCAAATATGAGAGAAGTCCAGATGGTGAGAAATCAATGGATTATCTAAAGTATTTGAATCAGTAGTTCACTATTTCTGCTCAATGAACTGAATGATTATCGTTTATTCATGCCTGCTCTGAAATGTGTGACTTATGCTTTATTTGGGAAGATGAATGAAATAAAATAATACTAAATAGGCAAAGTAAAAGTCAGGAATGTAAATCTAATGCACATCTACCTGCCTGAAGGTACTAGGCTTTTTTAAGTAATAGGGTTCTTGAAAGGATTACTTGGAAGATAGATTTCCAGGCACTAAGGTTTTATAGCAAATTTTAAATGCATGGGCAGTCACACACCTATATTGATAATTAATTGTGGGTTTTAATAGCTAGTAAAATATTGGACTTCTGCGGTGCAACAGCATGATTTCTTCTATTTGGTTTGTGTATTGCAAAAACGTTAGTAACACAGAGCCAATGCAGTGTATCTCACACACTTTCTGTAGGGAGGAATGTGGAGAGAGAAAAATGGACTTATTTTTAGATAGTATTTAAAAGACTAAGGAAGTTTCAGTGTGTTTTTAAAAAGGCAGAATTCCTCCTGCATTTACTAGAAAAAGTTCTTGCAAATCGAAAGGTTGAAGTTCTTACTTCAAGATACAAAATGTATTTGGAATGAGTGGCAGGAAGATAATTCATGTCTGGACTTACATGTGAACATAAATATCACACGTTTTTGTTGTTACTAGCATAGAATCTTAATTTTGCCTGTGTACAGCTGCTATTGGTTTGTACAAAGGTGTCAGCCAGTCCCTTTCTATTTTTGTTTCCAGAACTAAATAGGTATTTTTTTCCAGAAGTAGTGCAATAATCATTACGAATTTGGTTGGAGAAAATGCTGACTCCAGCCATTCCCGAGCCAAACACAACTTTCACACAGAAAGATTATTTCTGCTTGCACAACAATATGAATATCACATTTGGTTTTGTTTACTCCAAAACTGTTTACATGTGTGTACTCTAGAAGGCGGCATTTTGGGTAAAAAGTCAAAAGCTTCTGTATTTTAACACTTCTCTGCTGTGAAGTCATTAAATGACCATTCTGATTTAGTCACTACAGCTGTCTGCTGCCGTTTCCCTGGGTGTAAAGGACTGTGTGGCACAATTATAATTTTTATTTATAAAATTAATGTATGAACTGCACCATTAATCAAGTAGAACGTAAAAATTCTCAAAACCCCATAAAGATTATTAGGGCAAAGACTCTTCATTATGTGAGCAAATATATTGCATTTTTTTATAAGCTTGGAAGGACTTCCTGTTGCTATTTAAGTAACTTCTGTTTTTATTCGCGACTATCTGGATGAAGACTAACATTTTTACATACAGATCATCATAGTGTATCCTTAGGAGACAAATATCAGTTACATGAATAATTCAAGCATCTCACCCAGGAATGGGAGTACAGGGGGAGATACCTTCTCTTACGATACTGCAAGAATAAAATATGACTATTTCCTACAGATATTCATGGTTCAGGAAATAATGGTGTACACTTGATTTGAGCTTCATCTAATGGTTCCAATGAACCTCAGATCAGCTTTTAATTTTTCAATTGGATGAGGGAAAAAATGTATTTAAGTATGTATCACAGAACATTAGGGATTGGAAGGGACCTTGAAAGATCATCTAGTCCAATCCCCCTGCCAGCACAGGATCACCTAGACCAAGTTGCACAGGAACATATCCAGGTGGGTTTTAAAAATCTCCAGAGAAGGAGACTCCACAATCTGAGTATATTAAAGTAGGAAGCATTCTTAAGATGTTTCCCTGTGGTTTTGCAATTTCTTTTGTATGTATAGTGTTTAAATCTAAATGGAAAATGGTATTTTGGAATATTTTTAATATAATAACTTTGAAATATATATTTCAGTTTGAAACATTTTAATCTGAACTACTAAATCAAATAAATAATGTACTGTAAATCATTAAGTGAATAGACATAAATAAAATTCAATTAATGCAAAAAATTAATATAAATGCAATATTTAATATTGAATAAATATTTAATATATTCATATTATTAATAGAGATACATTTATTTGGATTCTGTAGAGTAATATATGTTTTATAATATGTACATATATAGTATATATTTCTATATAATATTTATATTTTTAATATCTTTTTAAATAAACATGGAAAAATCATTTTATGGAAGTGATTAAAAATTATCTGGATAATTGGATGGTCCAGACAGTTGGAAATTATCTGGAAATTATTGTCTATGGAGAACAGTTTGTTCCTTTGGCCATCATATACATACATATGTATATTGAAAAACAGTAAATATTTGTAAATCATGTAAATCACTATACGTACACACGTGTGTTTAGTTCTGTTGTGCTGCAAACATAAAAATATGAGGAAAGTGGGAATGGAATGCTATTGGCAAACAAGCTTTTATGTAACAAGCACCAATGAATCTTTACTTTTCACTACACGTGGAAACAAAACCTGCTGCTTCACAGAAAATAGCAAGTAGGTGGTGGCTTGGTTTTATCCTTGAGGGGTGGTTTTGTTTAGTTTTACATATGAAGAAACCAATTAATCTTCTGGAATAAAGAACAACCCCAAGCACAAACTGCAGGCCATTCGGATTCTTTTGGAGTTGTTTGAAGTTTAAATTTTCTCCTCCACTGCATATTAATCTCATTTCTAATCCCTTGGTCCCTTTAATCAGTTCCTTAATGGTTTGCTTTTTTTCGCAAACACCTTGGCATTTATGGTTTCATGTACGAATGCATGAAAATGTGAATAGATGCTAGGAAATCCCAGTGAGTTTTTTGACATTATGGAGACTACCTCTGGTTGTCGCAGAGGAAAAAAATCTTTCTGGAATGAGCTATGTTTTAACAGTATGCTTTCCTTTGATTTCTTTCTGCCTTTAATACTATTCATGTTCATGTGTTTTGCTGTCGTGGCCTCTTAGTAAATATGATTAGTTTGCAATAGGATTTTTCTCAGCTTAACTCAGTTGTGCTGTGTGAGAAGCTGTGTGACAGATGATGTGATGTGGGAAGGAAAGCTTGCCCAGCTTGTTGAGATCATATGACAGATGCATTTTGAGTAGATCATATGATGCGATGGTGGAGGGACTACCTAGCTGCAGGCTGTTGCTTGTGTCTCTGGCTGTGCACCTTGTCTTTCACTTGTTGCTCTTGGGAATCACAAGAGGCAAGTACCAGTTTGCCTGCAGCCTGATGACCTTTTCCACCAGAAAAAAAGTGCATGAGGTGTCTGAGGCACGTAGTTGGCCAGGAGAAATTAAGTGTCCTGTGCCAGAGGAATAGCCATGTGATAGGTACCATATACAAATCAGGAATAAGGTGTTAGCTTTGTACTTTACCTCTCCTTAGTTCACATGCCCATTGTAAGGAGAAAGTCACAGCCTGAGGCCAGTAGACAAAAATATCTCTGTTCAGTGTTTTCTCTTTTGATTTATTTGAGGAAATGTCCTTTGCCTCAAGTCGATGCACTTCAAAAGTTTTATTTCTCCCATCTTTTTTCCATAGGCCACTGAGTATTAACAGCATAGAGTAGCTCTGTTTTCCCCAAAGGTCTTATTTTTAAAACTTTATTTGATTAGAGTTGTACAGCAAGCAGTTAGCAGTAGGCTAACAAACACAGAGCAGGAGGTATACATCGGTGTAAGGAAGACACCTCTGTCTAGAATTGATACCTATAGGACTTGCTTAGTGACATCTGCTGTAAAGAGGAGATTTATGATTAGTTTTGCAGGGCTCCCTCTAGACTTTAACCATTGCTAAACGAATTATGGAAACTGCTGCCTCTGGTACTCAATCCTGATTGATCTGATCAGACCTTTTGTTCTGAAACTGATGGTGAGCATGGCAGCCTCCGAGTGTTGGTGGTTGATTGAAATAATTGTGATACATAGTTTTACAAAAATGCCAGCCGCACAATGTGGGACCAGATGATGAGAGCAGGACCATTGCATGTTCTTGTACACTGGTTCTCTTAAAAATTCAAGTTACAGAACCTGAAGTAGCCCTCTCCTCAATTTTAATTTTTTTCCCCCCTTCATTAGTTTGTGTTTCATGCAAATCCTGTTTTCTATCTAGTTATTGCTGACTGGCTCCTGGCTTCAACACAAGGCTGATCACAGTGCCAGGAAATATTCCTGGGTTTTCAGTTCAGTAGTAGCTGAGTAGCATAATTATTTTAGGAGATTAACCTTCATACCAACACTGATGGAACTGATCCAGCCTACGTATCTGCTGTGAAGACTAGCAAATCATACATGATGGCAACACCAGAGTACTACAGTCTCTTAGCAACTGCCATCTACTGGTGGCCCTGTTTGGTGAGGACTTAAGACTCTTCTGTCCCAGTATCCCATCAGGCAAAACTCTGTGACTTACCAGTACTGAAAAAAGTGAACAAAGGACTTCTTTCTTCATATTTTTTAAGGAATTACTTCTGTGCTTATTTCTTCTTTCCATTCTGAAACACTTCTTGTTCCTTCTTTATTTTCCGTGATCTGTGGTTGAATGGTTCCTTATCTGGTTGGTTGAGTATGGGACAGTGAAGCTGTTGCCCATCCTGCATGTTCCTGGCATTTGAACTAGCTTTATTGATTTGAATTGCATGAGTTTGGAGAGAAACAAGTAGTACTTTGGCCAGCTGATGACATTTTTATTTCAGAGATAGTTGTTCCTGGTGTTAGACAGTTGATTCCCCTAATTGATGGAGAATCACAGAAAACATGTCAGACTGCAACAAAACGCAGCTTTAGACCGCACTTGGGATGAAAGTGGGATCAGTGAAAGTGGGATTCAGTGATGTAGGGTGTTGATACTCCCTGCTGATGGTGCTGTAGAATGTATCTGTTCATTCTGGTCTCTTCTGAATGTCTACTATGTTCATATTCAATTAAATGCTTCTGTTACCTAAAATCTTCCCATGTTACTATTTAACTAACAACTTAAAGAAACGTCTCTTTGGAAAACATTGCATTTTACTGAAATAGCTCATACTTTACAAAATACTTCTTACTCCAGCAAAGTAAGCGAATGGCTTAATTTTTAGGTGTTTCTTTGGAAGCATACTCAAGCTTTTGTTAAGTGATTTTTTTTTTTTTAAGAGAAGTAATCAATGGCCTTAATTTAATATGGGCTGTCTTTCATTTCTTTCAAAGAGTTTAGAAAAGTGAAATATTTTTTAGATTACACTGGCAGCAATGCATATGAAAGTCTCGTGGATTGCTATTCCGTCACCAAATAGGTTATCACACTTTGAAAACTGCTTTAATTTGCTTAGGTCAAATGTTCTTCATAATGTTTTCTTAGTAGTTTATGTTAAAATGTTAAAGCATTTCATTGCATTGCATTTCTCACCAGGCTTAACTGCTGTGGTTGTATTGCCAAGTTTAAAGCTAATAATAGGCACGTCGTTATTACATCCATAATGAGATACGTAGTGAGAGAAAAGCTCTCTTAGAATTTTAAGTAACTGATCTTTGTCTTTGCTAATACTAAGTATATTAAGTGTATCACTTAATTACATATTCTTGAGCTTACTGAGTTTTGTTGTTTGCCTTAGAATCTCGTCCTTTGTCACTTCCTGTGAAAACCATGCTGAATTCATCTGAAAGCTGCAGAAGTCCTGAGGAAAGAATGAAGGAATTTATTGGAATAGTGTGGAATGCAGTTAAGTGCCTTACACTTCAGGTAAGATGGAAAGGAAGTCAAAATCCCTCTCTTTCCAAACTTCACAATACTTTTTATGAGTCCTAGGGCTTTTTATTAGAGGGTTTTTAAAGGCGCTCCCGACTTTTATTGACTTATTTCGGTATTTTCAAAGTATCAGGGAATGCAACAGAAAATAGAGATTTTTGGTAAATTAAGTAAAAAATGCTTTAGTTTTAGAAAATTAAGTACTTCTGTATACAGGGAAGATTCTTATTAAACTTTATATGAAGAAAACATGCTTCTCAAATTTTTCTGTTTATAAGCACAGCTGTTCACCTTTCTTGCCCGCAGTTAAATTTACAAATAACTCCTATTCTGAAAACTTTTGAGAAAAGCCGGTATGTTAAATTCTTTCTTATGGTGTATGATAAGAGATGATGTTATACAGTGATGACTTGTGTACTTACGCATCTAGCTTTTCATAGTGGACCACTAGCATTAAAACATTTAATCCTAAACTGCTGAAGATGGTGCTTGCTGATCAGAAAAGTGCAGTTTTCATGTAACAGTACAGACGCAGAAGTCATCACGTTAGAAGTCCAGTGGCTAGTGGCCTAGAAATCCTAGAGTTAGTGTACGCTGTTCTTCCAAGTGTTTATCTAGTGCCTTCATAGAAATGATCCTAATTTAGAATTACTGTAATCTGAAGTCGGAGAGACACTTTTGATTAATTGATTAGTTTTCAGCCAGCTCTTTCATCTCTGTTTCATGAGTATTTAGCTTGTTTTCCTTTAATTCTTAATGTTAACACCCCTGGAGATGAAAATGGCAAGGTGAAGGGAGTCAAGACAGGTGATTTTAACCTGTTTGAAGGAAGCAATGTGTTCTTCTTACGTATCTGGGTGGTACCCCTAGGTGCATGAGAACCCCTAGTACAGTGAGAACCCCTATACAAATGAGGCTTACAGTCTTGAGTAAGAATGGAAAACTTAGGGTCATGACAAGCGAAATCATTTGTAAATGGGGAAAATTGAATCAGGACTTAGATACTCTGCTCATACTTTTTCAAGATAGACTTTGTTACGTGAGTAACTAGCAAGTGAATTTATTTAAAAGAATGGTTAAGACAGCAACCAGCTAATAATGAAGTTTTCCTGTTAGCAAATAGGAAAATGAAAAAAATTGTGTTCAGCCTAGTGGGTTTTTTGTGGAGATGTGAGCTGATGGCAGTGATAGGCACATCATTTCTCAGATTAATTTGTAAATATATTGCTGCTCTAAGATTGGAGTTAATACTGGCAGTTGTATTTGATACTTTTTTGGTGTTTGAGGATATAGATTTACTTTTGTTTTTACAGGTTTTTTCAGTACAGAACTCATGCTTTCCATTTTCCTCATTATGAGTATGAAATTAGATTTTATTTTTATCTGTGTTGAAATTAAACAGCCCTATGAACTCATACAACAGCTTACATACTTCTGATATGTTTCATCCATATGCTTTGATCACGCTTAGTAAAGTACGTGCCAAAATCTTGCCAGCAGGGCATTACATGTTAGCAGTGAAAAGTTTCTACAGACTCCAAGGAAACACTGAAGACAAAGTCTAAGCAAGTGCTTCCAAACACATATGCAGTAGGCTTTCTCGGTGAAATGTGCAGGGTCTTTTGAAATCCTTACTGCTCTTTTTATTGTTGAGAGTAGTCTCTATGTCTGTTTCATTGAAATATATTTCTCAAGACAGCAATTGCATCTATATAACCTTTTTTCCTTCAATACCAGGCTAAATGGGAAACCTGAAATTTGTGCAAGGCAACAGAGCCTACGAAGATGAGGGTTCTGACTCTGGTTTTCCATTCAAGTACAATAGGATAAATTTATTTTATTAAGCATAATATGCATTTTATTAAACATATATATATTTTTATATCTTGAAGTCATACAGATGTTCTCTATTATCATTTGGCATGAGAAAGGTGCATTTCTGTATTTTATCTGGTTAAATAGGGGAGCACTTAGACTCTGAGATTTTCTAAACCTTTTTTCATGTTTCTGGATCTTATATTAACACAATTGTAGAACAGAAAAGTCTGTCGTTGTCGTCAGATAGAACAGAACTTCATAACTTAAACTCATCAAAGGATTATTCTTTTAGTGGAAGTTTGAGTAAGTAAATGTCTCTGGAACCAAAGTAACTGGAAAGTTTATTTTGGATCCAAAGCTGGTAGTTGCGTAGCCCTAGCCCTGGCTTGCTCATGATAGAGTATTGCATTAGGAGTTTGTGCACTGGAGTTGTGGTAAGCTGTTGGTATTTGAGTGAAAAGGCTTTCATACTTAACTCTAAAATGTTTGGATTATGATTTAGTTGTTGTAGGGTTTTATATGCAGCTTTGAACTCTTTTTGGCAGTTACAGTGCGTTGCAAGGTAATACAGACTTTTCACGCGCCCTTCATGCTAACAGTTGCTAAAATTGTGGAGCAGTATAAACAATTATTTTTAATTGGTTGTTAATGCTGAATTCCGGTGAGAACAATGAAGGATCTGTATTAAAAGCAAATGAATTAATGAATGATGTTGCAATGAATGCCAACAAAGAGTGTAGTTATTACACGTAAACCTTAGCCAGATATTCCACATGCCTTTGAATATCCCTGAAATTATTTGAAAAAAATGAGTCTGTTTCCTGAAATTATTATAAATAATATTTTCTTTAAAACATACAAGTGGATAAAATTTTACTCAAAGTGAAATATTGATTGAAAGAACAGAAACATGAGATTGACTGTAGTTCCTGTTGTTTGAACAGTGGTCTTTATTCATGAGTAATGAAGAGATTGTGTGACTTGTAACTTAGCAGTTACAGCAAGCAGCAGTTATTCAGCAGTTACAAGACAGGATGATTTCTTATGTTGGTCACTTAGAGCAAACTGACAAAAAAGGTAATTTTCTACAACTAAATAAAAACTGCTTGAGATGAAGCATTCTTAGAAAAGAATAGGGTTGCTATGTAGTGCTAACACTTTCTGTTTCAAGTGGCCAGTGAAAATGCAACTGACCCTCTACTCATTTGTGCGTACAGGTAACCTTAGCTTTCTTACTCGTGTGCTCTGGTTTCCGTTTATTTCATTTTTATTTTGTGTCTGACTTAAATTCTTTCCTGATCTGCCTTTTCCACAAACAGTAATTGAGTAGAGCTAATTTGGATGTCAGAAGCTGAGGTATGGTCTTAGAGAACTGACCGCACCGTAACTTGTACATAAGATGTGTAACAGTGGATCTTTGTACAGTTTTGGGAGATGCTGCAAGATTACAGCCTGTACCTAATGCTCAGGGGAACACACTGATCTTTTTGGTGGGAGCGTGTGATGGCTGATGATTGACGCAGAGAAAGGCCAGCTCCCAGGAGACACCTTTATGTGAGTGTCTTGTTGTGAAACATCTGCAGTGCTTCTGGTTAGTTCAGTTAGCTATAAAATATGGGAAAGGGTATCTCCTTATGGTAGCACCATCATGAAAGGCTGTAAAGACTCTTATATGACCTGTCCCTCTTGGTTGTACTTGTGCAAGGTAATTACACAGAATCATAGAACATTAGGGATTGGAAGGGACCTTGAAAGATCATCTAGTCCAATCCCCCTGCTATGGCAGGACCACTTAGACCAAGTCGCACAGGAGCATATCCAGGTGGTTTTTAAACTTCTCCAGAGAAGGAGACCTGACAGCCTCCCTGGGCAGCCCCTTCCAGTGCTCTGTCACCCTCACTGTGGAGAAGTTCCTTCTCATATTTCATAATGGCATGTCTTTTGTTTTGTTCACTCCCACCCAGCATCCTCAGTTAGGAAGAACCTTCACTCAATCAAGAAACATTCTCTTTTCTAAAATATTAATTTAAAATACTCTATTAATTCCAGTAGCTTAATGTTTCCCTTTTTATACAGGAGTCATAAAATCATTGCCATTTTTTAGAGTCCCATATTAGTAAAAGTTTAGATCAATATGCTTTGTGTAACTTTTTAAAAGGTTAAAGGGAAAGTGCTTCTTGCTTCGTTGGTTTATCATTCGTGTCCATTACTTAGCATGTATAGTCTTTGACATAATAGAAATGAAAATAGGGAGTGATTCTGTTTCAAGAATTTGTAATAATTCCTTCTTTTTAACACATGAATGTGTTCAGTATTGGCAAAAGAACACGTTGCTACCAAAACTGAAATAAGATCCTTGAAACAGAAAGGATGTTGCCATGGAAAAATGAAGTAACGCTCGGTGCAGCTGCGAAGCATTAATGAATAGGATATTTTTTTAAAAGATCATTTGTGTTTGGTGTGGCTTGGAGGGTCCCAACCAGATGGTTTCCATGAACAGGATCTGACCCCCAGCTTGAGGACTTCTTACTGGCAGATTACTTCATTTTCTTTCCCTTGGACTGTCAGATCCTTACATTAATACAAGATTTACTGCTGCAGATTTATATTCGATTGCATAAATCAGTCACATTTTACATTAAATTCACAACTTTAGACACAAAGTTTAACAGTTATTTAAAAAGTGTAAAAAGATTTATATGATAGCATGAATATACGCTATTGATGTAGTCTAATTTTAAGAATTTGGATTACATTGATTTTTAAGCACTTTATGCTTGACAAAGCAATCTGTAGCGCACATTGTCACTTTTGTCTGACACGTAGTTCCATCGTCTCAGGTGTACTCTTCCATTCCTTCAATGGAACTTGTTATGAGATGGAGCTCTAGATTCTGTCACGTTCATGTACACAAATTCTGTTGAAGTTGATTGTGGTTGAGCAGGATCTGCTTTTAAGAAGTTCAACAGGTGAAATTCAATTTATTCAATTTAACACTTACTGGTTCTTTGTACATTCTGGCAGTTTCTCACATAGTTGTAATAGGTGCATTATTTGCCATAAAATGTGGTATTTTTCCATATATTCATTGTGTTTGCCTTCAAAATACTGTTGTGCAATAATGTTTTGCAAAATCACTTATTTGTTCATAAACATTGAACAAAACACAAGTGAAACATACCTGAGAGCAAATCTGTGATATTGCGTAGGGGGAGCCTGCTGCTGTCATGTAACCCCACCACAATTCGTGGTCCTATTCCCATTCAAGTGTTTGAAGATGAATGGCAAATTAGCTGCATCTATAAGCAGGAGTTTCCCTCAATCATTTGAAGGTGTGAAACAGTTGTGAGTGCATTTCCATAGTCTTGATATGGCAAAATAAACCAAAATTATCTGAAGAACTTGTCTTCAGTGCAAAGCTGTATTGAACTGTTAAGAAGTGTAAAAACTCTACTGAGCATCAGGATCCCTTCTCAAGAGTGCTTTGTGAAGCATCTCCTGCTGCTGGCAATGTGAAGGAGTATAGTATCTCTGCAACTTGGTGGACTTTCGGGATTATTATTACCACATGGTTTGTATATCCAGGCAGCATTTGATGTTAATCGTCATGGAATATATATGAAGAATGAAGCGTTTGTTATAAACTGTTTACTCGCTAAATGCACTGATAAAACAAAAGTTATACTGATCATAAGTTGTTTTGTCATCTATTTATCATTATCCCACAAGAGCTTGACCTGCGACTTATTACTAATAGACCAGAAAACGATCTAATGTGTCACTGTAAAAATCTTTGCAAATGGACACAGTGACTAATCTACCAGGTACAAAAAGCCATCCAAATCTATCACATCTGTAACAATAAGCTGTTGCTTTTCGTCCAGTATAAATAAAGAACACTCTGCAATCTTGGATCAATAAACTACTTACCAAAGATGTAATTAGCTTCATTTTACAACTCAAACAGTTATAAAACTAGAAACAAACACAGACTTCATGTAGCAATGTATTTATTTTTGCAAAATTCTACCTATATTTTTCTGTAGTGAATGCTTGTCAGTTTGTCTAAGCAAAAGGGCACAGAAATGCTGAAATGAAGATGAATGTCTGTGTTCTCCTCCCTAGGCTGGCAAAGTACTTACAGTTCTGGGGAATTCCAGCTTGTTGTGGTACTGAGGAACCGTCAGCTGTCCAAGAGTGTCCAGTACCAATCTTGGTTATCAGTTTTGAGCTATGGTGTCCTTATCGATGTCAAATTCAAACAATCTGTTACGTGAATTTACAACAAGCAAACATTCTTCTATCCCAGCTACAAATAACATCAAGTGCAATGCGTTGTACGCTAACTATTCCAAATAATGTGGAGAAATGAACTGAATTACAGCCTGTACTTGCGTAACGAAGCCTTCAAGTGTACAGGCTGTTCGGGATATTTGATACTCAGGTGTGGAATGTGACTCGTGAGAGCCAAGGAAGACTCACGGTCTGCAGCTTGCACCACCTTTGAGTTCACAAGTCATGATCAGTTCTTCCTTTGGGCTCACTCAGAGTTATTAGAAGCTCATAAGGAGGAGGCAGAATGGTCAGAAATGTTTCAGGGTAACTTCTGTTGAAAATAAAGAACAAGAAGGTGCTATTTTGTGTAAAACCATATCCTCCTCTTCTGCAATGAGACCAGGAAAAGAAAGCTGTCTAAATGTTGCGGGCTTTATTAATTTCTCTCTGTGTATGATGCACCTGTTTTAAAGGCGGGTTTTCACTAAAGTTTCTGTTTTAACTAGTTTATCTTTCATACAACCAAAGTTTAGTTTCTCTGATGTGCAAAGTGTATGTTACTGTTTACTACAAAGTAAAGACAGTTTTCCTGCAGTAGGTTTTTATAGAAATCTGTCTGTAAAGTAGCATCATATAAAATGTTGGTTAGCTCTAGAGGTTTCGGTATTGCTAGCAAAAAGCTGATGAACTGCAAAACGTAGGGCTGCCTCAGCCCGATTGTGAGAATGTTTTCTGACTCAATTGCACATCTTGTGAAAAGCTGTTGAAATGCAGATAGCTGTACATTCAATTTACATAGCAATGCCTTTCTGATCAAATTTACAGACCAAAATCATACTCCTTCCTTTCCCTCTTGTAATCATAATTTACAAGAATATATTACTTTTCTTCATTTTGTGTTGTTCCAATACAGTCTAAGGCTACTTTCAGTCGGCTGTGGTGGATGAGTAACTTGAGAACTTGTACCATGATGCACACTCCATGTCAGGGGTAAGAAATGGTGATCTGTTTCTGAGAAGTCTTTCTTGGCCTTGTTTTTTCAGCTTGAAGTGCAATCTTGCTGTGTGTTCCTTCCGAATGACAGCCTGCCTTCCCCAAGTACAATTGTATCAGGTGACATTCCTGGGACTGTGCGAAGCTGGTACCATGGGCAGGCCAGCATGCCTGGCACACTCGTCGTCTGCTTGCCCCAGATAAAGATTATGAGTGCTGGACACAAGCACATGGAACCACTGCAGGAGATCCCATTTGCTGTGCTAAGACCCATCCTGGAAGAAGGTAATGTGATGAATTCAAAAAAGCTTAATCTTCAGTCTCCATTTTCAACTGTCATGAAAATGACCTTCAGTTCATTTTGAAAACTTCTGATGTTGTGCTTCTTTTTTAAGCTATATGCCGTGTATTCTTGATGGCTAGAAATACTAATTACAATGTTTGCTCCACAGAGATCAGTGTGAACCTCATCATCAAAATACAGTAACTACAAAATCCCTGCATTACCAGTACTGTTCTCAGCACAGATCTGAAACATAGCCCGATACCAGCTACTGTCAAGAAAATTAAGTCTATCCCAGCCCAAAGCAGTGCAGTGGTGTGCAGTTAGTTCGTTATTGTATTCTTGAACTCTGTTATCTGGCAAGAATTGTGGCTGGTTTGTGCATTTGTTCTAAGCTGGAGAGAGGGAGATGCAGCAATTGTTCCATTGCTTTTGTGACAGTATTTTCTGGGAAAATGATTCTGTTTGCTGCCTGCTTACTGCTGGAACATAAACAGTCACAACGGGTGTGCTATGAAGAGCTCAGTCAAAAGCACATTCAAGAGCTACTCTGGCTCCTGCCATCAGAAATTTCTTTGCATATCTGCCTTTGTTCTGCCCATTATGTTGCTGTGTTTTACCTTAGCGTACAGCAACAAAAATAATACTACAGCTTTTGATGCTGAAAGTCATATGTGCTGCCTACTGAAAGAAAAAATAGAACAAAAGGAAAAATGAGAGAGAGGGGGTAGATATGTTTTTCCTCACAACTTTCCCTTGGAATGATCTAATTTTCTAATCATAGTGTCAGGTGAAAGATAAATAAATTTAACCAAAGTCTTCTGTTGTTTTAAACTGATGATGTAATTTAAGCTATTTATGAAAGTGAGAAGTCGTTTGAATTTTGTCAAACTCAGATTTTAAGGAAGAGTCCCAGTGAAAGAAAAGAATTCCCCTGGTTGGGCTAAAGCCTATGGTAAGGAATTTATTTGTGTGTGGCTTTGTGTTCTGGGAATAGTGCCAAACAGAAGTTCTCACAATCTTGATATTTTTGGTTCTTTAATGGAGCTGTTGCCTTCTCCCATGCCAAAACTCCCCCTTAAACAGATTTTATGTAAAAGTTTTTTCAAAGCTTTTAAGTCACCTTCTTTGTTTCTTGCTATGTAGGGCTAAATAATTTTAATGGACTTTTATTGGAAGAGCCTCTTTAATTTGCATTCTGACTTCAGACAAGAGCTCAGGAACAGTCCATCATTCTTAGGACATGTTATCATCTCTCTGAAATGACATTTGTTCAACCTTGCTTTTCCTGGAAACTCATTTTGAACCATTCCTTCTTTTATAGAGAAGATACTGTAAAAGGTTTGTGAACAAGGCTGCATGTTACTTTTAAGAAAGCTGTGGGCTCACTCATCTATTTTTTTTTTATTATATGAAAACCGAAAAGAGGAGGAAAAGGGAGTGTAGTCATAATGTCATTTGGGGATATTGCAGCCTGCTCACAGGGTCTTACTGACCTCAAGATGTCAACATACTGTAAAAATAGCTTATACATTTGTTTTCAGAGTTCTGATATATTTGTTTTCTAATTGCAGTTTGTAGGAATATTTAACATTTTAAGTGCATTACCTTGGTTCACAAACATCACTGAAGAAAGGGATACTCTCTTTTTAATTGTGTCAGACAGGACAAGGGGTAATGGGTGTAAGCTTGAAAACAGGAAGTTTCACCTCAGTAGGAGGAAAAACTTCTTTACAGTCAGGGTTATTAAATACTGGAATGGGTTGCCCAGGGAGGTTGTGGAGTCCACTTCTCTGGGGATGTTTCAGACCCATCTGGATGCGGTTTTGTGTAGCTGATTTAGGCTTTTTAGGCAGTTCTGCTTTTCAGTAATTTGTATCCTGCTGAAGAAAGAGGGTTGGACCAGATGGCCTTTGAAGACCCCTTCTAACCCTAATTAACTGTGTACATGTACTAAGTCATACTAAGTGACATACGACTAGAAATGGATTTATCTCTGCAATGAATGAGCAATTCCATTGAATGTCTGTGGAATAACAAATACAAATAAGTTCATAAAAAGGTATTGAATTACATCTGTATTCAAGCAAATCAGATAATAGATCCATGAGGTAGTATTTGCTGAGGCTATTAAAGTAGAATCACAGAATCCTGTTGCAGCCCAGTTATTTATGTTATTTATGAAAAGTTATTTATGAGAGCAGTACATCAGATATTAACCAGAATCTTCAACCATGCTTGGGGTTTTTCACTTGTGTCTTTTCTAATCTTGCCTATAAGAGATGCGGAGTGAGCTCTAGTTCCATTGAAGGCAATGTCAGCTTTACTTACAGTATTTCAGAGGAAAAGAATCTCAGCATTTATGTGACAAAGTAATAGTATAAAATAGAAAGGATAGATGTAGAGAAAATATCTGCCAAGTGTGGTATTAACTTCCCTTCCTACTAGTAAATCAAATATGAAATAAACCATATGTCAGTGTTGATGTTTAGACACCTCAGATTAACTATTTGAATAGTTTTTACAAAATCAATATGCACATGAATACAGGTACTTTTTGGTTTTTTAATAAAACCCCAAATATTAAAGCAAATACAAGTATAATAACACAATAAGGATTTGGCAGGCAGGTAGTTCCAGTATAAAGTTAGAATAGTCTCATAGTTTGTATGAAGCTGAAGAAGAAGTAATTGGCATCATCAGGGGGAATTTTATAGTTGTAAATTTTCCATCTATTTACTTGAGTGTTTATTATGGGTGCTGTGGTATCCTTAATTTGATAAAACTTGATTGGTGTTTTCCTTTTAAGGTAGCACATGTATGCAGCATAGTAGAGTTTATATTCAGTAATTTCTTTAGCGATTTGTTCCTCCTAATCCATGAAGTATAAACAATGTAAATTTGCTGTGGTGGTCACAGACAAAAACAAAGTTAATGCATTGCAATTAGAAACATGTCATTAGTGCTGAACTCTGCGCTTGAATTTTTTTCCATCTATTACAATTAATATTTGTATTTCTTGGCGGACTGAACTTGGAAAAAATACAGGCTGCTAACTACTTTAAAATTTCTCATCTGAAACGTTGCCAAAATGTTTTCAAGCTACTTTGGCCGAGCTCAATTCTTCAACACGCAATAGCTGCAAAATAGACTACTGAAGTTTTCAGTTCTTTCGTAGGATGAGACACATAGACTCTCCTCACAGATACTCCTGACCATATAAATGTACTGCTGATGCCACCTGTGGAGGAAAAAAATACAAATTTCACTAAAATGAATATTTCACTAAAATGATATTTTAATTCCAAGACTTTTAAAAATATCCCACTCTGTTTTAAACATTTCTTTATTTTAAATGGTTTTAAGTTACCTCACTGAGGTTTTTTTTAGTAATTAATGTTGGGCTCCTTCCTAAATACAAGAAATCGTGTTCAGTGTATATCTATAGTCCTTTAGTTTTATAGAATTGATTAATATTTCTAGGAAGTGGAGACAGTGGAAGGAGGTGCACTGTGACTAAGGTCTAACTTAGGTGAGCAGTGTGTTTGGTTTTTCTCTGTGGCACTGCTCTGCTGAGTTGCAAGCTCTAATTGTTTGGATGAATGATAATTCCCATTTTTAGTATTAAAACCTGTGAATTTATAAAATTGTGTAATGTAATGTGAGGAACTGTCGCTGCCATCTATATGCTGAAATAAGTAGGGAGTGGCTTCAGGATACTACTCAGTTTGAGGAAAAGCCTATAAACCTATAAGCTTCTTTAAAGGGTATGTAGTACTCGTTCATTCACACTTTGAGGTTAAAATTCCCAATGGTTTTCGATTTTTAAAAGATTGTAAAAAATGTATTGCTGTTGTTTGGGTTTTGAGGTATGGAACGGAATTGATAGTTGAATTCTATTTGTGTAAGTTTGGGATCAATTTAACGGTTGTGACTGCACTTGCCTGACTTCTGAGGGGGTTTAGGATAATATATTTACTGAGTCTTTTAGGAAATAATGGCTGAGTTTTTACTATGCAATTATTTAATCAGTTTCTCTTCTTTTTGATCATTAGGTGATGCTTTTCCATGGACCATTAGTCTACATCATTTCAGCATATATACTCTTCTTGGGCAACAGTTGACACTTAATTTAGTGGAACCGATGGGCTGTACTTCTACTTTAGCTGTTACTTCACAGAAACTTCTTGCTTCGGGGCCAGAATCCAGACACTCATTTGTTGTCTGCCTCCATGTCGACTTAGAGTCCCTTGAAATAAAGTGCTCCAACCCCCAGGTTGGTACAGTTAATTGATTTATGAAAGGAAATCAAAAATAACTTGATTTAAGTACAATTGTTCTGCATTTTGTTGAAGTGGGACTCTTCTATCTTAATTTTTTTTTTAACAGGACCATCAAGATCAAGGTGCTTAGATTAAGATTTGCTTTGAAGTTTTCTAAAGTTTTGTAATTTAAACTCTTCCCAGAATGTAATAGCTACAGTACAAATGCATCTTTTGGCTGATGGAGTGAAATGAATAGCAGATGTACCATGAAATGCTTTAGTGCTGTTATGCTGTCACTGTGGGTTTATATATTGAAGTGGTTTACTGTAGGATTTTACCATATTTTCATAGAAGTAACGTTTCTTCTAACATAAAATGCTTCTTAGGGAAATGATGATACCCTTTAATGAAAGCAAAAAAAAACAGGTGAGTGTAGGTACACAACAGTTACCCCTCATTTAGGTTTATTAAAAGGCAAAATGTTGCTAGATTTTCAGAACATGTTTTACTGACCTGGATCAAGTTTGTTGAGGTTCTAGAGTAGGCTTTCTGTCATCTGGAATACTTTTTCCTGACAGTCACGATGTTTACACTGGTGCTGGGGAGAACACTTGTTTGTAGGAATTGCAAATCTGCTGAAGTCTAAGTAGGGTTCTTCATTCATTTGGTGTCTGCTTCAAAGTTTTACTCATATATAATTTTTTTCAAAGGATTTAATGGATAAAATTAACTGTTTAATTGCTTCATTCAGTTGAAAGAAAAGGAAAAGACACAATGTTTTATAATTTTGATCTGATAGGCCTCTGAAAGGAGGTTGGAGCAAGGGGAAGGACAGGCCTTTCTCCTTGATGGAAGGTTATAGGACCAGACATAGCTGCAAACTGATCCAGGGGAGGTTAAGATGGGATATTAGGATGAATTTCTTCACTGAAAGGCTTATCAAACATTGGAATAGGCTACTCAGGGCATTGGTGGAGTCACCATCCACTGGAGGTGGTTAAAAGGTTTAGAGGGTGACCTGGCAGTGCTGGGTTGAAAGTTTGACTCAATGATCTTAAAGACCTCTTCCAACCATTCCATGACAGCACATCACATTTTCAAAGATTGATGGACCTACGGCCTAATTCTGGGAATACTAAAGCTGAGAATGCTGGTGTAATTTTAATGTTATCCCTTGAGTGTGCTCATTACGTTTCTCAGTCGCAAGCAATTTTTCCTTTGCCTCATTCCATGTTCTGTGAATGGAATGACTGTTATAAACTACAATTTCATTTTATCCTCGATATGTGGTCCCTGCTTCATTCACTGCCTTCCATCAAAGTTATTTCTGGCTTATTTGCTATATGACATTGTTTTCTATAGTACAGGGATTCCCTCTCACTAGGAGGAGGGTTGGTAGAGTAAGACTGTGCACTGGACATCACAGAATCACATAGTATTAGGGACTGGAATG
>JAOXOE010000343.1:38508537-38519851 GCA_028565055.1 Phoeniculus purpureus
CGGCGACACCACCCAGCTTTGTGTCATCAGCAAACTTGCTGACAGTGCACCCTAATCCCTCATCCAAGTCATTAATGTATAGATTGAACAGGACTGGTCCCAGCACTGACCCTTTGGGGACTCCAAAGATGCATGTACCATACCAATAAACATAGGGCTTCCGAAAGATGTACAATGACACATTTTTAGCTGCTCACAGTAAGAGTTTACAGTAACAGAGATCAGTTTGGGGTGTGTCTGTTTTTTCTCATTAATTTCTAATTCTTAAATCCCAGCTAAGGTGTGTTTGTCTTACACATTTCTGGGCATATTTGTTGGTTCTTGTGAAGAACCAGTTCCATGGAGCAGAATTGTTGTAGATAACAAGAGGCTTTCAGACAGGGAGTAGAATAAGTATTAGCCTGGCTAACATGTGGGAAGAGCAGTTAGAACTGTGGAGGAGTCAGAACAAATGGAGTTTCTGCTAAGCAGTGAAGGAGAGAACCACATTTCTGTGGGTTTTAACAACCTGTTCATATTAACTTGGAACTGGGAGGGCTACTGCTTGGAGATGATTCACCAGGTTGCAGAAGCCCAGAGGATGTGGTTATTTTTTGGCTCTTGTATTATCATACTGTGTATGTTTGAACTTTTGAAGTGGCCAAATGAGCGGTCAAACACATTTGGCAACGCAAAGAAAGGTCTAGCAGGTCCTGGGAGGAAGAGTGCTGCAATGGAGAAATCCTGTTAATGCCCTGAAGGACTGAAAGTCGGCCAGTTATTTGATATCAGAGAAATCACATTAGAGGGAAAATCTCTAAATGGTTTAACTACAGGAAAAAACAAGCATCTCTTTGAAGGCAAAAAAAAAGAGCGTTTCTCAGTCCTGGGCTCACTTTTGTTTGGCTCTCTGGTGTCTAGTAAGATAAAAATTCCAGATGAAGTTTTCTTCTTAGGAATTCATGTCTGCTGCAGTGTAAGTGTAATGGCATTAAGAACTTAACTGTATGCCAGCTACTCAAAGACTTTTAGCAGTCACTTTGTTTACAGCAATGGTTGTTTGCTTTGGAGGACATCAGTTCAGATTTTAGATTAGCAAAACTGAAATACATTTTTGTATGTGGAGTGTGCTAAAAGCACTTAATGGGACTGGTTCTGTTATGAAAATCAAAGAGAAGTGTAGAATCGTGGAATAATTTCAGTTGGAAGGGACTTCTTCAGTTCATCTAGTCCAGCCTCCTACTCAAAGCAATTTAGATCAAGTTGTTCAAGGCTTTCACCAGACAACAAACCTAGCAGAGTGTATTGGTAACGGTTTGTCAAAAGAACCATCAGCAATTCTGAGGGCACTAGGCTCCATGTATGGCGATGGCTGTGGCAGAGGATCATCTCCTGGGGTAGACTGAAAAGCCACATTTCTTTCTTTTTGCATCTTCATATGTTTTCCCTTGGTAATTTCTTTAGTTCATCCCCTTTTAATAAAAAGTGGCTAATGCAGAATATCAGCATGAATAAATTTTAATGCTTTAAAGAAGTGGAACTAATCAAATATGTCTGTAGTCATCTTAACCATCTTTCTACCCAATTATCTGTGGGAGATAATTATCTCACATTCAGTGAGATAAATTTGTCCCCTTTCCACATCGCTGCGGTATTTTCCTGTATATGCAAACAGTGCTCAGTGTAGTTAATCTCAGCATAGTTGGAATCCCTAAGCATTTGTAGTCAGTGGCAGCACGACATAAAATAAGGACTGAATTTTAAGAAGGGAGCATGTTGTGGGTTTCTAGCAATGAATAGCACCAGTGCCACCATTAAAATAGGAAAATGCTTGGTAAAATAGGAAAATGGCTGTGAAAACTTCATAAAAGAACCCTGCAATACTGTTTCTCGGACTGAAAAGTAAAAGGATATCAGCACATGGCTCTGCTTAAATATGAAGCACCACGTTGAAGTTGAGATGACATTTAGTTCTAATTCAGTATTGAGATAGAGGCCCTATTGCACCTAATATTGTGCAAATTGCCTGCTCAATTATATAGATAAATGCCAACAAGGTTGTTTTTAGCAAAAAACCCTGCTTAAATTATTAATTAATAGAATTTTAGGGAGTACCCATGAACAGATAGAGTGAAATAATTTTGAGGTTAGTATCATTAGTACAAAACTGAAATGGCTGACAAAAGAGCCGAAAGAAAAGAGTCTTTTTGTAGGCCACTGCAAACAGGTCTTGCTCATATGGTCCCAGATACATCCCCTAAGCTATCAAGTTCTGGAAGCTTAGGTGAACAGAATCACTAGCTTTCCTCAGTTTGGCCAATAAAGAATCTGATTGTTGCGTATGCTCTAGATTCATCATTTCTGAGATCCAAGGATTTCATTCATGTCATACATCAAAGCCTAACAGTCCAGGTCTGAATGTTCCATGGTCATTTTCATGTGTAGATCTTTCATAGATCAAAGCATAAAGCTGTCCTTAGACTGTTTTCAATTTGTGCATGTAAATGGAAATTCTTTAAACCCCACCACCCCTATCCCCGAAAAAATTACATGTAAAGGGTTTAATCATGAAAAGGGAGCTGGAAATTATTGCTTTTTTCTTAAAACTTTTCATCTCTACAATGTTTTTTAATTATAATTGCATCTAATCTACTGTATTTTCATGTTTGCAGTTTTCTGGTTTCCACTGTTTTTTAACATTTACAAAAAACAAAACATAACAAAATCTGCTATTTAGCATTATTTCAAGGAGCTTTATCTAGAACATCCTTGTAATAATCATGATGATGCCCATAATTGGTTCAAAAGAAACCTTCAGTGCAAAAAGGAGTAATAAACAGCGTTGTGTGTCTGTGCTGATAGTGCTGGGTTGAGGGGGAAAGAAAGAATGATGGAAGCAGTTTGTGCAAGAAGCCAGCAGTCTGTGAGGAAATCTGGTTTTTCTTTCAAATGTGGTTAGGAAAATCAAATGCTTTTCAAGACTTTTCAACAGCACCCACATCTATAAGCATCTTCTCTTCAGAAATGTTTCTCGCTGGGTATTAAATTGCTGTGGGACATGTTTATATTCAGAAAAACTATACATTTAAATTATGGTTATAAAAAGCCTGCATTTCTGCAGCCATAGTATGAGCAAAAGATTAAGTCTTGATCTTTTCCTTTTCAAATCAATTAACATTTTTCCAAATTTTTTTTCATAGAAGTGTAGTAGCCAGATAACTAAGTATTTCCCAGAGTACAGACCTAATATGAATAATTTTCTCTCAAGAGTTGATTGGTTTATAAAGATTCTAATAAAACTTAGTTTTCATTTTACTTTATTTTGCTGAATACTTCATTGCCATTTATTTTGTAGGCAAACAAGGAATTAGCCAATGCTGACCCGCGTTTCTTTATTTTTCTTCGAATAAGGGCAACAAAGATAATCCGTGAAAAATGGAACGCACACAGTTTTTTATGGCAGTGTGAGCAGGTTACTGAAATGTGCGTACGTGCCATAGGGAATAGGAAAAGTAAAAGTTACAGCGCATCGTAAAATCTCCAGTGCGGTTTGTCTTTCATTTCAAAATGGTTAGAACTGCAGAGGTGATGTTATGTAGGAAAATAACTAGAAGGAAAAAAATTTCTTGGTAGTTCAAGGAGAAATATTTCTCTTATTGCACAGAAGTTGTGAAAGAGGGTTGCCCTAGCACCATGGTTGGTTCTGTTCTTCCAGTGTTGAGGCAAAAACAAAAAAATTGCTACACTGATAATCTTAACCTTTTTCCTCTCATTAATTTTCTAACTTTTCAGATTTTGAACATGGACATTTTTATTCATCAAGATACGTGTGGGTTTTTTAAACTGCATTCTCTCTGCATTTAATTTGGATATGCATTTCTTTAATTGTAGTGATAGTCTGCTTTATTAGTTGTTGAATTGGTATTTAATTTAAATACTCATAGTCTAAATAATGTCCTTTGCTATTGCACTTGAACCTATGCATTTTTAGCATAAGGACTTTAGGAAAGTCATCTTTATCTTCCATAAGAATCCTCTCTCTAGAATACAGCTTGCAAGTAATGTCTTCCCCTGCTTTCCATTCCTTCTTCTATCTTTAGTAGCCAGGCAAAGAGAAAAATCTGCTTTTGCCCAGTAAAATATTCATATATATGTCTAGTATTACATGGAAACACCACCACTAATTAACTTTGGCATGTCTGAGGGTGTTGCAGCAGTTATTAATTTAAAGTCCTCAGGAAACTAATTGTAAAATAACAGCTGGAACTGCCCATGTCGTTTCAGAAATGCGGTTTGTTAATTATCTAATACCAAAAGCTATTCGGAGCTAAGTTTATATTTAGGATTCAAGTTTTAAGATGTTCATTTTTATCTATTAATTTTTTGTTTTACTGGAATTATTTTTAGTTAGACATTTTAGTGGCATCTGCAGCAATATATAACTAATTTGCCAGAATACCTGTATTTGAAGTACGTTTTCTTATAATGTAATACTCAAAATAAAATAGATTTCATAATAAGGAAAGCATTTCTACAACGTTGTATTTCTCTAATTCATCAGTCTAATCACTGTGTGCTCAGCACACATCCCACTTTATATTTTACCATTCACTTAGCACTGAATCTGATTCGCAGAATAATCCAAAGTAGTTTTTATTCTCTTTATGCAGTTCCTCATAGAAAGAAAGTTGAGACATGCTTTATAGGACACACCTATCAAAGAGCACACTGGCGTTGTTGTGTCACCGAAGCATCCGTTTGTTGTTAATCAGGGCTGCTTTTTTGGAAACTTTGTAAAGTATTTCAGGAAAAAACTCGCGTTAAATTAATGTCGATAAAGTATGAATTCAAGGGAATGACCAATTCATCCAGGCAGAGCAAAGTGAAATCTGCAAAACTTCATCGTTTTGGTCTCCTAGTAACTCTCAAACAATGTGTGCTTGTAAAAAATGTTTTAAAGTTACAAATAACTTCCCTCATCAGTGTTGAATTGTTTTCTGTTTTCTTTTGAGAACTGGATACGTGCTCTGTCTGCAGAGTTTTTGCTTTCAGTGGGGTTCGTTGCCTCTGACTTGGCTGAGGAGTTTGCACAAGTGTGTTATACACCCTAACATGTCCCAGCCCTTCCTGAGGAGTAGAGAGGAGAAAAGGAATTGAGTTTACAGAGAGTCACAGGGATGTGCTTATGTGTGCCCAACAGTCCTGCTCAAGGGAGAAGACAGTATTTCAAAGAGCAATTTCGTAGTGTGATGGGTTAAATAAAACCCTCCAGAAGACATTGTTAGCTTCTGAGCCTCAACATCCTCAACTCCAAAACCCAAGGGGTTGACCTCATGATCCTCCTTGATCTTTTTTCCAAAGGCTCCATGTCGGACCATTGTCACTGGCCGCTGTGTAGAGTAGGTCCTTGATCTCTGGTCTGGTTCGGACTGGTCCCATGGCCATAGCATGGGCTACCTCTCGTTTAATCTGTTTGAAAGCTAACAATCTATTCTGGAGGGTTCTGCCTTTAGCTCTCAAATGAGCACACATAGATCTCAGATTCTTTCAAGTTTGATCTGGATGAACATGGGAACTTGCCACCATGTCTGGGAGGGACTGTAGTGGTTAGGCATGGTGAGGAGAACTACTCTGAGCTTGGGCACCTTTTGGAGTGGAGGTGCAGTGCAGGGTAATGCAGTGGGCTCCTTTAGCCTCCTGTACTCGTTGCAGGCCAGTGCCTGGCTAGCTTAGCTGTAACTGGCTCGCACACACTCTGCTGCGGACAAATATGATGGTAACCACCACACATGGTGGTTAAGGACTTGCAGCAGAGTGAAGATCTCAGTGCTTAGAGAATCTGCTTTTAGATTTTCTGGTAAAGCTTTTAAGTTTTCAGTGTGGTTATGATTATTTCATTATTCAGGTACACACCTGGGTGTGATTTAGAACTAAACTCAGAATAGGTTTTCAGACTCCCTTTAAAGTGGCCCGTGGGTTCAGGCTGTGAAATTCTCGGGTCAGACAGTTTAGAAGCATCATCTCTTCAAAAAGGAAGTCTATGAAGTGTTCAGTACCATATTTTATAATTTATTTTAGCATGAACTTCATTTCTTTGACTATTTAATAGAGATGTCATCATTTAACAGCTTAAGGTCAGAAGTAAATAGCAGCTGTAAAGTAAAACTTTCACAGGGCCATCGCTTTCTGTGTTGTGCTGGAACACAGAGGTTTCTCAGCTGAGGGTGATCCTAACTACCGTATGTTCTGCAAAGTCAAGGCTAAATTAAAGATACAAGGCAGCCTGAACTCAGAGTTCCCTTGGTCTCCTAATATTTCTTGCTGTCCCAACTTCTGTTTTAACAGAGTTAATTAGTATTTGCTGTGTAGAATAGATGGAGCTCCATGTATGAAGTTCATGTAACTTCAGTTTTCAAATCTGTAATATGTTTATGGTGTCTGAGTGAAGGAGAGATTAGGATTTCCTTTGTTTGTTCTGGTTTGAGGTGCTGTTTAATGTAGTTGGTTTTTATTTCCTTTTTTCTAAAAAGCTGCAACTCTTCTGGAATGAAGTCGGTTACAGTGAAGCCAATCAAAATAAAATCAACATTATTTGAGCTTTGTTTAGTTTTAATATTTTTAAACTTTTTATTATATTCTATTATCATTTTAGATACTGAAATTATGAATATTTTGGTCTACTTGCCTTGATTTTTCCTGTCTTTAGATGATAAATATGTCTTGCGTGTATTTTATTTTGAGACCTCGGAAGTTATCGCAGTTCTTGTAATCTTCTGGAAAGAATAAAAATTTTGAGGACATCAAGCAGTTTTTTTCTGTCAGGTGATTTCTGTGACCCTACTTACTGTATAGACAGGCAAGGATTAGCCCTAGTAAAAGCCTGAGCTAGAATCAACTTAATTTGTCATCACGCTTCAAGCGTTTGGAAAACAGCACAGAATCTGACACGATGAGCTAAGAAATGGATTTGGTGGGTGGACAGTTCAGTGGAGAAGAATTACATGCCATGGTAACTTTTCAGACATACATAATGAAAACCAACATCCAGTATCTTGTCTGAGATAAATAAGTTATTCTAGAATATTTCAGGAAAGCTTTTAAAAATGTGTTATTCTATACAGTTGGTTTTTTTAGATCCTTGCGAGTAAATAGAATTTCCATCTGCTTTGATTTTCATGTTTTGTTTGTTTGCTGATAAGTATTTTCCAGTAATATATAAAGCAGAACTTTTTGTAGCGTTTTTAATTATAACAGGATCACTAATTAAATATAACGCAAGTTGTGTGCTTCTGGTACTGAGCAAACTGTATCCCAGTAGTAAAAAGACATTTGTTAACTTCTGTATACAGATTGCGGTTCATTCCATAAATATTTGTGGGTTTTCTGATGTCCCTCACAGGGTTTTATCTATGTCAAATTCATACCACAGCTCTTAAACTGTTTTTTGGATAGAATATTTCTATCTTTTCCAAAACCATTTGCCAGTGTCTTTCTTTTCCACTTAACAGTTTTAGTTTTTCCTACTTTGATTTTCAGTTATTTGTCAGCAATATACAGAGTGATTACATGTTGTGTGAGCATTGTTCTCTGTGGGGTACTACTCAGAGCTTCCATGGCAAAATTAATTTGTTGTTATCCTGAACAGTTCAAATTGTGTTGTTGAACCGAGTGTGATTCCTCGCCCTCAGAGATTTGCCAAGGTAACTTAGTGCTCAACCCCAGTCACGTCATGCTTAATGTGCCCTATGCGTAAGCTCTTACTGTGCACACTACTCTATCTCCCAACTAAACTGATTATGCTGCAGTAAAAAACATGCTTTCTGATGCTTGTGGTCATTGGTGTTGGGTTTTTTATTTAGCCTTGTAAGAAGGCCAGCAGAAGTCACTGACTAACACTGGTATGTTCATGGCTATCCCAAGAGCACATTGAGGCCAGTAAAATACAGAGGCAGTATCAGATCAGATCAGTGGCATAAATCATGACAATATCATGTTCCAAACAGTCTCTGTGGAGTTCAACGATTGGCATAAATCATGGATACTCAGTTTTTGAGGGATGATAGTGTGTACTCTCCAGCAATAAAAAGTAAGAAGGAGGAATATGTTTACATCGATATGTCCTGTACTTGTAGGGTAGAAACAGAAAAGATTTGAACTTTTCGTGATAATCAAAGTTATTGAACTATCAAATACAAATATTTAGTCTTTGTGTGTCACAGGTTTTCAAGGGACAGAAAGAAACTTGCAAATTAGCAAATCCAGCTGCAAAGAAAATCTGAAATATGTAGTTTTCCTACTTTAATGTTGCAGATGTATATACATGTGTTTATATATTCAAGAAAAATTCAGTGGAACTCAGCATTGGGGGATATATAGAGCATCTGAAAAAGCTGAGGTATTGTACCACTAATCTAGGTGAATTAACTAAAACAAAGGAAAATATAGGATGAAAGCAATGGGAAAATCAGAAGATTATTTACTTTAGCTATGTGGTAAACCAAGTACACATGAAATATTTGAAAGATCAAAATTAAAGATCCTTTTACTGCCAAACAGCATTAACTTCTGAGATAAAAATATTTCTACTGTGAAACAAAAGCATTAAAGTCTTTGGATTGTATTGTATTATGGCTTTTCTGTTAACCTCCCCCCCTCTACTTTACCCACTTAAACTCTTCAAGATCTCTCCTCACTGAGTCTATTTAGAGAAACTCTATTCCACTTGTTTTTTCTAGAAACATTTGGCATCCAAAAATATCATACAGACCTTCCTTTGGAATTGTGCACACTTATCATTTATACAGTCTGTCAAGTGTATATTTATACTGTGTTCCCTGAATTTTGGTGAATGCTTCAAAACTATAATGGGGTTCCTCAAACTGTCTAAACATTAAAGAGTATAAAAATGAGAAAATGATCTTTAAAAGTTCAGACTTGCTCACAGTGTAGTTTTTGCTGAGGAATTTAAACAGGAAAATTACAAAGGTAGTTAAATAGATGACATCCTAGTGCACAGCTGCAAACCTCAGCTTTGTTTCGTTTGGCACTTTTGTTTTTCAAGACTGAAATGACTGTATTGTTTAGCATACCATACCTTGCTGTCACAGGATCATTTGTACCCTGTTTCAGATCCAACTCTGGAAGGCAGCTGCACCACAGTAGTTCTTCAGCTTCTTTGCAGGCAGCTACTATACCAAAGCATTTGGAACAAGGGTCTACTTTGAAAAGTCTGCTCACGTTTTTAATCTCCAAGCACTTTAGTTAAGAACTGAGGGGGTTTTTTCCTATGTTTTCTAACATAGAAAACCTTTAGTAAATGAAATTTGGTAGGTTTGTCATCTCTATACCTTAATTCACTGACATCTAGTAAGCGCTAGCAAAACTTAGCTGTTTGTGAATATTCCCTAATCGTTACATAACGTATAGGCTTCAAATGCCATTTCCCTGGCTTGTTTAACTGTAGGTCTCAGATGAGCTCTAACTGAATAGATTTAACTTCTTTACAGTGCTCTCAGAATTATGCCTATTCAGCAGCATGTTGTAAATGCTTCAACATGAGCTGTGTCCTCTATCAACATACAAAGAGGCTGACCCAGATTAAATCAATCTTAAAAAGAAAAGCATTAAAGTGATGTTTCCTCTTACATCCTAGTGGTCATCTTTGGTTGCTTGTGATCTTCCTGTAGTATTGACCAACTGTTGGATTCTACACCACCTGCTGAAAGCGTCAGATGGGAGAGCAAAGTTGTTTTCAGAAGGGGAAAGCAATTAAAATCATAACCCCTACAGTACGCTTCAGCTGGTAAAACAGTATTTGTGCTAGAGGTAGAGCAGGCATGAGTTTCACTTGTTTCCCTGATTTTATTTGCTATAAGGATTTAAACAGCTGCAGAACTAGAAGGGCTGCAGAGTTCCTGCATAGCATGTATGCCTAAGATTAGGCCAGTTCTGCTGTGGTTTCGCTTATTCTCATCCTTCTAGGAAGTGCACAGCTACTATATTGTGGGTGTACTTGGGAAATCTGTTGGTGTGGAAAACAAGACGTGAGCGTTTGTGTAAATGCCAGTATGTATATAATTTATTTGGAGAAAGGCTGTTTTGATCCTTGTGTAAAACTGACAGGTTGTACTTCCTGAGAGCTTCAATCACCTTAGTCAGAACATCAAGGAATTAATAGCTGATCCTGATGCTTTAAGTCGTCGTGTGTAAAATGCGTATTTTGAAATGAGTAATAATACAAATGCAGTTTGTTTGCTTGGATTTCAAAGGTGTGTCTAAACCATCAGAGGAAGAATTTTGTATTATATACGTGTTAACAATAGGAACAGAATGAAAATAGCATTTTTATATCTCTGTGAAAGGATTAGACTGGAACACCCCAACGCAGTACGAATATTGTCCAGTCCTCGAGATTTTACAAAATTAATCAATTAAAAAAACAGACTCAATGGATAAATCTTGTACCAGCAAAACCACAACACTAATAACTTGTGTCTGAATAGTACCTCTGTGTATCTTACTGAACCTAAAATTGTGTGCCAAAGAGTGATCTCATTGGGTTTTATATTTAAATAAGTAAATTTATGAGGGAAAGAAAGCCATTGTCACAATGGGGAGTTTCAGACTGGTGCATGCAGCCATATTTTGCTCTAGGAATTTTGTTCACAAGGTCATGGTTGTGCTGAATGAGTCTAAGGAAAGTAGTGCTAGGTAGCTTACTGAAGTTGTGGAGCTGCTCTTGAAAGAACCAATAAAAATGTTATTTATTGTGTAGTGCAGGAGAGAAGTCGTCTCCCAGGTAAAATTATTGTAACATATTCTGTGTTTTAAATATTTAAGCAGATTTCACAAAATGTGTTATTTGGTGCTTTATTTTCAGTAATATTTCACAAGACCCCAAATTTCAATATTTACTTGGATTTGACAAAGTATCAAAGTGTGTGAATAAGGCACTGTGTCATACAGTGCTCTGCTGTGGGGTTTTTAAACAAAAACCCAACAAAACAAAGCAAAAACCAGACCTGCATTCATATTGCTGAAATAATGCTTAGAAAGAATAATAAAATACATAGTTATTGTGGTTAGATCTTTGTATGTGGGAAGCTGACAAACACATTCTTGAGTATTAAGAAACCACATTTAGTTGTGAAAAATCACTACTGACATAACAGCTTTTCAGTGTATTTCTATTAAACGTTTAAGGGCTACTGAATGATGCCATCACACTACCTCACTAGGTATATCACAGAATCATAGCGTGTTAGGGATTGGAAGGGACCTCAAAAGATCATCTAGTCCAGTCCCCCTGCCACAGCAGGATCACCTAGATCAAGTC
>JAOXOE010000343.1:38527399-38541564 GCA_028565055.1 Phoeniculus purpureus
CCACAACCCCCCTGGGGCAGCCTGTTCCAGTGCTCTGTCACACTCACTGTGAAGAAATTCTTTCTCATATTGATGTGAAACCTCCTCTGTTCCAGATTACACCCCTTGTCTCCTATCATTGGGTGCCCCTGAGCAGAGCCTTGCTCTGTCTTCCTGACACCCACCTTTTTTGTATTTCTAAACATTAATGAGGTGACCCCTCAGTCTCGTCTTCTCCAACCTCAAGGGACCCATTTCCCTCGGCCGTTCCTCATAAGGCAGGTGTTCTACTCGCTTCATCATTTTCGTGCTGAATTGATCTTATATTGACTTTGCATGAATTTTGGACTATATTTATTTGTATGCGTCCCATTGAATTCCATGGGAAACAAGCATCTGGATGCTTCTGGAAGGTCTGGATTTAAAATTATGGTTGGATGTAATAAAGAATGACAAAATTAACACCTTAGTTTTTTTAAATTTTGTGTCAATAACATCTGATTTCTGATTCTGACCTTGGTTTCATTTCCTTTGACATTACAGGAGAGCACTGAATCTAGGAATACTTCGAGACCCTGGATCAGAGGTTGAAGACAGACAATATCAAATAGATCTTCAATCGATAAACATTGGTACTGCTCACTGGAATCAGTTGAAGCCAGAGAAGGAAAATGGAAAGGGAGGGATTTTGACAGAGAGTGAAAGAAATTCTCAGAATCCAGCACTTGAATGGAACATGGCCAGTAGGTAAGAAGGGATTTTAACTTACTGTTTTCTATAATAACATAGAAATAGTTTTGTATTGGTTTTCCTTTACATTACAAGCACATTTCCACAGAGTTTCAGGTTGTACATTTTAAATGCATATTACATATTACTATGACACTGAAGTTACTGTCTAGTTATTCTGTGCTGTAGTTTCCACCATAGACACTTTTCTGAGTGACTTACTGGATGTCTCCCATGGGATCATCACAGCCAAGCTTAAGAGGTGTAGGTTGGATGACTGGATAGTGAGGTTCAATCTGAACATCAGGAAGAACTTTTATAGAGTGGGGGTAATAGCACTGGGCAGGCTGCCCTGAGAGGTTGTGGAGTCTCCATCTCTGGAGATAACTCAAAACCCACCTGGACATGTTCCTGTGTGATCTGCTGTAGCTTGTCCTGCACAAGTCCTTATTCTAGTCCTTCGTGCAGTTTTTATGAAATGTGTGGTTCCTAAGATAACACTCATATCTTACTTGAGGGATGAATACCAAAAGGTAATATTAAGAAACAGGCAGAATCATAAGGAAGGACAAAAATTGAACTGTTGCTGATTCAATTTTCAGAAAAAGGAGATATGAGAGGACTCTTAGAGATTTTTCTGAAAGTGTGGCAAGCTGTAGCAAAAGAGGCTACGTGTACTTAGCACGCAGGCTGAGCTTTGTAAGCAATGTATGGATGAAAGGCAAAGAGAGAAAGTAAGTTCACTCTGGGGGAGCACATGCAGGGAAGAGATATGATCATTAATAAATTCCAGTTTATCACTGAAAAATAGAGGGCAGGAAAAGGAAACCTGGCCAAACTAATGATAAAACCACAAGGAGGGACAGGAGTATAGATAAAAATTTGAACATAGTAATACTATTTTTTCCTCTTCTATAAGATCCCCCATTTCTTTTCTTTGTTAACAAATATCATTCCATAAACAAATAATCTTTTAAATTCTTAGTCCTGAAGGAATGTGTATGACCTTCTTGTTGGGCTTTGATGTTGAACAGCTTGCCCATGGAGTTCATTCTCACAAAACAACATAGGGCCACTGGTAATTCTCGAAAGATAAGATGACATTAATCTCCAAAGAATGTCTGGCCAATTTGCAAGTTAAGCTAATATAGCAAAACCAGCCAGTGGAATTGGCTTTCCTTTTCCTTCCCATTGGTGACTGAATCATGTTGCCAGCACACTTCAGTGTGAGCTTTATGTGTTTAGATTTGGATAGGAAATTTGGTGGGATTCCTAAAAAAGAAGCAACTATTACAGATAGTCTGAGTTCCCCTTGGGTTTCTTTATAACTCCTTGGATATTGGTTTTTTCAGCAGACTTCCAAAATAAAATTTTATTAGAATATATTTGACAAATAAGTATGCTTGGTTTGAAATTGCTTTCGAATGACTCTTCTACATCAGTTGTAATTAAATACATTAGCTTTTAGTATCTGGTATGCAATACAGTATTGTATTTCCAGCTTGAATTTGTTTAAAGAGAAAGTTAGCATGAGTGTTTTCTTGTCCTTTTGGCATAAAATTTTGCACATTTACTACATTTATTTTTCAGGATGTTCGCATTTTTGCTTTTCAGTTGGCAGTCACTTTTGCTGCATCTGGGTTTATTTTATGATCTGTGGAAGTGTTGTGCTGGGAACTGGAAGAACCTACATTGAACTCTGCCATCCGCTGAGATCTTTCCAGCATGTACCAAGAGGGTGCCTGCATGGTGTTTTACGTGGTGCTTAGTGTTTTCAGAGTTTATCTTAAGATTTCCTGCAGCAACCACAGAAGCTTTATTCTTTGACCTATTTGTGATACTGTTTTCTTTTTTAATTCTTTACATTTCTTAGACATGTTGAACCTGGAACATAGTGAATGATTTTTACTGAGTTATTTTAGGGTTAATTTCTTTGTTTGGTTTTAATATACTTCTGTTTGTTTTTACTTATGGTTTAGACCCAGTGTTATGGTTTATTAGGTTTATTGTGGGTTTTTTTTTGTAGATTCTCTTTTTGAAATCCATTTCCCTCATCTTCTAATTCTTAGGTGCTATGTGGTGCAGTATAGAATCCAACCTATATACTAGTATTTCATAGTTTACAGAATAGATACCAGGCATTCATTTTCCATTGCCATTTCTAAAGGCATTACTGCTCTGGGTTTTTTTACATAAATTAGAGTTGTAAGAATTCAGAAACATATTCTATTGTGATATACTCTACTGAGTTGGAATGTGGCCTTGTTTTAAAAATTTCAGCAATTGTCACAATGCACTCCAAATATAAGATCTGTGGGTACTGTGCAAACAAATATTTGGAAGCTTTTGATATAACTTATTATATAAATGCCTTAAAAATCTTTACACAAAAAGTAAATCCTTTGGATTTTCCCACAAGTTTTTCTGGAGTTCAGTATTTCTAGTACTTACTATCTCTTAGGTATGAATGTTTTTT
Organism: Phoeniculus purpureus; assembly: GCA_028565055.1. Lineage (NCBI taxonomy): Eukaryota > Metazoa > Chordata > Aves > Bucerotiformes > Phoeniculidae > Phoeniculus > Phoeniculus purpureus. The sequence goes on from JAOXOE010000343.1 coordinate 38,530,584, forward strand.
TTAAGCTATTACAGTGTAATTTGAAAAGGGAAGAGTCTTCCTTTGAGACTAAGCAGTGACTATTTCAAGGTGTTTGGTGTCAAATTCTTCAAGAAAGGCTAATTTGAAGTACTGCTGTGATGCTTTCTGTCTGTGTGCTGGTCACCCCAAGAAGAATGGGGTAACTGGAGCACTCTGTTAGGGTGGTTGCCATCTCTTAAAAAAAAAAAAAATCATCCAAATTCTGTTCTGTACTGAGGATCAGGGATCATAACTCTTTCCATTATGAAATGTTTATACTTCACTGTAGATGTTATAAAAAGCTCCCTAATGGTGTAATATATAAAAAGAATACTGGAAACAGTCAGACAGTTCTAATAAGGTTATGTACAAATGAAACCTGTCCACATTTATTCCCTTTACCAAACAGCATGTGGGGAACTGGGAGTACTTAACCAAAAGAAGTTTTCTTGATTGAAAACTGCTTTTTCAGCTTGCAGATCTCCTCCTCCCTCTCCCTCCTCTCAATGGAAAAAACAACAGCCCTGAAGGAAATAAAGAAATATATCCTCTCTTGAGGCCTCGCCCCCGTCCCTGTGCAATCCTTCTACAGCTCCCAGCAGCAACTTCTGCTTCCTGCAGCCTGAATAAACTCCGTTTTAAAAAAAATTAATTGAGCTTAAAAGCATTACTTCTCTGTGTGGTAATGAATTGAGTGTGGCAATATACTGCATTACAGCTTTGTCCTTGGCGTACCACCATCTGGAACAGCTCTCTGCGACTCTCGTTGAGTACGTCAGGGAGCCAATAATCTGTTGTACAAAGCTGAGCAAAATACCGCTCTTGATTTGCAAGGATCTTCAGAAAGGTTTCCCACAGATCTTTCTCTGAATAGTTTTCATTTTCATCCTTTTTTTGAAAGTTGAAGTGCAGCAGATCCATCTGTAGGGAAGTAGGCTTGTTCCTTCTGAATCTTTTGGAATAAAATGCAATATTAATTCCAGTATTCCAGGTCCTGTGTTTATTATACCTGAAGTCGTGCTTCTTGTATTCAGCCAGTACAACGCAGTAGCGATTCTGTACTAATTTCTACAACTGTGTGGGAAACCTGCAATAGAAAAATGTTTCATAAGTCCTGACTTACCAGGTTAACAAACATAATGTCTTTGGGTTTGCAAGCCTTACTCTACTAGAGTACACTCATTGATTACGTGTGCTCTTCCATATAAATACTTGGGTTTATTGCCTTTTCCTGTCTCAGAAGTCTTAGTGAGGATACACTTCTGCAGACAGTAAACTTACATGGCATAAGATGAACTCTTACTGTAATTTCTCGTGTTGAACATGTGCGAGAGTCTCCCTGAGCTATGCATTTTTAAGTATATAAGGGATCAAACTATAGTTTTGTTGAGGTATTATTAAGAAAAAATTAAGAATAAGACAGACATTTCCAAGTTTCACATCAAGGTTAGTTTCACTCTTTACTAGCCAGTGTTTTCTGTTTGTTTTGCTTCGTCTTTTTCCACATAAAAAGGCCAAGTTGTAGTCCTTCATGTGCATTTTCACAGCTTATTCAGTTTCACATCATTGCACCTCTTTAATTAGCACAACATCATCTCTTTGGCAGTCCTTCCTCCTCATATAAATCCAATGTGCTACTGACAGAACGTAATCAAATACTGATGACTTGATTTTGTGTAATCAAATAATCAAGCATTGTTGGTTTGTTTACAGAAGTCTGTTCTTCACACTTTTTCTCTCCTTCCCACAACATTTTTGTCGTATTTATTAGACGTGTAATAATAATTAGACAGTATTATCATTAGACACTTTAAAGGTACCTCCAGACTCCTGTTTATTGCACGTCTTCTTTCTATCTTTATGTGTATTCTTTCATCTACTTCGACACATTGCTCACTGCTCATCAGACCTCATCGTGCCAGTTTCCAGGCCTGCAAGAGTTAGTTTTCAGTGAAGTGCTTTCTTCTTACTTCTAGGCTACCTGGTATGTTATAAAGGCATTTCTTGGGAACATTCACAAAGTTATTGCAATGTCTTCCAAATCCTTCCCCAGTAAATCGTTTCTACTATACTATAATATAAAAGCGCTTAAGAAAGCTTTCAGGTTGCCACTGTACGGATATCATTACCTGTGGTGCTGTTAGTTGTTCCCTTATGCTTCCCTCTCTGCAGGTGTGTTTTTTCTTACACTTATTGTAAGGCTTTGAGGACAGAGACCATTTTCATCCTGTACTTTTCCACCGTGGATCTGTAGTCCGTAAGCAGATATTGTGTTATCATGCACATCGAGCCCAAATTCAGCACTGGGTAAAATGCACCTTCCGGCCTCATCACAACTGCTTTGCTGCCTTGTTGCTTTGCGTTAGCATATGGCGTCTCAAATGTGCTGTACTTTTAAGTGTAGATGATCAACTGCTTTATCATCTCTGAAAGTACTAGCTTTTCTTTTTTCTTTTTTTTTTTCCAAGACAAATATATAACAGATGCATAAATGAACCATGGAATGAATGTGCTGCAGACATAGAGCCATCATTACACTCCTCACAATCAAGTTTTTTCATAAGCTCATGTGGTGTACACCTGTGTTAAGTTAACGGTGCACTTAGGTGCAGTGTGGAAGACTTAATAATTCAAAGTGGAATTTGTTTCTTTGTTCCTTTTGTGGTCTTTCTCATATCCTCTGCCTTCATTATTTAATGTGCTCTGTTTGTACTTACAATTATTTTGCCGGTACTTGATTTGGGAGAGCTTCATATTCACCACCTAGAAATGCAGAAAATCTTTGGTAGAGCTGGACAGGATGGTTTTTAAAATAAGTAAACAAGCCAGCAAGCAATCTGTGTGCATTGCCAAAGAAATCCTTTACAATGCAGTGTACAAGGCATCTCCTAGAATAACATTTTAAAATTAAGAAATAGGAGGATGTATGAGCTAACAACAAATTTGAACAGTCGTTGAAAAGGACCAGTTTAGGGTTTAACAAATTGCTTTTACAGCTCTGTCTTGTATTGTAATCATGCTTAGTAGCATTTTTCTGCCACTTAAGTAGAAGTTTCTTAATGTATACCTCTGTCTTCTTTCATAGCGTTGTTCTACTACTTCGCTCTTTCATTCTCCTCAAAAAAACAAAGGCATGTCTTTCTCATCCTATTGTGAAGGGGAAGGAGGAATTGGGTAGGAGGGCATCTGGTTTAAATTTAAGGTGATGGGAGGGAGGGAAGCATTTGTAAAACTGGCAAAATCTAAGACCATTTTCTCGGTGAAAGATGTATACTGACCGTGAACGGGTCTGCTTTCTAATTGGATGATCTAATTAGACTAATTTTGTTTTGAAACTGTCATTACTGATCAGTAGAACTGCAGATGACCAGAATGTTAGAGCTTTTAATGTAAGATAGTTGCTTTCTCATAGTCACTAATTGGCTTGTTCTTAAACGTACTGCATGCTACTTACCGTAGGTAACATGCAGCCTGCTCAGCAGCAGTGTTTCTGAGGATCTTTTGAAGCAAAAGTTTATTAGACTTGTGCTCAGTAAATACTAGCTCTGTGCTCTGTACCATCTGCTGTTAACTTACATACACTGTGTCCTGAATGAGTCTAAATATTTTAAGGCCTATGCATATCTGACAGTTTATATTTTCTTATAGATTGCCATGATTTCTGCATGTTTCGAGGACACTTAAGCAAATTATTAGCAGAATTTGAAGCAGCAAAATCAAAATAGTCTAAGTAGTAAATTGTCATCTATGAACTTTTGAATCTTCTGAGGAAGAAGGAAAAAATTTTTCACAGACACTGGACTGGGCTTCCCAGGGAGGTGGTTGAGTCACCATCCCCGGATATGTTTACAGATAGTTTGAATGAGGTGTTGAGGGATGTGGTTTAGGGATGAACTTGTAAGGTAGGGTAGATGGTTGCACTCGAAGATCCCAGGGGTCTTTTCCAACCAGAGTGATTCTGTGATTCTGAGGTTGACTGAATTACAGTCACGTTACGATATCTATTCAGTGTCTTTTCAGCCTAACTCTTGGCCAACAAATCATCAGCGTCTTGAGACTGCTGACTTTTCAACAGGACCCATCTTAGAATCATTACCTTAACTAGACAGTGTATATCAGTACCCATTCTTAGTCAAGAGATTTAGTTACCTATTCCTTATGCAGATTTCTGCCTAGGCAGGCTTGTAACTATTGTTTAGTGACATTTAGTCTTCTATGTTGTGTTATGTATTTGCATGATTATATTCTGTAACCGTAGGAAAACCTACTTTGGACCAATACCTTTTTGATGACTCTTAGAGTTGCCCTTGGAGAAGTGCAGTTATTTGGCATTTCTAAAGATGATCATGAGTAAAAAAAATTGTTTTAAAACTGTCTCGATGGAAGGTTCTTCCAGGTATTTCAACTGTATTCTCTTTTAGGGGCTGAACACCATCTTGATCTCATTACATTTTTTTCCTTACTCAGAGGCTCTCAGATGCCATTTTGTGGCAATAGTTTATTTGACCTGACCCAGAAGATTCTGGCTATTTGGAATGTGTTGTCTTAAGCTATTAGTGATCCATCTATAACAAAACTGTGCCTGTAGGCTTAATATTTGGTTAAAAAGGAAAAGAAATTAACACCCAGCTGGAAAACAAATGTAATTATCAAATTTAATGGCACAAATGTGTTTGGCAAGTAAATGCTGATATTTAGATGAAAAGCTACCAACTAAGAACAACCAGTGACAGAAACGGCAGAGGGAGAATGACACCCCTTCATTTTCAAGGCATCTTAAACATCTGGAGCAACAGTTATTACAAATTTAATGTGTGAATCCTAGTTTAATTTTTCATGTCTTTGATTTTTGTGTCGTTTTGTTGTGTGTGGAAGTTTTTCACCACAGAGTTTTAATGCATGAATTCAAATGTGCTGCCTTCAGGACAGCTATTCATAAAGTGAAGGACATCCACAGGCAAGTTTGAAAAATACTGATAATCGTTTGTCAAACTCATCTAAGAGGAGAGCCTTCAGGACTGGAATTAGCGTGATTTATAATGATGATACTTAATGGTTATTGAGGTATCAATTGCATGCCAATCAGGTATTGAAGCAGCTTTATGCTACATGCTGAATGTAAAGAAGAATATGAGACGTTTTTACCCCTCAACAAATTATTATGTAATCTCTTCTTTTCCTTTTTTTTAGCATAAGGCGACATCAGGAAAGGAGAGCAATTTTAACTCCAATTTTAACAGATTTCACAGTTCGAATAACTGCAGCTCCTGCAATTATTTTTACAAAAATTGATGCTACAGAGAATTTACACCCAGAGGTTAGTAACAAATGTGAAAACAAAAATAGTGTGACTTTTAATATGTGGATAATCCTGGTGTTTTACTGTTGCACCATTCTCTACCATTCGAAATGTCCAGGTGTGTTTTCCTAGCCTTATGAAGAAAGGCTGAGGGAGCTGATCTCTTTAGCTTGGAGAAGAGGAGACTGAGGGGTAACCTCATTAATGTCTATAAATATTTGAGGGGTAGGTGTCAGGATGGAGCCAGGCTCTTCTCAAAGTCATCTAGTGATAGGATGAGGGGCAATGGGGTAAGCCACACAAATATCAGAAGGAGCTTCTTTACAGTGAGGGTGACAGAGCACTGGAACAGGCTGCCCAGGGAGGTTGTGGAGTCTCCTTCTCTGGAGACATTTAAAACCCACCTGGATGCATTCCTGTGTGACTTGATCTAGGTGATCCTGTTCTGGCAGAGGGATTGGACTGGATGATCTTTCAAGGTGCCTTCCAATCCTTAATGATTCTATGACTCTGTGATTCTATGATATTAAAAGCAGCCTGTCCAAAAGTATTTAAATCTGTTTACAGTTTAGAAAATTTGAATCCTTTAATGGTTTACAGCAATATTTCTAAAAGATTTGTGGTGGAAAGGTGTTGACAGCAGGTACTTAGGTGCAGAATTACAAAACATTGTATTCACAAGCTTCTTACGAAGAAGCCTGATAATGTAATCTGTGCACTATCTATGAGAAGAACATTGAGCTGAGTTCTTGTAACCAGATTTTCAAGCATCCAATTCCCAACCATTATTGTGGGTTCCTCAGGGTACTCCAGATTTAACTTTTTCTGGTCTGTGGGTCAGTTTGATTAGTGTGTGAAACATGTTACACACATAAGGTATTGGCTCATTTTTTGGCATTAGTTTGTAGTGTGGCTTAAAAATTTAGAACATTTTATGTAAAGGGAACAGCTCACAAGGAGTATTTCTGCTGGGAAAAGGAAATTTGGTCCAGTGTGTACTGCAACATGCAGTAGGAGCACATTGTTGGGAAATAAGAGCTAATGAGTATAGAAAGAAAAAATTGACAGCTTCATATTTTGTGTAAAGGGTCACCTCCCACTAGACCAAGTTGCTCAAAACCCAGTCCAACCTGGCCTTGAACACATCCAGTAATGAAGCCTCCACGACTTCCTTGTGCAGCTAGTGTCTTATTATCTATTCCCTGGATTATGTTATTGATGGAGGAAGGGGTCTAGTTTAGATTATGAAGTGCTTAAACATTGTGCATGAAAAGAGCCAGTATTTATGAAGCAACTGTCCTGCATTGGTTCAGTTTTTCGTCTCTTTATTGCTTGCCAGCAGTGAAGATTATTTTCTGTGCTAGGTAAAACCAGTTAAGCAGTGGCCATCCAGGTGGCTTTGACAATGTAGTAACAATAGTTTACAAGCAAAGAGAAAGCAACAAGGTTGATTATCAGGGCATTGCAACACATGATTTCATTATAAATCAAGCAGAGTTTATGTTCAAAGGAAAAAAAAAAAAGACCTATATTTTCCTTGGAAGGAAAACAGAATTGGAAAAACAGAAACTGCCAAGGAAGTAAAAAACAAAGTCTGACAGTCCACTGTTGATACCAACAAGAGATGCAAACAAGACCTCATACATGACATGCTTTTCTTGCAAAGGTTTTCTTAATAGTCATGCAGTTGAAACCAAAGAATAAGCTACATCCTTGTTTAGAAGCCTGATTCCTAAGAAGACCAAATTTATATTACATACAATGTTGAAGCATTGACTACAGCAGAGAATCACAATACAGTTATACAGAAGCTGAAAATTATTCCCCATTAGCTGTTATCTACTATTTTCCCTGAATTTCTCCACAGGAAATTTTGGTGTGTGGTCATTCTTTGGAAGTGAATGTGACAACCAACCTGGATTTCTTCCTCAGTGTGGCTCAAGTACAACTTCTTCAGCAGTTGGTACAAGACAATATGGCTGGGCTGGAACCTCCCAGTAGCACTACTGAGGTAAGTTTTTCCCTGCTTTGTGGCTGTTTGTGTGTTTTTTGAGTGCTCTAGCTCTGATCAGTTGCTTGTATAATGTAGACAAAATTATATAGGTTAATTAAATACATGTTTTATTACAGTTTCTTAGACCAGCTTTAAAATACATTCTGACATTGTTCTAATATGTTGATGAGATGTTATTTTAACAAGAATTTTATTCAGTGAATTTGACTAGGATAGTTTTGCAACATCTTATGTACAGGGAGAATTATGTAAAAAATTATGGAAATAATGTTTAAGTATATTTTTTGTAGATTGGCATCTATCTTTAGGTTTTATTGAAGCTTTGGCATCTTCTTATGATTTCACATACTCTGTGCTTCACTAAAGCTGGTGAACTATAATATTTTCTCTGTGCCTGGTAACCACTACTCTCATTATTGGTTTTAATAGTTGGCAATCTCTAAGATTCAATCCACGTCTGCATATTCTTATACTTGTTCATTAAGAATGGTAATGGGAACATCTGTAAGGGGCCTTCATCTTCTGAACAGTAATCTCAAATTTTTTCTGAGATCTGACACATTTCAGCAATGATTTCTTGAATTTGTCATTCTTTATTTCTGCAAATTGATTCCTCAGTGTACACTGAAGGCCCGTCATTAACTGTGACAGACTTGCAAATTTAAATTATTAAACTTGAGGGTTGATACAAAAGACAATTTTTTTCTCCAAGAAAAATATCTATTATTTCTTATTTTCAGAACCAGGCCGAAAGCATCTTTAAATCAGTAGAAGTTACTATGTGACAGACACTAATTCCACTGAAATGGCAGCTGGACTAACAAATAAGAGCAAGAGTTAGGGCAAGAGTTAAAGAGCAATCCACAATTAATGATTCCAAGACCTTGGCTAGCAAGAGACTTAAAGAAACTTTTCTCATTCCTTTCCTGATTCTCACAAATTCAGAATACATGTTTGTGGCTGGAAGTGAGGAATACTCTGGAGCAGCCAAACTACTTAGAGATTCTCTCTACTCCCCTTGTCAGAATGCCAGGAGTGGTTTGTATCTGCTAATCTAGGCATCACATCACCTCCTGCTCCTTTATCCCTTTCAAAGTATATGGGGAAACAGAGCGCGTTGTTTCATTACCATGTTGAAACATGAAGGATGTGGAAAAGAAATGCAGTGCGTCTCTCTTGGCTGTTTTGCAGACATAGGGAGGGCCTCTTTTGGATATGAATGTTACAAAGAAGTATATATGGGAATATCTTCAGTAACAAATTTGTGGAGCGCTGTTTTCCCATTGTCAGTGGAATGGATAGAATCACAAGATTTGAATGGGTACCAAGAATTTGCTGTACAAACTTAAAAGCAATTTACTGCGTAATTTCAGAAAGCTTTTTGTTGACTACATCCCAAGATGCCTATTTCTTCTTCACTGGTATCTCCCTTGGATTTTTGAGGTCTCATGTAGTGAGTAATGGGAATATTTCTGTTTCAAGGTGGTATTTGCTTTCTCTTTAATAAGTTGTAGAACTATATCTTGATTTACTGTACTGAAAATGTAAAATCCAGGATCGGATACTTTTTGTTTAGTTCTTTCCTCAGTGTTCTCTCTCTGTGGTTTTCATCTCAGTGGGTGAAGTGTGGAGCCTGAATGTGGCATTCCTGCTTCATACCTGCTAATTATTGCCAGAATGAAAACACAGTTTAGATTGGAAGACACCTCTGGAGACAGTTGTAACACAGTGACACTAATGTCAGTGCATTCTTCAGTCAAATCTGTCTTTATCTCCAAGGAAGGAAGTTGCACTGCAACAAGTAATCGTCTTGTGCTAAACTACTCTTGCTCTGGCAAGTTTTAGCCTTTATTCTGTATTTTACTTGGTACGATTTTCAGCCATTTCCTCTCAACATTTCACTATACATGTCCAAGAACAGCCCTCTCCATAACCCTGCTTTAGGTGACAGGAAACAGGGATTTAATCCCTCACCACTATTCTTGGCCTTTTCCGTCAGAACAAACAGAATCACAGAGTTACTGAGGCTGGGAAAGACCTCTGCGATCATCAAGTCCAGGGCACTAAGGGCCACATCCAGTCTATCCTTAAACACCTCCAGGGCAGTCCATTGCAGGGTCTGATCACCCTTTCCTTGAGGAAGGGCTTTCTAACCCTCCTCTGGCAGCTTCGGGCCCTGCCCTCTTGTCCTGCCGCTAGTTGCCTGGGAGAAGAGCCCCACCCCCACCTGACTGCAACCTCCCTTTAGGGAGTTGTGGAGAGGGAGAAGGTCTCTTCTCCAGGCTAAACAATCCCAGCTCCCTCAGCCTCACCTCATCGGCCTTTCCCTCCAGTCCCTTTCCCAGCCTCAGTGCTCCTCTGGAGCGGCTCCAGCCCCTCAGTCTCTTTCTTGAAGCGAGGGGCCCAGCACGGCCCTCAGTACTCGAGGGGAGGCCTAGTCAGTGCCCAGTACTGGGGAAGAATTATGTCCCTAGTCCTGCAGGCCACACTATTCCTGATCCAAGCCAGGATGCCATTGGCCTGTTGTGCCCCCTGGACAACCTGCTGGCTCCTGTTCAGCCATTTGTCAACCAGTACTGCCAGGTCCCTTTCTGCCAGGCTGATCTTCAGCTTACCTCTCTCACTTTGTCCTCATAAACCCTGTGTTTCAACCTGTTAACCATCTTGATGATCCTCTGTCCACTCAAACTTGTCTATCAGGTTTAAACATGGTCAGACCTTGAGGAATGTGTTCAACTACACTTCAGAACAGTGGCCATTACTCTGATTTTAGTGGTCCGGTGTGGTTTGTACCCAGCTTGTAGTCTACCCATTCCATTCACACTTAACATTTTGGATACAGGACTGCTGTGGAGATCATCTTATCAAAGGATGCAATCAGGTAAGGCATAATTTGCAGGTTTCCTTCTGTTAGATGTGCTAGGTTTTTTCCCCCCAAGATTCCTTCAAGTGCCTGGAATTGGCTTCTGTGAAAATATGATCTGCGAGCTTCCCAGGGAGTACAGTAAGGCTGGCTCTCAAGTTGTTCACTGAGTCCTTCTTGGTCTTTTTGAAGATGGGCATGACGTTTACTGTTTTGCAGATATTAAAGAATACACATCCTTTCATATATGATAAGGAGAATCCCAGCAGTAGCACTAGGCAATTCGCCAACCACCTTTGGGTCTGTTCTCTCTGATAATTTTAGAGAAAGTCTGTTCTCTCTGATAATTTAAGAGAAAAATTGGGCTGAGCTTATCCGTCCTCCAAAGTCTTTCCTAAATCATTGCATATTACCTAGGCTGTTACATGAGTCATAGTGGTACACAGAACCTGGGCTGTTTCTCCTGCTGCAGCGTCCCTCTTACATTTACTTTCAACATGGTCTCATTCAGCAAAATGATTCATAGAAAATACCTGTAGAATGGTTTTTTCCCACAGTTCCTGTTTGCTTTGTAGATTTAAAACTTCTGGTTCATAACATTTGAGAATTTTCACCAGTGTTTCCGTTCTGTGCCTAAGCATGATTAACAGAGCAGTATGAAACCCATCTTCCAAACCTGCCCCAGGATAGCATGCCTATGATTTTAGTTTTAATTGGAATGGGCTGCTCAGGGGGGTTGTGGAGTCTCCTTCTCTGGAGATGTTTAAAACCCGCCTGGATATGTTCCTGTGTGACTTGGTCTAGG
>JAOXOE010000343.1:38541664-38606408 GCA_028565055.1 Phoeniculus purpureus
CGTGTCCTTCTTGAACTGAGGGGCCCAGAACTGGACACAATACTCCAGATGTGGTCTCACTAGGGCAGAGTAGAGGAGGACAAGAACCCCTCTCGATCTGCTAACCACCTCGCTTCTTATCCACTTCAGGAACAGTGTAAAACAAAAACAAAGCCCCAAATCAAAAGTGGCCCAACTGCTAGGGTGTTAGAAAATGTTAAAAGCCCCAAATCCAAAACTTTGTGTATGCTTTCACCTCCATACTTAAAAGTTAACTTGGCTGCCTTGTAGAAGACATTTTATCACTGTTATTTTAGAAAGAGAGACTTGGTTTTCAAGACCTATATTCTTGAAGATCCTAGAGAGATGCACCAGCATGAACACAAGGATTGTCTTCTGCTCAGAATTCAAAGAGTACATGGAATTAAGCAGCAAGTGGAAGCGAGAATGTGGCATCTTGATCATTATTAAATTTGGGGTGGAGAGGAAACCCACAGTATTTAGGCAGGTTAACAGAAGAGAAATAATCTCTTTTCCGGTTCCCTTTCTTGTTCCAATATCTTCTCCCTAAAGCTTTTCTACTTGCTTTTACCCTCTTTCACCTATGTAAGTGTAGAGAAATGAAATAGCCTTAATGATATGTATTAAAAAATCTACTTTATAAATCCATTTGTTCACATTGATCTTCCATTCATATAACTCACAGCCTTGGAATACTCAGGCTCTAAACTGCAGAACAGCCAACTAGTTATGCCGGATTCTTGTACCCTTTCTTCTTTGAACCAATCCTTCATTTATTTTATTTCATTCTGTACGGTCTGTGAGCACAACCTTGGAAGCTAATAAATTAATATTTGAGCTGTTTAGCAGTCTGTTCCACTGCAGCCTTTATATCTTCGTCTATACAATATCCTGAAAGACTTTATGTGCGGAATAAACCGCCTTTGCAGTACATGATTTCAAAGCCTGAGTGCTCTGCTACTTTACTGAATGCAGTAAATTTTAGGATAGATTGTAATCCCATTCATACTTTGGCTTTTAGAATGCCTAACAACTTTTAGAAACTACAAATCATTGCATAAATGCAATAGAATAGCAGTGCACTGATAGTGTAGACATTTTATTGTGCAACGAATTTATATGTCTGTGTAATTCTGCTATAAATACACATCTGCCAAATATTCCTTAACTTAATGCAGTCCACAGGACTTTAGCGTATTAATTCATTTTGTACTTACAACAATCATGCTTTAATAGGAGCTGATTGAAGTTGCACACTCCATTGTAAAAGATTCATTGGATTCTTTAAAAGCTTTTCATAGCAATATATACTAAACCATATATTAAAAATAAAGGGAGATTTTGTGTAGGAATAAATCTAGCATACTAATAATAGCTTGAAAGGCAGCATTAAGATAACTTTGTAATTTGGAAGATTGCTCAGTACTGATGGAAACTCATAAAATATGTCGTATGGGGGATCATCCAGTATGCTTCTAATCAGCTGAATGCCTTGTAGCCCAGATAAATGCACTACCTAGATTTCAGCAGGTCTTGGCGAAGGTGCATAATGTAGAGTTACTGTTACTCATAGAAGACTAAAGCTTTCCTTCAGTCTGTCTTCCACTTGGAAGAATTATGCAAATTGCAAAGTCCCTGGTCAGACAGGCTCCACAGTGAAAAGGTGGATCACAGCTCCTAAGTTATTTTGTCAGTAACATATTTGTGGTATCAGAGTGGTCCTACTGAAGCCTTACATGAACAGCCCATAATAAATCCGTTTGAAATCTGAGACTCTAAATGAGTGTTCTGACTTGAAACTCAGAATGATTCAGCTACAGCCTTGGTTTACCAATTAGTTGAAATCAGATTTTTGTGTTTTAACACAGAAAATTCTCCATTTTGTCAAGCTAGAATGAGCATAAGAAGCTGAAACATGACCTGCATGCTTACTGAGCTATTGTTTTGTTTTGTGTGGCATCATGTTTTGGTGCACTGGACTAGTTATTTGTGTCTAACCATCTATAAACTGAAAATAGTTTCAAATATTACTTGTAATAATCCTTGTGTGTTTTACTCAGTGCATGCGTTTCTGTCCAATGCCAAACGTCTGTTCAAGACACAGAGCTTATTTCCATGACAGCTAGAAAAGAGGTTGGTATAGCATTTCCAAGCAAAATGAAGAAGTGCATTGCATGTGAGCAGTTTCCATTTTACATCTTTCTCCAGTAAATAAAATATACAAACCTTAAAATTCTAAGGACATTAACACATAGTTCTTCTTATAATAACCTTTTGATTTGAAGACATGACTATGGATTTTGTGTGTTTGTGGTATATTTGTATGTCTTCAATTTTTTCTCAGCATTGTCAGCAGTGGTCTCTGCAGTGTCACAAGGTGCAGGGCAGTTCTTGTCATACGGTTCCTGAAGAAAAAATGTCACTCTTTATCAAGGCCTAATAATCCAAATTGCTGCTAAGGTCTGACAGCCTAACAGAGTCTCTTTATGCAGCATTCAGCTCCGGAAAGCATTAACAAACTTTTGCTAATCTTTGTTGCGACCTACAGTCCTTGAAATTAAATTAAATTGTGAGTTTAGTCACTTAGATGCTGATCTTGCAAGCATAGTTACTTATATAGTTTTTATGTATTTGAGCTTAGACATGTTAAGATGTCTAGCTCAGTCTGTCTGAGATAACATATTAGGATATACTTGTTTGTTTGCAAGTTAAAGTTCTTGGTTGCAGCTGCTGAAATAGCAAATTGGGTCACATTGTAAATTCTAACTCTGGAAATTGCTGAAGTACATCTCTGCTCATGTAAGGTCATCAGTTCAAGTTTTTCCTCCAGTAGTACTCACATGCAGGTATTTCTGACTGTTCTGGCCAAGAATTTAATGAGCCTGGGACTTTTCTATGGTTTGTCTCCTCGGTTTTGGAGTTTGTCTTTAGGTTATGCTGAAGGACAGAGGAACAGTGGCATGAAGATCCTGAAACTGGCCTAGTTCTGCTGATCAGTAGAGAACTTCAGTTTTCAGACTTTTCCATGGCTTCTTAAGGAAAACATGCCTCTTCTATTCCTCATCCATCATGCAATTATTTAAACTGTTGAAGCAGGTAGTTCTACTGCTCCTATTTGTACTGCTGATTTAGCTTGTTACTCAACTCCTCCACGCCTGGTAGCTCTCCCCTGTAGAATGCGAACTGTAAGACTGCTTAGATGAACAAACTGGTTTTAAAATTCGAGGTTGGGTGATTGTACTGTTGAAAGCTAACTCAAGTACAAGCACTGCATACAAAATCTTTAGTGGGGAGCAGCAGATTACTTGGACAATATTATGCAAATGCAAAGTATGTGCTTTGCAAAATATGATCACAAAACTGGGCCTAAATTTCTCTGCAGATTTGGGGTAGAACTCTGAGACCCACAGTGGATTTCAGAAGTTTGAGAAGCATATGTTACTGAAGAATATTAAGTACTTGGAACAATCAAATGCCACTAGGGATAGGACTGGTTTTTTGTTTGCTTGTTTTTTTAAGCAAATTAAATTCCAGAATGATTTGACACTTGGGAATTTTGAGGAAATTGCATTAAGATTTTAGTCTTGATATGTTAATAATTTTATACATACACCATACATTGCTCAAAGCACAAAAATATCAGAGCTCATAAATGATGACCGATGTCTGCTTCACTGTATGTCTCACAATGTCACTCAGATTGGAAAAAACCTCTTAAGATAATCAAGTTCAGTTTACCTGTTCAGGCATCGCATCGTGAGAGTAATTTGCCTATGGCTGTGCCCAGCTGGGTTTTGAATATATGTTTGGGAGGTGTGTTGAAGTGTTTGACCACTCTTAAAAGTAGTTGAGCTTTTGTGTTCAGATATAATTTTGTGTATCTTTATATGCTTGTTGCCTCTTGTCCTTCTGGATTAAAAAAGTTTATTACTACTAATCTAGAGAATACAGTCTGAGAAAGTGACACACTCCTATCACACTGACTTGCCTGTTTAAACCAGTCACAGCTCTTTTAGAATTTTAGTTAAAGCTTTTAGGAAAAATCTTGTTATTTTATGAATAGCAGATCAATATTCAAGGTGGAAATGTGTTCCTAATTCTTTCACCATTCTGATGCAAGACTTGAATTGCTTTGTGGTTTATGACAATTTCTCTGCATTTAAACCCTTTTCCTACCTTTGTGAACATGCTATGGATATTCTTAGATGAAAGGTATTATGCCAGTACAAAATGCTGGGGTTTTTAATGAGATAATAAATGATAACTTTGGGCCATTCCCTGGTTTTATCCAGTTACTGATGTGCCATGTTTTTCTGAAATTTTTACTTATTTTCTTAGTGGATTAATTTAGTAGACAAAACATATCTCCTGAAGTACCGATCCTTATTGCTTCCAGTAAATATCTTGAGCTCTTCTCCTTTCACTGGAAGTTGCTTTGTGTCTGGAAGATTTTGTGTAAATGAAATGCTAAAGAGTCATTACAGATGAGGTGATATAGAGGCTTTTGTGCTTCTGTTTTGTCTGAGGAACCAACTTCAGCTTTACTTGGGCTCTGACAGGGTATGTGATTTGTCTTCCAGACTTCTGCTGTTCTTGAGCCGTGTTTGTTAGCCCCTTTGAAGTGCTCCATTTTTCCAAATTCATACACTAAACTGGAAGGGCTTTTTTCTTTTTTGAAAAATGAGAATATTGAGATAGTGTCACCTGAATGAGAGATATCTGACTATGTAAATATTAACAGCATTAAATGTGCTGCTAGGATGTAAACACCTCACTTAAATCATTATATTTTAATTATAGAAATCAGTATGTCTTGATTCTTCTTTTGACCCTAACAAATCCACTGTATATTCTCATTCTCTACCAGCACAAATGAAAAATCATCTAAGACAAACCCAACTTGTAAAATGCTCTTTCTTGCTGTCTCAACAATGCATAAAAATGACAACATAAATGTATTTCTTGCATTCTTTATCTAGAGTTAAAGGGTATATTTCACTTTAAATAGTGTCTGTCTCATCTAGTCTAGCACATACGAGTAATTCTTTTTACTGTGTAGAGCATATGTTTCTTCTGTCTGCAACAAGTTCTGTGGATTTTTATTCCTTCTTTATTTTCCCAGCTTTATGCTGCCCCCAGTTATAAGACAGGAGAGGTCATACAAAGTGACTCTTTAGAGTTTGTCTCCAGTTGCAGTTATGAGCCTCACACTTTCACTCCCTAGTTCTCAGCTTTCACAGTTTACCTGTGAGATTCAGGATTTCTCAGACACAGAAATGTCAGAGTGACAGTTTGGCTTAGTGTCAAAGTGTTGTGGATTCAGTCTTGAGCTGTCAAACAGACTATAGCCCAAAAGGAAATGGAATTATTATTCCTCCACTTAAGATGGCAGATTATAGATATTTGTCTGTGTCTGGTTCCCTTTGTGTCAAAATATATGCCTCATCAGTGTGTAAATATTTCACACACATGTTCTGAGCATTCTTGGTACAACTGAACTTGACCTAAATTCCTGCCAAGGAAATTTGCCCCACTGAGCTCCTTACAAACTAGCTTAATCCAACATAGAAAATTAAGTCATTTTGGCATGTATTATCACTACGATGTAAATGCAAGTTGTAGGATATCTGAGATTTCTTAGTGAGCCAGCAGCTAGGGAGACATATAAAGGAGTTCCTGCATAGAGAAATATTTAGAAGTACATGAATGAAGAGGCTCAGGCACGTCCTGGAAGTCTGTCTGCATCATTCCATCTCCCGGATTTTTTTTTTTCCAGGGGAAAGTAGGATTGGAAGGGTTGTCTTTTACCTTTCTTAGTGTGCAGCAGCATGGTTTTCTTAACACTCCAGCACCCAGAGACTGACTGTTCCCTACAGAACTTCAGTAACACTGGTCATCCGCAGGGTCCTGTGGTCTAAGACAGAGCCCAGTTCTTTTGGAATGAATCATTGTTCTGAAATATCTCAGATACTTGATTAATGAGATGGTAATTACTTAACAGGAGCACTCTTGCTGTGTCTCCCTTTATTTTCATTTTCATCATCATCATTGTCCTCAATCAGAGGACTGCAACTTGATTGACAGGAGGGAGGAAAGAGCAACGATCAGACATTTAGTCTTGTAGGTGAAGTGACTTCACAGCCTCTGAAACGCCAGTGTCTGCTCTGACTGCTGAGCCTGATGATTCTGCTCGTGTCTTCTGGCCTTCTTACTGCATGTACAAATTATATACAAATTTATGTATTTCATAAGTCCTTGCACATAGCCTCTCTTTATTACATTAATTCTTGAGGGAGAAAATTGTTTTGCTGCCCATTGAACTTGGTCACTCTGTGAGACTGATGGTGACTAGCAGAGCATGATATTAAGGTGATAGAATTCTGAAACAATGAGAGAGGGATGTGACAGATAATGATGACATATATCTGCATCTTTTATACACATATTTTTATCCCATGACTTAGTTTTGAAAATACTGCTTTTAATGTGGTTCCGTGGAGGATTTTCTTTGAGAAGAAAATAGCTGTCAAACAGAGTGCTTGGTGGGCAGATGATTGCAAAATTGATTTGTGCCTAAGGAGAACTAATGTACTCGGGCTTCCTGCCGTTTTTATGTTAGTCTCTTCAGCACCATATTCCCTATTTCTGAGCTCTCCTGAAGTGTTAACAGGCTGATGCATTTCCTTCCACGTCCAATTGCCGCTTCTTCCCCAGCGTTCTCAAATCCTTCCTGTGTTCTATCTGAATAATAGATAATGAACACCACAATTAATTCCAGTTAATTCATTGTTGATTGGTTGGAGAACCATTGAGCTGACATGGAAATTTTTCCTGTTGCAAGGTGCACTGATTTTTATTATCATATCTCTATAACTCTGCTAATTCTCTGCACCTTCCCCCCAATCAAGAGTGTAATGGTCTGTGAAACTGTGCTTTTGTCACATTGGTTATAATTGGCCAATCAGCTGGAAAGTTATCAATGACTGACATCTAACAGTGTCATGGGTGCTTAAGCTGCCAATTTGCACTTCACAGTGTGATTGTATCAGCTGTAAAAGCAGGCAAAAAAATCTAAAAAGCCCTTCTAACAACATCTAGTGACAGTTTCCGGTGAGTAGTTGAAGATATTTTTGTAGTATTTCTAAAAGTCTTTACTCTGCCAGGTTGCAGGTCTGAGATAGTCATCAGGGCATGGATAGGTAGTCACTTGTGATATCATTATCCCATTAACAAGTTCACTCTGGTCACAATTTGAATGCAGATACACTGTGGATGTAACCAAATGATTTCAGCACTCTCAATAATCACCCTGCTGAAATGTGATGGTCATTTCAGGGTAAGGATCACATGCTACAGGAAAATGAGCTTTAGCAGAACACTGGTAACTTTGTGATACAGAGTAAAAACTTACTGAGATGCTGTTATGTAAGTGCATGCGTTTTTGCAACTATGTGTGAAGTCCTGTCATTGCTAGGATGTACTAACTTAACACCTAATACTCTTTTCTTAATTATTGGTTGATTACTGCCTAAGTCACAACCAATATAATGACCAGTTCTGCAAACATCAGTCTGGCCTGGAAAGTTTAATTACAGATTTGTCTGGATAGACAGCCAAGTGACTTACTCTGTCAAATACTTTAGCAAAAGAATTAGTTCTAATTTCTGTTTTCCTCTATTTTGCACAAGGCCAGGCATCTTATATAATCACTCGAACCATGTAAAGGAAATAATTTAAATGTCCTGACTCCTTGTGGTGTGACAGTCTGTTTTAGAGGATTTTTTCCTGTTGGTTAAGGCAAAGTCCAGCTGTTGATCTGTGTATTGGTGTTTGTCTCTGCCTATCTCTTACTGTTTTGCTGGCACCTTCTTGCCACTTTGACTTATTCAACTTCTAGGTATCTTCTTTCTAAAGCAGTGTTGGAGATGCCTGAGCTATCTTATAGTTTGTATCCCAGTTTATGATAGTCCATCTTTAAGAAAGGAAGTGGCAGAGATAACTAGTTGTGGGTGAGTGTTCCTTTTTCTTCCATGGAAGGCGGGGGGCCTTATGACAAGGTTCAGTGAGGCAGGGTACAGATAGATGTATTTGGATGAATGGTGCAATGCTTGCTTAATGCCTAGAGTGGAAGGAAAGGCAGATTTTTATATATCAACGGTAGAAACAAAAGGGGGAAAGGGTGTGGCATCCATGGTCATCTTCATTAATGACCTTATGAGTATCAGCATGTGAAATAGAATCATAGAAAGGCTTAGGCTGGAAGGGACCTCAGAGATCATCCTCATGGGTGGATGCATTTCTCACTAGACCAGGTACCGCAGATCCTCGTCCAGCCTGGTCTTGAACATTTCAGGTCACGATGACTAATATGTTGCACTTTACAGAGAACAAACATGGAACTTAAAGGGATATCTTCAGGGGAAATTTGTTGAAATTTGCTGTGGCCATGATTGAAAATGCATGAAAATTAATATATTTAATTCTTCCCCACATTTTAAACAGGCTAACATGAAAGCTTGGTTTTGAGTGACTAATTGCTTTTGATTAAAAAATGAGAATGATTGAAAAAATGAAAGCTTATTTGGTATCTCCAATCCATGCACACATTTTTCTTGTTCTTGTAGCGATATGGGTTAAAGAAAGCATTTGCTATGTTTCTAGTTCCTTTAGAGAAATTACTTTTTTTAGCTTCTGAAGAAATACATTGAGGAAACAGTCGGATTTGTGCTGTTCATAAAGTATTTTGATTTCCTTTTCTTTTTTTGCTTTTCTTTTCCCAGTTTATCAACTTGCATAGGTTACAGTAAAAATACCCTAAAGGAATGGATAATTCAAGCTAAAGCAGAACAAAATATTTAGAAGATAGAAATGGTCAGCCTGAGGAAAATGAACACTAGATGGTGAAGCCTTTAAGTAACTTCAAGAGATCATATGCAAAATTCACCAAAAACATGATTGTTCTTTGACATGTTCTTTCATACCTTCCCAATCATTATCTCTCCTTTTCTGTGAAAAAAAAAAAAGGAAATTAAGTACTGTATTTATGCAGTTATGATTCTGAAAATACAGGGTAGTATTTACAACCTTAAAGCCGTGTCAGTTTTCAGTCAGAGCTTCATACTTTGACGTTCCTTTTAATGTTGAAATAATCGCAAGAATAAATGATTTCATTTAGATGTCTCTTGCTATATCTGCATATGAAACAGTTTTTAAATGACAGGAAGCTATGTTCTAATTAAAGGGTAGGTTTGCACATTCCTCCTCATGGGACTCTCTCGTACATCTCGTAGTATGCATTTATTTGCATAGGAATACCTGTGAGGGTAAATGTTGACATGAGTGCTTCTGCACCCCGTATTTCTGAGGGCCATTTATATCTTCAAGTGAGAGCAATTGCTGAAAGAGCTCTGATTACTCCGTTAAAACAAAGTCTCCTGAGGTGGCGTTATAGACAACTTCTCTTCATTAGTCAGACAAGTTTTATGAAGTAGTTGAAATGAAAAAACCACTGTGTTGTAATTGGAGATCCAAGAGATACCCAGTTTCTCCTGTGTAGATTTGATTGTGATTCACCTTTCAAAAGTGAGTACTTTGTTAAAATTAAGGAAGATTAAATACTTGCTCAATATAATTTAAGCCCATTTCCATTCAAGCAAGAGAAGTAATTGTATTTGCTTTTTCAAGAAAAAACTTCTAATTTGCCTAGCTCTGCAATGTTGCCTCAAATTATTATTCTTTGTCATCACAAACAGTGTGAAGCTTTTTACAATGTGAAGTGTATTTCATGGTCATTGCTGTTCTTCTGTATCTAAAGAAAGAGAAGACATTTCACATTAATGTCAGTGTCATGGCACCATAAAGTTATTCGTTTCCATAGTAACTAATTATTAATCCAAGAAAGGGGGGGAGGAGAAAGAGCAGATTTTGGTGACACAACTGAAAATTAGATCAGTCATAAAAATTACTATAAAACTTGTGAAACTTCGTTGGGTTTTTGTTTACTTTAAAATGTACTGCACAAGCACATGAAAAAGTTTTTGCTACCAGCTCAGTTACTAAGGTGCATTAAAATTTGATATGGCACATGATTTGAGGTTTCAGTCCATGTAAATATGATATATATGATGTACAGAATTCTGTATGAGTGCATGTACTAACATAACCTGCTAGTAGTTCTGTGTTGGTCTTTTAACTACTGTGTCATAAACTCTTCTCTTTCAAAGTCTGTTCTTTCTCCCAGTGGGATGCTCTTCTGGGAGACTTAGACAGTCTTCCTTTTATTCCATGTGTGCTGTGAAAGAGGAAACACGTTTGACACCATTTCAGTTCTGTCCAGCCTCTTGAGTTTCCTTGATGTATGATGTTGTTGGCACTCTTTCTCTTTGAATCTCACAAGCTTCCTCAGAAGACTGTTCCTTGTCCTTGTGTTGCTTCTGAGATTTGTAGCCCATTTTTTCCTCCACGTTCCAGGTATATGTGCAGCCCGAGTGATGGTACTTGTTTGAGAGCTGCCATTCTAGTCATTCCTTCAAACAAGTCCAATGCAAGAATTCTGTTTTGGTTTTGACATGATTTCAACCATCAAAGTGTTTGTTTCTCTGGTGAATCAGCTAAGCTGGCTGCCAACAAAGCTTTTTGCAAAGGAATGCTTCCTTTGTGTGACTAGAAACTCACCTGGATGCTTTTTTGGCACAGGTCCAGGGATCTGTTAGGGTGTGGTCCCCTTTAAAGTGCTGTTGAACTTTGGGCAAGATTAACCATCTCTACAGTGATACACTGTGAAGAGCATACCTGCACAGACCTGGACTTCAATTGGAATAAAGAAGTCTTGCTTATCTGTCACTCCTTTTCTCTGAGACCTATAGCTGCCAGTTTTATCCTTCCCTTTTGCAGGGGAAACATAGACATAGTAGAGGATTGTGAGGTCCCTGTCTTGGTTCCTTTGCTGAGTAGACAGAAGGGAGAAAAGTGTGCGTTTTATGGATCTAAAAAAAGGTCATGTTATGGAATGAGTGTATCAATATGAACACTTACATCCAGACTGTCTCTTTCTGAGAACACAGATTACTGATACAAGTTGGTTTTAGAAATATGCAGTCACACAAGAACTTATTTTCAATCAGAATTCTGTTCTCCATTATTCATGAACAACTGACTGAATTTACCTGTGATCTGCTGCACACAGTATATAAATATTCTCCATATGTTTGTTTATCCATTTAAAAAAAAAGATGCATAACAAAAATTATATGAAGACTTCAGCACATCAAAAGATGTCAATATATGAACCAAATGCATTCTATAGCACAATAAAAATAGATAAAATTCATTCTAGATCAAAGAAATGTCACAAGCCATTGCTACATTTCACAAGTAAACATTACTTAAAAATTTATAAAAATCCATCAAAATTATTTCACAGAATAATTTGGGAGGGGAGTTAATATAATCTGCATTTGATTTTTTGGTAATTTTCTTTAAGAAAAGAACCAATTTTTATCAAGAGAGGCCGTTAATTCTAGAAATGTGACCTGTCCATGACAGAAGAATCTACTGCAACCATAAACTTAAAAGAAACAAAAAAATCTGGGAGATCAGAATTGCTTTAACAGCCTTTTTTGGTTTTGAGGTTGGTTGGGGTTTGTTTTGTTTTGTTCTTTCACATGGTCTGTTTTCTTTTTATGGAAGGTTAATTGCTTAAAATTTACGTATTACATTTCAAATCAGGCGCTGGAAAACTGGAACAGAGACTGAACATTATGGACAACACAAAGGTCCTTTTTGTCTCCTGTTATTTATACTTGTGTGCATTTATATGTATTCAAAATTTTTCATTGTGATGCTGTTGCTAAGTAAGCAAATTATGTGTTTGATTTAGTGACTTCCACATTATATTTTCCATCCAGTGTTTACCAAGTTCATTAAATGGGGAAAGGATTTCATTACCAGTTTCTGACAACCTCAGTGGTTTATAGGGTGATACAGAGACTTGTTGAGACCTTTAAGGTTTATTCTGGAGGCTTTCTCTAGTTTGTATGGTCTCAAGCAGATAAGATCACACATGGATGCAATGGCTGGGAGGTGAGTTTAAATGTGTCTGGATTTCTTTGGGTTTTGTTTTTGACATGTGGAGCTCTGGCTCATAAAAAAGGCGCTTGCAGCACATGATGTGGGGGAGCTGTCATGAATCTCATATGCACTGGTAAATGTCTATGGTACAGGACTACAGAATATGCTGTCCCAGAAGGAAAATGAGATAGCAAGCAGTGGCCTAGTGTCATATCCTAAATAAAAAGGATCTTTGGTTTTAAAAAACCTCAGGATTTTCCTACTAGATGTTTTGAAAAATATGTTGCGTGAGATATCTGATTTTAATTTTTGTTATTCAGCATGCTCTCAATTTTTTAAATGTCTTTAGAGAGATGCTACAGAACAAAGAATTCTTTGTTACTTTAAAGTCTATCAATTTTTAATATATACAATTTCCTTTTTTTTTTTCATGATTTTGCTAATCTGGCATGTATCGTCTGCTTTTCAGTGCTGGATTTATTCTTGTTTATGAATCTGTAAAATGCACAGCAGGACCCACTTTCTCTGGAGGTAAACACTGTAGGACAGGCAATTGGCATTGTCTGGGGCTGGAGCACGAGACTCGCACCTTTTAAAAGTTTTGCTGCTTTATCGCATTCTTTTCATGAACGTCAGCATAGCCCACGGAGTGATATACGGTACCATTGTGTCGCTGTTGTACTTTGTACGCAAACCAAAACTTTTGGTCAGTTCATGACTTCTGTTTGGCCATTAAATTGTGCTTCAAAGTCCCTTCTTCCCTACTGATGAGAAGTGTAAGAGTGTCCCTTCACGCTTGCATAACCTTTGTCATCAAAGTACTTTAGTGGCTTTTATTCTATCACTTCATCTATTTCTGACGTTTGCCTTTTCTCTTTCTCTGTAGTGAAAGTATGGCTTGTAGCTAATGTCCCTTAAACCCCAGAGGTATACAATGGCTGATGATAAAAAAGAAAATTCTTACATTTTTTCACTTTTTGACCCAACATTTCTCTGAGAATAGAGAAGCAAAGGAAGATAGCAGGGTCGTGGTGCTTGTGATCACCAAGTGGTTAGAGGGTAAGAAAGCAGAAAAGCTATTTTTGTGGTGTGGGCTGCTGACCACAGTTTTACTAGTTTGAGAAATCATAGCCAGAGGTTTAAATAAGCTTTTGTTTTTCAAAAAGTCAATGGCTGTTAAGGGTGTTGAAATTGGAAATCGACTAAGCCATTGACTTCTTCTAGAGAAGGAAATGCATTATGAAAAATTCTGTGAAAACCAGGAAGAGACTAGTTTAAGAACTAGAGGGAAATAATTGCAAAATGAAACTGCTTACTCCCTCCTTTTTTGAATTTGAAACAGTCTTCCTGGAGTGTCTCTTGTCTGTCAAGTTTGCAGCTGTTTCTGGGAGGCTACTCAGTACTCATGATGATGAACCAAAGCTGAAATATATTGGCTATGAAATAGTTGAGATTTCTGGAAGTGATTGAGTCTTTCAGTATTGCACTACTGTTTTATTGGATTAACTGTTTATGAAGTATTTTACTGTAAAAAAAAAAAAAAAAAATCTGGGTAAGATGCAAACAGTTTTATTGTAACGAGGGGATGCTTGATGTCCTGCAACGCGCAGAGATATTTATCTTAACTTTATTCGGTCTTCTTCCTTCATAAAGCTGGAATCACATGTAAAACTTAGCTGGGGGGGGGGGGGGTGTGTGTACAAAATAAGCAAAGATAAATTACTGCTCTGAAAAAGAGACTTAGATTACACAAAGGCATGGTGAAATAAGAGGACTTAAATAGGATTCTTAGCACTTGGCTCTGTGTGTATTTAATAGAGCCAAAGCCAGTCATGCCTCATAGTTAGTATCAACTGCTGTTTTCTTCAGTCTTAAGGTTGCAGTCACAAAGTAGGACTGTTATGTTTGGCGCTAACATAATGTTTTTCTATTTTTGTCTTCAAGGAGAAACTAATAGTGACTGAAAATATGGGTTGTTTTCACTACTTCAGGACCTTGTATTGGAACAGGTTTAGTGTTCTCTGACAAAATAATCTTGAGACTCTTCCTTCTTTTTAACTGTTTTGTGGCTGGAGATGTTATGCCTCCAGAACAATCAATCTAACATCTGTCTTGAGTACTCAACTGTGCACTTCTGCACATTTCAAATATTAAAGAATAGATTATGATAGAAACAAATTTAAAAAAAAAAATGAATGAGAATACACCAGGAAAGAAGGATGTCAAATACTGGAACAGGTCTGTGTTTGCTTTGCTTTTCTTGTTTGCTGGATACTGGTCAATGGTATCTGCAGAGCTGAGTCATACTTCATTTTCAAGATGCTTCTCTAGTGCTTCTGCACACAACTGTGTTGTCTGGAAGGTGTCTTGACAAGCAGTAGAATATCTACTTCATATCTTACACTGAAAATACATGGTCTTTGGAGGGATAGAAAAACTGACATCAGTGAGAGAATCTGCCACTGAAGAGAATTCTTCTCAGTTCTGGGATATTTCAAGAAGCAGCTGGCTCTCCAGGCTATTCTGTCACTTGTGCCTTTTCTTCTCTATGTCCTGTATTTGTTACACTAAGTTGTTTTCTGCACATTTAAGAATGAACTTTTAGAGTAGGTTAACTGGGATGTGGGGAAAGATGACTAGGAGTTCTAGTGTGCTTCAGAAAAAAAAAACAAACATGCTCAAACCCATTTAATTTATGGTTAACATGATTATGAGGCATCTGCAGCTTTTATAAAATTTTGAAAAAAATCACACAATGTACTATTAGCATTCCCTGCAAAACTCTGCTTTTGTCTTTAATAACAGATGGGTTTTGTTTATATGGCCTTTTTGAACTAAGTCCTGAGCAGTGTCTGTGTAAAATGCTTTTGGATGGAATCTGATGTCTTCTGTTTCTCATACAACATGCATTCTCTGGTACCACAAAAGAAGGCTGAAATGAATTGTGACACACAAGTATAACCCCTTCTCTCTATGGTGGGTTTTTCTGTGAAGGACGTAGCCATTGAGTAGTTGTTTAGAGTGGTTGTATTTGCTCAAAAGACACAGCAGAAAAGTAAATTCCAGAGAGGTTGTTTTAATCTGTAGAAAAGCCTCATGAAAAGCTTTTTTTCGGGTTTCTAGATTTCTGCTAGTTAAGATTACTTCAATGTTGATTTTTTTTGCTACTTAATGAATCCAAAATTAAATCAGGTCATTGATATGTTGACATATGTCACCATATATTACAGCATTAATCCCACCTAATCCCACCACAGTTGCTTAATTCCACCTAATTTCTCATGAGCCTGCAGATTCTTTAGATGTATAACTGTCAGCCTATATAATTGAACTACATTAGAGTGCCTTGAGATATCTATTATTATTTCATTTCTATGCTGCTCCTTTCCTCCACTGCCAGTCATCTTATTTTCTGAGTGTTTGTTGCATTATTACATCTTAAAGCTTTATGGGTCTTCATGCAATGGATCTGGGAGGGGGTATTTTTTTTTTTAGTTCTACAAAAAGAATTTAGTACGCTACTGATCTGTTCCTGGAATTATAACTATTCCAGTTAAAAAAACCCCTAAGCCCAACTTTAAAATGGTTGAGAGAAAAATCAAACCTTGCAATCCAAGACCTAATTTTACTTTGATTTATAGTAGCAAATGTGAAAATAATGCAGAATATTTTAAAAGATCAACTTAATTTCCCCTTGCTTTTATTACCTATTAATATTATATTACATTATTATGATGGCTATTATATTTAATTACTATTTAATTCTGTTGAGAAGAGTTGTGGGAGGAAGAGAGATTTACTCAAGGTAGAAAAGTTGTTTCCAAGCAAACTTTCAAAACTTGAACAGGAAAACACAGGTTTCACCAGGTGCCAGGGGAAGTATCCACCTAAACTCTGGTAATGACTTTTTAGTTCATGCTTGATGCCTGTGCAGAACTACTGTCATTTTATCTGTGCTTGTTGAGTAACACTGGAAAAAGTTTATTTCCATAATAAAAAGAGATTCTTCATTGTCATTCCCTTTACAAATTTTGTTTAGTTGTTGACGGTTATGTGTCTGAATCGTCTGTTACATAGGAGGAAGTCTGAGCTGCTCCTTGAGGATACTTTAATGCCAGGTACTAGGTGTGTCTGCACACATCGTGAACCAGTCTATCCAAAAGTACTGACTTTTATGAAGTAATTTCTTTTCCAGTTTATTTTATGTCACTGTGGAACAAGTTTAGCTCTAACAAAGTTTATACTGAAATTTACTGTTGTCAAATTTCTTTCATGAACAAACTTTTGTAGATCCTTCCTCTAAGGCTTGCTGGGGTTTTTTCCCCTTCTTTGTTAAGATTTTGAAATTGCAGTACAAGTTAGAGAATTTTAGATTAGATTATGGCTTCCATAGGCTTATTAGAAGTAATCTTACATTTCTGGTTTCACAGAATCACAGAACATGAGGGATTGGAAGGGACCTCGAAAGGTCATCTAGTCCAATCCCCCTGCCACAGCAGGATCACCTAGACCAACTTGCACAGGAACATGTCCAGATTTTAAACTTCTCCAGAGAAGGAGACTCCACAACCCCCCTGGGCAGCCTGTTCCAGTACTCCTAAAACTCCAAGCATTTCACTCTTCATGTTCTCGTCAGGAATGCAAATGACCTTATTCTTAATTTTACTTGCTTAGGTGACACTTCTGCTTCTGTTAAACACTAGATCATTTTTTTAAAGAAAAAATGAATAAAGAAACCAAGTCTAGGCAATGTAATCTGTGGTGTGTGCACTGAAACCACTCACATTTTTTAATAGTCTGTAATAATTTTCCGAAGCTACTACTGCAATTCTATGGCAAGGTCAGCCCCAGTACTTTTCAATCCTTCTAGACAATTATACAATATCATCAATACACAATAAATAAAGAGAAACTTCAGAGAAGTTCAGGATTGTTTAGGCTGTTATTGCATTCTATCACTAGTCTTTAAATCATAGACTGAGAACCATCATCAAGACAAGATGAAAATTCATGGTCTGTATACTCTGAAGAGGGACAACGAGAGAGATGGGGGTTTTTTGACTTCCCAGAAAGTTTGTGGAAGAAACAACCCTCCTCCCATCACCAGACATCTGTGGTGTGGGATTTTTCTTCTCTGAATTTAAAGGGCAGCAGCAGAGCAATCTGTTGTTTGTATAGAAAAGAGTGATGGTAAAGAAAGAAAATACACTCAAGGGAATAACTACTCAGCTCTTAGAAGCTGCTTGAAAAATAAGCACAGGGAAACATTAGCCCAGCATGCAGCACAGAAGCCAGGGAAAATCAGGAGGCAGTGGCTAGGTTTCCTGCATAGAACATGCACGTGGAGCATGTTCTTCACAAGGAAGAGGTCCATTTCTAAAACTTGTGTATTTCTGAAATCCACTGAAGGATTAGATTTGACTGGAGGACTTGACAGTATTCTGAGTTCTGAATGTGGTTTTGAGGTGATGAGAATAGGTTTTCCCTGTCAATCTGAGCTCAGAGGTCCAGGCCAGGTCTAAATCACCAGATGTTGTACATACTGATGAAAAGGACATATGTGAAGGTTATTTGCCTTTAGACCACTTGTATTCACAGTAGTCAAGATAACAATATTCTGGTTACATTTTTTTCTTTCTGGAAGCCTGTGAATGAAATCTATTATTAATTCGCCCCTATTTTAATACAGATTAACTAGATATTTCTAGTAAGCAGTCTCACAACTTTGAATTATAAGCTATGATGGGTGAAAAAAGGATTTGGAAAAATATCTTAACTAAACATTGGGGATAAACAAATTAAGATAAATCTTCTGAATAGTGGGGAAATTTTACTCTGAAAAACTGTTCATTTTTTCCCATGTAAAGTGTGCTAATTGACTCTAGGTGAATGTTTGGCTATGGTAAGTGTTTTGTGGTATCTGTGTGAGAAAATGGATTACTTGCTAATCTTACTGTAAGCAAGCAGGGCCAAATGAAGGCAATTTGGGGTGAAAGCAAAAGTCAGGAACATATGGTGCGTATCTCTGGTGTAACTTTTGTGTGTGTATGAGGAGCATGTGAGGAGCAAACTTGGTTCTATAGCAGTGAACCTCTACAGTGGCAATGAAATGAAATTCTTCCTGTTTGTTTTTAAAATCAAAGTGATGAGCTTTTTTCTTTCTGTTGATCTCTCATGTTATTATAAAAATCTTGCTCTTACAATTTTTCATCTCTACTAATCTTTAGAGTCCTTGTATGCCTTTTCCACTCAATTTGGCCTTTGTTTTTGTGAAAGTATACTATTAAAGCATTCATGCCCAAAGTCACAGATGCATTGTTTATTATATCCAGTACCTGATTTTTTGAAATGGTAATAACATGCCTGGAGGTGTTTATTATCATGTTTTACAATCAATGTCTGAACCCACTGCAGACTTAAACGTAAATGGAGCCACAGACCTATATCAGAGAGAACTGGATATAGAACTTCACACTGTGCTGCTCAAGAAAGGCAGCTGCTTCTGCAACACGTTCGTTTTGCTAATTAGCTAACAACAGTTTGAGCTGGTGATGTGATACCTACTTTGATACCTACCTTGAAAGTCAAGGGAAAATGAGTTTCTGTTGAACTATGCACAACTGGTAATTACACTCTGTAAACATTAATATTCTGTTACTCCAGATGCTTCCAGAGAAGCACTCTGTGCCCTAGATAGAGTACAGCAAACCTGTACAGTGAAAACAGGCAAGAGAAATCTGGATTACTTGTGCTCACCCTTAAAGAGCTTTTAGGTAGTGTTGAGTGATAAGTTTTTGCTGGAGATTGCAGTTGTGACAAGTAATTGGTAATGAAATGTAAAATAATAAATATTAACTGGTAAGAGCTTATTAGAAAGGGAAGAAATCTCTGTCAAACTGCTAACAAGTATTTCAGATGTCTTTAAATCCATTTACAGGTAATTTTAAATTTCATACAAGGCCTTAAACTAATTCTGCTATTAAGAGGCGAGGTACTTCCCAGATTGGCATTTTGGCAATCCTTAAGCTTTCAGAAGGACTTGTTGGCTGAATTGTTTCTGTATAGATTAAAATAATAAGCTCCCGAAAAGTCTACACTTTGCCACTTCTGCCCATCAATATACAAAGTCAGAACATACTCTAAAAGCTCTTTCAAAACATGTGCAACAATTGAGTTTAAATTAAATCTTCTCAATGATGTGCAATTTCCTTTGTGCATTTGTGTGTCTATTAGAAGCAATGTCCCAGTAACATTCACTGTTGCCGTCTGTTTTTTCCCAAGCTGTAAAACTGTCAGTTGTGTCTAGCAGGTTTAATTTATATCAGAAAGTACCCTATGTGCCTGCTTGAATCAAGATTAGAGGGTCAAATTCTCATATTTGAAGGTGATTATAAAAATGAAACTGTAAATTCAAATGAAAGCCTTTATTTTTTTGGTGAGGATATTAATCTATTGATTTTCATAAGTAATATTTAATTGTTTCAGGTCTACCATCATTTATCCTTGATGTTACTCGTAAGTGCTCTAGAAAGATAAGACTCTACTTTCTAGTTAGTTCGTTGCAGTTGTTGAATTAGTTTTCAGTCAGTTCATATTTGTATAGAATTCTTGTTCTAATTTCAGACAAATGCTTTTCTTATGTTAAGATAAATCTTATGTGAAGTTATTAAATTAGAATGACTTCTGGAGTAAAACTTGCTAGAATTTCCTTGATAAGAGAGTCCATTGATTGGTGTATTGGTGTTACGGCTGAGCCCTGTTTTGCAGATCAGTTTGCATTTTCTTACATTTTGAGGATTGAACAGACTGTAAGCAGTGCTCTGTTTTGGTTAGTAGTAGAGCTAGTGCTTTGTGCTTGTAAGTTCCCAACTTTTCTTGTGTCCACATTCTTAGAAGTATCTGTACATATGAGACCTTTGACTATCAAAACTCACTGTCTAAAATCATAATAATTTGGAAGTTGACATTTTTGCCAAAGAGAATGGATTTTTTTTCAATTATTATGTATGTAGCAAAATAGTCTGTGCAAACTATTCACATTTCCATAATATAAAGGGTCAAGGATGTAGATAAGAATGAAGACTGTTACCAAGTTAGATGAGCTAAGGGACTTCCAATTTAAGGCATCCTGTCCTTCTGACCAAAGCAGGACATCATTCATTCTGAAAAGAAGCACCTGTATAGTACGTCAATCTCTAGATACTTAATCACGGCCTTAGAATTTGTTTCATTTCAGATTCTGAGACCATGATCATGTATTGTGTTCTCAAAAGCCTACATCTGAATGAGAATTTTGCACTGAGATGTTCTTTTTCGTTTGAAATTTAGAAGTTAATACCAACATCAGGATCATAACTCTTACTTGTCAGGTTATTTTGTGCTTAGGTCAGGAAGTCCCAGAAGTAACTTAAGGGATTCTGGTTCAATTCCTTTTTGTTCTTGTTCATATTTATTTTCTTTGGTGAGGACAGAGCTTGTGTGTCTTATCAGACTCCCTGGGCGATAGATAGGAGGGCAAAAATCCATCCAGTGCAGGACACAGCAGACAGTGTTCACCCTGAATTTTTCTAGACAACTGCTATTTGATGTTTGGAAAATCTAGGAAAATTAAGACATTTTCAACAAAATAGAGCAGAACAAAATTTCTAATTAGAAAATGGAGAAGCAGAACATAAGAGTAGTCTGAGATGAAAATGTGTCATTCAGACCTCTTGTCGGACAGATCTTTTAGACCTTTTTGAATAATAAAAAAGGAATTAAAGAGTGGTTTTGTATTTTTCTTGGATGTTGAAGCACAACACCAAGGCGTTCCAGAATAGAAGCACTAGAACTGTTGACTAGATCACTCAGTGAATATCATAGCTATGTCAGTGATGAGTGCAAACTTCCCATTGTCTTGTAGGGATCTCCCATTGTCTGGTGATACATTCACAGTACAAACATTCTTCACATCATATGGTGATAAAACCTGTAAAAAGCCTCATCTCTATTGGCTTCTGAAAAGGGATGTTCTGATATGACTGCCTTGAATTCACAGCCTTTATGCACTGGCCTACAGCCTACATAAGTAGCTTCTTGTAGCTTCTTGTGGTGGGTTGACCTTGTCTGGGGGTGTAAGAAATGGGGAGTTTCCAACACAGTTTGTCAGAGAGGCCACTAGCATCATGGCAGACTCATCTGCGCCCTGCTGTGTGCTCTTGGGGAACCAGCTAGTGCTGGGCAGAGGCGGACAGAACCAGCCTCATCTGGCTTGGGGCAGCCTCGGCATCACCTCACAGAAGTCCCTGCAGCCTTCTGGTGCCAACACTGGACACAGACCAAAAAATACAAGGATCAAAGAGAAACATTAGTGGGGAATCCTACTAGATTTTCTGGAGACATTTAAGAAAATCACCTCAAAATTTTAACTATTTTCATGGTAATTCCTACGGCCAGGGAATACAACCTGGAGAGGCATTTGCAGGCCTCTCCTCCTCCCAGCAAAAGTGGGCCTGTGAGAGCTGGGAACACAGAGCAAAGTGCTACGAGCTCTTTAGGAGATGACAAAGGACTATTAACACTCTTTACAAGGACTGAGCATCGTGACAAACCAGGCCTAAAGGACCAAATACCTAAGCTTTATAATTTTTGAACGACAACATTTGAACCTTCCTTCTAGCAAGGCCCAAACGGTAACTGCAGGTGAATACAGTCTCCTCACAATGAGTCTCTTCTACACTTTCTGATTAACTCTGCTGCCTTGCCTTTACTGTCAGCCAGCCCCAGTTCTGGTAGCTTGCCATGAGCATTTCTGGTGACCCTACAACAAGCCAGAGTATGTGGAATTTCATGTTTAAAGTGCTGACATGGCTACCTGAAAGCTTTCATTTGCTCTCTGAAATAACTTGCCCTATTAGCAGCCTTCTCTGTGACCTCTTTCCAGTGGTAAGAAAATAACTATTTAGCTCAAAGATAGAACCTTTAGGAATGTAATGCTGTTGCAATGTGGTTTTGCTTCTACCTCCTCAAAGTGTTTCTAATTAGTTGGCTAAAAAAAAGTTGGAGGTGAGATTCTTCTATCATTAACAGTAAAAGAGCTTGAAAAAGCAAATGTGGTGTGTCTGTATCCTATTGCTAATGCACTTCCACGGGCTGTGCAAACTAAGGGCAAACAGAATCAGTGGAAAATTCTCAGATGGGAGGGAAGAGAAAGAGGTGAGAAAAGTAACAGAATGCAAAATAAAAATAATGATCAAGACAGTAGCTGATTTGCTCCTATTAGTGGATGAAAGCTAATGAAACATATCTGAAAAGGCATGCCTGATGCTGGATGATTCTAGCTGCTCCCACTTCTAAGTGGAGGGAATCTCAGATTACAGCAAAAGCTGTTCAGTGAAGCAAGTGCTCCTTGCAAACTTCTTAAGTGGATACGATTTAAATGCATGTCAACTGGGCCAGGTGGAGCCGGATGACTCTCTCAAGCTGATCTCAAATTGTGTTTCCAGCTGGTAATATTTTAGTCTGTGTTGTCATCTGCAGAGAGTAACTAGAGGATGAAATGCATTCTGCTCTCTTGCGCTAAAGGAAAAATTTTGCATCCTGTCAGGTTTATTGCTCATGTTTGTTATTACACAGTAGTTAGTTTGCTGTTCTAGCTGTAATGGATGTGGCGCTCTATTATGCAGGATAGTCTTAGGAAAATTGGGCTTGTCTAGATCTGTGGAGGCTTGTCCTGGGCTCAAGCCAGCTTTTGTTTAGAACACTGCTCCACACTCAGAGGACTCGGTATACAATGTCCAGTGGATTTGTGTGATCTATGGTATAGTTATAAAAGTGGCATAAATAGATCAGATGGCCTTGGCTGTGGAAGCAATACCACTATATACTGGATAACTTGAACCACACTTTACACTGCCGCTTTCTGTGAATGTGGATTGCATCTTGCAGAAGAGCCATTAGTTTTCAAGTAAGGAACGTTGGGCAAGAATGCTTATGGTACCATAATTCTAGAATTCCAAATGCAAGGTTTTACTTAGTGGGAAGGTTTTTGGGGGTTTGGGTTGGCTTGGTTGTATTTATTTTTATTTCATTAACTGGTGCAAAATACTTGCAAAATAACTTATCAAAAATAGAAAAGAGCTCAGAACTGTCATCTTGCCTAACTTCACAATTGGCCTATTAGTTTGTTAATAAGATATGGATAATAGTCTTAATACAGTTTTTATCCAATTTTTTTTAAAATCTGCCTTTTGGCACCTACTTCCTCATGGCTCTCTGTGCAGCTCTATAATTTGAGGACTTCTGAATTTAATACGTCAGTTTCTAGAACACTTACTTTTAGAGCTAGATCCTATGATCCTATATTATTTTGCTGTCAAAACCTACTGGTTGAATTACTATTAGACAAAAGTATGTGGTGCAATTATTTTGGACAGTTGGTTTTACTACTTTGCCTGTTATAATGTTCTTTAAAAGGCTCTGTCAGGGCAAAGAGAAAACTCCTGTCTGTCCTGTCCTGATTTAAGGTTGGATGGAACCACATTGCTCGTTCTCATGGCGATACTCAGGAAGAAATTAAGTCCTGGTGCACAGTCTGAGGCAGTAACAATGACTACAATAAAAGTGAGTATGCATGAAACCAGCAGAGCAGCAAGGGCTGGGACTTTATCTAGAGGTAGAAAGGAGCATGTTACAGTTTGCTGTACCCTAGGAAGCCCTGAAGAATAGCTTGATTGAGAGCAAGCCTGAGAGTAAGGGAAAACCCTACAAGGATGCAATAGGAAGACATTTGTTTACAAATCTCCTTTGTTTCTGATCTCTCTCAGTCATTCTCAATTCTCTCCATACCACATATTCCTTGTTCTGTTGTGTATTTAAGAAAACCTGGCATTTGAGCTTAAAAGCTGTTCTGATCTTTTTAGATGTGCTTGTTTTTAAGAAAAGGTCTAGACAGATTTTTGTCAAAGCTCAGACCAATTTGAGCTGCTGTCATTGTAATAGGTGTTGACTTGTTTGTGCATAGTCTCAGCAAATATTGCTGTTTTAAATGCCAGTTGTGTTTGCTGATATTTTCCTGGAATTGTGGGACTAAACAAATTAGACTTGCAAAAATTGTGGGTTTGTGTGTGCACTTGTATTTTCAAATGCATAAAGCACAAAGAAAAATTGATGGGTATTGTGTACATGTGGGTGTTTTCTTGTCACTTGGAATGACCTCACTTAAAATTTTGACTATTTTTCATGGTGTCAGCTTGGATTCGAGTGCAAATTTGTATATTGATTATTTGGGAATGCAACCAAGTATTTTAAACTACTGTAAGTTGTTTTTCTGGTGTAAGCATTGTTATGTGAAGTAAGGAAAGCAAGATACTGTTAGTTTGTAAACATATCTGTGACTAGTAGAATTCTTCATTATACTAGATTTTTTTAAATTAATACAGAAGAAGCTCTGCATGAAGCTTTATTTTATTCCCCCTCCCCCCCCCAGTTTGCTGCTTGTGCCACAAGAAGACTTGTTCATAGACAAATATTTATCTCATCAACAGAAGAAATAAATTTTAGGAAAATATGTTTGTCTGTTCATGCTTCATCTAGGATGTCCAGTGTTTAAATTTTCCTATTTATAAACATCAAATGAATTTATTATTATTAAACACTCTTGTATTTGGAGTAAAAGAAAAGCAGAGCCAGAAGTTTTTTGTGACAGTATTTTTAATGCCTGCCTTACTTGTTCTGTACCAAGTGGTCTTGAAATCTGTAGATCTCTTATTCCACTGTTAATGCCGCCCTGAAAGCTCAAGTCTGCACAAGGCTTTTATACAGCTATTTTCATTGTGTCCCTGAGCAGTAAACTCTGAATTGTATTAGGTAATTCTTTTCTCAAAGAGAGATCAACTACTGAGCAAACAACTGTTTCAAACCTTTGAAGAACCACAGGCATTGCCTGATAGACCTATCCTATCACTTCAAAGGAACCAAACAACCAAGGAGTATATGGCTGATTTTACTGTTTTGGTTGCATTTATTGATACCATAAACATTGTCAGCTATCTTCTGTTCTTGTAGCTAGTATTCAGCAACGTGTTAGTTCAGCTCATCCTCTAGTTACTGTCTTTTGAGAACATAAGCATTAAGAAACATCTTGTCATTTCCACACTTTCAAACACATGGATGTTCTGAAACTTCTGGCCTCTCTGGTTTGTCTTTTTATTTCTGATTAGTGAGAGCTATACAGACTCATAGAATCAGTTAGTTAGAAAAGACTAATGGTTTTTAATGGAGGTAGACGTCAAGAGTAGAATTTCAAAGTCCCTTCCAATCCCTAATGTTCTGTGATTCTGTGAATGCGTAGTAGAGCAAGTTTGTATAGTGGAAAATAAATGCAATTGTATTACATATTTTATATAGGAAGGGCAGGGAAAATGTGAGAGTGAGAACAAATTGGTGCAGGCAATTGTTTCTTAGCAAGAGGCATAGTTCTTCAAACAGGACGTACTGTAATAGGAGTTGAGAACTTCTTTCCCTGCTGAAGTGTCTTACTCACCTGGTGTAGCCTTTCTAGTGCTTCCACATCTGAGAAGTCTTGGATGTGTTTTTTGTTTTTGCAG
Source organism: Phoeniculus purpureus (assembly GCA_028565055.1). Taxonomy (NCBI): domain Eukaryota; kingdom Metazoa; phylum Chordata; class Aves; order Bucerotiformes; family Phoeniculidae; genus Phoeniculus; species Phoeniculus purpureus. The sequence goes on from JAOXOE010000343.1 coordinate 38,567,320, forward strand.
CACTTTAGTATTTGGAGGCCAAACAATTACAGTTCTAACACAATTACAGTTCTAGCTGGAGTCAGTGCTCCCATTAACAATAATGGAGGTTGGGTCTCTGCTTCTGAATGCAGCACTCAACAGTCACCCGTAATTGTCTATAAAATCAAATCATATCCACTTTATTATTTGACATTGCTCCCTCTGACAGTTCTGTAAACACATCAAAATTGCTTTCTTGGGTGGTTAGTACATACCCCTTTGTATCTTTTGAGCTGTTTCCTCTAATTTAAGATGCTCTTACATGTTGCACTAGGAAATAACTACTGAGGATGGTTAACCTATTGATCTGTTACCCTTCCACTGCACTGCTTCTCCCCTCCCATTTCTCTTCTCTTCTTTGCTCTCTCATTATCTGTGTCTCTTGTATTAATGTTAGTCCTCCAGGAGAAATCTTAAGTACATTCCAAAAGAGAATTTTTATGTGGAGTTTTGTAGTCTTTTGTAGTAGTAACATCATCACTTGTTTGTAAGGAAACACTTGTTTGATTGTGTTGTTTTGGTTGGTTCAACATACACATTTACAAATGTGAGTCATGAGAACAGACCAATTTATCTTATAAGAAAAAGGAAATACAATCTTGATAAAACCTTTTAACTTCCAAAGCTCCTTCTCTTCATTGTTTATGTATGGTTCTGCAGCCCAGATATTTTTTAGACTGGTAATCCCGTTGAAACCATGTGTTTTGAATGTTTAAAGAATGTGTGAATACATCTTTATTGATATCATCTTTGCTCCTATATTGTTCTAGTTTCTTTGCATCTTACTCATACAGCAAACCTGATGGAAGCTTTTTTCTCTTTTGCTCAACTTAGCGCACGGTTTTTTCTGTCTTTTGAGGTATGAATGTTGTACTGTTGTAATAGCAAGGATGTTGTGCAAAGAAGAATAATTTGTTGACTTTGAATAAGCTCCTTATTATTCTTGGCTGAGTTCTCTCTCACCACAAGAAGGTATTTTTACTTATTTTTAATGATCATTTCACTTGGCTTTTGCTCAGAATGTTTTTCTTAAATTTGGACAGGCATTTCTTCTTTTAGCAACTTATCTTTGTGTGATAATTTTGGCTGGGCTATAATTAATTTTCTTCCTAGTAGATGGTACAGTGCTGTGTTCTTGATTTAGTGTCAGGGTAATGCTGATATTACAGTGATGTTTTAACTTCATGCTAGATAATCCTTGCACTAAGGAGAGCATGGAATGGGTTGCCCAGGGACGTGGTTGAGGCCCCGTCCCTGAAGGTGTTTAAGGCCAGGCTGGATGAGGCTCTGGCCAGCCTGATCTAGGGTGAGGTGTCCCTGCCCATGGTGGGGGGATTGGACTGGATGATCTTTCTAGGCCCCTTCCAATCCCTAATGATTCTGTGATTCTATGAAAGTTGCAGAAAATTCTTGTTTCTGAAGGTGTCCAGTTGATTAAAACTTGTGCGTTGCTAGTAGGCATTTAAACTTTTTAAGCAAAAACAATCCAATATACAGAATATGCAGAATCGTTGTTCAGATTTAGTGAAAGGGTTTAGGGAAATTTAAGGTCTAAAGGGACTTCTGAGCACTAGGATTGGAAGACAAAAGGAAAGGTAGATTGAAACTCAGATTATGGATAGAATTTTGTATGACAGTGATTTAAGGCAGTATTTGCTTGTCTTTCCTTTAGGCACTCTCATTATTGCTAATTAAGATAATAATCTAGATTGTGTGTCTTTCCTGTAGCTAAATTGTTCAATAACATGTAAAGATGTAAAGATGTAAAGTGATGAACTGCATAGTCATCTCATTGTATTTGTTTCCTGTTACTGTCTATTCAGACGCGGTTAAGCACTTGTGTGTTGTTATGGTTGATTTGCTCTTTAGCATATGAATTTTCAGGTAGGATAGAATCATGGAATAATTTAGGTTGGAAGAGACCTACAGAGTTCATACAGTCCAGGCTTACAGCCGGCCTAATTAGATCCGGTTGCTGTAGGGCTTCAATCAATTCTTGAATACTTCCAAAGACAGAAATTACGTAACTTCTCTCTAGGCAACTCAGCTGACCACCCAAATGGTGAAATTATTATTTGTTTTTAATCTTAGAATCAAATTGTAGTTTCTTGTTTTTCCATCTGTCCATCCCATCTCATCCTGTCCCTGGGTATCTCTGAGTCTAGCAACATGTTCTCTGTGGACCTTCAGTCTGGTAGTTGTACACATGCCCATGGGTTTCTCCTCATTAGACTTGTCATCTTCTGAAATTGCTGTCTTGATTTTCCAGCATCTCAGTTGCCCTCTGTTGAACTGAGTTGATATTTTTCCTGTACTGTGAGGACAAAAACAGATACAGTATTCCAGATGTGACCTCACAAAGGCTGAATAAAGAGCAGTAATCACTTCCCTCAATGTACTGAACATACTTCTGCCAGTACAGTCCCAGATGCTGCAGACACATCATTGGCTTATGTCCACCAGGACTGTTCTGCAAACAGCTTGTATCATTGCAGAGCTTCTTGCTTCACAGGTACAGGACTTCACATTTCTCCTCATTTAACACCCTAACATTCCTATTTGGCTCATTTATCTATGCTGTCTAGGTCCCTGTGGGTAGCAGCCATGTTGTAGATACAACAATAATATTGTGGAGGTGTTAAATCCTTAACCAGTGTTCAGGTAAATGGCATCCACTGCTCTACCCTTCTCCACAAATCCAACCATTTCATCATAGAAGGTGATCAGGTAATTCTGAGAAGGTCAATGCAGACAGTCAGTCATTTGTTCATCTTAGCTTTGTCATTTAGCCTTAGTCATCTTTTCTGATACTCTGCATTTCTTCAGAGCCAATAGTTTCTACTTGTGGTAATAGTAAAAATGTCCAAGTGAAAACTATAAATATTATAAAGCTTTTCTCTTTGTCTGTTTCTCTTTAGCACTCTTTCTGTAGATTTTCTTACTGATTCTTTCTCCAGCAAGGTGGGCACTCAGGGGTTCCAGCTGTGAGGGCTGATGACAGCTCTTCGAGTGCACAGCCCTTTGAAGCTAACCAGTATTCCAAACAAAAAAAAAACCAACAAAACTTTTGCGGACTCTATGTGTGATTTATGGGACAGAGAGTGGATCGTAAGAGTCAAACACACACACCTTGGCTGCAAGATGAATGTTTTGGAGCTGTGAAGCCACAAGTATTAGAGAACTGCAAATATCGAGGCTGAAGTAGAATTATATCTCTATAAAGAATTATAGAGACATAAAAGGAGCTGTATACTTAAAACTGAAAGAAAATGTTATTCAGTTTTGTATGTTAGGAAATATAGTAGAACACTGCCAAGGGACATGAGAGAAAGATGTTGAGCTGGAGTAATTTAACTGAGTTTTCTTACGAAAGGTGAAAACTTTGGGGGTGCTCTTTGATCTGTGTTTGTATTCTGCCAAGTATCCCACAGGAAAATACCCACTCTCAAATCATAAAACTAATACAACATTCCTTCTCCCAGTCTACCCACTCCACTCTTTCTTATCAGTCTGCTACAGCCTACTTTGTTTCAGAAATCCATGCTTAAGTGTCTTAATTTCCTCTAGTCTCGACCTGACTCACTCATGAAATTTGTATGCAGTTCTCCAGTATTTTGTTGTGCAGAGTTGCTCTGTTTTAAAAAGTAAGTAATGAAAGCAAGGATAAATATGGGTTTGTATACTCAGAAATAATTTGAAGACTTGTATTTCTCACACAGATTTATTTGATTTCATCTACTATTTTAATGCTCTGCCACTGAGCATTCTAGGGTGGTTGGTTCTTGACAGTTGGCCATTGTTGTCGTTGTCCTGAATAACTTAATAGACTTAGAAAAATTTCCCATGTTGCTCTTCAATCCTATTTCCATTTGTGAATGGGTTGAATGTGGTCAGCTCCAGCATAGATCAGTCATAGTGCACTGACAACCACAAATCATTATATTGACTCTTACTTGTAATTGATTCTTCTAGACTAATTAATCAATTATTTATCTAGGTGATCGTTTTCTTCCATATCTCACAGGAACTTAGTTGACTAGAAACACACTGAATAGAACTGTTGTTTCCAGCTAGTAAACTAATTATGGATACTGGGAATCTTTTATCTTTGGTCCTTGACAGCTGGATCAGACTTGGTCCTTGAAAACAGATCAAACTTTTCTCTCCAATACCTAAAGCCACAATCTTGCAATCTACTCTCTTTATACAACATTGCAAAACTGATCCCCCATCAAAACAGGGAACACCTTTGAAATCAGAGACACAGTTCTGATTTTTCACATCTTGCTCGTAATTCACTGTCCAAAACCAGTCAGAACTTAACAACCCCAACATTTTAAAATTTCCTTCGAAGTTCTGCTCAGTCAGCTAACATTATGTATGTTCCTCCTCTTTTCCTCTCCTCTCTGAAATCTCTGTGATTAGCAATGATATGGTCATTCCTGTTTCCGTTATGGATTTCCAGATTTGGGTTTTTTTTCAGTCTGCTCATTATCTTTTTGCTAAATACAAACTTTGCAGTTTTGAGTTAAAATTGAAACATTTTCATTGTAAATTAGAAACATTCTATGCTTTATTTAGTTTATTTTACCTTGAATAGACAGGGAGAAATCATCAGTAGTTAGTTAATTATTCTATAATAATACTAATATTCTGTGATTCTCACAATTACCTTGTAATTACTACTCACAAGCAATATAATCACTTGTCAGCAATATAACTACTTGTGAGAAGAAAACCTACTGCTGATATATTTATTCATTGGTCCCTGAGGTCCGCACTCTGAATGAACTTCAGAGAACCAGCAGGTTTCTCAGAACTTCCTTTGTGTTGCACCTGACTGGAGCTCATGCTGAGTTGAAGTATTTAACCACTCTTTTCATGTCTGCACTGAACAGCCATTTGTGGTTCTTCAACAGCTTTGTTTTTAAAGGAAAGAAGTGAAGTATCCAATATACTGGCAAGCTTAGCATGTTTTAAAAATTATAAAGCCCTCACAGTGACAAAATTGTGACATTCATTAATATTCCTGTCTTTATTATTCTACATTGAAGTCTCACTGTTACATGATTAATATTGCATTTGCCTTTTCTAATGTGTAAATGAAGAAAGGGATTGGATTTAAGCAGATTGAAAGCAGGTGGCTATCCCCATTATATTGCAACTTTTGGCACATCACTCATTAAAGAAAAGCCATGCCACTGAAATTAATTCACACCCAACAGATGTTTAGTACCATAAAGGGATGTGGCCTGTTTGACACCAGTCACTGCAAGGAGACATTTTTTTGTTTTGATGTTTTCATTAGGTACTATGGATATTGCACATGTCTTACACAATGAAAATAGAACTGGATTTTTGTAAATAAATTTTGCATAAATGCACGCTCATCTCTGCTTTTCACCCAACACTAAACTTAAAGTTTGATAGAGGAAGATAGTGTTCTGCAACAGAATGTGCCTTCATTTCCTGGTGGAATTTGCATACAGAGCCCAATTTCTGTTTCTAAGCCACATTGAAAAATCTTTAAACTATATAATCCAATTTTGTCTAAATGTACTAGTAGTAAGAATCTTGTATTTTTGCCTTTAGCCCGGGATTATGAAGTATAATGAAGGGTAACCTTCAAATTATAAATTCTGTAACATAAATGATTACGATAAATGTATGGATGGGGTTTTAAACAGTCAAGTAATTAAGACTGGAAATACCCACAGTTTACCTCTGCATGTATTAATGTGTTAATATACATTTGATCTTTGGAGTCAAGGAGACAATTGTGGAGGGATTTTAAAGGTTTTACACAAATATGGAATTTATATTTGTGCTTTTCCTTCCCCAGCATCCTGTGACAGCTTGATGGTCTAAATTTAGGTTTCGAATAAAAGTAAGAATTCTAAGTTCAAGTACTGGAAAGGCAATAATCCACTTAGCATTCTCCCCAAAACAAAACCCCCCCAAAAAAGTGTGCAGCCCATTATTTATGGGAATGTCTTTACATGTCTGGCTGTGAGCAGTGATGTTCTTTCTCTGAAGACATGGCAAGAATGCAGTGGTTGCTTTTTCCCTGTATGCTTGCTGACTTGCAGCACATGAGTATGAATCAGCAGGATTACACTGGACACGTTTTCAGCACACTTGGCTTTTGTTGGAGGCATCAAGTGAGTTTTGAAAGGTTAGTATTGATACTGGATTTGTTCCATTTTAGTCACTACTTAAGGTAGAACTAGCAACTGCAATTTATACTGTTTTATGTATGTGTGTAAATGAGGAGTTTTAACAAACTTCTAATTTCAGAGTGGCAATGTATTAATTAAAGTATTAATTGAAGAATAAGTATGTATTTTCAGACAGATTTGCCATACAAGTAGCCTGAATGAAACAAGTAATGTTAAGGCTGAAAGAAATTCCATTAAAAGTGATTTGGGCAAATGAAAAGGATGTGCTTTGAAAAGCTGCCTAATGTTGGAAGCAAAGCTGACAAGCGTGCTAGCTTTTCTATCTAGCTTTTTAATAATTCAGAGTTTTATTTAGTGTTGCATTAAGGTGACAGTGGAGAAAACTCTTGATTTGCATTATCTCAGACCATGAGATTTCCTCCAATTAATTTATCTCTAAATAAGACTTTTTTTAGTTAGAGATGCTTTTAGCTTGGAGGAGATTGAGGGGTGACCTCATTAATGTCTATAAATATGTGAACGGTGGGTGTCAGGATGATGAAGCTAGGCTCTTCTCAGTGTCATCTGGTGATAGGACAAGGGGCAATGGGTGTAAAATGGAACATAGGAGGTTTCACATGAGAAGGAACCTCTTCACAGTGAGGGTGACAGAGCACTGCAACAGGCTGCCCAGGGGGGTTGTGGAGTCTCCTTCCCTGGAGACATTTAAAACCTGCCTGGATGTGTTCCTGTGTGACTTGGTCTAAGTGATCCTGCTGTGTTGGGGGAATTGGAGTAGATGATCTTTTGAGGTCCTTTCCAATCCCTAATGATTCTATGATTCTATGCTTTTAAATGATTGTCTGTTTCATACATAGTTTTCTAAGAATAATAAAATAATGCAGTTACTGAGAAGCCACTGTAATGATTCATAAACTTTTCCAATCAGTAATTCTTTTCCAGTTAAAAAAAGATGCAACTTATTTCTTGCTTCAAAAATTCAATAATCACTGCTAATACCCAGATGTCAGATTGGCAGTCTGTGTTCCCTCTTTTCCCTTTTATCTGGAAAACGTACTTGACATAGTTAACTACACTTTAATGCTGGAAGAAATAAAGAAAAAAGCCACTGGGTTTATACAGTCCTTGAATCATATTTGGAACATGTTTTTCATATGTATTGAAGAAGAGTGAGAGGACATGGGACAAAAATGAGCATTTAAGGTGTAAAAATACTTTAGTCTTTTCCTAATATTTGATTAGATAAATCCTACAGATTTCTGAGCAACTATAAACATCATTAATCTTAGGAAACTGAATTTCACTGGAATTTCTTGGTAAATAGAAGGATCAAATAATTGTCTCCTGACTCAAATAAAATACATTGGGGTTCTCTGTTTCATGCTGTGGTTACATAAGTACAGACAGTCATCAAAGTAGCAACCCCTTGTTTAAACTGTAGAGGTGTGATTTCCAAATAGACTATATGTAGTCATTTAAAGGGTGGTTTTTTTAGGATTAGTTTTGACAAAAATAATAAAGAAGTAATGATTTATGGGCAAATCTTCTCTTTTTCTTTAAGTGTGTTAGTAATCTATAAGTAGTTTCATGCAAGGTCTCCAGTGCAGTGTTTTTACTTATTACAGGCCCTAGCTTTATACTCTTTTGTAAATTCATCTTTGATGTACAGTAGACCTATTGTGCAGACTTCTTCATAAAGTATAGTCTGTTATTGCCTAGACTTTTGCTTTGATCTGCTTGACAGGTTTTGAGTAGGGACACATATGTGGTGTTTGATAAATTGTCTGAGGGGCAAAGAATGTTGCTGCCTCTTCATAATTATTCACTTTTTCACAATTAATATATGCCAAATTCTTACAAGAGCAAGATACAATAGCTGCAACGTGGAAAACAGAAACAGAGTGCTGGGAGAAGCAGAAAGTGCTGGGAGAAGTAGAAACAGAAGTGCTGTAATTTTCTGATTTTGTTCGGTGAGGCACCAAGATTGTAGGTGCAATGTTAATAAAAGGACCGTATTTCCACATTCTTACAAGAATTTTCAGTATTCTGGTAAAAGTCATTCTAATTTAAGTGGTTTTCCTACCGATCAGTGATAGAACAGGTGAGTTCTTAAGGAGTTTAATTCTTAGTCTGGCAACTCCAAATTCAAATTTAATCTCTTCATTTAAACCTACTGTGTTGAGGCCTTGGATCAGGCTGCCCCTGTGGGTGTTCAAAAAATGCATAGACATGGTGTTTCAGGAGGTGGTTTAGTGGTTAAGGGTTGTAGGGTGGACAGTTGGACTTTATGATCTTGAGAACAGAGCCTGGTCTCATCATCCTGACAGTTGCCCTTTGGATACTTAGGAGCACTGATGAGATCTCTCCTCAGTCTCCTTTCTCTTTAGGCTAAAGAGCCCCAGCTTGCTCAGCCTCATAGAAAGGATGCGCCAGCCCTTTGATAATCTTGTTGACTCTACACTGGACTCTCCTGTAGCTCCCTGTCCCTCTTAAACTGGGGAGCTCAGAACTTGATATAGTATTTCAGATGCAGCCTCACCAGGGCAGAGTAGAGGGGGAGGAGAACCTCCATCAACCTACGGACCACACTCTTCTAAATGTACCCCAATAGAACAGTGGCCACCTTGGCCACGAGCTCACAGTGGCTCATCATCAACCTATGGTCCACCACCACCCCTAGGTGAGCAATAAAGCTTCCAAAATGCTTCAATGTACTTGCCATTATTCTATCTATGTGTTGTGGTCTGTTGGGAAACAATAGATTCTGCACAAATTTAATCCTTAAAAAGTTATTTCTTCCCCAAAAGTCTATGAACAAAGTCTTCTTATTACAGTTGAGGAGAAACTGTATTTAACAGTTGAGCTGTTGAAGGATGGAGCAGATATACTGGTAAAATGGCTGCACAAAGAACAACCTAAAACTGATCTGTCCGGTTGGAAGTTTTGTTCATAACCGTTGCATACTTCCAGCGTAATTTGCAGTCAAAGCAAATAGTCAGTGGGTACAAGCTGACATTGATGTGGGGGCACTTTTGAGCAAAAAGAGTGGAAATCTTTTGTGGACAGGTCATTGGTGCTTTCTCCAAAATTCAAGACATGACCTGCTGTCCAGTAACAACTTCTCTTTCTGTGATACCTACTTCTAGATATTGGGCTTCTAAACACTCTGTCTAGGCTACCCAAGCACTGGCTCAGCAGTGTTCATGAGCCTGCCAGATGATACTTGGCTTCTAGAGCTGGCTTTTCGCCAATGGCTTTGAGTAAACCCCACCAGCAGATGTGACATATTCCATAAGGCAAACCCCCATGTTCTGGTAAATTGCAAAGACAACCCACCAGCTTCCTGAATAAATTATATTAATACTGGGGTGGGGAAAGAGAAGCAAAAGTTGTTTCAACTTTGGCATTCTGCTCCTTTACCACAAAAATTATCTTTGGAGTCTAACTAATGTAAAGATTGGATATTTTATACTGAGCAGAATTTAACTTGTAACCATCCCAGTAATGGGAAAGACTGGGGAAAGTATGGCTCTTATCTGCTCAGGTACCCAAATAAAATCATCAAACGCTTCAGTGAATAGCAGACAACACACTAATTACAGCAAGCTAATTGTTAACTGAGGTGTCTCCCAGAGAGAGAAGGCATAGAAAACTCCTCTGTGCAGCTGCTACTTTCTAGCCTGGTTGAATCAAACTGTACTGACTTGTACTGATGTGTACTGATTTGTCACTTCAGATACATTGCAGAAGATTTAACTCATTTCTCATCTCTGCAGATTAGACTTAGGAAGCCATTTCTGATGGGTTATTACACCCTGTAACATGCTGGCTCAGGAAGTCTGGAAGAGTTTGTTTATTTATTTCTCTGTGTTTGCTTTCTTTATACTTCTTTCTCTTATTGCTGCTGTCACAGCACAGAAGTCTAGCAGAATCTCTGGTCTGACCCAGGAGGACAATACTTACGTTCTCCTACAGTTTATTTCTGTTTATGGCAATCTCATCAATCTTCTATTGCTGTAGCTTCACTGTAAGATAAAGAACATGATCAGCAGGAGGTATGTGAAGAAGTGGTATTATAATTGTATCATGCATAAAATTTGAAGGAATGATAGCTAATGGAGCATTTATAGCAGTCCTTGTCTAGGGTGCCTTAAAAGAACAAGTTCCCAAGTGAAGAGCAGTATAATGAAACGTTACTCAACGTTATCAATGTATTTGTGGAGAATGAAAAAAGAATCAAATAGTACCATGTTTTTTCTTGAAAACAAACATAACTTTGTTTTCCATTTGTATTTTGCTTTAAAATAATAATCAGAAAACTGGTAGAACAAGTTCCAGACAATACTACTTAAGAAGCCAGACAGCCAAACTCTGAAGTGGCAGATGCACATGTTGCACAGATGTTGTGTTGACTGGTTAGTATCCTTATGGAAAGCTTGTGTAATTGGAAGTATTTTTAGTACGTTGAGACTTTGAGAAGTTGGCGTCCTCATTTACAAGTTTCTTTTGAAGAAAGTGTTTATCTTTTGGCTTTTGATTCCTGAAACCTAAGCTAATGAGGGTTAGGCAGCCAGAACAGTCTTGGTTTACAAAGTTTATGTAGATTTTAGGTAATTTTGATATCTGAAAGTGTGTTTGCACATTAAAAAAAAAGGTAATGATATGTGAAGATGGCTTCCTGAGGATATAAGGACTTTTTTCATTATGCATTTGAAAGTTGTTGCAATGACTAGAAGCAGAGCAAACATAGATAACAGTAACAATAATGTCCCAGAAACACTAGGGATTGAAATGTGAACCAATAAAGTACTGCTCAAATCTTTTTGTAGTTTGTACAATTACTGATCAGATCTCCAGTATCTGCTCAGTTTTGTCCCATGTTTTAAAGCTTAAAATTTTCATCTTGGGCAATAACAGATAATTCACCATGAGTACTGTGTCTGTGCACAGTACTGGGCAATGAGATACTTTCTGGTCAGTTAGCACTATATTAATTACGAATCACAAATTTATTGCAGCTGGCTATTATTTTTAATTTATTAATAAATGTATTACCTGGGATGCATGGACTGTATTTTTGCATGAAGAGTCATGGGAAGTTGAGTCTCATAGTCATTTAAGTGCTGTGTGTCATTAAGCACTAATTTCTCTGAGATAATCCTTAATGTTTTCAGTGAACAGGTAAATTAAGTTGGTAAGAGATCATACATGTCAGCATTTCACAGAAAATGTAGCGAGGATTCTGCCAAAAACAATAATCTTCAAGTAAATTTGTGAACTACAGGCATGTTTCCAAATCTTCTTTGCATGGACACTCCAAAGAACATTGCTTAAACATCAAAAGACATTTTATATTGCTAAGGAAAGGAGAAAGACAAGAATTTAATCTTAAAGTGCTAATGAAACTGCCTGATAGAGTATAGGTAGTGAGAAAGTACTTCATACAGACTATTGGTATTTTCTGGCAAAAAATAAATTATAATGGCAAAAGTTTAAATAATTAAAATAAGAAAAAGAAAAGAAAAAGTAGGAAAGAAAGAGAAAGGGAGGGAGGGGAAAGAAAGGATAGAAGGAAGCAAGCAAGCAAGCAAGAGATAGATTTTCCTTTATGTTCTCATTAATAATGAGTGATCTTTCAGGAATTGCAGGTTTTTCTCACTTTTGGTATTTTCCTAAATGTTTTAAGGTGAAACTTCATGGAATAGAACAATATTTACCTGCATTTTAAGTGGAAGTTAGAGTTCAGTCCACTTTTTTCTTATTATTTTCCTTAGCCTACAGTACTTGATTATCTGAACCAGACCTTTTTGTCTCTGCTCACTGAATTACACTTCTTCTATCTCATACTACCCTTAGTGGAACAGTCTAAAAGACGTGTTCTGTCTAATCTCTTGGTTATGTGCTTTGGCTAGCAATATTTTGAACAGAGATTGTGGATATTATTTTTATAATCAATAACTTATTATTGTACTTTTTTACTGAAATAAAATACTTTTAATAGCTAAATAGTATTTAAAGTTAATTTTTTCAATTGCCATTTCAGATAATTGCATTTATTAATGAAAAAAAGGTGAAGTCTTCATTATAGAGATAATACAAAGGTTTTTGTTGAACAGTTCCAAAATTTAAACTTTTCTTTCAACTATGTAACGTGTAAGAAATCAGATTACATCATTCATGCAGAAAAGGAGAAGAAAACAAGGAACTGTATAACAATGATTATAGTTTTGTCATAAATAACAGAGTTGGTTGCTGAAATGCAGGCAGGACAAAATCAGTGAAGACACACAGTGGCTCAGACTCATCCTAAACAGAAGTGTGAGAGAACACATGTTAGGACTTTCTCACACTGTGGACACTGGATGTGTCATAGTGATGATTTGCTTAATCGTCTGATGAGGAGACGAAAGTTTGAGTGTTAGGTCACACGATGTACGACTGAGAGTTCTGCATTCTTTGATCTTCACTAATCTCCTTTGAGTCACCCCCCCTCTTTATATACAGAGAAGTTTGATGGTGTGGCAACGTTACCTTTAGACAGCACCAGTTTCAATTTCTTCCCTGTGTAGAACATCACCTGCTTGGTAGTGTGGAAAACTTGATTCCTGACAGTAATTGTAAACACATGATTTCTGTAATTCTCTTCATTTTGCAGAGAAGTAATACGTTCTTTCTGAAAGGGAAAGCTGAGGAATAGGAGAAAGGATAGATGACGCCAGGAAAGGGTTAATTGAAGTTAGCAAGTGGGCGGTGAGCAGTATTGACTTGGATGTTGCCCGTGCTTTGCAGAAAGGATCCTTATTTTTTGTGGCATTCCTTCATGAGATACATCTTTTTCGTGCATTTTAACCTATTTTTAAATGTAAATATAATATGATCACTCTGAGTCCTCAAATAATATGTAACATTTCATGCTCTGAACTAAATTACAAAACAAGCAACAAGTCTCATTATTAATGATTTTTTTGTATCTTTGTGAACATCAAGAAATGGATGGTGAGATCCCACAACGTGTTGTCACCGAGGAACAGCCGTTACTCTCTGGCAGTAAACAGTTTGGCTACTTGTGCAGATTCTGTTGGACTGGGTGGTCATCTAGGTATAAATGTGCTGCACTGTTTCATAGTGATTTTTTACAGCCAGAATTCTGTTTTAGTACTACCCTATCTGTTTAGCAGTGAGGCATAATTAATTAATTAATGTTAATCCTGTTTTTTTGCTTTTTCTGACCAGCTGAAGTCTGTTTCCCGATTCAGGTAATGCTGCATCATCTGAGACTGCTTAATAGAATTACATATCCTGTAACCCATGCCAGAGATTTTTGGCAGGAAATAACTGTGTATTTTCTCAAAAACTCATTTGTTGTAGCAGAAATTAAAGAGCTTTTCGTACTGTTTGAGGAGTGACAAGAATAGTCATATTAATACATTTTCTTGTGATGGTGAGATTAAACATGAGAGAATAGCCTGCTATGTATAGAAAGTCAAATGGATGCTAAGATGTTCAGGAGGTCCAGGTTATTTTATTAGACAGGAGTAGGTTATGTTTACTGTTTCCTCTCAAATGATTTTGAATGAGTCTAAGGGGCAAGAATATCCCTGGGACCTTTACAGCCAGTTGTATGCTGCACAGGATTTGCTATAGCCACATTAGAATTTATTATTTCTATTATGTTTTGAACTTAAAAAAAATCCAATCTGTGGTTAGAATTTTTTATTCGTTAGGCCTTAGTAAAACAGTCAGTGTCATCTGTATCTGAAAATCTGTGTTCTGTGGCGCCTTTGGAGGATGGCAAGTGTTGACTTGTAAGCCAGCATACATTTCCTATTTCTGTTCTTGCTAGTCTTGAAACCTCAAAATGTGAAAGGATTCTGTACGAGTGAGTTTTATGTTTGTGTGGGATTTTTTTCAAGCACATAATAACATGAAGATGTGTCTAATGAATTAACACATTTGATACACATGTGTGTGTAGAATTGACAGACGAAATTTATGCCATATATAATATTGTTCTTAGTATAGGTGGTTCTACAGATTAATCTTACCCACCTAGGTAGTAAGTAGACTTAGTAGGTTTAATTCTTAAAGTTCCATGAGGTTTTTTTAAGAACAAAAAAGATTCTAATAAAATTAAAATATCATCGTACCTAACAAATTGTTTCTTACCCTTGAGGTATAGAAATTATTGCCCTCTTAGATTTTTTTCCTTGTGTTTGCCCAACATACCAAATTACAGGCAATAAGTTAAAAGCAGTCTTTGCTAGTGACTCATAGCGTGCAATGCAGTACAATCTTATAGCATATGATAGGTAGGACACTATTTTAACAATGATCTGTATTTAACTCATACATGCTATTCACACCTGAATGAGTCATGAGCAACTAGTCGTAGGAATCCGTAAAATTCCTGCGTGTGAAAATAGTATTTTACTCTGGTGAATCTGAAATGAGTTTTCATTTCAGTTGAGAAAATCTTAGTGAGGACTCCTCCCTTCTCTGGGAAAACAAAGCAAAATGTGTTTCCCCATCTTTGTTAAAAGTAGATGGAAGCTTTTGCAATACATTCTTGTTTTATGATTTCCATGGAGCCAAATCCATTTCTGTGGCACAGTGGTGTGTTAGTAGGTCAGATAAAAACAAATTGACCCTTTGTATTACTTTAGACTAAGACACTCTGTGTTACTTTGGTTTGACTGGTGATCTCAACGTTGTTATGGTTTGTGCAGAATCTTGCTTCCACTGCAGTACAGAGAATTTGTGGAATGACTAAATCTTTTGAAATATAAAATTTAGAGACGACTTGATTTAAACTGTGCTTTTTGAGTGGAGGAATATAGTTCGAACTTCTGGATTTGTATTTCAAAAAGTAGACAGTAGTTCTCTTGATGTTAGTACCCTTACCCTGATCAACAGCATTAATTTCTGGGATTGCATGAGCTTCTGGGACCCTGTGAATCCCGACAATTCATTTTTGTTCTGTGTCTTGCTTGCAGGGAAGTTCACTTGTCTCAGTAATAATAATTTTGCTTGTCTTCAACCTTTGAATGTTGAACTGGACTTTTGTTGAATGGGACAGAGAGTGTAATAGTTTCTTCCCAGACACAAAGTGTTCAGACTGGAGGGATAATAAAGAGATTAATGAGCAGGACAGTACTATGAATGGAAATGAATGGTTTTTAAATAGTGTGCATAGCCTGTACAGCTGAATTAGAAGCTATACGCTCTAAGACAGTACCTCAGAAATACAGGACCATATCTATATTGTTCTTCTGCTGTATTTCTATCAGTCTGTGTCTGTATTTTCACCATGGCCACTGCAGCAATTTAGAAAATTATACTTAGAATAATATTACAAAAAATATTTTATTAGCATCCACTAAGTAGGAAGAAAGCAGCAATGGTTAGAGAACCAACAGGAACGTCATAGCCCCAAACTGGAAAAACATTATTTTGTGAAAGAACAGTGTAAATAATATTCAATAATATATGCAGTCTTTCATATCTTTAATATAACGTGACATAGTGGTGTCATCTAGAATTGTGTAAAGCCCAGATGCGTTTTTCCTTAGGAAGAAAACTTGTCTTTTTATCTAGGCACACTCATTCAACTAGTGACAGGACAAGAGGGCAGGGCATGAAGCTATGCCAAGGGAGGTTTAGGTTAGGTGATAGGAAGTACTTCCTCACATAAAGGGTGTCTGGGCACCAGAATGGACTGCTGAGGGAAGAGCAGTCTTAAACACTTCACTGGAGGCATTTAAGAAAAAACTGGATGTGGCACTTAGTGTCGTGGTCTAGTTGATGTGGTGGTCTCAGGTCATAGGTTGGATTTTATGATCTCAGAAGTCTCTTCCAGCTTCAGTAATTCTGTAATTGTCATTCATGTCATTATCATCCCACTGTTAGATGGTTCCAGCGGAATTCTAGAATGGTTTGAGTTGGAAGGGACCTTAAAGATACCTAGTTCCAACTCCTCTTTCATCTTTGCTCTACAGATAGAAGCTTTGAAAATGGCAGAATGCTGCAGGATGTGTTTTGTAATGATTTTGCATTGATTTTCCAGTAAGGTATAAAGTCAAATCTCAGCAAGGTTTGAGTGCTGGGTGTTTTGAAGCAGTCTCCTAACACCAAGATTAAGGCAGCTGAAAACTGCCAGTCTTGATCTGTCAGAAAAGCCTGAAGAAGCAGCTCCATGTGTCATCTGCATCTGAAGTGGGCTTACCAAGGTCCTGTTTCTGACCTTTCATTCCTGCTCCAATACCATAATTCTTTATTTTAATTATTTTTAAATGAGTTTGGAAGACACAACTGAGGATGGAGTTTTGAGGCTCATTAAGCTAATCCAGGCAGAGCTGCCACAGTCTGTTCTTCCCCCTCCTCACCCACACTTTTTAGTGGTAGTGAGCCAGTGCAGGAAACAGAACAAGTATGGGTTCTCAGGTGGTTTTGGGATCATTCTGTGTGTAACAGAGTGTAGCCTCTTACTCTGTTTTTGAAGAGCTAGTGCTACATTGCACAGAGAAGCTGAGGTTTTATTTCTTCATCCCATCCTATTTTTCAGAGAATTCCTGCAATATTGTGGGAACTGCCATTTCATTCCTTTCTCAAGTCTGGGAGCTCATATACACCATCACACTTCAAATTAGCACCATTAGATTTGCATCAAATTCTGGATGAAAAGTCCTTAGTGTAAAAAAATTTGACTTTTATATGAATAAACTATTTGAGATATTTCTGATATTTTTGTTGCCTCGTTTTCACCTGGTTTACTAGTTCCTTTTTGGAGGACAACTTTGGATTCATATTGTGCAGAATTCTTCCTATGGGTAGTTTGAAGAAGAGTCTGTCTAGCTTAAATTGTAGGACTGAAGTTCTAATTTAAAATTTAAAAGAGGAACATCAGATTGCAAGTCATAATTTAGCAGTCTAGTACATTTATATTTGTCTTTCACTATATTTTCCACGTGCGATTAATAGATCAGTTTACAAAATCATTTTGATAACAGCCAGAATTAAAGTCAAATCATAGAACTGATATGCAAAGCAAAATGAAACTGTTTTCATCGAAATGTTCATTAGAACAATGCAGCAAACTTTGACTAAGAAGGAAAAAAAGGGGGGTTTAGATAAAAAATCTACATAAAATAAATGTTGAAACAGTTAAGAGTCTCTTGGATGGAGTAGATGAAGTACTTAGAACAAAGCCAGAAAAAAAAAATCTATGCAGTGTTTTCTTCATAATCCTGGTTTAAGCACAGCAGGAAAAAAAAATTGAACATATTTCTATCCTGTAGCTGAAGTTTTTCAGCAGGGAAAGTTTCTGTTTCTGTGAAAATACTGCTACTTTCTAGCAAAAGGACTGTGTTTAAGTCACATGCCACAGTCGTGGAGCAGAAGCAATTGGCATTTTGGTTCTGTGGTTTCACACTTGTGACTCTTTCCATAATTTATGCAATGTGAAGAATGATCACATCATTGGCTATGCAGAGGGCTGGAAATTTTACTCCAATAGTGTCATTATATAATCATAATTAATATGTGAAGCTGGAAACACGATGTAGATGCTTTCGATGCAGAGCAGTTGCACTGCAAAGATTGTGTTGTTCACAGTTATTCTACTCCTGTAAAGTATCAGAAAAAGAAAATCACAGAATCACTTAATTATTGAGGCTGAAAAAGACTCTAAGATCATCAAGTCCAGCCCATGACCTAACATCATGACATTGGCCGGACCATGGCACTAAGTGCCGCATCCGGTCTGTCCTTAAACACCTCTAACGGTGGTGAATCCACCACCTCCCTAGGCAGTCCATTCCCGAGTCTGATCATCCTTTCCGTGAGGAAGGGCTTGCTTCCTAACATCCAACCTAACCCTGATACAACTGATAGGAGTGTTTATAGTGATATTTGCACATGCCTACATTTGTTATTGTTGAAAACTCTTGAGAGATCCAGAAAGTGAAAATGTAAGGGCAAAAATGCTGCAAATTGCTGCAAAACACCAATTTTTTGTTAATTTGTTAATTATTGGTCCAGATGATCTTTCAAGGTCCCTTCCAATGCCTGATGTTCTGTGATTCTGTGAAATTACTGTGTTGTGTGTTTAACCTTGATGTTTTTATCATCTCTCTTCACTGAGTGAAAGCTCTGAAGATGTATCTTTACCGTCTAAATAACTTCATCAAGAATGGAAAAAGAGTTAAGTTACCTTGTTAAGACTGCAATGACCTCAGGTGGGACTTTGCCAGTTTTGAAAAGCAAATATATTTATTTACCCTTGATTGTATGAAGTTCTTATCTCTGTCTGTTTTACCAGAGCTATTTCTATGCTCTTTCACTGGATAGATCTATGCATCGTGTTCCCTACTGAACTCAAGGGGTTAAGCTAGTAAAGTTACCTATCTCAACACATGAAAAGTCAGAATTAGCCACAGTTCCCTAGCTACTAGTGTAGCTTTCAACACCTTTGCTATAGTGTCTACTATTGATAGGATATATACTGTGAAAGAACGAGAAAATTCACTGAAGTGATCCAAGAAGTAAACTATCATCTTGACATGTTTTTTCTAGCTATTGAAAACCTTTCCATATTGCAACTCATTCTGACAGAGGAACTGTAGAATTCCTCTGATTTAAGTACCATCTGGTTATGCTCAAAGGTTTAAAGCTATTATCTCAGCATAAAATTTCAGCGTCTTATACTTTTTTCTTCGCCAAACTATCCATTTTTAAGCCACAAATATTTTTTCAATCCTTTCAGATTTTATCTAAAAGTATATTTTAACAGTATTTAAATAGTTCTTAAACAATAACAATTTATCTTGATAGATGACATGCTGTGTTTTTTCATTTTATTTTAATTAGCCATTGTGGAACCAAATTCCCTTTTGTTTTATTCCTTTGAATACTGTTTAATTATAGTTATCATGCCAAATATCTTAAAGGTTATTTTACCAATACAGTTTCATTTAACATAAGCCATGTGGAATCAATAGTCTTGTTTCCTAAAGTGAATGCTTGGAAAATCTTACATTCATATGTTAAGAGTACACATCCTTTCCTCATTAGTTGGAGAGTACAGGGATTTTGGCACAGGTTCTGTGTGGAAGCATTGTGCAGCTTTTATATGGATTTTGTTTTTAGCCTTTGATGACACTGTTTAGAATAGGAAGTATCTAATAAGTAAAGCATTTTGTCTAATGTGCTGCCAGTGTGTTTAATATATGCCTGGAGGTCTGAAACATTATCTTCTCCACTACAGTAATATGCATTTAATTCTCTGAAAGCAGAAGGTCGAACTTTTAAAAGGGACTCAAAGTACATTTTCAACTAAAATAATTTATAACACATGGGATAGGGGACCAGAGTAATGTACAGTTGGTTTTTATGGTTTAATCATGATCATGTTAATGCACACCAGTAGCTAATTAAAGAAAACTTTTATTGTTCATTTTAAATGGGTTATGTAAAGAGTAAGAGAATTGATATAATGCAGCCCAATGATAAATGTTACCATTACATTCACTAACAGCAAGCTGATATTGCTGCTCTTCAGGTCTTTAAAGTATTGGCCCATTTATTCCATACTAAAGCACGGAATCCTCTAAAACTTATTATACTGAGAGTCTTCATCTCTTCATCTCTTTCTCCCATTAGAGGAATACCTGAATGATTCCCAAGCTAATTACTAGGTTTAGTTTCAGGTTAAGTCTGAAACTTGGTTGGAAGGCTTGACGCTTAATGAGAGCGGAAATTGGTGCAAGAAGTTCCAGCGGTACTTCTGCACCTTTAGTTTGTACCCCTTTGTGTTACATGAATCTGTCTTGCAAATCAGCACTCACTTGTTCAAACCTTTATAATGTATGTGGTAAGAGCACATAAGTCAAAGTTTCATTGTGGAAACGGGTGGCATGGGAAATGGTAATAGGATATGGTGCCTTTCACCTTTTGGGCACTGGTTCATATTCCATTCTGCATAGTGCTGAGCAAAAGTTACCTTCTGACTGCTGTGAATTGATTTGGGGTCTCAGTTCAGTTTCTGTAGTCAAATATCCACATAACAGCAAACTCAGCAGTTGGGACCAATTAGCAACCTTGTAGTAGTCATCATAGAGAAGCTACAGTCTGAGTGGGGATGGAGCCAGAGCTACCTTCTTACCTTCCTTGAGGTGTTTTACACAGTGCTTTTCTCTCTGAATGATTGGAGTTTTGTGGATGACACTGTATTTTCAATCCCTCTAGCCAAGCATAACCCAGCTGTCAGGTAGCTGTAGAAATTTCTACTGTATAGATGAAAACAGGAGGTGGTAGTACTCATGAAAGTATCATTTAGAACGGAACTATGCTTTCTAAAAAGATTTTTCACCAAACTGAACTGATGGCTAAGTAAAAATTGCTGGGTTTAGCAGCCTGTGCCCCTTACTTTTATGTCAGGCAGCATTTCAATGAAATGATGTGACAGGAATGATTCACAGTTCCGTCCTTCTGCCTTCTGTTTGTTTTTAATACTTTAATGGTAAAACCATGGCTACCATTTTGAAAGTGCCATGAGTGCAGGATATGGGTGAAGCACTTTATAGTTGTCTGGCAGAGATATCGATAGCCTAAGTTTGCTACGATATCAGGAGGAATCAGGATTCCTTGGCTCACAACGTAGTAATTCATTAAAATGGTCTGTAGTTATTTTTACAGAGGCTGCATTAAAAGTGGTACCATGTTTACAGGTCAGTGATGTGAGTCTGCCATAAAAATGAGCCACAAGGAATTTTATAGGTTATTTGAAAAATATGTACCTGAGTGAATCCGAAAAGATTGTAACCAGAACTGACAAAAACCTCTTCAAAGAACATCTTAGCTAGTTAAGGGTTTTGTTTTAGGGTTGCCTCTGTAATACTTTTCTCTGGTATGCTTATTCCTTTAAAGAAAAGGAGAAGGGGTTGCTCCCTTTGTTTCATAAAGCAGAATAAGAAAGGAACCTTTTCAAGAAGTCTTTAACTCCCCCACAGCCTGGTTTCACAGTATGTGTAGAATCTACTTATACTGCTGCCTAACAACCAAAGTTTGGAGAAATCCAATAATACACTGTCATTCATTCCTATAAGCTGCTGATAAATTTTGTAAGTACTTGGAATTCATTATTATATTTTTAAAGAGGAAGTTAAGGTAGGTTTTGCCATCATTTATATTTCCCTTTTCAAAGAATCACTGGGGTGGAAAAGATAAAAAGAAACCACTGAAGTAGGTTGCAGAACAAAGAAATGAAATCATTGAGTCAATGTGTGGTGGCAGCCAAAACAAACCATAGTGGTGGAATTACTGAAGCAGAAAAGGGAAGCAAAAATGATTAAAGGTGCTGGAGCAGCTTCTTTGTGAGAAGCCTGAGAAGTCTGAAATGTCCCTGTCTGGAGAGGAGAAGGCTGAGACAGGCTATGATCAAAGGTTACTATGTCATAGTATGATTGACAAAGCTCAAAGTGGACATGAACATTTAAATCTTGCACTACAGAAGTTTGGGGAGATGCAACAATGCTGACAGGAGATTGTTTTAAACAAAGGAAAAAATAATAGAACTTCCTTCCGAGAATGTTGTGGAGGCCAGACACTGTCAGCTTATTCATAAAGGAAGTGGGCAAATTCCGTGATAAGTACCAAAATGACTCTACAGGTATGGACCATTGGCACCCCAATGAAACAGCTATGGATGCTTGACGAGTGGGAGAGGAGCAGATTGATTGCAGGAAGTGGCCACGTTCCATGGTCTCTCTTGACAGTCTCTTCTTACTGCTGTTGAAACAGCATGCTGGGCTGGGTGGTCACAAGTCTGATAGAGTTGGGCATTTACATAGCTCTTGTACAGAGAAGAGCAGAAACCATTCTGAGCAGCACAGATGATGTTAGTTATGCCATGGAGTTACACAGAGCGAGTGCATGAGATGACTCTAAACTCTATATACTTCTGAGGAGTTGGCTATACGTTACCATTATCATTGTCATGAGGAGTTGGCCATGTATCTTCGTTATTGTTGTTGCTGTTGATGATGTAGTTATTGAATTTCTACAGGAGTTTCTTTCAAATATTTTGGCATATGATCCCCAGCTTGTCCTCAGGGTCTTTGCATGTTTTTCCACTTGTTTTGCATGTAGTATTGAAAGTGTTGCATTCCTGAAGATAGTCTCACCTTGGATATCTTTGACGTGGTACTGTGAAGTCTCTGGACACAACCCTGCACATTTTTGTTTCACTCTTCCATTTCCTGTGATATAAACACTATTCTTTCTTCCATTTATCACTGGTATGTGTTTTCTTTTATAAATACTCCAATACACAGTGATTTCACACATATATGATTTTTATGATTTACCATATTTCACAGATATAAATTTCTTGCAGATTCTTTAGTGTTTAACGAAGGAGTTTTAGTTTAATTTAATTTAAACTTTTTGAAATGAAAGAGTTTAAATTATGTTTTAAAAGGAAACCAAAGCCATTTAAGCCTAGAAGTCATTACTCCTGTTTTTCTTTTCCTTCACATGTTCTGTTGGCACTTCATCTGTTTGTGAGTCATCATTTCATTGGAACAGACACCTGCTGTGCTTTCATGAGTGGTTACTGTGTTCAAGTGAACTTGGAAGATTTTTTTTTTTTATAATTCTCCTTTTTGACATCATGTTTATATAGTGGTTGTTTGCTGCCGCTGAAATGGAAATACCTGGGATATGAATATCATAAGTTAATATAATATTTTCCTTTGCAGGTTTCTAAACAGGAGCAGAAGAAAATGGATGTGTCAGATGGAGGAACAGTTGAAACTTCTTCCCGTTACAGTGGGGCACAGGACAGTGGCATTGGCAGTGATAGCGTTAAGATCAGAATCGTTCAGATTGAGCAGCACAGTGGTACCAGCCAGCATCGCATTGCCCGTCCTTCCCGCCAGTCTTCCATTGTGAAGAATCTTAATTTCATTCCCTTTGACATTTTTATTACGGCAAGTCGAATCTCCTTGATGACTTACTCATGCACTGCCTTACCTAAATCAAAATCGGTGCAAGATCTGAAAGATGGTGAGAAAATAAGCAAAAGTTCTTTGAACCTTCCTGAGGCAGCCTCAAGTAACAGCCATGATGTCAAGAAGCCCAACCAGCCATGCATTTCCTCCGTCACAGCAGATCATCTTTTGAGCAGTAACACTCCTCCATCTACTGGGAAGAAAACAGGTCTTTTGTCACTAGAAAGTCTTCATGCTTCCACGAGATCATCTGCTCGACAAGCCTTGGGTATAACTATTGTTCGGCAGCCTGGTCGCAGGGGAACCGGGGACATAGACCTACAGCCATTTCTGTGCCTCACTGTGTCACAGCCCTCTGTGCTCCTGAGCTGTCACCACAGAAAACAAAAGGTAGAGATATCAGCATTTGACGCTGGACTTAAAGGAGTAGCTTCAGACTACAAGTGTACAGGTAAGAGCGTTTAGCATTCACTCCTGGATGTAACTGCCAAAACAATGGCATGGCTTAAAGGTACTGGAGTGTTGGAAAACAGCTGTGAGACTTTCAGAGCATCTTTGAAAATCAGTTGTTGAATATATATATTTTTTTTAAGATTATACCCCACAGCTGAATCATGTTAAGTATGTAAAATGTTTGAAATTAATTAAGGTCCAACTCTTAGCAAGCAGTTTCTCATGTTCCTCAATATTACTTTCTCATTACCGGATTGTAATGGTTAGTCTAACTTCTCAATGTTTTCCGAGAAAGTAAGAGCTGTAGGCCAGGCTGATTTAATAAAAGCATTTTTTATGGCTGAATATCACAATATTTTCCTATGCTGATGCACTGATAAAATTTAAAGATAAACATTGTAGAAGCACCTGGTGTCTTGATCATAAACTGTAAAAAATTTATAGTGATCTTCCAAATTGCATCTCATGATGTCACGTATTTTTAAGTTTTCATTCAGCTGAGTAATAGGAGTTTGCAAGAATTTCTTTCCCTTGATGAGTGGCTTTTTTTTCCTTTTCATATAAAAGCTGATAATAAGAAATATCTGATCAGAAAATTCACTAGAAAATATTCCGAAATTTCCTGTCTTGTCTGTATTGCTGAAGGTTGCAGTTCATTTGTGTGAGTAAGAATTTAATGAGACTCGTCATTATTGAATGTTACCAAAAAAAAAAAAAAGCATAAAAGAGGATGCAGACATCTGTTGAACGTGCAGCCAGAGAAGTTGGAAGGGGTGTTACATTGTTCACTGAATGAAAGCTATAGGTAAAAAACCTTTACACTTTTTTCCTTGCCAGAATTCATACATCACGCCAATTGTGAAAAGCAGACTGTGTTCATGCAGCTAAACCAAACTGTTGCTGAATGAGAGTCTGCCTTTTGAAAATTGTTATTAAAATAATGTACTGATGCAAAAGATCAAAAATGCTTAACTTTCTTCAGAAATCGAATTACTGTGGAACTTATATGAGGAGCTAGGTAGGAAGATTTGATAGCTGGACAGAAATACTTAAACAGGAAGAAGATTCATTCTCTACCATATTTTCTTTTGTCATTCTTCTATTTTCATCTTCTTCTACCGTCGCTATCTTGTCTTGAAAGAAACACAGCTATCCCATGGTATTTATTTACTCCAGATTTCCATCTATTTGTTAAATATTCTCTAAAAGGTGGTCATTGTAGCAAGCAGAATGAAAAAAATCAAAAATTAGTTAACAAAGCAAAGCTTGACTGAAGATTGGAGTAGTTCTAAGTTAAAAACCACAACTTCCTTGAAGTAGTATTTTGAAATAGAACTTCATTTCTTAAGTCTGTGGAATTAAAGTGTATCCTTGTAGAAGCTGCCACGAGATTACCAATAAACTGGACAAAGTCCTCTCCATTCTGTTCCTACAATTTAACCTCTGGAGGATTTCACCATCTTCATGTCTATGGAAGACACAGAAGACGCAAGCTATGGTAATGTCTTTCTATACATTGAAAGTGAATGGGACAGCACAGAAGATCTGGAAGAAGTTTAGATAATAAAGATAGTAGGAATATATAGTCTGAGAGCTAAATCACCAGCAATTCAAATGAGACCCAAAGAGGTCGGCTGGGAGGACCAAAGATGCTCTACAGGGGTTTTGTCTTTGGAATTTTGTCTCTATGTCAGCCAAAGGTGAGAGTGTGGGGACAGGAATCAGACATTGTGTGAAGGGAGAAGTTCAGGTCTCATCCTGCTGCCTCTGTAGGTGGTAGTAAGTATCTTACTCAAGTATCAGCAGGATCCTATGCTTGCTACAGAATCAGTAGGGCCCTTTTCAGAAGAGTTTGAGAGGTGGATGTCAAAGTACTAGTGCCTAGAAACACCATCCTAAATGTCCAAGTGTGTTAGTAAAACTAATCCACATTTCAAGTTAACACACTGATTCACCCAGCAGAACAGGTAGCATAAAGCTTTTATTGCCTCTTGTTTAGGAAGACCTGCTGTGCTTGAAATAGCTTCGTTCAGGATTAATGGCATTGTACTACTGCAATAACGTTTTAGTATTTATTTTCCATTTTTCATTTTAACACACATATTTGAGGAAAAATAGCCATGATCTGTGTTATATGTGTGTGTTTACTTACATGTATGCACACTGTATCTTGCGTATCATATAATACAGCATCAGGGTCTTTGCATGTTTCTCAACATTGTGACTAGAGTGGGTGAAGAGACATAGAGATGGGATGTTGGATTAGCCAAGCAGGGTTGGGCCTGGTTTGTACTTGGATGGGAGACACTCTGGGTACACCAGGTGCTGTAGGCTTACCCTGCTCCAGCAGGGGGGGTTGGACTTAGGTGATCTTTCAAGGTCCCTTCCAACCTGTAACATTCTGTGATTCTGTGACTATTTGCTGACAGCATTTTCTGAAGGAGGTGTTATCATCCAAATGAAGAACGAGATAAAATTTATTTGAAACAAATAAGTTCTCTCCATATGTAGTCCAGTATTTCTCTCTGTATATCAAGAACTGGAGGGTGGGAAGAGGACATAAATTATTAATTCACAGTGAATGTTTCTAAACAATATTTCCAGTTAGACTCCGTGGAAGACTGCTCTTGTGTCTAATGTATGCATATGACTATCCATTATCTTATCATTACCAGTATTTTTAGCACGTTAATTAGCAGTTAGTAGCAGCACATTTCTGCCAGACCGCCATCTGTATGTGGGAGCATTTGCTTGCATTGGAGCTGACGACCTCATGGTTGTGCTTTCAATTTCCTCTGTGTTCCCTCCAATCAAGTCCACTGACAAGTCAGTTTGTAGGAGGAGGAGACTTAGAAGGTTATTAAAATGTTAACTCAATTTTATTATGGCTGTTCTAAGCTACTTCATTTGTATTATAAATTATTTTTGTAGTTGCACAGCTTGATTGCAATTATGCTACTGCCAGGTTAATGGAATCAGTATTAACTGCCGTTAAAAGGACTAACTGCGCCCTGAATTTATTCTGTATGAATAGCCTGAAAGATACTATAAATAACCTTTTTCTGTTCTGTGCTCATCCTGCATTTAAGAAAAAGGCATCTGTTAACTGTTAGGTTTTGCAAACAGAGCATCGTCCATTTCCACTTAAATAGAAGTGGGTACAATTGTTTTTAATGTAATCTCATAAGCCCCTTTATAAGTATTTCTAAAAATCTTTGTTTGCTTTGTTTCAGGTAATGTAATCCAGATACAAAATTGCCTCATTTCCTGAGCATTGTGCTGTGGGCATTTTTGAAAAATCTTTTTTCTATTTGTTTGTTTGTTTGTTTTCAAAGAGGAGGTTGTGGTGCTTGCTTGGTTTAAGGGAGTGGAATGTCTCAGTAAGTACCAGTTATGCGTGGAATTTCTTCGACTTCCACCAGTGAAGCATTTGCAAAAAGCAGGCATGGTGAGGCCATCCAGAGATATTTTTAATTTTTGTTTTACACCCACGCCTTTGATGGCAGGGGGTCCATGAAGAGCAGATGCAGTAGCTAAGACCACATGTAACCTCTGATATAATGAGAAGCCCAGGCTGCATGGAGAGGGAAGCAGCCTGGCTCTGGCAGGCAGTCTGATCAATGCTCTCTCCATCAGCCTGTGCTTCCTATGAGACAGAGAGGATTTAGGGTTGTTTCCTAGCAGAGCGTTGAGGGAACTATGCTGGAGTGTCACCTGTTCCCCTCTGAGTATATTAATTGACCAGTACATCTGCATCCATGGATGTGATGGAGGTGCAGCCCCCACCCATGAAAGCAAGCTGGCTTGGGAATGTACATTCCTCAGGTTCCTGTAAGTGCTCACTTTTTAACTTCCTGACACAGCACTTCTGGGTATGCTAGTAGAAACATTTTCCCATTTGTGTTCTTTAAATTCTAATGGAAACCATTTTTCAAACAAGACCAAAAGTTCCACTTCAGAGTTGGGAATGCAGAGATGATTGCAGCATCGTCCTGGCTTCTAAACTTGACTGCAGACCAAAATGTGATTCATCCATTGAAATAAAAGTGTGTTGCAGAGCACAATTGCTTTGGGTAAAGTTCCAGCTGAACGGGCCAAGTTGTTGTCCTGCACACATGCTCAGTAGCCCTGTCCCCTGCCTGGTGGCTGCTCTCTGCATTAGAGCCTCCCATAGACTTGTCCCTTGAGCTGCTCTCCTGTTGGCTGCAAACTGTAACAAAACCATTTTGGAAAATGAAGATCTTCATGGTGCAGAAGTTCTCCTGCCTCCTTCCTTTCATCTTATTCTCCTTTCTCATCAAAAGTTTGAGTTTTGATGGCTGAAGGGACAGCAGGTGAAATCAAAGCCTTGGAAATTCAATTCAAGATTAAGAAGATACTTCATCAACGGTGAAGGAGCTGAGTTCTGGACCTTAGCAAGACTAAACGTGGCTTTGGATATTTGGGTGGATTCAGAAATAGCCAAAGATTTAGCTTTTTGTTCCTGAAAAGAAAAAAGGGGGAAATGTGGATGTAGTCAAGGCCTGTTTCTCAGCCTTACAGATCTTAAATTACAGTCTCAATTGTCAATCTGCGATAGTCATCTTCACCATTTTTCTTTTGCTGCCACAGATAAATTTTTCACATGATGTAGAGGATAGAATTTCTGGCCGTATTTGCTGCTCTTCGCTTCTCAAGCCTTGCTTTTCTCCCTCTTGGCTTGCTGTTGAGTAATTCTAGCCTCTCTTTTTACTTATATATGCATCCCTTGGGTTTTCTCCAGCATTTTCTTCATACAAATAACTGCAAATTTAAGTGTTGATTTTTGGGAGAATCATAGAAAATGGAAATGGAAATGACCTATTATAATACATTATTCAGACCAGTTCCCCGCTGATGCATAATTGTTCCCTATTGTATATTTTATAGTGTTCTGTCAAGTGTATTTTTAAGCATTCTGAACATTTCCATCATTTCCTTGAGGGAGAAGAGTCCTTTTTTTTTAACAGCTCTCCCCATCAGGAATTCCTTACTTTTCAGCATAAATTTTCTCTTTTTCATTCGATTTATTCTCTAGCAGTTCCCATGCCCTTGGCGGAGGAGTTGATTGATTTAAATTGTTTTATTCCTTTCCTTATCCTTAATCCTATGAAAATACATATGCTGTGTGCTGCCTTAGAAGGTGTTTCAATCAAGATACACATATTCCAGTCTTTTGATATTAAATGTAAACTAATTTGTCTTACCCAGATATATTTTATTTAAAGCTTCCTTCAAGGTTTTCGGTTATATAGGCACCAGCACAGACAGTTTGAGACCTCTTGATTTTTAGCTTTCTTCTTACTATGTAGAAACATCTTTATTGAGCTATAATTGGATGTACAACTGAGTCTGTTACCCATGATCCAGACTAACCATATGGCATGGGCTTGGAAGCACTCAAAGTAGTTCTTTGCATGGCACTTTGGGATTATTACCTCCATGACAAATAGCGTAACTCTCCTCCTTCCAAAATTAGCTCAGTTTCTGAATAACAGTTTTATTTGAACCAAAAACAAACCAAAGAAAAGGCTTGAAATTGGTAAGAATCATCGGATGGTGGGCACCTCCGGAGATCATCTAGTGCGAACCCCCTGCTAGAGCAGGGCCAGTTCTAGGTTAAAAGTAATAGGTTCCAGCATTTTGTGCATTGAGGGTGGTGTTGCTGACACTCCAGCAGACTGTGCTGCCATTCAGTAAGACCTGGACAGGCTGGACAGCGGGCAGGGAGAAATTTAATGAACTATAACAAGGGCAAGTATTGAGTCTTACATCTGGGCAAGAACAAGCCCAGGTACCAGTATAGGTTGGGGACGGACCTGTTGGAGAGCAGTGTAGCAGAAAGGGACCTGGGGGTTGTGGTAGACAGCAGGATGACCATGAGCCAGCAATGTGCTCTTGTGGCCAACAGCATCCTGGGGTGGATCAGAATGAGGGTGGTTAGCAAATCGAGAGAGGTTCTCCTCCCCCCTCTACTCTGCCCTGATCAGACCACATCTGGAGTATTGTGTCCAGTTCTGGGCCCCTCAAGATGTGGAGCTGCTGGAGGGAGTCTAGTGTAGAGCAATGAGGGTGATGAAGAGAGTGGAACATCTACCTTATGAGGAGAGGCTGAGGGAGCTGGGTCTCTAAAGCTTGGAGGAGACTAAGGGGGTGACCTCATTCATGTCTTTAAATATGTGAAGGGTGGGTGTCAGGAGGATGGAGTCAGCCTCTTCTCAAAGTCATCTAGTGATAGGACGAGAGGCAATGGGTGTAAACTGGAACACAGGAGATGTTCCACATCAATATGAGAAGGAACTCTTCACAGTGAGGGTGACAGAGCCCTGGAAAAGGGGCTGCCCATTGAAGTTGTGGAGTCTCCTTCTCTGGAGAAGTTTAAAACCTGCCTGGATGTGTTCCTGTGTGACTTGGTCTAGGTGATCCTGCTGTGTCAGGGGGATTGGAGTGGATGATTTTTCGAGGTCCCTTCCGATCCCTAATGTTTTGTGATTCTAACTGTGGCTTCTGCCATGCATCTTGCCTCTCCTCCCCTCATAACTCATCAAAACCAGGGTAGTAAACGATATTTTTGAAGCTTAGTAGAACAGGCTGTGATTACTGAGACCAATCAATTGACAGACTAAAACAGTCTGATGTGTTGCTGATGTCTGCTGCGCAGGTGTTTGCGGACTGTGGAGGTAGTTGTGCTCTTCTGACCTCCGTGTTTCCTCAGGACATCAGTGACTCTGGCAGGACACAGCTGACAATTGTAAGATGTTCTCTGGGCCAGTACATGCTTCTTCACTATGCCTTGTTCAGTCTTCTCTTAGGCTAAGACTGAGCGTGGAAAGAACTTCCCGCAGTGAGCTCCTGGACCGTGGTATTTGATGGGCTGCATGAAACAGTTTGGTTTTTTTGAAGTACACAGTTACTCCAGCAAGTACAAATTTCCTCATAATAGTTCTGGCTCGCTCTTATCCCACCCTAAACCTCATGGAAGTCTAGTTCAAGTAGTAGTCTTGTACCAGTGTAATTCCTTTGCTTTTTAAATATCAGAAGAGAGGAGGCATCCTGCAGCTTGACGTGTGCAGAGGAAATGTCTGCGTAACTTTTCATCTCGAGGCGATTAGAAGTCGTTGCCGGCTCTGCTGACAGTGTGTGCTCAATGCAGTGGTTCCTCTGTGCAGTGGCAAGTTTTTAGTCCGGGCATTTGGGGCACTCTGCTGATGGGGAGAGCTCTTGCTGTTCCTTGGGTTTTTGAGGGACTCTATTCCCAGAGTTGCATTGCTTGCTTGTGTGAGCTGTAGCTGCATGAACAGCCATGAAGGACATGTGATTAACTGTTTTAAATCACCCCCCTTGGCATGAAAAGGAAATTAATTTAAGACATTTTGATGGGGTTTTAGGGCTATGGACATTTACACTCTCATACAGCAGCTAATGGAAACGAAACAGCAGATCAGCACTGCTGCTACTGCCTCCTCTCTGCTCGGACTAGCTCCCAGATGCTGCAGATGCCCAAGATGCTGCTGCTGGTAAGTGCCACAGATGACTACTCAGCTTCCCATTGTAGTCTGCTCTATCTCCTGATTCACCAGGAGATACGGTAGCCGTGGCTGCAGATTAGATGTTTCTCTCCCTCCCCCTGTGAAACCTCTGTGTGCTTTGACGTCATGTGTGCTCCTTTCAGTTGCCATAGCAGCTCCATTCCCCAAGCTCTCTGCCCGTCTCCTCTGGTAGGTTCCACAATGGTACAGCCAGCATCACGCTGCACAATGGTTTCCAGGCAGTGAAAGAGCGTGATTCAGCAAGGCTTTCTTTTTTTTTCCCCCCCCCTCCACCTCTTTTATTTCATTATTATCAGACATTTTGCCTCCCCCTTTTCTGTTCTGCTCTACTCTCCCCCCCAGTCTTTTATTTAGTTCTTTAAAGGAAACAGTGATTTATCCTCTATCCAACTGCCCATCCTTGTATTTTTCATTATCGTTACTATAAATAGCCCGTCCTTTCCCCGACACTGTTCGGAATGGGATTCCAAAATACCGTCTAGAGCCGCAGCTTGGGGAAAGGCTTCCTGCACAAGGAGAACGGCTCGCGAGCACGGCATGGTAGGTGGATGATGTTAATATTCTATGACCAACTGCTTTCGCAGGGTGGGGTGATGAATATTGATTGCTCTTTAGAAAAAGGGACTGGGGGGGGGGAGGTTAATGAACTGTTAACTGAAGCAAGAAGGCTGCAGCTGTGCTTTTTGTGGCCAGAGACCCACAGTTTTCCTGTCTTTGGGTGTCTATGAGCTTTTCTGAGTGCTTCAGGTGAGCAAGCAAGAGCAATGCAGAGGCACATCATGGACAGGAGGGTTAGTTCTTTACCAGCTGGCTCACATAAACAGTCAGCCTCATCGCCTGGAACGCTGCTGGAGGGCTTTTGGAGGAAGGATGTGCCTTGGCTTGCAGTTCACTGGAAATGAGTATATTGTGTGGGTCGTGCAGTCTGTACGGAGCCTTGTAAAATTAGAACGTGTAAAAATGAGGATGATGATGAGCAACCAGCAGATCCGGAGAACAGGAGTCTTGGCCTTTTGTAAAGTGGTTCAATGCCAAAAAAAGAAGCGCATGAGGGAGGAAGCAAGTGCTGGACAAACTGTGTTGAATGTGGAGATGGGGGGGGGTCTTAAGAAAATGGTCTTTTGAGGTAACTGTCACTTTTCTGCGTTGCTCTTGGACGCAAGCGAACACCTCAGACCTTTGGGTCTTAGAGACCCACCAAGTATTTCCAGGAGAAGTGTTTGCAGCACACTACAGGCCAGTTGTCTTGCAAATGAGAAGAGGATTCCTCTGTAGGTGCTGCAGTGAAATCAATGTTGCTTTGCAGGGAAATCCTGTGGCAGAGAAGCTGTTGCTACAGGAGAAGATGTTGGGTTTGTTTTTTTAACTGCAGAGGGGCCTTCTTAGGAAGACTGACCAGGATAATTGTTAGAGCAGTGTTTAATAAGCAGGTGGTGCTCACAGTGAACGGTGCTGGGGATGTTTCAGACCATTTGTGTGGTGAGTGACCGTAAGCTTGTTTACATGGGCTCCTTCTGCTGCATAGCTTCACAGCATCATCGACGCAGCCTTCCCCTCCTCGGATAGGTGCACTGAGAGTTTTGCCAGAGAGGCTTTTTTTAAGGACAAACCAACACTGTAAGAAAACACAGGTTTTGAAGAAAATGATGACACGGGCTGGGATGTTTTCAGGGAGAAAATGCAAATGAATCTACTGTACATGACCAGGAGAAGCCTGAAATCTGCTGGAGGATGCAGAGCTCGCTGTGCAAGGCCAGCTGCAGGAAAAGAGGCAGGTTAAGATAGATCCCAGTGGTGTCGGTACTGCCCAGGGCTGTTTGTCTTTGCACACGTTGGTTCCCATGCCTTGGGGAAAATGGAGCACACCGAACTGCTGGGATTTTCACTCTTCTTAAGGACATTGCTCTGTAATCACCAGCCAGGGACTCTCTGGAATAGTATTGTCTTCTGTGGCACTTCTGCTGAGTGCTCACCCTCGCTCCTAGGCAAGGTGGCATAGAAATACCTTTTCACTTGGGTCAGCTAATGACTTTCGTACAGGGACGCAGGGATAACAGAGGTGGTTTGACCTCAGCCAACGAGCAGTATTCTTTCTGCCTGGCTCTCAGTAAACCACCCTCTTACGTGTTAATCTCTTCTGCTGCCTCAGAGCCTGCGTTATTTGTCTGGGTCCTCTTGTGATTATGATTTTGCTGGAGAGCTTTAGGATTACAGCGATGTTCCTGAACAGGATAAGGGCAGAAATTGCTTAATGTGAAAAATAAGTTGTCTTTAGCTGCCTGATTCAGATCACAAAATGTCCCTCTTGATAAAAACAAGTGTGTGCACCTGAGGGGCTTTTTATGAGCAGACCTTGGAGACGAGTCTGTTCTTGTAGTTTTCTTGTAACTGGTGCCCTTTTATGAGGGTTAATGTCTCTTGCAAGTGGTCCTCAAAACAGATTTGGAAATGTCAGAAGCCAGGTTATATTTGTGTTCTGCACTGTGGACCAGTGATAGCTCTCCCCTTTCTCCTGTCAACGTTACAGAGTTGGGTTCTTTCTCCCTGCTGTCAGTGGTTGGGATATTCGCAGCCATTATTCAGACATTTAATAAAACTAGATCGATAATGGAAAGGTAAAAAAAAATCTCTTGCAGAGGTGTTACAGTACCGGATCCGGCTTGTGGGAGCAAAGGAACAGCGATCAAAATTTCACTGCCATGGCACCGGAAAAGGTCACAAAGCTCGTCTGTAGTTTGCAGTTCACTGCAAAACTCATACAATTTAAGGGAGAGCTAAAGCAAGCCCAGAGGCATCATCATTTCATTAGTTTGGAAGGCAGGAAATCTGTATTTAGGGAAAGCTCCTCAGCTTTAAAATGAGGTCTCTCTGTTCAGTAGAAGCTACCCAGTGCTCTGGTCAGTTCCTGAATAACAGAAAACACACTGGTGCATTTTTCACAACAGAGGGCACCTTTTTTGGTGGTAGGGGTTGGCTGGTTTGTTTTTCATGGCCTGCAGTCGATACCCACAGCCCCTTCGAGTCCACTGGCTTTGAGCTTATAATAACACTAGTGGAAATTACGGCCTGGTGACTGCAGTAGCTCCTGCTCTGTAACGTCGTCAGGAGAAAGGGGAGAGAGATCACGGGTCCACAGTGCAGAACATAAATGTCACCTGGCTTCTAACATTGCCAAATGTCTCGAAGACCACTTGCACGAGGAATTAACCCTCATAAAAGGGCTCCGGTTACAAGAAAACACGCTGCATTTGCCGAGAGTTCGCCCGTTCTTTCTTGCAGCACCATCTGTGGAGGCAGGGATAAGAAAAGCAGCCATTCACACAAACAAAAATATCTTCTGTGCTCAAGGAGCCGACCAGAAGTGACGGCCTGAAATTGAGAGCAACGTACAGCTTCAGCTAGAGCGACGTGTCAGGTGTAAGGGCTGCTCTTCCTTCCTCTTTCGCTGAGAGGGTAAGATGACAGCACAGGTCAGAAGCAGTACAGGGGATGGGACAGTATTTAATGGTCCCCTGTAATGTGCAGAAGTTACAGCCTTCCTTGCTCTACTGTGTTTCAGCCTGATGGCTGCAGCACTGTTGGTGACCTAGTTGTCTTGGCTTGTTGTTAGGACAGGAAATTCAAGTTCTGACACTTTCCAGTGTGTTTATTTGTTCTACAGTGAGATTTTTAGTAAAAGACTTGGCACATGAGCTCACCAGTAGGATGTTCTTCTTGTCTTCATCTCTACAGAAGGGATGAGCTGCTTCTGCATCTTAGGATACCCCTGACTATGCCTGAAGCATAAGATAGAGCCAGAGCCCTTGTAGCAGAAAAAGGAACTGCAGGATTTTTAGGCTTCCAGGTCTTCCTCCTGTCCAAGGTTGGTGACTGCCTGAGTGCAGACCCTTGCTCATACCACAGAATCATAGAATCATTAGGGACTGGAAGGGACCTCGAAAGACCATCTAGTCCAATCCCCCTGCCGCAGCAGGACCACCTAGACCAAGTCACACAGGAACACGTCCAGGCAGTGACAGCAAATCTGGGGTATTTTAGTCTCCCAGAACTGCTGTCAGGTTTTTGCGTTGTAATAAAGAACAGGAGTTGGAGTTCCAGAACAGTCTTGCAGTCAAGTCAATAGGATCCTACACTAACAGCTCAGAAAATTAAGGAAATTAGGAACTGCTATTTGGGGTTTCAGGGAGCTTGACTGTGTGCGACTCTTGCCCCACTTCAGTGAGCTGTAGTGGACTCTCTGGGTAAGCAGTTGTTTTCTCATAAGGATTGTTAATCTTCTGTTGTAAGTACAAAGTTCTCACCCACTTCTGAGCTGTTTTAAAACATATTGTGAGACAGTGGTGCTAAAGAGTTGCCCAACCCTGCCACTTAATGTTAGTCGCCTCATTTTGTTCAGAAGTAGGTTGACTGAACTGTCTTGAACAGGAGCTCTTGAGTGCTAGGGGGTGCCTGCCTTTTTTTTTCATTTTCCTTTTTTGGAGGAAACTAACTGTGCTCCCTCTCTGTCATTGAAACAACATTTAATTCTGCTCTATTTTTGATCTCTAGTCTGTCTTCTTTGACAGAAGAAAGGAAACCTATGGTACAGATACCACCTGTGACTGAGTGTGCTGTGGTGTTAGCAGAGAAAAACCTTAAGTCTTTGTTATATTCATTCCAGGCTAGCTTGGCTTTCTGGGTATTTTATGTGTCTACTGGCCTTGAGAAATGAACCCCAACCATCTCTTTCTCTTTTTTCACGCTTAGGGCTAGTATTAGAAGCCTGTACCAGCGGCAGGCCAGACTCAGATACCGGCCATGGCAACCCATGCATGAAGTTGACGCCTTTGGTCCATTTCCTCTAGATGAGACATAGCACGTGCTGTGGTGAGTCCGCTATGTGTTGTTTTATTAAACCACTTTCCGTGGCAAAACCAACAGGGGTTCATGTCAAGGTGCATGCTGATTTTATTTCTGTTTTATTCTTTGAGGGGGGAACATTAAAATTGCAACCTCTAGTAATTTTTAAGACACGTGAGCCTACTGCTGTCCTACGAATGACTTTTTCAACTGGTACGTGGAGTTACCAGATTGAACACATTGGGAGTATCGTTTTGGTGAAAGTGTAAGACAGCAGAAAAGCATCCAAAAAATCCTCTACATGCAATGTTCTGGGCTTCTCTGTCCTCTGTTTTACACTAGTTTGTGTTATTAGGGCTTTGCATCTCTTTGATTTGCAGTGTGGGAAAGAAAGGTGGGTTTGTTTACCTTTGAGGTGACTAAAGAGTGCTTGAGGAATCCTGATGGATTCCTTCCTATCCTTACCCTTGGATGGGAAAATAAATTGTGAGAATAGGGAGGAAAAGCAAATAGCCTTTGAAAAAAATCCTCCATGGCTTTAACTATCTGTAAGTTTGCTAATAATTTCAACACCTCTTTCTTAACATAATACATCTGTTCGATCCTGATAATGTCTTTAAAATGGCTTTGCTCTGCCTGTGGGGGATGAGGAATTTGTTTTGGATGTCTTGTGTAAACAGAACAGAATTCTTGTGAAAACTCGCGGCTCTTAAAGGTAACTAACCTTCTGTTCAAAATAAGTTTGTGGTTGGTTTGGGGTTTTTTTTTTTGCTCTGATACTAGCTACATGTTTGTCAGCTGCAGTCACCATAACCAGCATAAACTAAGAGACATCAGCTTTAAAAAAGCCACAGACCCAAGCTGATCTGTAGACTTCCAGCAGGTCCTGTGTGATTTGGCCTTTACCAATGGCCAGTGACCAAATCTGCTTGTGGTGCTGTTGTTTGTAAGTTAGGCAGATATAGAAACACGTAGCAGTGGTGGGCAGTAGTGATGTGCAGCTCCTGTAACGTGGTGATGAACTGAGCGTTTTGACGGCGGGTCATTTTCATCCTTGGTAGAGTTGCTGAGAAAACTGATCGGGGTCACTTAAATAAGCTTGGATCTCACAGAGGACTATGTCAAGGCCTTACAGTGGTTGAGATAATACGAATCCATAGCTCTTCTATTATCCTCTTCATCCTAGAAGGCCACTAGCCACTGCCATGACTTTCCAAACTTAATGGAAGAGTGGCTTGGCAACAACACCAGCCAGTTCCCTGGGATGCACCTCACCAGGTCCCATCAACTTAAGCATGTTCATGTTCCTCAGGTGCTTTATGATCGTGATCGTCACTTATGATAAGAGTTTTGTCCCTCTTTCTTTCCTCCCACTATTTTGCTGTCTGTTCTTCTGGCAAATGTGAGGAGAGAGGCTGACAGTGGAGACTGAGGCAGAAAAATTAGTCGAGTACCTCAACCTTCTCTTTGTCTGTTATTAATTTACCACTTCTGCTCATCAGAGTGGGGACAGTCTCTTTCACCTTCCTTTTTTGGTCAAGGCACTTATAGAAGCCTTTTTTGTTATTCTGTGCATCCTTGGTCAAGTTCGGCTCCAGCTGCACCTTGGCCTTCCTGACCCCATCTCTACACAACTAGGCAGCACCCCTATGCTCTTCCCAGGATGCTGGTCCAAATTTTCACAGCCCATGCTGCTATTTCTTGTCTTTTACTTTGACCAGGAGGTCTTGACTCAGCCATACTGGTCTCTTTCCTTCCTATATTGATTTCTTACACCTGAGAATCCTGAGCTCTTGCTCTTGTGGATGTGAAGTGAAAGCAAAACATTTGTATAGAATATAAAACCTTCCCCGTATTACTACTGTGATGTGTTTATTATAATTTTAACTTCTACTGCATTTATCCTAAGGCAATTTTTGCTAACAAGATAGCTTTCATCATGGCTTAATATATGGGCTCTAAAGGCTGTGATATTTAACCTTTTTTATATAAATGGGTCTGCGTGAGGTTTAAAATCGTGATCACAGAATCACAGAACATTAGAGATTGGAAAGGACCTCGAAAGATCATCTAGTTCAATCCCCCTGCCACAGCAGGATCACCTAGATCCAGTCACACAGGAACATGTCCAGGCGGATTTTAAACGTATCCAGAGAAGGAGACTCCACGACCCCCCTGGGCAGCCCCTTCCAGGGCTCTGTCACCCTCACCGGGAAGTTGTTCCTTCTCATATTGATGTGGAACTTCCTATGTTCCAGCTGACGCCCATTGCCCTTGTCCTATCATTGGATGCCACTGAGCAGAGTCTGGCTCAACTCAGATATATCATGGGCAGAGAGCTGCTTGAGAAGTTTTCCTCCCTATTGATTTAATTTTAATAAGCAAATTTAAATAATAAACATATTAATTTTACAAGCGTATTGATTTTACTAAATAAAAGTTAAGTGGTTTTACTAGAAATTAAGGAATTCAAGGTCGTCTTCTGAAGCTACAGCTCCAAAGAAAATGTCTGCATCTTCAGGCATCTAATACAACCCTTTAGCATATATTTACATTTTGGTATGTGTATAAATTAAGGCTGCAGTCCTGTAATCAGGTGTGAAGCAAACACAATTTGAAATCTGGAGCCTTGGTGTGCAATTGCTTCTGCTGTCTGTGCAGGCTCTCTCCAGCTAACACTGGTGACCGAGGCACATAAATAACTTTGAATGTACTAGTCGATTTTGCATTCAGCCATTTCTGTTTATCAAAATGCAAGTTCTTATAACTGTGAGACTTGTGTGTGAAACCAAAACCAGATCTAAATCTTAGCAGGTAGCCATCACAGTTAAATTAGCTGTCAAACAACTTTTAAAAACGGCCAGGAACAGGAGCATTTGGAGAACTGCAGTGCTTATAAATATGCACCGTGAAAAAGTGCAGGTAATGAAGAAACTCTGGATATTTTTCCTGTGCGACTTGGTCTAGGTGATCCTGCTCTGGCAGGGGGATTGGACTGGGTGATCTTTTGAGGTCCCTTCCAA
>JAOXOE010000343.1:38606508-38618467 GCA_028565055.1 Phoeniculus purpureus
TGCTGTGGCAGGGGGATTGGACTAGATGATCTTTCGAGGTCCTTTCCAATCCCTAATGATTCTATGATTCTATGAATCTATGATTCTTGGAGTTGTGCTCCTAATCTGTATATCCTGGACTCCTTCTCATTATTTGTGTACCCCAGTCCTGCAGTGCCACAGGTAATGAATATGTAATGGTTCTGTGTTCCTTGGAGACATGACAGACCAAAATAATCTCGTGAGAGCCCCATGGTTCCTTTATTTGTTTGATTCTGTGCTTATATGCTACAATTCCCAGTGCCCTGTGGGTGCTGTCTGTGTAGGTAAAGTATTGTGTCACACAAGGATTTTCTGCTGTGTAAGATTAGAGATA
Organism: Phoeniculus purpureus; assembly: GCA_028565055.1. Taxonomy (NCBI): domain Eukaryota; kingdom Metazoa; phylum Chordata; class Aves; order Bucerotiformes; family Phoeniculidae; genus Phoeniculus; species Phoeniculus purpureus. The sequence goes on from JAOXOE010000343.1 coordinate 38,606,864, forward strand.
CCTTCATCGTTGAATAGCTCCAACTTTGAAATAAATATTAGATCTTTCATAAAATATCCACAACTTAGGACAATAGGAATAACTGCAAATGTATTCTGCCGAATATATGTTTGACCGAATGTACTGGATTTTCTGGAAAGCCAGTGGAGGGTGTGGGTTGTTCTATATAGTGGGTGATAATATCTTTCAGAAATGAGACATGGCATATTGCACCATTTTGGCCGATGCTGGTACACCTAAATGTTAACATTAATATTTCTGAGGAACAATAACCTAGAGACCAAATTAATTGGTTCAGTGCTGTTCAGTGCACAGCATTTAATATTTTTTACCATGCTTTTCACTGTATATTCTGGAAAAACCTCAGCATAGTGCTTCTTTATGATGAGCTACTTGCACAAAACTTTATGGTATAGATCCAACTCAGCAATAACATCCATGTTCAGAACAAGTACAAAAACTCTGTTTTGGAGAAGATACATGCTTAGGTGGTGAGGACTTTTTATTACTATTATTTTCAGTATACTAGGCAAAATCCAGACACAGGAAACAAGATATTCCCTAAAGCGGTTACTAAAGAAAAGGGAGTGTGCCACACCATTCTGGTTAGTGTAATTAAAGGAAGGGGCTAGGAACCATAAAAATGTAGAAATTCACATGGAAAATATACAAATCTGTTGTATGCAGTGACAGCTCTTAAATAACTGTTGGGAGCTGACTTTATAAATGCATGGAGGGAATAAAGGGATGGAAAGGCTGTAATGTATATGCCATGCAGTACAAATACTGCTGTAAAGTCATTGCCTGAAAATTGATCAAATAAAAACAGAAGAATGTGCTAACTTTTGATCTTTTCCATATAGATCTAAAGTCATGATCAATTGGTTTCAGTAGTTTCTTTGAAATAGCATAAGGGTTCATATGTGCAAAGTTTTATATAAATCACATGATAAGGTCAAGAAATACAAATTCCAAAGCTGACTTTATATACCCAGTCCACATATGACTGTTATACCGCAATACCATATGCTGACTATAATAGTGGGTATGTAAATAGTGTTCTTGAAAGGAATCCATTCAGTAAAACTCAAATAAAACAATTATGGCAGTTTTGAATTGACTGAAAATGGGAGAAAATAACATCCAAAAAACTCCTTAAATACTTAAGGATGAGGCAGACATTTAATAAATAACTACAGCAGGCTGGGCAATAAAGAATAATTGATCATTTCAAATGTCAGACGCCAGAACTGAGGATTCTTATTCTGAAGGTAATGAGTTGCTAAAGATTAAAAAGCTTTTTGACACTAGTGTGTCTGTGATATACGGAACATAAGGATAAGAATAGCATTTAGAGGAAATTCATTTCAATGCACTGTAGTAATATTGGACTGATCAAAGGAATGCAATTCAAGGTGGTATACAACATTAGTTACTGATAATCTACCGAGTCAGAGTCCAAAGAGAATGATACGACCATGTATTCATTCTGCTCTGTTCCTTGTAGCATTCTAGTCTTTTAGCCTTTATCACTTACCTTTCTGTTATTATTTTCTCTACGTGATGCTGAAAGTACAATCTAGAAGTAGTGAGTTTTACACCTTGGGGTAAATTATGTCCTTTATTCATATTTGACATGGTATTTTTTGGCAGTTTTCTACATCTTACGTGGTAACAGCTTTGCTCTCTTGCATATATATATGCATTGTTCAACATGTACACCTGGCCATAGGCGGAAATGTTATCTATAACTGTCATATGAGGAATATGTTCCATTTTAAACTTTTCAATTTTATGAAATCAGTTCAGTAGGTAATATTTTTTATGAATCATATTCCTGGAATATCATTAATGACTATGATTGTTATGTCCTGTAGATCCTGGAAAGACCCTACCAGAAGCTCTGGACTATTGCAAGATCTGGTTGCAGACAGTAGCAGGAGAAGTAGACGCTAAAAGTGGTATTCCACCTCCTCTTATCACTGTGCAAATTAAAGACTTCCTTAATGGACCAGGTAAGCTTTGTTGTTAAATCTTTATTTTCTAATGTAATCTACACATAGATATGTGTGTAAATCAAAGGTTTACACACTTCAAATTCCAGTAACAGTCAGTCCTGTAGCAGTCATAGAGGTAAGGTCTAATTTATTTTCTTTCCAAAGTAAATATAGAAATTTTACTCTTCAGAAAGGTTTGTCAAATTTCCAATGGAATGAATTCTACCTGCTTCTAGCTCTAGAACAACTGAAATTTTATTACAGCTCTGTTTATAAAAGCTGGCTCATAAAATGTTTCTGAAGATTTTTATAAGCTGCTTTCCCTTGTATTCTTTGGAATCTAGATACCTGGCACTGTAAATGTCTACATTCTGAAATGTTAATACTATAGCATTTGAATAATGTTGATACGATGATTCTGTGAAACAGAATGTAAGTAATGGAGTGTAAATATTGTGTTAGCATTTACTTAAAATAAATAGCCTTCTGTGATGCCATGACTGGATGGATATGAGGGGACAGTCATGGATGTTGCCTACCTCAGCTTTAGCAAGGCTTTTGACACCATCTCCCTTAACATCCTCATGGAGAACCTTAGCAAGCATGGGTTAGGTAGTAGACAGTGATAGGGACTAAGAACTGGCTGAGCAACAGAGCTCAGAGGGTTGTGATTGGTGATGCAGAGTCAAGTTGGAGGCCTGTAGCCATCCTCATCATTGTCCCTTCTTTGCTTTGCTGTGCTATCTTAAAAGCATTATGTTACGAGAAGATTTTAAAACCACCTAGCAATGCAGAGAGATTTTGTTGCGCTGATCCATCATTTGGTTTCATTGATAGGACTTTGAACCTTCAGACCTACTGCACATTCTACTGACATTTCAACTGAAAGCTTAATTGATGTTAATAGTGGGTTTTCATTGTAATCATGACCAGCCTAAAAGTGGGTAGGGACACCTACTCTCAGTGGCCTTTTTAGATAGCTAATGAAAGCAGAGGAATATCAGGAGTCAGAAATTTCGAGTTCCATTGGAAAGCCAAAAGGAAAATGCATTCTCTCTGGAGGCTACAATCTTTTGGTCATTGCTAGCAGATTGGTTTTATTTTATCCTTTTCTATTTCTATTTTTGTGTTCTCTCTCCCCACATCTGGCAGGTTCCCCTATTCCCAGATCCTTTGTCAGCTATTCTCCCTTTCTCAAGGTTCTCACTGCAGTTTCGTGGCGCAGCCTTTATACGTAATGTATTGCACACCCGAAGGTGATTCCTTGATGTTCTCCTGTCACTAGGACAGATTTCTAACTAAACTAGCAAGCATGGAATTTGGTACCAGCTTGCAAAACATACATTAGCAGGTAGACTAAGTGTCTACCCTATTCTCAGCAATTTGGTCAGATCTCAAATCAGTGTTACATCTCTCCCCACTTCATCATGGTATTGGGCTAAATAAAGAAGTGAAAAACCATAAATTAATGCATCATAAAATTCAGGCTGTTTGTTCTCACAAAGCATATAAAACTTCAGAGGTGTCCTCCAGGTCAAAGATCGCTTAGCCGAAAAGGCTTGTTTTTTTGCAGCTAATTGGAATGATCATTATACATGACTCAACAGTCATTACTCTGAGCTTTAATGAAGTGTTTTGCCCCCCAAATATAACAAACCAGTTCTGCATTCCTCTGCAGATTTTTCTAACCTCAGCTGTTGCCACTATGAGATCCTCTTCAGATAAGAAGCCTCCCATGGGGGCTGGAGGTTTCGTTAGATGAGTAATGGAAGGTGCTTTGTGCATGTGCTCAGGTCAGAATGGTGTCTGCTAAGAGTTACAAAAGCTTGACAGCTCCTCAGCAGGCTACTGGAAAATAAGTTACTAACTCTCCTGGGGGAAAGTCCTCTGGCCACAGCTTCTTCCAGGGTGAGGTAGCTTGGCTGTCAGCAAGCCTGGCGAAAGTGTCAGCATCACCAGTTGTTTGTTGAGGACAAGAATCCCAGCAAAACTCCTGAGAACTCTTGTAAGGTCACCAGACAAACAGTATTTGTGATGGGAAGCATCACTGTTAATTAATTCAATAAATAACTGCACTACTAGCTGGCACATTTTCTGAGGACACATAGGGTTTCACATGTGTGAGCACAAATGTTCATCTATGTGTTTCATAACTCCTGTCAGTAAATTATTACAATTACTACAATTACTACAAATCCTGGATGCACTGGTAGGTGCTACCTGTTGGATACAGCTGCTCTGCTCTTCTGAGAAGACAGCACAGTTGTAAAATCCATACTTTTGTGCAGACAAAAATCTGAACGTAGCAGCTGAGATAACTGTACAGTTTTGAAATCTTTACAGATTTCAAGTGTTCAGAGTTCAGTGGTTTGATTGTAATGTCATTTTTCTTACAATATACATTGTTGGTGTGCTGAGGTTAAGTTTCAAATGTAACAACCAAACATGCCTCTGTTTAATGGTGCAAACTACTATGCAAGCAGTTAAGAGGAAAAAAATCTGTAAGTGATTCCCAGTGTTCACTGTGTTAGATAAAACCAGTCCTCCTTGTAAACTTTTTGTCAGTGGAAGCAGATAAGTAGATAGTGTTCCACAGAAAATCCGTATGATTTCACCACACAGGAAACCAGGTTGTCATTCCATATTAGCTCGGAGATCAAAAATCTACAGCAAGTAGCTAAACTTGGAAACCACTAATTAAATGAGAATAACAGGACACATTAATGCACTTCTTGCCACATGAGTTGATTATTTTGTACATTTTTGGCATCTAAAGAAAAATGATATTTCTTCCAGATTTAAGGTAATAGGATCCTAGGAGAAATAAGCATTCATCATCAGGCCTGTGGGAACAGACCTCAGCTTTAACCCCACGGTGTATTAAAGGACTGTTCGTTCTTTTTCTGCAGTGACTAATTATTTAAAAAATTTTAAATTCTGTCTATACTGGTTTACATGACCCTCTCTCTTTTATATTCAGTCTGTAACTGGATTGTACATTTAATTCTTGTCTAATACATGTACGTGAACTATTTATTGCTTCAGCATTAGATATTATTCACTAAGTAAGGAACAAATATGACCATCTTGTTTTAATAGTTTTTGAAAATTTCTTCTCTGGTGCTTTCTTTGGATTTTATTTTTTTTAAAATCAACTGGTCTTTCTTAGATGTAAAAGCTGGGGTTTTTTATATATTCTTTTTACTTGTACGTAATGCACAACATGTTCATGAAGTACATTTAATACAAGTTGCCTTACGATACTTATATGCATAATGTATAGCTGGTTTATGCCAAAGTCTTGGTCCCCCAGGACTTTCTTGGGAAGACATTAGGCTAGGTGTGAAATAACTGTGGTCCTTGATACTTTGCCTCTCAGAATAATTTCTACAGAAGAAACTATCCAGATAAAATGCAAAATGCTATGTCTCACCGAAAGATAAATTGAGAACTGAATTACCTGGGGGATTGCTTTCCCCTGCCAGTCCCTCCCTAGCGCTGTTTGGACACAGTGATGGGCACAGTGCTGGATGTGGAGTTACACATAAGGGACAAACACAACTGCACCACGGCTGTCTCTTCAGGCTTTTTCCCTGCTCTTTGCAGAGGCACCAATTGTATCCATTAGCAAGGTCAGTGGTTTGGAGAAACCTGGAAAATAGCAGCTACCAGAAACCCACTAGAATAATATCTCCAGCAGGTGATAGATTAGTTGGAACAAATTGGAACCATTGCACTTCAGCAATGCTGGTTTCTTTCAAGCTGTTTTAAAAATGTCGTCATTTTAATACACAATATCAGCCCCACGGAACAGTCCACAGCAGGTTAATTTGAATCATATGATGTATCACTGCCCTCAGCTGACATGAGCTCCGTTCCATGTGTGAAGCCATAATAAATCCATTCCCAACCGAGGCAAATTCCCTCTGAGAAGGTGAACTAATCCAGGCCTCACACTGGCATGTTAGCCCTCCGTAATTGAAAGCAGGGCCACCTGTTCCCAGCACAGTTAGCCTATAGAGAGAAAATTAGCATTAGATCAGATACTTAATATATTGAAAAATCATTCATACGACTTGCAAGTTCAGCTGTGGGCTGCTTAGCATGACATCATATATAAACCTAGGAATGTGTCCACTTGATCCCAGTTTAACAGTTTTGTTAACCATGGTGTTTGTTAACTTTGAAATGAGAATTTTTTGATTTAATGAGAGCTGACACGTGAGAAGGGGAACTAGCCAGGGTGCAGACTTTTCTAATTAACTCAGGGTCATTTGCAAAACTTTTGAGCTTTCTGGTAGATTTTTTTCCCTTTGCTCTTTTACAAACAAGTTTTTAAAGCACTGACACTGCAGCCATGAAATTGAATTTATTTGATTAAGAGGGCAAGGAGAAATATTCCAAACAGGTGTACCAGCCTGTAGGTATTACCTTGGCTTTGACACATCTATTGTCTGTAATATCAGTGTAATAATGTGTAAAATTATCAAAGGACCTTTCTCAAAGCAGTGCCTACAACACTTAGTTGAATTTTAGCATCTTAAATGCCTGAATACTGAAAATGAAAACTGTACACCAAAGCCACGTGATTAAGTTGGAAAATATTTTCTTGGTATCTTTTTCTCTGTATTTCAAATATTTGCTCAATTTACTGAAACCTTTTTTTTTTCCTATGTATGTCTTAATATAGATGTACTATTCAGCAGCTAAGCAGATAATAGAGAGTTAGTATTTATGGGTTGGGTGGGTTTTTTCCACAAACGTGCTCCATGACCTGGAACAAATTATTTCATCTCACCATACTGTGCTTCAATTTCTTGGACTCTCTGTTGAGAGAGTTAATGTTTCCCTTAGGCAAGGTTTTCCCTTTCATGGCAGTGCCTCCCAGTGCCCCCATTATAGTTTTTGGCCTTGCCACAAAACCCATGACACACCTCTGTAATGTATTTGGTAGTTGCACAGTTGCTTAATTTCAGTCAACATCCAATGAATAGCAGTACCCTCCACCCTTTATCGATGATATATTTGTGCTTCTCAAGCTATAGCAATTTCTTCTGGGTCAGTTGTGGCAATTTCAAAAAATCAGTATAATTCCATCGCTTCCAGCCTTGTCTGAGGTTTCACACCCAGGCACTGGCTAGATAGAGCTGTTAATGTCTTCATGTTACCTTTACATAATGGCAGTGACGTACTAGGTCGAGGAAGTAGGGTTTGTTCCAGCTAGGTGTCCCTAACCCTTGGCACTGGGGAACACCTCATATGTTGATTAAACTCCCTAAGGCCATAGTTTGCTGTATTTGCCTTAGAGAGTTGCTTCTGTAAGGCTGAAGCACACAGATGACAGTAGGTAGAAGTACTGAGCAGTGACTACCAGCCTCCTCCAGACTAATTTGCATCTGTCTCACAGAAGCAGAGTACAAGATGGACTGCAGATGGCCTCTGAAGCCTTGTCTCAAGTTTCTTCTTTCTTTTCCCTTGATCCAAATTGAGAATGATGAATTAGGGGATAAAAACAATTCGTTTGTATTCTTCTTGCTTTTCAATTCTTTTAATTTGTCTCTCTTTTGATGCCTGACCAGGGACAATTGGGAACAGTACAGCTAGTCTTTTCTTTACAAGTTTCTCTCTTTCCTATTTTTATAAATTTAATTTTTGCAATTCAGCCATTTCCCTGTTCCTGAAGGGCCACCCTGACTCCAAATAAGAATCAGGGCTCAAGACTACCTTTACCTTCCTCAGATTTCCTCTGCTAGACTCCTTACATCAGGATGGGTGGCTCTCAAAGAACATTACCGGTGGTAAATGTTTCATGCCTTTAGTCTGCTCCTCTGCTGTTTAGGGTGAGGAAATACAATCCTGTTTAGGACAAATAGGGTTTTTTTTATTCTGTAGCAGCAATGTTTATAAGAGGTTTAGTATTTTACAGCCACCTTGGGGTAGGAGAGAGCATATCCAACATGGAGGGAAAAGACATGGCCTTTTCCATATTAGCAATGAGAAGTAAAAGGTCCACTGCAGAATGAGGGACATGAGAAGTGAACAAATTCTTGGAAAATGCTGTATTTTTGTCTCTCACAGTTCAATGTTTCTCATAGTCTGTGAAAAGTTCCCAGTCTAATAAATAAAGCTTAGAAGTGATTTTCATGGCATTTACTTTCTGGGTTTTCAGATTAAGTTATATTATAGGTAGTTTATTAGTCATAGAAGTAGTAACCTGGTGTACATTAAGTTGTGGCATGGATTCGAATAAGCACTCTGACTTAGGTAAGATCTAAAGCAACTTGCTAGGAGCTCTGTTGTTTTTGCTTTGCTTATTCATCCTTAGCCCACCAAATAAAAGGTCCTTTTCAGTAGTATTATTATCCCAAGTTCACTGAATAAAATTGTATCTTCACAGTACAAATCTGAATGTTACGGAGAACAAGTGTAAAATACTTATAACCCTGACATTTTTTTATCTGAAGCACTAAGTAATAAAATGACAAAGAAAGAAATTGCTTCAGACAGAAATTTCAGAGTGCTGCTCATAGGTTTTCTTTTATAGATGTTATGATTTTTTTCAAACAGGCCATATTGAATCCATTGGGTTTTTTGTAATAGATTTCAAAATACATAATACATGTAAGTAATATGATGACTAATGGGTCAAGTGAAGTTGGAACTCTTTAAATGAGAAAATAGCTGGAAACAGTTTTCAGGAAACTATTCCAGTTGATTTTTGGTCCCCCACAAGGTGTACATTAACATAAACTCCATAGAATCGCCTCTGGGACCTGAATTCCCGCTCTGATTTTATTATTGCAATGTGATTCTTTTCCTTTCACTGTTAAGTCATCTCCTGGTGTAGTGGGAGCATATAATAAGTATAATTTATTTATATTTATCTAATCTCCTTTTAACTCAATGGTTATTTCATCATTCTGTTTCCTAGTAGCTGTTCAGAAAGTTGTGAAGGGTTATTAGAAACTAATAATTGACAGACATGGATTTGCTGATTAATCTAAAGAGATGTAGTGAAGAAATCAAGAGAAAGAAAGATTCAAATTCTACACTGAAGTGCTATAGTAGAATGACATTGCTTTGATATCATCTCCTTGAGACTTATTTATACATAACCAGCCTGACTCCCTTGAATGCACCCTATTTGCAAGCACACTAATTTCTTTACCATTTATTTGAGGAGGTTCCATATAAATATCACAAGGAACTTCTTCCCAGCGAGGGTGACAGAGCACTGGAACAGGCTGCCCATTGAAGTTGTGGAGTCTCCTTCTCTGGAGACGTTTAAAAGCCACCTGGATGTGTTCCTGAGTGACTTAGTCTAGGTGATCCTGCTGTGGCAGGGGGATTGGACTAGATGATCTTTTGATGCCCCTTCCAATCCCTAATGATTCTGTGATTCCATTTGCTGGAAATAGGTAAGATGTGGCAAAATTAGTTATTATTAGTCCCAAACATACCAGTGAATAATCTGTGCAGTGTTTGTGCTATTCTTCCCGTGGTGTTTAAAATACTCTAAAACCAGTTACCCTTGGATTTTGCACCCTAGAAGTTTTATTCCACCTGCATCTAGGTGACCCTTTACGCTGTAAATGTCTCTCTTTAGACTCTTTTGAGTGACTGAAGAAGCTGCTGAGTATCTTTCTTCATCCACTGCTATGAATAGGTCTTCGTATTTCATCTGTTTTTGCTGCTTCTGTCCATCACTTAACTACATTTTTCTCGGAAGGAATGTTAAAGTTTCTTTTGCAGCGCTAAATATAAAGTGTAAACAAGACAGAGACTAAAAAACACGCTAATTGCTCAATTGTATTTTTTTTCTAACTTTTTACTTAAATGTTACTTAACGTTTAGTACTTACAAGAGTCTCCTTACAGAATCTTTCCCCGGTTGTACAACCTGTGTCATTATGAGATAGTTAAAATATTTGCAGTGAAGTTTCCAGAGTTACATCTTCTGCAATTACACTTACAGCTGCCACTACATTCTGTTAGGGCTGATTTGATGGACTTCCTAAGTTATTAATTAACTTAATAAAAACCTGTGTCAAGTTTTCAGGCATGATTCATTTTTCTGTGTGACATATCATTTCCAAAGCCAGGGAAGTAATTTGAATTTCTCTGGTATTCTAGTATCCATTTTCAAATTGCTGTCTTAGACAAGCACAGCGTTTGTAAAAACAAGTGACAACAGCAGTCGTAAATGCCCAGGACCGCTGGTGTCATGGCTCTGTAACAAATACTGGTGAGGCCTCAGCTCGAGTACTGGGTTCAGTTTTGGACCCCTCACTCCAAGAACACTGAGGTGCTGGAGAGCATCCAGAGGAGCAATAAGGCTGGTGAAGGGACTGGAGGGAAAGTCTAATGAGGAGAGGTGGAGGGAGCTGGGGTTGTTTAGCCTTGAAAAAAGGAGGCTGAGGAGAGACATTATTGCTGTCTGCAACTACCTGAAAGGAGATTAGAGAGAAGTGTGTGTTGGTCTCTTCTGACAAGTAATAAGCAATAGGGGAAAACGGCCTAAATTTGCACTAGAGAACCTTTAGAGTAGATAATAGGAAGAATTTTTTCACTGAAAAGATTATCAAACGTTGGACCAGAGTGCCCAGGGAGGCAGTGGAGCCACAGTCCTTGAAAGTATTTAAAAGGTATGTAAATATGGTGCTAAATGGCATGGTTTAGTGGTGACCTGGCAGTGCTGGGTACGTAATCATCTTAAAGCTCTCTTTCAAGCACAAGGATCATGTGTGATCCTGTGTGTGTAATGCTGCTGAGCTTTACTAGTGCCCCATGTCTTCTCTGCCCTGGCCTGAACCAGCCTGAGAGAACTATTGCTCTCATATTCATCTTCCTTAAAAGCTTTTTACTTCTTTTACACCTGATCTGTCAACAACCATGTTTTGCGTTGTAGGGTTTTGTGTTGGATTTTCCTCTTCACAGGAATACTACCATGGGAAAGAGTTGTCAATAAATTGTGTCTTTGACAAAGCAGTTAGATGTGAAAGCTGTCACGCCAAGCAATGAAAGACCTTTCCTTGTTTTCTAGCTTACAAACTTAATTCTGTAACAAAATCAAGAATATCTGTAATATCTTACTCCTTTATTGCTGCATCACTAATGGAGAATATTAAGTTGATACAGAACTTGTTATGAAAGTGCCCATAAGGTTCAGAAACCAAAATCTTAGTGTGAGTTGGATTTCAGACTTGGGTTATTTTAAATATGCTGTTCATTTGGTTGGTTGGTTGATTGTTTAGGTTTTTTTAAACATTTCATTAGAATAACACCCCTTTCCATTTCAGTGCTATAAGGAAATTAATATCACAGTGTCATACAGGCCTCAGCTGTCTTTCTAAGTCTCTCTGTTCAAAGGGAGAAGAGGACCAGTGATGTGTGCAAAAAGGCTGGCAACTGTTGTGAACTGGCTGCAGGATAGAGGCCAGAGAGTGGACGTCAGAGAGTCTAGTTGGAGGCCTGTATCTAGTGGAGTCCCCCAGGGGTCAGTACTGGGACCAGTCCTACTCAATCTATTCCTTAATGACTTGGATGAGGGATTAGGGTGCACTGTCAGCAAGTTTGCTGATGACACAGAGCTGGGTGGTGTCGCCGAC
>JAOXOE010000343.1:38618567-38657895 GCA_028565055.1 Phoeniculus purpureus
ATCCTAATCCAATTATAGTCTGAATACCATGCAGGGTGCACCACTGGAGCAGTAAGCAAAGGGAGATGGCAAAGCAGATGGAGAGGGTATGGCAGTAGAATCCTGTGGCAAGGATGTTATTTTTGGTGCCCGTTTCAACTCCACTAATCAATATTTCTAACCATACCTGCCCCTGTCCCATATCTGCATGACTCTTGATTTTAGAACATATTTGATAATCTAATTCTCCTCACTCCATTGATTTCTGACCTGACTTTCATTCTTGGTCCAAATGGTTTTCTTAATAGCTCAGCTAACTACAGTTGCCAGTAATGGCTCCTTATTAAACAATTTTTTTAAAACATATCTCAGCATTTTTGCATCTATTGCTTTTAAACTGCCCATTTGTATGGATTCTTTGCCTAAATATTTTGTGGCTCATTTGGTTCTCTGCATAATTAATTAATTGCTTCTCACTTAGCTTTTTGCATAACTAATCTACTGCCACATATTTAACAAACTCTTTAATTTTTTATTAAGTATTTACTGTTCTTTTGAATATATGAATTAATTGTTTAAATTTGCTGCTGTGCTGATTTGACATCTAGTTAATTGGTTTGATTAATCAATTAATCAGCTGCTTAATCTCTTCTTAAAAGTATAACCCCATGACTACCTTGCAAAGTTCTTATTCCGATCTCTTCTCACTCAGTGCCATCATCTCAACTTCCTGTCCAGGCACACATGGACCTTTTTGGGCTAACACATATCCCCCTGTAACCCTAGTGCTTCTCCTCAGATCTCTGATCTTCCTCCAGATGTTGTTTTCTATGTTACACAGTGCTCTTATGTTTGAACCTCAAGAGACTCAACTCTGCTTAGTTGTGTCAAATTGAAAAGGGGAGAATCAGGAAAAAAGGCACTTTTGGGTTTCTTCTGAAGAAAGGAATGAAAATCCATGAGGTGAATGTGATACAGGAACAAACTTTGAGACTGGTACATTTTTTGTGTTGCATGGGGTAAGGATATTTCAGATTGAATAAAACTACTCAGGACATTTGTGGTAAATTGATGTAACAGGTGAAGTTCCCCAAACTTTATATTTATCTGTAGTTCTTCCACTAGACTTTCTTGTCGAGGCTGGTTTCTTCACTACAGGAGAATTTTAGTAGAAAAGAACATTTTTCTTCACACTTTGCTTTATTTATGTGCTAATCTCGGACTTAAAATTTCACAACTGGTTGCTGTAGAAACTGCTATTGTCTTTGGGGACAAAGCTTTTGAAAGAGATCTTACTTTAAAAAGTATCTTGGTGTTATATAGCATGAATAAGGCAAAAGAAAACATACCCAATACTCTGAAAACTCCTGCACAAAGGAATGTTTTTAAAAAGTTTTCCATAAGTTGTCAGCTGCTTATCAAAGGTACTGAATTGTGGCTTCTTATGTAAGTGGAGTGTGAAAAATTAAATGACTTTATCAAGCATTCAAGGTGCAGGACAGGGGGTACGTTTATGTCTTTATATGAGATTGTATAAAAATTTCCAAACCCGTGGTGTAGGAGGGTATACTGTTTAAATACACATTTTAAAAGTTACACTAGGGATTATATATATGCTGTATTTTAAAAGAACTGTTCAGCATAGAGGTAAAGAATGGTTTGGGTTGGAAGAGACCTTAGAGACCATCTAGCTCAAACTTGCCTGCCACGGGTAGCAAAACTTCCCACTAGACCTGGTTGCTCAAATCCCCGTCCACCATGGCCTTGAGTACTTCCAGAGCTGGGGCATCCACATCTTCTCGGGGCACTTACTTCACTGTCACCACTCTAAAAAATTTCTTTCTTGTGTGTAATCTAAATCTACCTTCTTGCAATCTAAAATTACTACCCCATATCCTATTACTCTGCTCCCTGATAGAGTCTGTTCTCATCTTTCTTTTAGACCCCTGGTATCTATTTGTCACGGTTTAGCACCCGCTTAGCCCACAAAATTATATTGTGTCCAACAGTGCAGAAGGAAATGTCCTCCCACCCCTGGGTGAGGTAGAAAAGAGGTAAACACACTTTCATAAACCGGAACTAGAAATATTACACTTTATTACACTTTATTAATGACTTTATTAAGTAGGAAACAAATCCCAAGAAAAGGGAAAAAAAAATGTGTTCTTTCTCACTCAAGTCCACCCCTCCCCCCGCCCAGACCTGGTAAACCCTAATTCCTAAGAAATGCTAAAAGCCATGGACGAGGGGGGAATAAAAAGGAATAACTGGGAATCTCCTTGGCAGTGCTTAAATACTCAATGTCAGCATTTTCCTATGCTACAGTCTGAAATTGCAGGCAAGGATGAAGATAAGATATGAGGAAGATAAAGGGAAGGGAAAAGAAAAGCAGTGGAGATGGGGGTAGTGTGAAGCAGAAGAGGGACAGAAAGGCCACAGTGTGCTACAGACTAAAACGAAACTGAAACCAGACTCCCAGGACACACAAACAGGGAGGGGGTACCAAGAAGAGGGGAAAAGGGATACCTCGTCCCCAAATAAGGACCCCAAAATTTGTCTGGCCCACTCCACCTGCTCAACCTGTCCCCTGTGGCAGCTGTCTCTCCCCTTCACTTGGGCACCCCATCCACCTCCATCCTGATGCTGTGCAGGCTCCACTGCTGTGGTGGGAGAGAAAAGTAAATATCCCCACAGCCGAGACAAGTTAACTTCTTGTATGCTGGAAGAGAGTTTGATGCGGGAATACCATGAGCAAACATGATTTCACCAAATCCATAACAGTGTTCTTGATCGTGTGTCTGCTGATCCATATTAGACAATAAAAGGCTGGAGCTGGTATAACAGTTCCCCGTATCCTCAAAATAATACTGTACTGGCTGCCCAGCATCTTTTGGGTGCCATCAGCTGTAGCAGTTTGATCTCCATTAGCTGTCACAGGACTGTAAACACCAACTGCACATGGACATACCTACATGCAAAAGACTAAATTTAAATATCTTAATTGTGAGTTGAACCATTTTGATTAAAGACTTTGGGAAGAAGGAAGCAGCTCATCCATGAAAAATCACCTTTAGCACTGGTCTCTGTGGCCAAATGTGGGTGTGGATTTGGTCCTCTGGTGGGAAACAGAGAAGATGCAGTAGTTGGTGTTTCAAGGGTGGGGATGCAAGAGTTTGCTGATCTGTTTTATCTCAAATTTCTGTGAAATCACAGAACATCAGGGATTGGAAGGGACCTCAAAAGATCATCTAAAATAAACTTTCATGAAAGCTTGCCATGGAAAGGTGCTAGGCACTGCACACACCTACCCACTTGCCGTTGTGCTGCAAGTGTAGAGGTGAAGAATTTGAAGCCGTTTTCTTTGTCTACCTCAAGCAAAGCATTTTCAAGCCTATTTTGCAATATACTGAACTTAATTCATAAAGAATCTGGAACATTTTGATTCCCTGAACATGTAGTGAATAACAATGAGAACCAACAGTGGAAGTTGCTGGATATTCCTCGGATGCTACCTTAATAAGACTGTGATGTAGGGAGTGTGCTGCAACGTATGGATCTTCCCTCTATCCTACATGTATTGCTGAAGAATGAAGCTTTGCTCCTAATGTTTCCAAGCAGTGCCTGATATAAAAAGCTACTAATAACTATGATCAGCATTAAGCATATGTAAGTATTGCATTTCAGAGGGACTATTGGTGTGATTAAAATTAAGCATTAAAGTTAGATAACTCAGTCGACCCAAGCCCTAACAATTTTCATGTCAGAGATGTGCCACTGCAAAAAAGAATTCTGAGAAGTACAATCTGAATGAAAAGTGAGTTTTTGGAGAAACTATTAAAATTGCAGGAGATGGGTTATAACACGGTGTAGGAGAAATATGTGAAGGAAGTGGTATAGGTGGGAGAAGTTAAATTTTTTATCATTGATATATATATGTGTGTGTGTGTGTACAGTTATTGTCAGTATTTCTTAACAGTGAGAAAAAAATATGTCAACAACTCCATGGTCTATAGGAATTATGAGAGAAGGTGAAATAGCTGAGCCTGCAGGAATACAGTTCCTATTCAGCGCTGTCTCATTGCATTTTTATGTCAGCATAAATCCACTGATTCACTGAAATTCAGCCCTCACCTTGATTTTAGTGCCTGGAAGCTGTGCAAGCGCAGGCTCATGCGTTTCAGAGTTCCTGTTTTATTTGCTGCTGATCAAGGATTATTCCACTGGGGTACAGAGGACAACATGGTTATTCCTTCTAATATTTGATATTTAAAAAAACCCTAAAACTTTCCCCTTGGCTTTTCGAATGTTTTGTAGCTCCTTCGCAAATTTATGTTAGCTCTCAGAATAGTATATTCCAGTTGAAGTTTCATATTTCTTTCCTTTAGTCTTGTTTCTTAAATGTAGAAGAATGACTTAATACAATGTGATTACCCACTTGTTAAAAAGTCTGTCACCGTAGTGACTTGTTCCCGTTGATTCCAGCAGCAGAGCTGTGAGACAGCCTTTCAAATCAAATCATCTAAACCCCTGGCTTGACTTGTGTACAAACATGTTGGATACTGAATAAGCTCTTTTTTTGAGGTGTTTACCTTTCTGTCTTTCTACTTAGAAACAAAAGGTTATGGAAGCAGTTGAAACATAGACAATGCAGCTGTCTTGTGGCAGTATTAATCGTATTACACTGCATGTGATGGAGCAGTTTTGGTTTGACAAAAAGAATGGAGGATGAATGCCAGAAGCCATTGATTTGTCACTGGGTTTGTGTTGTACTGCTGCTTTGGTTGCCTGTCTTTTCATGGTTACATGTAGTTGCTAACATTTGAGAGCTGTACGAGATACTGCAGCATTTGTACTGTAAGCATGTCAGCCTGAAAATCAGGTTGGCATTGTTTTAGCAGAGCTTCAGAGTAAGAACGACAAGTGCTAAACAGGGAAAATTGGCTTCCTTTGCTGCTTTCTCTTCCATTTAGAGTTTATTTAGAATTTCAGTTATTTGAGAATAAGATTTTGACAGAAGCTTAATGTTCAACAAGTTAATACTTTAATTCCGCAGTATTAAATCTTGCTTAATTTAAAAACCACACACAGAACTTTTTGACATTACCGGGAGCTTTCTTTTGAAATTTAAAAGTCCTCACACAAAAAACCAAACCAGGTGCTGAGACATTGAATAAAGCTCAGTCTTTTCACAAAATTCCCTTGGAAGACAATGGAGCATTTTCATTGATAACTTAGAACTAGTTTGTCTGTTATTATTTAATGTATGTGAGAAGCTGAATAGCAAATTATTTTCATGCCTGTATACATGCCTCAGTACTGTCAGAAAAAAATAACAAGTCTTTCAGTTTGACTTAAAGTAGCCCAGGGGGGTCTTATGGCATTCCTGAAATTCTTGAGTAGCCTGTACAGCATCTCCTTTGCCCTGCTGCACTTGAGTGTTCAAATCAGATAAAGCTGAAAAAAAAAAAGAAGCTGCAGAAACCAGAATAAATTTAGTCCATTAAGGTAGTGTCGCCCATAACTGTGAGCTCTGTAGTTTTCATAGACTCATTTATAATGGAGAGGGTCCAGAAAGACTTGCTTAAACAGATCATAGAGTAATCGTAGAATCATTTAGGTTGAAAAGGACCTTTAAGATCATCAAGTCCAACCATTGACTCATCTGTCACAAGACCACTGCTAAATTATGCCCCTAAACACGTCCAGGGATGGCGATTCAACCCTCTCCATGACCAGCGTGTTCCAATGACTGATGAAGTAACATCCATCACAAAACATAACCCTGTAATAAACAGCAGTTGGGTTCTGCTCTGTCCACTCTGGCAGTGACACAGCAGAGTCTGTCTCATCGATGTGTCCCTGTGTTCTGTCCCCCACAGCTCTCATATCAATGGGAGATTTCTCCACAAAACATGACTGTCAAGGAATTAAGGAAAAGGTGTGGGAAGCTGTGTAGAACAGGAAGACTGAGTGACGATGCTTTCTATGGGGAAAGGAAAAGGAACACAGAATTTAGGAGTTATGTTCTTGACTGTGTGTTGTATACTGTATTAGCTTCTTATCAGTTCTACTATTCGCAGTGTGCTGCTAGAGTTTGAATTCCCTTTGATGGTAACATCTGGCCCTGTGGTTATTGTCCTGTTAACTGACAAATCAGAGTTTGAACCCTGAGCTCATAGTTGCAGTGAAGTTTCAGCAACAACAGCTTGTTCCCTGTCTGAGGCAGCCTTCTCACTTCGGCAGAGTCTTGGCTGCCAGATGTTGCCTTTGATCTGAATTGTTGACTTAGTTCTTAACAAATTCTTGCGAGAAACACCATGTCCCAGAGTCGGTGAGTGCCAGCTTGTTTGTGAGGCTATTTGGGAACATCAGAAACATAATCTTGTCTTCGTCTTGTATTAAATTAAATTAATCCTGAACTTTCAGATTAGAACATTATTCTGGAAGCACCTTTCTTGAATTAAAACAAATATGGACTTTTAATCTGGCTTCATTTTTCTATAGTAAGCAGATACCTAGGTTGTCTGGGTAAACAGATGGATAAAAGTGCATCTAGGTTATGAAATCTTTGTCTGAGAAGCGCTCATTGTTACGTGCAGAGCTGGTGCTCCAGCACATTGATGCCAAATCCAGATCTGGGTTCTGTTCCTCCCTTTCTCCAGATCTGTTGCCTTAGGCAGTCTAGTATCTAACCTTAGAAAGCGTGGGGTTCCCAGAAGGTGCTTTTGAAATTGGGAAGATCTGTGGGAGCTAGGGATGGTGAGACAGTCAAGGCAGTTGCATCTTCTTCAGTCTTCCTAACTGCCTGAGACAGGATGGTGAGTTGACTTGCTCAGTTTCTATTCCTTCACCGATTTGCTTCGAGGAGGTGAGATAGTCCAACCATTAAGAAATTTAGTACTGTCCTAACACTTACAAAGTGTAACCCTGACCATAAATTGTTTGTGACACACTACGAAAGGTACTGGAGAATAAGACTTGTTTTTCTTCAAGCCGGGCAGTAACCTGGTTCTTCTTGCCTGAGTGACTTCTCTTCTGGAGCACTTATCCCAGCTTGGCTGGAAAGGGTCACATTGGAGCTACCATCCCACTGAGACAAAGCATTGACATTTTCCTCTTAGCTTCAGCTCATCAATGATCAAGATGTTACCCAGATGAAAAATCTTAGCAGAGAAAACATACAAATAATTTAGAAATCATACAGTATATTATATTTTATACAGCATTATTGAACATACATATATATAAGCTATATATAACAATATTACGTATTATACATCAGTAGACAGTGTTATCTAATCTTAAGTGGTTTGAAAAACACCTGGCTCTCTTTGACATATTTAAAAGGATTTCTAAAAGACCTGGGAATAATATACAATTAAAAATTTAGGAAGTCATAATTTGACTGCCACATTAATTGGTTCTAACACAGACAGGATGTCCCTTGGATTTTTTTTTCTCCCATCCATATAAATCATTAGGAGCAAGTGTTTTCCATTACTTTCAAGACAAATGTCCTTTCTGAAAGATAACTCATTTAATATTTTCCTTACAAGGGCTTATTGTGCATTATGGTGACTCCAAATCGAGCTGAATTTTCATGTTCCTATTCTGATGAGCTGCAACTCAATAAAACTGCTGTTTGGTTTTCAATTCTTCTGGTGATCTGAAAGTCAGTTCCTACTCTTTTGGGATTAGAAATCACAGATAGAGTCTGCAACAATGACTTTATTTAATGACTTTTTGGATGATGATGAACCAAAATAGGTTTTAACTTCCCACACCTTTATCCTTTATTCAAGAAAAGTCAAGGCATGTGTTTAGTAAATTATGAAGATACAAATCAGAGCACTCAGGGTACCTTTTTCTACAGTGAATAAGTATTAATTTTGAGTTTTGTAACATGATTATGAAAATTCTTATTACAATCCTCCTGAGAGGTACTGTCTTATTAGGAAATAGCTGGCTTATCCAGCTTCTTCAAATCATTTGGAAAAAATATGCAGATGTGGATGTCTGCTACATACAGAAAGGGACCTGGCTTTCACTTTTACACAGATAATAATATTTGGCAGAAATACTGTTTAGAAAGCTATTGGTTTTGACATTATCCATTAAGATGATCAAATAGATATCTTTTTCATGAGATTTCAGGTTGTCTGATTAGGTATCTCCCTATCCTTGAGCCGCTTCTTGCACCATGATAACATTAAATGGAAAAGGCACATCAAGGCTGCTGCTGTTCAGTTCGCTGGTAGATACTCAGTCTGCCTTTCGTAGCTGCTGTGCAAAGTACAAGGGTTTAATGCTGTTAAGAGCTGTTCCCTTTGCTTTGACTCATTTTACTAGCAATTTCCAATTATCTTTTACTTTCCTTCCAGAAGTTGTTAATTAACAGTGGAGGTGGGATGTGTAGTAAACTGCACAGATTTAACATCTAATTTGGAAGTAGTGAAGTTACGCTTCTGTTCTGCAAAAGGACTGGAGAAGAAGCAATAGAAAGGTTTAATTTTTCCCCTTTCTCCAGAAACCACACACTGGGGCTGCAGAAAAGTATCTAAGGGTAAACGAGCGAACAGGGAAGCAAAAAATTCCTAAGCCTGGTTTTGTTGGTATTTAGTAACCCTAGAGACTTTCTGAAGGCTCTGGATTTTAAAACTTCTTTCATGTAATGCGTTAAGACTTGCTGAGACCAAAACCCCAGCCTGTGAAAGCTTGAATTTGAGTAACAGATGGCAAAACAGAAGGTCACTAAGCTAGTTAGTTTAATCTTACATATTAACACAGTTCAATAGTTTTGTCTATATATGGGTATGGGGGTGTGTATTTACAGCTTCATTCAGTGTTGCTTCTCCTTTCTCATGTTGAAGTTTTGCAATACTTCTGGTTCCAAAAGCAGAGAGCAAACAGAATTTCAAATTCCTATTTGTTTTTGTCTTTAAAAAGTAAAAAGGGAGAGAGATGTTGTAAGCTCTTCTGCTTTCAAAGCTATGTAGCTTGTGTATCCTATTCCTTATCTTAAAACTTAGCTGAAAACAGTCAGACAACTGTTATTCGCTTTTCCCTCAGGGAACTAAAGTTGTGAAAAGCTGTTTGTCTATTTTTTAGATTTTTTTTTTAGTTGCAGAGGGAGACTTCAGCTCATTTGTAGGTGCTGGAGTGCCCAGCTCACCCAGAGAAGGTACAAGCTCCTGACAGGTGACTGCTGTAGATGCCAGCTTTTCTCTGAACACCATGCAATTTGGTCCAGCAGCCTCTTGACTGTCCCTTAGTAGCCTTTGTCAAGCTCTACGGTATTTTAAAATGACTGTTGTGAATAGGGGTACCATTACTTTTTGTCTGATACTTTGTGTTGTGTGGGGAACTTGACTTCAATCGTGGTCCATTCCTATTTTCCACATTTTCTGTGTGTGCTCTTGCACCAGATACGCTGCAAAACATGACTTGGACCCATTGAAGAGAAGTAGCTATGATAACGCCCTAAGGAAAAGGATAGTGACAGAAATCCCTCCAGCACCATGTGCCAGGGCACATTCACAATCCCTACTGCATTGTGCAGGCAAATAATGAGCAGACATTTTATGCCTGTCCACAATAGCTTCTATTGCTGATTTCAAACTTTATCAAATAGTAACTTTATTATTTTTTAAAGTAATCAGTTTCCAATCAGCATATTGGTTTTTGTAGTAGTTTTGTTAAGCTGAATACATCTTTCTTTCATTGCGGGAAGTGTTTTTTCCAGATAGGCATGAAAACAAGGTTCTGGGCTTAGAGCACTCATGGCTTAAATTTAGGGTTGAAAGAACCCAAAGAGAACAGACTTCAGAGCTGGACTTTCAATAGGTGGTGCAGTATTATCTGCTCCGTGCTTGTTTTTTGCTGGGAACCATTTGCTGTTCTGAAAGGTTTCGAGAGCTGCCTCCCGTACTATGTTAAAAAATTGCCCAAACTTTCATGAGTTCTAGATTTTAAATCTTGTGTTCTTTGTCAATTGTTTGCACCAGGACATAAAGAGTTTGCACAGCATGTGGCTGTCGAGCATCTGTTGGATGAGGAGCCAAAAAGCACTTTGTGTACAATGAAATGTTGTGTTATCGAACTGTGTCTTCTTACTGCTGGGCAAGTAAAACATCTCTTGTGGGTCACTCAGAGCTCCTTCTAATGGTACAAAAGGCCATGCTCAGACAGCACTGGAGGTAGAAGAGGAGCTCTTGGCTGTGTGCTCTTGCTGATGCTGTGCTTCCATCCTGCTATGGGAGATGGAGGTGAGTCGGCCCATGGTGGCCAGCTTGGGCACTGGTAAAAAGATTAAAGGTAGCTTTGGTAAATACACATAAATATATAAGTGTATATAGACATATATATGTCTATATATTGCATTCCTGTCACTTCTGGCATGGTGAAGTTGGCCTAGGTATGAAATGGTGCAGGGGCAGCGCAGTGTTAACCATGCAGTTTCACGAGAGCTCAAGTAAGCTGCTTCCTCTGCTGGCTGGAGGACCTTTTCTATAGGAACTGAGCTCCCCATGGGAACTCACTCTGCTCCTACAACTCCTGTAACTATGTTCTGAAGAGGGACAGATTAACTACCTGAATGTGCATCTTGTATCCTGCCTAGCAAAAAAGGAGTTTTGGAGATTTAAAATCCTGCGGTTTTGACATTTGGCTCTTGAATTTTCTGTCTTCAAAGTAGTCCTGAGATTCCACATAGCTGGTGGTGCCATTATCTAGGATATAGTTCCTCCACAGAGTTCTGCTGGGAAAACATTAACCCGAAACTGAAAAAACCCCAAATAGAGTTGGCACCAACTTTAAGACTCAAGAACTCTCTTTATTCCTCTATTCTCCATGAGGAAGGGAGGGGAAAAGACATTGACTTTCATGTGACAGGCTGGATATTTTTGGTACAGGTGAACCTTCCAGAGCTATGTGATTAGCAGAATAGTAATGAAAGATGGAAGTTGTGTTTAACTCTCAGCAGGTGGATGTGAGTGGTCCCAAAAAGTAAATCACCTTGAAATCAGAGTTAGGGAAGCTCAGTCAGCACACTGCTGTCACGGGCTGTTCTCTCAGAAATGGGAAGCAAGATGATAGGTCTCCTTGGTTCAAAGCTGAGGCTCAAACTCCAACCGTTTCAAGGACTTGGTGTGAATTTGTGAATCTGTTATGTGTGAGGTAGTTACTGATTCTTGACACTTCATACAGGCACACTGCTATGCCTTAAATATTCAGCCCCTAAGCTAGAAAGAAATTATAGAAATACTATGAAACTCAGGTACTTGTCTAAAAAGTTCAAGTGGTCAACATGAGGAAAGAGGGTGGAACAGCCTGACTTTGTGATGTGATTTGCTGTTGTTTGGTTAATTCTCATGTGAACTGACAGTATGAATTTGGAGGACTTCTTGCAACATTTTAGAGACCTGCTTCATCCATTCTGGAGAGGCAGGAGCATCTGGTGCTGTATTGGAACCTGATCTGAGTATGATTTTAGTGAATGCTCCTCAAATACTGAAATCACACAGGAATTCCCCATAAATCATCATCTAAAGTTCTAAGTCATGGGGATCAGGAGAGGTGCCTAGAGACTGGAGGATAGCAAATGTCACTCCAATCTTCAAAAAGGAAAGAAGGAGGACCCAGGTAACTACAGACCATTCAGCCTCACCTCCATCCAAGGAAAGCTGATGGAACAATTTGTCCTAGACACTGTCTCCAGGCACATCAAAGACAGGAGGGTCATTAGGGACAGTCAGTATGGCTTCACCAAGGGGAGGTCATGCTTGACTAACCTGCTAGCCTTTTTTGAAGGCATAATCAGGCAGATAGATGATGGCAGAGTGGTGGATGTGGTCTATCTTGACTTAAGTAAGGCATTTGACAGTGTCTCACATAGCATCCTTGCAGCCAAACTGAGGCAGTGTGGACTGGATGATCGGGTTGTGAGGTGGATTGTGAAGTGGCTGCAGGATAGAAGCCAGAGAGTAGTGGTCAGTGGGACAGAGTCCAGTTGCAGGCCTGTATCTAGTGGAGTGCCCCAGGGGTTGGTGCTGGGACCAGTCCTGTTCAATCTATTTGTTAATGACTTGAATGAGGGATTAGGGTGCACTGTCAACAAGTTTGCTGATGACACAAAGCTGAGAGGTGTGGCTGACACCCCAGCAGACTGTGCTGCCATTCAGAGGGACCTGGATAGGCTGGAGAGCTGGGCAGAGAGAAATTTAATGAAGTATAACAAG
Source organism: Phoeniculus purpureus (assembly GCA_028565055.1). NCBI lineage: Eukaryota > Metazoa > Chordata > Aves > Bucerotiformes > Phoeniculidae > Phoeniculus > Phoeniculus purpureus. Next base: position 38,630,783 of record JAOXOE010000343.1, read on the forward strand.
GGTAAGTGCAGAGTCTTGCATCTGGGCAAGAACAACCCCAGGTACCAGCATAGGTTGGGGACGGACCTGTTGGAGAGCAATGTAGGAGAAAGGGACCTGGCGGTCCTAGTGGACAACAGGATGACCAAGAGCCAGCAATGTGTTCTTGTGGCCAAGAGGGCCAACAGCATCCTGGGGTGGATCAGAAGAGGGGTGGCTAGCAGATTGAGAGAGTTTCTTCTCCCCCTCTACTCTGCCCTGGTGAGACCACATCTGGAGTCATGTGTCCAGTTTTGGGCCCCTCAGTTCAAGAAAGACACAGAGCTGCTGGAGCGTGTCCAGCATAGAACCATGAAGATGATGAAGGAAGTAGCATGCCTCCCTTATGAGGAAAGGCTGAGGGAGCTGGGTCTCTTTAGCTTGAAGAAGAGGATACTGAGGGGTGACCTCATTAATGTTTACAAATATGTGAGGGGGGTGGGTGTCAGGAGGATGGAGCCAGGCTCTTCTTAGTGTCGTCTGGTGACAGGAGAATGGGCAATGGGTGCAAGCTGGAACATAGGAGGTTCCATATAAGTATCAGAAGGAAATTCTTCCCAGTAAGGGTAACGAAGCTTGGGAACAGGCTGCCCAGGGGGGTTGTGGAGTCTCCTTCTCTGGAGACGTTTAAAACCTGCCTGGTTGTGTTCCTGTGTGACTTGGTCTAGGTGATGCTGCTGTGGCAGGGGGATTGGACTAGATGATCTTTCGCAGTCCCTTCCAATCTCTAATGATTCTATGATTCTATAGTGCCAAGAAGGGTGGAGAGACTTTCAAAAGTGTTACAACATTTTTCTTCCCTTTTTTAATTGAAAATATTAGTACATAAGTATTTTGAAAAATCTTCCGAGTTAATCATGTGTGGGTTTGGATGCCTAAAAGTCTTGCTGTCTTCTAATGTCCCGCTTCCAATCTGGTATTTGCCTTTCTACTTCATAGAATCTATTAGTGTTTTGCCGGTTTCTAGTTCAGCTTGGAAGGCTGAACACAAGAGAAAACATTTTCAGAAAGCAGTTAATTAAAATCTTAAGTTACGATTAAAATAGATTTGCAGTGTTAAATTTCAGTTAGCTGTCTTGTGCAGCACTACAGACTTTTTTGTAAGATTGTTTTGGAGTTTGTAGTCCACCTATAACAAATTTTACATGGCTATTAATATGTTTCTCTTATCTGCGAAAAAAAAAAAGGACTAGTTTGTCATTCAGACACTTCTCTATTCAGATACCACAGCATCTAACTGACATTTAGAACCCCTACATGTTTTTGAGGGGTCAAAGCAGTGCTTTGTCATGCGCCTGGGACTCTTCTCTGAAGTCAATGTTAGGTTTATGCTTAAGAGCAGCTCTGAAGCCCTGCTCCTGCAGGATTGACTGTTGCAAAAACTTGTAATTTGCCTAAAGAGTGTGAGAATTGAGCTCATCGGTTTGTATCAGCATTAAGAGTACAGTGTGATCCTGGACAACTTGAAACTAGTTCCTAATTTTGGTGAAATATTCATTAATCTGTGTAAAAGCTTCAACAAACAGTGTTTCCTAAATGTGTGTTTATAATGAAACTTGAAACTAAGTAGTGCTGTTTTCTCTGAACATTTAATCTATTTTAGCTATACACACAGAATATGAATAATGCTTGGTTCTTGAGGGTGGGGTGATGGGTTTCAAACAGCAAATTGAGAAGAAAACTTTTGCCCCTGTCCCAGATAACAGTCTCATTACTGGGTGAAAGCTGAATTTGGAATTAAAATTTTTATAAACTAAGTTAAAGCCAGGGTTCTGTAATGAAGTGTAATGTACTGATAAAAAGGCAGATAGCAGCACAGAAATAAGTTTCAACTATCGTAAAACCCAGATTCCCATCTGTGGAATAATCTTGGTGATTGCAACATCTCAGTGACTAAAATATCACTATTAGAGTCAGAGAATCTTTCAGGTTGGAAGAGACGTATAAGATCATAGAGTCCAACCATTCATTTGCCAGCGTTGTCATATTAGTTGTGATATCTAAAAATTCTATGAGACTTTTAACAGTCGGAGGAGTACCAAATTCCTTTACTAACGAGAACAAGAATGCTTTAAAAATACCAGGGTTTTTTCTGATCTGCTTGGAAAACAATGACATTTAAACATACCTCAGTTTTTGTATTTGCTTTTTATTTCACATTTCATCTTGAAAATGCATTAGAGAGTACCGACTGTTAGTTGTGCATGAAACATAGAATATACATGTTTTTTCTCATTTAAATGTGTTGAAAATGTTTGCTCTTGGCGTTGGAGTTTAGTCAAATAATTCTACTGGATGTAAAGGTCGAGAGAATGTGAAGTATATTTTCATTCTGACTCAAAAAGACTAGTTTATTTACTCTCCCACACGCTCAAGCAAAGTGTGTCTTACAGATATGTGACATATTTTTTCCTTTAAAACTATATGTTGAATGTTGCTTATAGTGCTTTTCATGTTTTAGTTCAGATCTATTCTAAAAAGTACAGTTTCATTATGTTTTACAATTGAAGCAGTTCTTACCAATGAAATGTGATAGAAATAACGTTAGCTTCACTAGATGTCTAACATTTTATATTGCTTGAATAATTTTATCTTCTCATATTTCTTTCCCCACTTCTACAGCTGACATAAACGTTGACGTATCAAAACCTTTGAAGGCAAATCTCAGTTTTGTGAAACTTGATCAAATAAACCAGTTTTTGAAGAAAATCGTAATCACAAGTGATGAGGAGCCCAGGAAGGAGGCTGCTCCATCGGCTGCTGTTGATCCAGAGGAGGATGTCACTTCAATTACTAAACTCCCCAGTACAAAGGATTCGCTACCTGTAGCACACACCAGTGCTGTGCAGAAGGCTTCAGTTCCAGAAAACTTGTGGCAAGCCCTTTCCTGCTTCCAGAAGATTTCTATTCACACTGTTCAAATGGTTGTTTCAATGGAAACCATCCCGCATCCCAGTAAACCTTGTTTGTTAGTTTCTTTATCACACCTCAGTGGGAGCCTGAATATTAAAAGTGGACCTAAAACTGCAGGTAAGAGTTTTAGAAAGTTGGAAGTGCTACTGTTTTGTTCAAGTTGTGGTCTAGTAACCATTTTAAAATGTGAGACGTTCAGGGGAACTTCTCTAGATAATATAGTAAATCCACAGCAACAACAACTCCCTGCTAGGCTCCATTACCTGAGTTTGCCTTTCAATGAGGCAGCACCTAAGTGTGCTCGATTTTGTAGTTAATGTCACCTAGTCTGTAATTGTTAATTTACGACACAATTCTGGCTGGAACAGTGGTTGCAAGAGTCACTCTTCTGATAATTGAGCTCATACCTTGAAGGACAAAATTCTGCCAGTTTTCACTCTGTAACTGCGTTTTCTTGTTAGGACCATATATTTCTGTCTAAAAAAAAAGGTCAACAATAGTTGTTCAGAGTCCTGACATATGCTGCTGTGTACTGTTGGGTCATACCGTTATTCTCCTGCAGGCTTACAAAGTTATGTGTTTTTACATGTTTCCTCTGCACAGCTGAGAGTCACCCAGGGAAAGCAGGCGCTTCAGCCCATTACTGCAGAGCTGCAACAAAACTTTACACCATGGGTGCAATTGACAGGATACCAGGGACAGATTTAAAATAAAGGCATTTTGAGTGTCTTTTAGAATCATTTTATCAGTCTCTTAGTAAAATTAATAAGATAGTACATTTGTATGCTGTGGAGACGAGCCAGATGTAGGTTGTTGGCAGAGTAGCTTGTGAGGTAAAATGGTCTGTAGCTGAGAGGAACAAGTTGTTGGCCAAGTGAGGTGTTGATTTATTTCTTTTTCATCAGAAATATTTCTCCTCAGGCTAGCATGTTTCAGTGCTTCCTTATTGTCTTAAAAGTTAGAAATGAAAAATGTGAGGTTCATAGGATATGAAAGCCTGTGAAAGTGCTGGAGCCTGAAACTCTTGATTTATCCGTAAATAAACAGCAGTGCAGGCAGGAACAGTGTCTGCTTTCCCACGCTTTTCCAATCGAATTGCAACCGTAGCAAAGAAAGCCCTGCAACTGAGGAAAAGACCTTTCTGATGGCCTTTAAAGAGCTCTAGTTTTCTTTCTGCGTAATAATCCTCTTTAATTCAATCACTTTCCCTCTATCATTTATACATTATCCATCCTGTGCTACATTACAGTGTTCACAGCAAGCTTCGAGATATCAAAGCCGAGCCTGTTCCATCACTACACTATAAAGCAATTTGGCAAACTCAGCAGTGTCTGTTGCTTACCCTGGAGTTTTTCATCCTCTGAGAAGAAGGGCGTACCTTGCCTAGCACGATAAGCCTCAGAAACATTTGCCATGGAGTTCTGTTTCTAAATTCTTCTGGCAGTCTGAGGAAGCCAATCCTGATTTTTCATGTCACAAGCTATACATGAATCTTCAGTATATTTGTAGTCTGGCAAGCACAGTTAAGTAAAGCAATGCTGATGCCAAATCTAGTGAAAATGGAAATTGGTTATTCTATATGAAGAATTTTTGTAACCAGACAATAAATAGACATCAACATGCTTTTCACATTTTTATTCCAGTTGCCTTATCTTTGCTTTCTGGAAAGAAAAATACGTGCGTGTGAGGTTTTGTGTGCTGCTGTGTCAATGCAATACATTGGTTTAAGTTTCAAGAAGTGCAGAAGACACACATTCACAAAACTGTCCAAGATTCTTTTAATAAATTGTTTGGATTTTTATTTTAGGTTATTAATTTGAGATTTAGATGCTCATAGAAACCAAAGTGGAAACTGTAACTTCAGGAAGGAAGACAAATTACTTAGTGAGGAGGAAATAGTATTATAATCTTGTGTTTAAAATAGTTTAGGAGATTACCGTAGTTATTAACTAGGTCAGTTTTATTGTTGCAAAGAAATTATGCCTTTTAAAAAAAGAAGCATAGCAGTGTTGTCTTGGAAGCAAGGAGGTTTAAAATATGTATTTTCTCTACTTTTCTTTTACAAAAGTTTTTATCAATATACCTTGCTGAACAGGGTTAATGTCAGATTTTTTTTAATAGAATGAAACTAATACACAAATACTTCCCCCTGCCTTTGATTTTACAGTCAAATAACGATTGTGACCATCTGCAGCAGCTGCATTTTACGAATTATTTGCTGAACCAAACTAAGCACAATGACACAAGTAGTCATCTCAGATGTACTGTTAAAACAGAGGAAGAAAAAGGAGCATTGCTTGCCTTTTGTACAGTGTGGCCATCTGCTGTACAGATGTTATTATATAGAATGACTTCAGATACAATAATTGTAGAAAATTTTCATTAAAACCTCAACAATTTGCACTTGTTTACTTGAATCTGCATAACTCCCCAGTGAGACAACACAATACACTTGGGGTTTCTTTGGTTCTCACTAGCTTTCTCTTTGATCCTTTGATGTGCTGACTTTAATAAACATAGTTAAAAACACTGTTCAAAAACATCATGGAAAAAGCTACAAAGGAACAATTATAGCAGTAGAAACTACTCTAATCCCTTACTTACGCAAGCTATTTTTAGTGAAATATGGGGTTTTTTACACATTTTATGTGGCAGTGTTTTATAAACAGTGTAAATGACCTCTTTTCCAGATGAGTTTTAATGTAGGAGTTGAAGTTAGTTTGTAAGGAGTCCTATTTGCTAGGCATTGTATAGCAAAAACACCTCACAAGAACGTATTGTCGGCAATTTTCCTACCTTGTAGAGGGAAAACAAAAGTGCATGCCCTTCTGCAAGGCTTTGATTTTTTTAGCTGAGATTAAGCTGAACCTTTCCATATAAATTCTCTTAATTTCAGGTTTCCCTCTGTGCTTTAATCATGCAATCTAAAGGCCTTCTTGTAACTTTTCATCATAATTTCTTGAGAATGTGAAAAGATGTAACTTCTGAGAAACAGAGTGACTAATTAGTTGAATTATTTAACTTCTAACAAAATTGCTTCTAAGTGTTGAGCACTCACATTGCAGTTGGATCAAATTAAAACACCTCCATTTCTACAAATCCTGACTGTTATACAACTCCAAACCTTTAATATGTCAAGGGACTTCATTTTTTTGACATTTTTCATGTTTTAATACAAAAGTGACTTAAAACAACATGGTTACCATTTCTGCTAGAACACTTACATTTTCCTCTGTATCTAGAGCGAAATTCCAAGTATTTTGATTTTAGTAAAGTAATGCTATTGCAGAATGTGACGCTGTGTACTGACAAAGAACAAACTGAAACAAAATCCCTTTTAAAGAAAAGTATTACTTTAATTTTAATTACAAGAGGCTACCACTATAGTTCTTTTCTGATATCCTTAAGGACAGGAGTTCAAGTCATACTGATGTTAAAGAAAAATAATTGTGGCTTCGCGTTACAAGTTAAAAACTGTGTGCATTTCGTACAAGCAAGTAAAACATTTAGCTCATTTTTGGCAACTTATTTATAATATTGGTAACAACTCAAAGCTTAAGAACTATCATTTCACCTGGTTGAGTGATTTCTATCCTCTAAAATATCTAAGTGACATGTTCAAAAAGTGGCTAAAGCTCTCTCTCTCGAGAGATTGCTTGCTATCACTCAAAAACAGTCACATTAAAGCTGAAATCATTTTAGCAATACAAACTAGAAAGAGAATGCAATTCTGAAGCTATGTCTCTCAGTTTATTTATGTTTGGTGTTGAAATTAGCACTGCCTACCTGCCAGCAGAGCAGAGGAATGAGAGGAGTTGAGGACTGCGGTCTCTCCGGAGTGAAAGACAGCAGAGAAGCCTGGAGCCTCTCAGTGGAACCTTATTTTGCTCTGGCTGGACACAGGAGGGAAGTTTTGCTGTTCAGTATCTGAGCGGAGAGAGTTACATACATAAAGTATTCTGAAGATCATAGACAGAATTCCCCACTCCTTCATCCCCTATGCAGAAACAATTATATAACATATAGAAATAAGGGGCAAAAATACATGCTAGTGGAGCATATGATGATCACAAGTATTTTAACTAAACCTGAAATAAATGTAGGGTCATTCACTGAAATATTAAATATTAAATGCAGCTATTAATTGGTCTAGAGCAAAGACCAAACTGTGTTTTGGAATTAAGTGACTCTCTTGAGAAAACTCTCCTAAGGCGTTGCCGTAGCCTTTGGATGCTGCAGATATGCAAGTTAACCCATGGGGAAATAAAACATTAGATTAGATATGACTACCTAAAATAATATGCAGCAGTAACAAGCCATTTACAACACCCAGAAGACCTTTGTTACTTTTAGAAAGAAATATAAACTCTTTCCAACACTTGAACAATAGGAAATTAATTTTTTGTCAGTAAAAGCCAGAGGACAAACTAAATATTTAAATGGCCACTGAGGATTGAGGTGGAAGTGCAGCTTGTAGACAGCTATACAAATCACTAACAAACCTTAATGAATATTGGGTGTGGGCATCAGGGTCCTGTCAGATTTGACACCAAGTCCCAAATAGCTTAAACCCAACACTCGAGAAAAGGTGGAGACCTCATCAAGTCTCTAACATCTGGGATTTTATTTGTCGTTTTGGCATACCCTGCAAGCGCAAAGAAAGAGTAAAAGGGGATTATCCTGACAATGAAATGAGTTACTGAATCTTGTGATAATGAAAAGCAGAAGAACTCTAATTCCCCTCTATAGTCCCTGAGGTGGAGGTACGTTTATAGTTCTGCAGGAGTATAATGTAGGAGGGAAGAACAGATGGCCTAAAATCCATGAAACTAGACACCACCTAATCCCAGGACTGAGTACCACTATTAATCCTGGTCAGAATCCCTACTGGTACTTTGTAACAGGGTTCAGGATTGCTACTGATGAACTAGCACCTTAACTTGGAGTTGGACTGGGAGGAAGAAAAAATAAAAAGTTAGTTGCAGATTTTGATTCAAAACAGCGTGCACTGTTTTGTAGAACTGCATTTACAGTTTTAATAACTGAGTTTTAGTAACTTTGAAAGGTAGACTCCAGGTGAAATTCGATTCAGAACAAATACAATTGTTGCAGTCATCCCTTCATCTTTTATTGTGAAAGTAACTACATCTTTTTTGATACTGGAATTTCTTTTGTTGTGTGGAAACCAGTGCTATATGTGGTGGTAGTATGCGATGCTCAGCGTTTTCATGGTATTTAGTTCTACAGAACATTTACCTTCGTGAAGAAATACAGGTAAGTGTGAAATCTGGACGTTTTCTCTGTACATTTTATGCTTTTTGTGCAATTCCTCCAGTCCAATCTACATTTTGCAATGCGAGGTACAGGACACAGAGTTAGGGGTAAGGACCAGTTCTTCAAGTTGTTTAAATCACACACATACTGGCCACACCAGTGTTTTTATGGGATAAGACTTCCAGCTTGCTGCCCAAACTAAAGGTGCCATGCGATGGGAACTGTAACTGTACATTTCCACACTCTGCCTTTTGCTAGCTCTGTTGACTTGGACAGTGACTTGAGTGAGGGCACTAATCAGTCTGAAAACTAATACTGCAGGAAAAAAAACTTCCCAGCAAGATCATCTCCTTCAGCTGGCTCACTGGTCATGTCAGTGGCCATGCTGGCACAAAAGATAATTTAGAGAAACATATAGAAGGAGGAACATAAAGGATCAAAGAAAGGAGAACACTGGAACATAGGACCTGGACCTGGGGAATCACATCCTGAGAGTGCAGGGAAACCCATTCAGTTTGTGTGGCCTGGGTTAATCTGTCAAGCTTTGGACTCCACAAGCATAATTCATTGGAGTACAGAGGCTCAGACAGCCTGTTCAAACAGTGCTGCCAGGCACTATCTTCAGGATGGTTATTTATAAAGAAAAGATGCCCTCTAGTTCATGGACTAGCTAGTTCATTAAAGCAGTTGAAATCTAGTCAATCAAGTGTAGAGCAGAGGAGGAAGACACCAAAGCTGAAATTCTAATTCAACTTCTTGGCAATTATATACGGCCACACTTTGAGTGGCATCCACAGTTTTGTAATGCTTCGTTTGCTGTGCAACCATTCAATCTCTGATTTGTCGGTAATGCTAAGTATCCACTTAGCATCAGTAAATTGTCACTGATTTACAAATAAAATCAGTTGTAGGTACCAACCATCTCCTGAAAATAAACTAGTTTCCAACCAGCCACCTAAAATAAAGATTTGAAAATACATGGATTTATCTTTTTTAATAAAGAACTTCTCCATGCCCATGTATAAAGCTGTAGTAAGAATGTTTAGAGACTTTTCTGATTAAAGGATCTGATTTTAGGTATCAGATTGCTGATATCTAAAAATAAAATGTTTATGATACAAGAATGAAGTATTACTCATGTCAGTATAACAGTCAGTTTTGGAAGGTGGACCCACAGATGCAAAATGAACACTATGTTTGTTGTTTTCCATTATGCATGATTTACAAATATACTACAAATTGTATAGCAACAACAGCCTTGACCAAAAACAAAAATCCTTTAGATCTGAAATTCAGTACTCCCTCTCTGACCAGGCATTACAAAGTCCAAACTTACCAATTGAACCCCTGGATTGAGATATTCTTCAGCTAATTAGCATGCAGTAGTGTGATGAACATGATGTACCTGCCCAGATATTCTTTAAGGGAGATGAGCTCATTGCAAATAGATAACCATCTTTGACTTCTCTTCTGATTCATCACTAACCTGAACTCCATTTGAACCTTGTTAGACACAAAACAAGCGGGATTCCTGGCCTGAGCTATAAAATATAATTAAGCCCTTTTGAAATTATGTGTAAAAGAACGTAGCTTTACCCCCACTATAACTACTACCACCACCAAAACCAATAAAGTTAAATCAAGCACTGCTTGTAATGGATTAAAATAATAAATGTTCCTGGATTGTAGTGTTTGAAGTATTTGAAGAAAACAGGCTCCCAGCAGCCAGGACTGCTGAATGCAGGGGGACATTTATTAGTGACGAATTCAAGGGTTGGGCCTGTTTAAGATCATTGCTCTCTGTTTACCGTGTGCTGCACATGTCATGTTTTTACAGAGCCCACATGTGTCCCCATGTAATGCTGAAAACCTCTCACAAAAGAATGGTTAATTGTTAACGTGTAGATATTGTTCTCATGGGAAGAATGAACTATTGTAAGATTCAGCTGGACACTAATGAGAAATCCAGTGTGGTCAGTGGATTGTTAACTAAATCTCTCCTGGAAAATTGCCCTTTACTACATCTCACCATTTGTTTGCTACTGCTGTTTCCAGGCTTGAATAAATTGGCCAACCTTGAAATTCACTGCAGTATTTCCCCTGTAATTACTTTTGTACCTTTGGTACCCTTTCTTCTCAGAAGCTGCTTTGTAGATGATACCTGTCAACAGAGCAGTGTAACTGTAGCATAACTACATGTTGCATGATGTACCTGAAGTTTTCTTAAGAGGAAAAACAGAATGTAGATAATTGTATATTAGGTATGATAACATATCTCAACACTCAAAGCTGTCTTAGTATCTGGGCCAGCTTTAACTCGCATTACGAATATGAAGAGTGAATCCTGAGAAGCAAATTATCATGGATTATCACCTTAGTAATGTGTCGTTAAGGCAGAAGGCATTATAGAAAACTGCTTACTAATTAATACTCAGTAGACAGATTACTTCTCTGTTACCTGGGACTGGAGAACCCATGGGAGAACCTGGACTACTTCGATCCTTTGGGTGGGGATGCAGTCTGCTGGATGCTGTGGCTGGTGCAGGCCACTTTGCTCGTGTGCATCTTGCCCAGGCAAGTGCATACCGCACAGAGCAAAACAGAAAAGATTCCAGATTAATTTTTACTTGCTTCATTTTGAGCTGATTCAAATACCAGTATTTGGAAACAGAAAGTCCATAGTTGGTGTCAAATTAGTCTCTCCCTTTGACTGTGAACCAGGAAAAATCACAGATTCACAGAACATCAGGGATTGGAAGGAACTTTGAAAGATTATCTAGTCCAGTTCCCCTGCCACAACAGGATCACCTAGACCAAGTCGCACAGGAACACACCCAGGTGGGTTTTAAACGTCTCCAGAGAAGGAGACTCCACAACCCCCCTGGACAGCCTGTTCCAGTGCTCTGTCACCCTCACTTTGAAGAAGTTCCTTCTCGCATTTGTATGGAACCGCCTATGTTCCAGCTTACGCCCATTGTCTTATCACCAGATGACATTGAGAAGAGCCTGGCTCCATCCTCCTGACACCCACGTCTCACATGTTTTTAGACTTAATGAGGTCACCCCTCAGTCTCCTCTTTTCCAAGCTTTAGAAACCCAGCTCCCTCAGCCTTTCCTCATAAGGGAGGTGCTCCACTCCCTTCATCATCTTTGTGCCTCTGCACTGGACTCTCTCCAGCAGCTCAGTGTCCTTCTTGAACTGAGGGGCCCAGAATTGAACACAATACTCCAGATGCAGTCTCACCAGGACAGAGTAGAGGGGGGAGAAGAACCTCTCACGATCTGCTAACTCTGAAAAAATATCAGAACTCTTTATTAACACCTGTTTTTCCTAAACACAAGGTGGTTGTTACTATAAGAGTTGTGTTAATGTGTTTGCTGCATCTATTAAAATGAGTTGGCTTTTTTTTTCTATACACACAAAAAGGGTTTATGTGCACAGGGTAATTTAACAAACGCAGAGCCTCCTATTAGTGGTAAATGCTAGTGTAACTATATTAGTTATATATATAGACTTTAATATAACTATATAACCATCTTACTCTGATTCTAAGTCATGTCTGTGTAAATGTTAGCATAAATCGAGTCTCTACTGAGTAAAAAAAGATGTTAGAGTATCAAAGCAAATGTCTTTTGGAAAATGTTCTTCTCTATTCTTAATTTCTGAGCAAGTTCATTATCTGAAGTTACCAAGCAAGTGCTAGTTTTTTGTGAAACCCTCCTGTAGTATCTCCAACTATATAAAAATACTTGGATATTACTTTTGGGCATGTTTCTTAATAAAAGCAGTCCTCGCAGTGACATGCAGAAGCCTGATATAAATTATGTTTTGCTTAGTTAACAGGACAGTGTATTGTGATGCAGCTGCGGGTCTGGGTGGAGTCTGACAACAGAGGGCTGGCAGCTTTTTTAAACACTGTTGAAAGCAAACACTTCATATTTATTAGTCTCTTAGTGGAGTGTTTTAGAAGTCATGACATTATTTTCTCCTAGAAGTAAATTACTGTATGTACTGAAAAGTGTGTTGCTGTTCATGACTGATCGTCCGAACAGCAGAAGTTCATTTCTATCACAACGTATCACAATGATTGTCTGTGGAGAGACACTGCTTATGTGTGGTGTGGTGCTGTCTCAAGTTTACTTCAAATGGAGACTTTGGTTTAATCTGTTTAAATGGATTTCAGTTTTCTACAACAAAGAAATGTGGTAGATGAATGAAAGGACCGACTGAAAACTGGGGGAGGGAAAATACCTGAATTATTTTGCAGCTTTACCTTTCTGAGATGATTGCTTTATTCACAGGAAAGCACCTTCCTCGAGTATACATATACATTGAATCTCAGTATAGCATTTAGCAATCTTAAAACAAGCTCCATTCTAGTGGCAATCAATAGGACTAATATGATTTCTTTTCTAATTTCATCCTTTTAGGATTTCCATAATAATGGTACCCCACTGAGGCTTCTCTCAGGCCAAGATATATTTTTATTTGCTATTAATTTTTAGGGAGTCTGTATATTTGTTGAACTTCATTTGTTTTCTTTAAGCTTTCTTAAGTCATCACTTTCTGTAAGTTTGTGCTCTTGTGTTTTTTAATGGAAGGCATAGTAGTTTTTTATTAAGGCTCACTTCTTCCCCAGAAGGGCTACAACTGCAAGGAGGGACAGGGGTGTGATTCTTGCCTGTGCAGGAGCAATCTGGGTCACAGCAAGGAAAAGAAAAATCTCTTAGTGAGTCCCTGAGCTTTTCCTGGTCTTTGTAGGACGCAGTCCATGGATGTGTCTGGTAGTATTTCATTTATTTAGAATTTACCAACACTTCCTTGTTCTTATTGTGTCTTCATTTCTCTTTGTTTACATAGCATTTGCAAAAGGCCCTGCTGATTCTGAACCCGCATTATTATGTGCTGAATGATCAGTTCTGTTTCTAAGCCATTGGATATTGGGTTTGCTTTGTACTTGTGGAGCTGAGATGACAACAGAAAGAGACTGCAAAGCATAATCCTTCCAAGTGTAATCCCAGTAAAAAAGGCATAAATAAAACCACTTGTATTTGGCCATTCCTTTCTCCCTTTTGTTGTTTCTGCAGCTTGGCACATATTGCAGTAAAACTATAGAACTTTTCTGTTTATTGCAGAATTGTGCAACAGTTACATAGAATTTCTCCTCTTTGAGTAGGGTATAAAAAATAATTCAATTTCCAAATATTGCAGCGCCTTTTAAAATAACTAGAGTGAACACAGCAGTGTGAGAGTGAGCCCTTCTGGTAAAGACTTCTTTTTCTTGATTTAAGGCTGTGTGTACATCTGCTTCATTCCACAGTTTACAGAATCAAGTCTGAAGCGGTACCAAAATGAGAAGCGTCAGGGTGCGTTCAGGTTAATTTTCCTGATTATCGCTGAAATTCAGGTCAGAAAAACACCAAGCAATCTCTGTTACATAAACCTATCGTCCATGAGGCCAGACCAAGTAAACCAGACCCTCTCTCCCTGTTGGTGACAATAGCCCTTGGTGGGATTGACATGGGATAGAGGGTTGCTCAAACTGTTGATCAGTCTTAGTAGACACCGATTTGCTCAAGGAAAATGTTCTTCTTGTTTGTGGCTCCTCTTGGGTGGATATGACTCAGTGCCTTTGTTGCTGTGGTGACCTGTACCACCTTTCTAGTGGATGTTGAATTTAAAAAAAAAAATCCAGCATATTTCCTTCCATTGGGTAAAATATGTCTTGGTATTATGAGATTGTAAGTCTCTGGTTATAGTCTGACTCTTAGATTCACAGGAGAAGTTTTCCTGCATGTATTTGAAACAGCAAGTTGTGTTTCAGTGGGATTTTTCTACCAGCAGTGAAAATATTAACTGGAACTTTACCTTGAAACATCTGCCAGTCTTAGGTGTTTTTTAATCTTTTACCTTTTGTAAATACCCAGTTTTACTATAAAATCAGCTGTGGGCATTATCAAGTATGGTAACCTTCACTATTCAGAGGGTTGAGTCCAAGTACAAGTGCCAGAAGAGAAAAAAGTCAACGCCACTTCAAGTGTCGTCATCTCTGTGTGAATATACAAAAGAAATTCTGAGATGTATTAACAGTAATTTACTGTAAGTTCAGTTCACAAGAGATGTGTCATTTCTTGATGTTTCTTTCCTAAAAACCTTTGGTCTTTAACGATAGGGTGTAAGTCCTGTCATAAAACTAACCTGCCATTATCAGTTTAATGTTTTATACAGCTGTGTAAAGTGCACATGGTTATGATGTCAGAAGTTGAGATTGAAGTGAGATTTTTGGTAAACACATGTTATGTATTTTGAATCACAGTAATTGTTTTGAAGTATTTGAATTCAAACATTAACTTTATTCTCCCATTCTGTCCTCTGAAGTTTAGCAAGGCTATATTTTATAAGAGCTAACCTGAACAGAAGCAGAGAGAATAATTCAAACTAGCTATTGCCTATCGGTTTACAATACAATCAAGTGAAGCAGCTGTTCCTATTCTTAACATCCTATTTAGAAAAATTAATAGCTTAATGAAAAATATCTCTTTCATAAAGCATAAAATATCACACATGTGATAAGTCATGTTTTGGCAAATAGTTCTTGGTAAAGAATGTGCAGGAGACATACCTGCTTCATAAGTGCAAGACTGTGTGGTGTCAGAAGAGCAAGCTTAAAAAACAAAGAATAGAAAAAAATCTTGTGGCCAACTGCAATGCTCTTGCTTGCTGAAGAGAGTGACTGCCCACACAAATGTTCCCTTGAAAATTAGTGGGACTACTTGTGTAGTTCTGTGTAGGCAGAGATTTCCAGGCTCGTGCTAAGGTGACTTTGGGAAATCAGCGCATAAGTGTTGGGAGAATAACTAGTAACAGAACTAATTGTCTCTGTCTCCTTATAGGAATCCATGGATCATCTTTTGACCTTCACATAAAAGATTTCCTACTTAAAACCAGTCTCAAAGAAAGAGCCAGATCTCTGATCGGCCCATTTTGCTGCTCTGTTAATGTGGAAGCTAAGTGGTGTAAGCACAGTGGTGACCCTGGCCTGGAGCAATCTATTCCAAAAATATACATCGATTTGAGAGGAGGACTGCTGCAGGTTTGTGTAAGATGCTTATGGGTGTGCTAGTGAGACTACTGATGATTGAGATTTCATCAATAAATTGCATGAAAGACTGTAAAACTTTCTAGCCTACAACTCATTGGGGTTGGGTTTTTTTACTTGTTTTGGTGGGTTCTGGTTTACCTTTTAAAACAAGTCCTTATTCTTTCATGTGAAACTATTGATTGAAAAACTGTCTACAGCATTTTGGGGTTTTTTGGATTACTTCTTGGAATCACAGAATCATAAAATCATCATGGCTGAAAAGGACTGCCAGGATCATCAAGTCCAGCCCACAACCCAACATCTCCCTAACCCCTTGACCATGGCCTCAAGTTCTCTATCAACTTGTTTTTTAAACAGCTTCAGGGATGGCGACTCCACCACCTCCCTGGGCAGCCCATTCTTAAACTGTGTAATGTAGTTGTGTATGTGCGTGTTGTCTTAAAACTACTGGGTGAGATTACTAACACTTAGTATCTAGGATCCTGTTCTGATGTGTGTGTTTGTCCATGAGCTACGTGTCTGCAATGCCTAGGGATAGCTTAAAGAAATACATGTCCTTTCTTTTTAAACTTACACAAGTTTCCCAGGGGAGTAATTATAAACTGTTGTTTGTAGCTATTAGTACTCGGTTTTCCATGCTATCCTCTCCTTTTTGGAAGTGCCTAAAATTTGAAACCAGTCCAAGAAGCATGGGAGTTCTTGAAATGAAAACTAGATTCTGTGGGGCTTAAACAAGTGAGCTCTAAGACATGTCTTGTTTTAATTATTTTTATTGTGGTGTCTATACACAGCAAATGTTTTAAAATAAATACATAAATCAAGCAAACAAAACACAAAAAAAGGCAATTCTGACATTTAGTCATGTCGTTAGGTCTTTTCCCAGAGTCAGCATTAGCATTAAAACCACAGCACTGGGAGCAGGGCTGACTGAATGATGTGAATGTTTAAAAATTATTTCTTAATACATAGAGTCAGTTAGTTTATCGGCTCCTATTTTTGTTTGTTATTTGTGGGTACTTGGCTGACTACCTGTAGATGTTGGTAATCAAAATGCATTTTTTCTGTTTTGTCCCCAAAATTTGGTGGTTTGACAAGGAACAGGAAAACATCTCTAAATCTGAGAAAGCCATGTATTATTAGAGTATATACTGGTATAACTAGAGTCTGTGGAAAACAAAACAATTTGGTCTGCCAGAGTAGATTTGAGAATGCCAACAAAAGCGTTAGCAATGAACTTATTTACATCTAGCAATTTTACCAGTTCTACACAAGACTACATCTTCTGCCTCTGCATTGCAGCAGAGCTTAGAGAGCTTACATTAATTTGATGCCTTTTCTGTGAATATTTTAGGAGTTGTTCCATGCTCTGGGGTTCCATCTGCCTAAAAATAAACTGAATGAAAGTGGTGGAAAAATAATATTCTTCTCTCTTCTATCAGTAGAGTACTGAGGCCTCTGAATAGGCTTAGGTGACACAGAGAAACTTGAGGTGATGCTAGACCAAGTGTGGGACCCTAAGGTGCTCTAGAAAATGCAGCACAGGTGCACTCAGTGAGGAAGATGACCTGGGTAGCCCAGGACTGGCTGGAGCTGTGTTTTAAGAAGGTTTTGCGTTACTCCAGGGGTTTACATGGAGATGCAGAGGAAGGAAAAGCTTCCTACTTGACAGTTGTGCTACACTCCCTTTAGGCATCCTCCAATGTCTTTTCATATTTGAAAGTTGGTATTCCTCGGTGAAAAAAACATCCACTGCACTTCATGTGCACACCTGACTTTAGTCCTTCTCTTACCATGGATTTTAAATTACTATCTGGTGATTTTTATTTTATCCCACACCAATTCTAAGTCTTGTTTCTTTATTAATTACTGGTTACTTTCTTGTCTTCCCTGTTGCTTCTAGGCCCACCTCTGCACATCAAGACTAAAGGACTTGTCCCCTTTAATGTGATTCTCTCAAACAGGAATTTGATTTGAGAAAAGCAGTGCTGATTGTTAAAGCTAGGGCAGGGAAATGTCTACTTGCCTTTTATTTTGCTATAAAGTTTATTAATCTTTTGGACTTTGCATGCCAATGTCTATTAGATATTTTTTCAAATTTCTGTTTTAAGCTTCAACAAACTCTAAATTTTTAAACCTTACTCTTAGAAATTATAGCACATCCAATCTGTATGCTGTATATATAATCAATATTTATCTTTGAGATTATCTTTTGTATGTCTTTATAGTCATCTTTGCTGTGTCATTCAGATTTTAATGCATTCCAGAATTCCACAAGCTCCTTGAGCAGTTCCAACTTTCCATCTTTAAGGGGTTTTTTGGTCATATCTTGCAGTGCAAAACCTGTGACTAGTCCTGGCATTACGTTTTGCGCTCGGCTCTAAGTTCTTGCAACTGCTGCTTTCCCAGGCAGCAGCAGCATCACTTGTAAGTGCTAAGAATACTTTCAATACTTATGACAAGAACAAATTTGCCGAAAGGTTTTGCAGAGATTTTTTCTTATTCTTGTTCTTTATTGTCACATGAAGGCTACTTGCAAGTAATTAAGATATAAGTAGAGCAGGCTGAAAGCTGCATAAAGTTCCTATAGCTTTGGAGACTCCTTTCCTTCAAAAACTGACATAAAATTTGTGTGTAATTGTTTTGCTTTTTCTTTTTTGTTTCTTTAAGGTTTTCTGGGGTCAAGAGCACTTGAACTGTTTAGTTCTTCTCCAGGAGCTTCTGTGGCAGTACCTTACTAAAAAGAGCAGTGCAGAGACATTGATACCTGGACGTAGACAGCCCACTTGTTTTTCTACGGAAAGGAATCAGGCCACAAAAACTGAACATACCTCAGATGATCTGCGAACGGGCCTGTTCCAGTATATACAAGATGCTGGTAAGCAGAATATTATTGCTCTCTTTTTTTTTACTTAATTCAGAAAATACAGTGGTAACCTATTAAACAATATTTGCCTCTTACAATGAATAACTATACATTTTATGCCATAGTAATTGAGAAGACATCTGCTAAATGAGAAAGAGAAAACTTGTTTCACTTCTTTCCATTAGACTTAGTTCTTTCCATCTTTTAAAAGTCTGGAAAATTACTTTTTTATTTTCTCTCCTTTTGATCCTGGTTTTAACTGCTTTGGACTCATAAACCAGCATGTTTCTTTCTAGAAATGGCATTACAGATTATAGCTTTCTTTCATTCGACAGAAGCAAAAAAACTGCCCAGTGCCTATGAAGTTGTGTTTTACAATGAAACTGAGGATAGCCCAGGAATGATGTTGTGGAGGTATCCAGAACCCAGAGTGCTCACTCTTGTAAGAATTAACCCCGTTCCTTTTAATACCACTGAAGACCCAGATATCAGCACTGCTGACCTCGGAGATGTTCTTCAGGTGGGTTATGTTTTCTACTTTCAATAACAAAATACAGTATTACTGCTTTAAAGTATTTTCAAGCAGGTTTATTAAAAATGAGCACAAAACAAATGTCTACAGCTCTATAAAATTATTAGGAGGTAAGTTCTGCAGCTGGAGCACATCTTTTCTTCAAAAACTACCTGTGCAAACATTTCAGCCTCTTACCTGTAAAGTTTTTCCGTGATGCAATAAGCTATAGCTAAATGTATCCGTTCTGGGCTGCAAGCATGCACAGTTTTTGTTCTGGTTTCCTATGATTTCATCTGTCAGTCTTTAATTAGACTTTATTTGGTTTGAAACTGAGACATGTGAGGAAAGACTTGCTCAGAAATTGCCAAGATTTGGTGGAATTACCAGATTCACATCCCTAGTCTGGCTGTATTCTCTTGTGTCTGTAATAATAAATGGTTGTGCTGCTTCTAGTCAGATTCATGGGGCAGAAAGGGTCTCTTTTCTCTCATTTTGCCTTGAGAGGGTTTGACTGGTTTGACTGTATAAGATCATGGAGCTGCCCTTCAAGGGAGGCCTGAGTGCTCTGGCTGTGTGATTGTGCCCCCAGTGTAGACCATACCTCACCATTCCACTGGCCCTTAACAGTGAGAATTTTTGCACAGTCAAGTACACAATAATCAAGTAGTTACATTCTCTACTGTCTCATGAAATTCATCTTTATAAATTCACTTACCCCTTGCAAACCTGTTTTGCAAGTTTAGTTTTAATTTTGTTAATCTCAGTTTCCTTTTCAGATTACAAATTGAATCTGTCATTATTTTTTTTATTTGTCTGCTCGTTAAGTCAGAGTATTGTTTTGAGTCAAGGGAAATAAATCTCTCTCAATTCTTCCTATTTGTTCAGAAATGCTGAATTGTATTTCGTGATCTCTAGAACGTTAAAAATTGCTTTTACAATTGAATTATGCATCAATGTGCTTTGAGTTATGGGTAAGTAGGATAATCTTCCTCTGATAAATGGAATAATGTTATTACCATGCACATACTGTTAATGAGATCATGTAAGTGTCTTGCCAATTTCTTTGCCCTCTAGACAGCCAAATGTCACCTCCTTTCAGTTATATGAAAATTAAAATTAAATGGAAAAGATCAACTCTGCTTGGCATGAGGTTTGAATCACAGATCAAAATTGTGTCTTGATGACCCAATTAGGTTGCTATGAACGGCAGCAATTTGCCTTCTTTCGGGATGGTATTTTCAGAGCGCAGCACACCAAGCTTTTGGTATAATTACATTAAGGTCCCATTATAGATAACAGACATCATGAGCATAGTATATGTGCTTGTGTAGTGATATGATCCTGTTCAGAAGGAATACTGGCAGTGCTTCAGGTGGGCATAAGCAGCTGGACTTCTAGTAATGCCTGCATTCAGCTGCCTTGTGCTTCTGTGCTATGGTCTACAGAAAACCCTCTTTCATTTTCCCTGCAATTCATTAAACAGTGAAGTAGAAACCTCTCAGCGGCTTGGTTGTGTCAACTTCTACTGGTCTTCATGTAATTCTTCAGATTTGCATCTTGGACATTGACCACAGAGAACTGTTCCCATCAGTCTCATCTTAAGTTTCTGGTCAAGCATCCCCATATATCATCTTTCCATAGAATCATGGAATGATTTAGTTTGGAAGAGACCTTAAAGATCATCTAGTTCCAGTTATGGTATTTATGGTCTGCCTTCTTCTTAAGGGCTGTCAGTTTTATGATTAAATAATTATTTGTAAGTCTTGTGTTACTACCTCAGGCTTTCAAATACAAGGGGAAGACTGAACTGTATGAGCCAAGTTAGAGGGCATCTATTGAAGAACTGTGCTCTTGGACATATGATGGACTGCAGAAATGCTTACAGTAGGATCCGCATTTTCATAGTGGACCGGTAATTATGGCAGTAACTATTGCCTGGCTCTACGTGGTGATTTACCACATTTCCTAGAAATGGCCATGCACCTAGACAGAGCAGTTCTGCGCAATGTGGACAAACATACTTGGAGAGGATGCATTTTTTAGTTAGTCTAACATTGATATGTGCAAGGAATAAGTAATACAGTCATTTTTCAGATCCTTTAGGTAGAGTGTATTTACCAGATGTATTTACCAGGTATCTCAAATTGTAAGTTCTGATGTAAATTAACCAGGAAGACTTTCTTCATCTCTTTTCCCTGTTATGGATATATGTCTGTTTCTTAGTGTACTGTGTATTTAGTGCGTATGGAGGATTAACAAAATATAAAAAGACAAAACTCCACTTTTATCCACTTCTGGAAGCATTAGAGGAACATCTGCAAGCCAAAGACTTCTTTGAAAAAAAAAGGATTTAAATTTCAAGACAACAATTATATCAAAGCATATTAAATACATACTTTAAAAACGTACCCAGTATTGCATATATTTTCACATGCTAGAACGACCGATAATGCCACTCACTGTCACTGTTACCAGTCCCCTTTAGTCCTTCACATAAAGCCAGGCAAAGGTGCACTTCTGCAGCTTAACTTGAATTAATAGTTTGCCAGTTGCATGTTCTTTCTTTCTGAGTAAATTACTGTGGCATTTCATCTAGCTGTCCCTCTTTGTTAAACTTTTGGTGTATCATTTGAATCTTGGACAGGTTTTAGACGTTTCTTTGTTTTTTATCGCTATTCTTCAAATTCCTGGTATTGGAAAAGCTTCACCATAAAGAGAGTTTTTCTAGACACTGCAGCCAAAGGATAAGCAAGCAGCTTCATGTTTCAAGAGCTGTTATGAACTATTTTGTTTCTGTAAACCTTTACCTTGCTGCTATTCCTAGATTGTCCCAAGAGCTTGTTTTCTTGTGGTTTCACTTGTGTTGTGGCAAAGATTAGCAGTTTCAGTGGTCGAGTTTCTAATACTTTACTTGTTTACAATTCCAACATCATTGCTTTTATTTGTGGAGGGAAGAGGAAAACCTGATGATTATGCCGTGGTGTAGCATGTTGTGTTTCCTTTAGAGATTTGAAATGAATTTACAGGTGGATCTGAAAAAAACATTTGTGGCCATTTCCTCTCTCCTGATTGTTCCAGTTGCTTTGCAAGTAGGGCATTAGGAAGGAAGGATTAAGTGCAATTTCTGTCTCCAGATAGTAGTTTATGGTTATACAGATCATGCCACCTTTTCAGAGCATAAAGAATAATTGAAGAAAATATTCCACATCATAACGAGGGACTGTATTTCATAACTGTTGTGTAATGTTAAATTCAGCCACGCTTGTACAGTTCCTTGGATCTGATATATTGCAGCATTTGAGAAAGGGTAAGTGTTCTTCATGGCTGTGATACCATCACAATTGGAAGGAGGAAGTTACAGGAAAAGAAATTTTCGTAGTGATTCAGTAGTGACTTTCAAACTGTACAGATGCAGTATGGACTTAGCTATGTTTAAACATTTAAGCTCAAAGAAACTGTCGCTGGGCATTTGTGCTGTGGAGCTTAAAACTGTACTTGCACTACACGTTTAGTTTCCCAAAGTCTTCCTATGTCTTAGTGAAGTCCTAACAATCTGAGATGTACATTTGTCTTTGACCCTAAGTAGCCCACATTGGTATATTTTTCTGATTTCATCTGGGCCAAATTTTTATATCTTTTGTCTTTACCAAGAACAGGGTTGACAGGTTTGGGCTGTCAAGGGACTGAGCAAAGGTTGGGAAGGGCTCACCAAGATAGGAAAACAGTTTGTGCGCCATCAGGGAGGTGTATTCACTTCCCATGCAAGCAGGTGAGCAGGACATGCAAGTGATTTCCTGTGCAGCTGGTGACCCTGTTTAGCTAGTAGATTTTTTACAGAGATTCTCGATGTTTGCCATTCTATTCTAGACTCCTTTCCAATAAGGGATATTGCTGGCATTGCCCCGTGTCTCAAAAAACCCCTAGGTAGTGTCACAAGAACATTTACACAAGTAGCTATGGATTGAAAAGTCGGGCAAAACCAGATTTGCCAAAGAAAAACGGTCGTATGAGGTATAGTGCTCCAAATGCTGTGCTCTCAGGTTTATTTAAGCTGCGGCACCAACACAAACTTAAAATTCTTTCTCCTGGATTGTCATCCAGTGAGAGATACAAGCTGTTAAAACTTAGAACACCAAAGGAAGATAATCTGTGGTGTTTGTTGATTTCCCCATACATAGTGAAAATAAAATATCTCCCGAACTATAACCCTGACAGGATTTTGTATGTGAAGACGTTTCCCTTGTGTACCTGCCCGGATTCCTGTTGCATGCAAGTGAAGAATTATAGCAGCTGATGAAAAGATGGATATGTGCTGAGTTCTCCTTTTCTGGCCTTTATTCTTTATGTAGTGTCCCAATAAACAGACTGCTTATGCTTGGTTTAGGAAAGTGGTGACTAAATTAACCAAATCTCAAGGTCTGCTACAGAAAATTGCGGTGGTGAGTGTAGTTGTGAGCTTGCAAGGACTTAACTGAGATTTAAGGGAAGACTAGGTACATAAAACCACTGTGATAAAATTCACTGAGAGCGTTCACGGAAACGGTTGAAATCTCTTTTAGGAAAACATAAAATGTTTCCAGTTTCAAAAGGTGAGGTTTCAAATAGCATGCTTATGCTATTTAAATAAAACACTTGCAGGCTCTGCAGTCTGGAATCTGATTTTTTCAACACTGTCAGCCAATAAACAGTCATTTTCTAACACCTTGTGGTTGTTTAAACAGTGGCTTAAGGAAGCACGAGCTTAAGAATGAATGTCATTAGACCTACCGTAAGTCATTATTCCAAGAAGGATTTGACATGACGGTCAACAGGAAAAGAATTATGATCAATGTCAAAGACATTAATTTTTTCTTTTAACAGAGAATACCTCATTTTTGGCTGGCTCTGCTTCCTTTTTACTTTTCATTCCCTCTTGGGACTACAGTGTTCAGCTGGGCATTTGAGAGGCTAGGAAAAGAGGCTTTTGGAAAGCCACAAATTTTATTCATGTTTGATTTATTTCTTACATTCCCAAAGCAATAACTATTTTGGAAACCCAGATGATTTGTGTGTGACAGCTTAGTGATTTAGGTTTGTAGTTTTATTAGATAATAAGCTGTAAGTTCAACTGTTCTTATTGATTAACCTGTTGGCTTGCAAATTTTTGAATCTACTGTGATGCAGTTGAAACCTGTCTTCAAATAACCAGGCTGTTTAGATGGATGGCAAAATAATTTGTTGCATGAGTTGCACAGAAGGGAAATTTGGGGAGTCTCCTTCTCTGGAGACGTTTAATACCTGCCTATGTTCCTGTGCAACTTGGTCTAGGTGATCCTGCTGTGGCAGGGGGATTGGACTAGATGATCTTTTGAGGTCCCTTCCAATCCCTAATGATTCTATGATATTGTGTCTTTTAAAACTTAACATTCCTGGTTAATTTTACTTTTTGATGCTATTCAAAAATTCCTGTACTAGTCCTGTACAGACTGCATACCATGTTGCTGTGCTCACTGTACTGTGTGAAGAGGTGCAATAAGCTTGAAACCAAGCACTATAGAATAATTGTTGTGCATTTCTGATTATAAGCTAGAGCTGTAATGAGTGTCAGTCATTCTGATGTAGGAAACTGCTTTCCTGTCAGTAGGAGCAGTGTCTGTGTGCCTGTATGGGCACTAAAATGGATGCAGGCCATCTACTGTATGAGGGCTGCAGGCTTGCACATAGCCTGAACCACTTACACTTCACGCTATCCAGATGCAAGCAAGTTTTGTGATGCTGGGGAGAGTTTTGCAAATGTTTTCCAAAGTTAAGTCTCTGACTGTTAATGATACATATTTCTTCATTTTCTTGCGAGGGAGGAAGTAAGGGCTAAAGGAGTTGCAATGTTTCAGAGTGAAGCAGATGTTGAAACAGAGCCTGTTCTCTTCAGGAATTCCAGCTTTAAACATCATTTCTGAACTTCCTTGCCTGAGAGTAGGATTATCTCAGACTTTACTCTTTTGTTTCTGTATTTTATGTGTATAATCTTAATTATTTTGCTGTGTGATCTTAGTGTTCGCTGCATCGAGATGAGACTGTATCGTCTGGCCCCCAGTTTCTGTGCAGTCTGCAGGGAGTTAAGCGTAACTCGTTGGGAATGTTAATGGAAGTTGTGCATAATTTGCTTGTGCATCATGCTGAAATTTACCCTTTGGGGTTACTGAGCCAGTGAAAATTCTGCCGGGTGCCAGAGGACTGATGAAACCATCAGATTATCTTAATGACAGATTTACACTCTCCTCGTGTTCTGTACTTTTCAGATTTTGTAACTCTGATTTATGAAACTCTGCAAACCCCAGTCCTTCCTGCTGTATGCTGATCCTGTGGCACTCTTGTAGGAGTCAGGCTTTACTGTGGTGAGAATGTGGGGTCAGAATAGCCTGTACACCGAAAATCACGCAGTACTTCATGTCTTAATAGACTGCTACCCTCAGTCCCAGAGGTGGCTGCATTTCAGCAGCACAGGGCTTATATTATTAATAAATACTGAAGCTTAGAAAATGAAAAGTCTTAAATAAAATTTTCCCGTCTCAGAAAAAGAGAATGAGTGTTGCAAGGAGTTGCTAAGTCCCTAACGTAACATCTCCTATCCATATATATTTATTTCTCAACACTTCCAACAATAAATTATGGTCCTAATGAATTCAATTAAATGCTGTTGCTTTTGTTATTAGAAAAGGGAATGATCGTTACATAAACTCAGCCTTATGATAAATTACAATTAGTAAAAAAAACCAGAGTTCAACACTCGCACATACATTTTCCATTTCAAAAATAATGCAGAAATCTTCCCAGTTATAGCATAGCCTATTCTGTGCTTTAACAAAAGCTCCTAGTGTAGTTAGGGTAATTTTTCCGTAATGGAAAAGGCCAGTATCTGTGACAGATTGCATTAATATACACACCTGCATTCGCTCTGAACCTGCTAGCCTGATAAATTGATAAGATAAATTGGTCACATGTTGTTTTAAAAAGGCAAAGAACGTAGTTCCTAATAAAAGAATGCTACATATTTCTTCTGAGAGGTTAAAAAGCATTTCTCAGGGCTCTTAAATTACCATATTCTGATACCAAGGGAAAATAAAACCTGGGCTTAGAGTCTTGTTTGTACTTAGAGGGCTTTCCGGACAGGAAGGCAGTCTTGATGCAATTCAGTAAGCCACAATACCAGTGGGGCATTACAGGTGAAAAACTTGCAGCTGTACCCCTCACCACAATGTATTACAACTGTACAGTGGAATATTTCCTGTACAGAAATAGGGCTTGGTTAGCTTTGTTTCCCAAGAGTAGATCACATTAAAATGTTATAAAATCATGATTTCCTGCATTTGAATACTTGTGGTTTCTCAACTGGTTCCAATATTACAAAGGGGGTTTTTTATAGCTTCTATTAGTTGAAGATGTATAGAAGCTTTTTTTCCAAAGTCAGCTAAAAGGCAGTTATGTATTTTAAAAGAACAATTTCTTGCAGAAGATAGGAGTTCTCTTTTACATGTCTTTATTATAACTATTCAGTATTTATTTTATAAACTGCAGTACAGGTGTAAATTTAAATAAAAATAAATAAATATGCTAATAAACCATAAATAAACTCATTAAATGGAAGAGCCAAGGTATATGTTATTACTGGGAGAGCAAATCAGTAGATATTTTCCTTATTCAGCCAAAAACCTCAGGGATGGGTAGGGTAAAAATTAAAATTAAGCAGATATTGCATATTCCATTTTAAACGACTCTTTAGAATTTCAATATTCTATATTTTGGAACAAATTCAGAAGAGAAGTAAAACTAATTGTGTGAAGAAATTGGTTGTTTTCTAAAACTTCTCCCGTTGTGGTATTTTATTATTCCTGAGTGTTGAAAATGGAGAAGTGCACCATAGGGGAATTAATTTACTGCCCAAAATAACAGGTGATGTCAAAGTAAAATCATAATAGAAATGAAAACACAAAGGAGATTGAGCTGGTGGGACGCCAAATGCTTTGTACAGTTTAAATTGTTTTAATCCTAGTACTGCCGCTGATCCTAGGACTACTAATACTGGGCTAAATTTTTACTTCACTGTAAACTACCATATCTTTTTTTTTAATTTGAGTCTTCATGAAAAGGGAAATTTGGTGGTCTGTAGCTGTGCCAAGAAGGGCTGTTTTCCACACTGTTATGATACAATCTTAGCCCTGAGGAATCCTAAAAAAAATCTCATCCATGGGGCAGTTTGGTTTGTAGTGTGATTTCACAATGTCAGTCACATAAGATTAACAGGAACGTGGATGCTGAAGTATCCTACAGATGTCCAAAATGTTGCTCTACTGGTCGGGTTGGGTTGTTGTGTGAACAGACATACTACAGATGTTTTATTCTGTTTAATATTAAAATATTATTTAATTTATATTAAATAAAATGTATTTAT
>JAOXOE010000343.1:38657906-38687146 GCA_028565055.1 Phoeniculus purpureus
ATGTTTTATTTGGTATATGCTATGACAACTAAGATTCTAGTTAATGATCTGATACTCACTAATTATATCTACGACAATTCTCATAGCAAAACTATATTACATCATATATCTGCAAACTTTTTATTTTTTAGAGTGTATAATACTTCAAAATCAAATTTAAAAGCAATCTTCTTGGTAGTAATTGCCAAGAATTTTTCCCTAGTATAAAGCTTTTTTATTTCCTGCTACTGCAACTTCTGTTCACCTAATGGGTGGACTGTATTTGTAACGCAGCTGGCCCAGAAAACAGTAGAATATTCTAATAACAGAATAGCTTTATTACAGAGCAATCAGTTTATTCATGCTCAGGAAGCTGGAGTTAAGATCGCAGCATGGGCTGGCGTCTGACACAAAGTGCTGGTTTGTATTGTATTCTGCCTCTCAGTCACTTAGGTGGCCCCGCTCGGAAAAGATAAAACACACAGGCGCTTCCTGTCTTCTGTGTGCGTTTTCTTGTACAGGAGTTGTTTCTGGAACAAGAATAACTTCATTTCCAAGAGGAAGCACCCACTATCTGAGGGACTGAGATTCAAGAAATCATCATTTATTCTGTGGAAGCCTGTGTTATAGCAAAAGCATGAATCAAGAGAAAGCATCACTGAAAGCAACATTAAGGGCATTCTGTAACCCAGCTGTTACTATCCTTTTTCCTTTTCTTTCCCCTTTCCCCTTTCCCCTTTTCCCTTCCTTTCCTATTTTCCTTCTTTTTTTTCCTTTTTCCTTTTCTTCTGTTCTGTCTCTTCTCTCTTCCCTCTCCTCTCCTCTCCTCTCCTTTTTTCTTCGATGCATTTTACAGCCTGAGAGGTCTGTATAGTTAAAGTTCCGTTTTTAATATTGAGTTTAAAAATCTTATGCTCCAGTATTTAGATAATAGTTCTTTTAATTTACCCTGCATTCAGCAACTCTGAGCTGTAGGCAGATGGCTGGAGCTGTTTCCTACAGACACAAATTTTGTCAATGAAAAAGATGGTATTTCCTAAGGAGCTGAGATTATTTAATTATTTCTGCCTTCAGTAGTAGTGGTGTCTGTGTCTGAGACCTGTTGGCATTATGACAATATGTGTAGTGAGTATTAGCAATTATCATTATAATGTAACAGCTATCAAAACATCCCTAGGGAGAAGTGAAGCACCCAAGGCTTTTCAAGTCCTAATCAGCAAAGTAGCCTAAAGCTGTGAGTTAAAAATCAGATCACAGGAAAATCTGTAAGCATGCTGAGATCATGATAGTCTTTACAAAGTACTTTTTGTTCAACAGTTATTTATCTCCCATTGTGTCTTATTATTGCACAGAACTTTTAAGTGGGAATGAGGAGTATTTGCATGTTCAATGAGATGTACAACATGTAGATGCAAATATTAACATGTAAAATAGTGTTAAAAGAAATCTGTAGCATTTCTTGGCCCAAATAGGAATTATATTTTGCTCGTCTAGTTTGATACGTACATGATGAATAAGAAAAACAATAATCTATCCCATTGTGGTGCATTAGTGGGAATTCTTCTTGTTGAATATTGATCCTATAGTTCTGATAGATTAGCAAGCACCAGGAATAGCTTGAAGGGTACAGGTTTTTAACAGGGCTTTCAATTTGCTTTGTGTTTGGTTTGGTTTTGGTTTTGTAATGTGTATGATGGAAGTTCTGCTGAAGTCAAGATGGGTTCTATTCATAGAGTTATTTATGCTCACAGAGGTGATACGTGGCTCTGTTAGTGTAATGTATAGGAAGGGGTTTTTCTTAGATAGAGTGAAACTAGACATTTGCAGAGAACAGGAATCCACTCTCCTACTTTAAAAGGTTTCTGCTCCAAGGCATCTGTATCAGATGAGCTGTTGCTATGTGTCCTGTACTCAGCAAAGCAGGGCTCGAACTGTCACCCCGAGACAACTGCTTTCCTTCCTGTCAGGATTTAGTAATACTTGCTATACTTCCTATCACAGTTTACATGTTCATTACTCATCAGAACAGTGCCAGTCGGTTTTCAAATCAACCATTTCTGTTTTCCTCATCAGTAAAAAGAAAAAGGAGGAAAGTTCAAATTCTCTGCTTTGTTTAAAATTTATATTGTTAACAGGTTTTGTTATAATTGCTTAGTTTAGCTGTTTTCATGTCACTTTTCACTTCTGCTTCTGATCCCTGCTTTTAATGCTGCTGAAAAAAGCACCATTTGACTGCTCTTTTTCTCTCTTTTGCCATAACTATCCTTCTAAGTAAGTGTGCTATAATTACATGGTTTTCTTACAAAATGGGATGTGGAGACTTTTGGTTAAATTTGAGCCCGCAGTTAATACCAGCTTTATTCACACAGAATTGACAGGGACTGCTCAGTAAGAGTTCCGCTTGCACTTTACACGTGAATAAAATCACTGCAATTAAAACTTTGAGAGCCAGGAAAGAAAGCGAAAAGCTACAGAGACGTGTCTGTGGCAGAAGCACGCTTGTTTAGCAGATAGGCTTGTGGTTAGATGTGCTTTGTTAGTGTTTGGTTTTATAGAGGCAGCACTAGCAGGCATATTTTCTAAGAGGTAATGATTATCTGAATGAATGCTTAGGATTTATACAAATGTTTTAAGGTAAAAGTACCATACTTAATTCTACATATGGGTAATTTTTTTGTTGCAGCTAATTCACTTATTCCCACTGCCTGTGACTCAGTTCTGGCATTACAGACCATTTCCAGGCTTTCACTGCTATTATTTTTGGCAGCTAATATTGCCCAGAGCTACCATCTTTCTTTAAACTTATCCAGATCTGGCTTTAGTAATAAACCCCCTTGAACAAATAAAGCTAGATATGTAGGAATCAAAGATTCTAAGTCAGCTAAGTCTTTTGCAAGCTCCAAACTAAAAAGCTTATGGTTTTGACAGTCCCAAAGGCTGTCACATGGAGTGCATCTTTGACTTCTTACTTCTAACTATTCCATTCCTGGCTCTAATAGATATTTTGAAATAGTACAAGACAATTAGGAATAAATTCATCAGCAAAAATAGAGGAATAATCTTTTAATCATGCTTACCAGACTGATTTAATTATTAGGTAGTGTGTTCTTTCTGGCCACTTGTACAGCTGAGTCCAGCGGTTGCTCCTGTGCCTTTCAAATTCTTCATCATTTGCTTAGGAGGTTACCATGAAGTTCATAAAATCAAATACACTGTTAGGTTACACCAGAGCCTGAAGGAGTTTACTTTGCCATCTTTTCCTCAAGATAGATTTCAATATTTTCACCACCTACTAAGTGGAAATATTGAAGTACTTTTTGATTTGTTTTCTTTTGTGTATGAAATCTTTTTGGTCTTTTTTTCAATTTTCAATCTATCTTTCTTTCTAATCTTTATTTTCAAGCTCTCCATATTTCTTTGCTCTGCGTTTCCTACTTCCAGCTGAATATCAGCTTATAACAAATGTGTTGCTATCTTTACACTTAGCACTATGACATGTGCTTTTTGATGTTAAATTAGTCCCTTTTTTTTGGATTCCAGTTTTTGACATTAAATCAGCACTCCTGATTGATATTGCTGTGCTGCTCTATGTTATATATGTTACTAGCATCAGTTGGGTTTTTCCCTTCATCCTCACCTAAAAAAAACGAGTCTCCGTGGTTGCATTTTTAAATCTTCAGGTATCATTGTGACTTGACAGCTGTATTAAAAATCCATGTTTCTGGCTCGGTGGTTCCAGATGTTAATTCTTCCAGAATTCTTTGGTGATTATTTATGCTCTCTTGCCCTCCCTGACTTGAACTACTGAGCTCCCTGAATTTTCCTTCTTAACCTTCATTCCTGTTAATTAATCAGCCTGCTGTCACCTCCATGTGCCTTATACTCCTTACTGAGTAACAAGAAGAAATACTCATGGAGCTTTTTATAACTGTGCCTGGATTTACTTGCACATCTATCACATTCTTACTTCTCTTCCTGGTTATTTGTATGTCTCTACAGTGGCATACAGGCATTAAAAAAGTCATAGCACATATACATGCTTTTTTGTTACGTTAACTTGACTTTAAATATTTATTGGGCATGTGCAAGTCTTATAACTCTGTATATCTGTATATTAATTCTGAAATCTTCGTCTCTTACTGAGTTTGCACTTGTTTTAAATTTGTATTCACTTTCATGCTGTTACTGTGTTTTAAGAACCAAGAAAAGGAGGCCTAAGCACAGAATCTGAACAGCTGTTGCAGTTCTGATTTTCTGCATGGCAGCTTTCTTATATGTATTTTCTTTAGAGTGTGTACTTCTATATAGTACTTACATATTGTCATGGGTAATCAAAACCAAGACAAGTGTGTACAGTAAATCCCATTACATTTGCAATCAAACATCACTTAATTATGCGTTCTCCCTTTTGTTACAGGTTCCTTGCAGCTTGGAGTATTGGGATGAGCTTCAGAAATCATTTGTTGCATTCCGGGAATTCAGTCTGTCAGAAAGTAAAGTCTGTGAACTGCAGCTGCCTAGTATCAGCCTTGTGAATGATCAGAAAGAGCTCATTGCCTCTGATCTGTGGAGGATAGTCCTGAACAGCAATCAGAATGGGGCTGATGACCAAAGGTAATTTTAAGGGAGGGAAAAACACAAAGCTAATGCTATCCTCTTTTTCAAGAGACTTGGGAAATAAGATACTGTTTTCATATGTGGTGAGAGTTGCTGGTCTTAAATGGATTTAGGACTAGCTTCATGCAAGGACGTGGGATGTACACACAAAGAGCTCTCCTTTACAGTTGTAGACAGCCTGGCAGAATCATATTCATCCATTTTCTCAACACAAGGATTACTGAAAAGTGAAGGCAAACAGGCCATATCCCAAAGCTTCTTAGCTGCACAAGGCCGTAAAATTAGCTAATTAGGGAAGGAAGGCTGAGGTGCCTATACTACATTGTATAATGTAGCAGTAAACGTTCTCCCTCTGTGCACTCCCCATGCATCACTTTTTCTCTGTCCTTGGTGCAAGTAAATGACTAGAATAAGCCAAGTATCTATTTTAAATATATCAATACTTTGGTTCTTCAAGAGCACTGCATTCAAGTGGTTTGCTTACTCTGATAACAGTAAAAAATTATAACCTGTGTTTTCAAACACAGAGGATCTTTTTTTTATGATGTTTGCAGATGGAAACAGTGTGCAATGAGAGATACTCACTCTATTTGCATTCATTCAATCTTGGTTAATATGTAGAGTAAGAAGAAATGTGTGTGAGTTCTCTCCACAAACAGCTGTGGAATTGCTTTTGAAGACCTTCTTTTATAGTTACAGCAGAAAAACCAGAGTGACCCCATTGGATTATTGGTATTTGGTGATTGTTACTGCCTGTCAGTGTGGACACATGCTTGAATGAGTGTGCAGCATCTACATATATGTTACATGAAGCTACAGCACTTCTGATAACTTCAGAGAAATCAGGAAATATGAACATGGCCAAAAAAAAATCAACGATGAAAATTAAACATCTGGTTTCCATTAATAGTATCAGGTTGGAAATGATTTCTTGATGTTAATTGTAAAAGAATGCATTTTCATCATTGAGAAGTTAAGTGTTTTAGACAAGGTTAATTCCTCTGAATGTGGGACCTTGGCAAAATTGCCTTCCTGGTCAGCTTAACACCACAGAAATGTGAACTCAGTGGGAACTGAAAATGAACTAGTGAAATTTAGTAGGTCTTTGTCATCAAGGCATTTGGCGGCGTAATCGTATTTATTGTCTTCTGCTTGAATAAGGTTCATTACTAAATGCAGTGTCCCATTCAGGGAGCTCTGTTAAGCTAATATAAATAAGTTTTCAAAAACCCCAATATAAAACCAGTTTGGACTGTGATGAACATCAGAAACATTTTGCAGCACATGTATTCACCTGCCCTAGAAGGTCTTGAACTCATGAGCTTCTCAGCAGGAGGCTGCGGGCACACTTCACTGCGGTAGTGACATCCTCATTGGTATCAGGGCATCAAGTTACAAAGGGGTAGAAGTATCCTAGTGGCCCAAGTTACTAGAAGAGTTGAAGGAAGAGAGTTGCTCTATCTACAGCAATAGTATTAGAAGTGTGTGTACACCACCAGGCTGTGTGTGTACACAGAAAGCTGAAGCTGTGACGAATTAACAGGAATGGATCATTAGCAGTTCACTAAACAGCAATAGCAAAAGAGGAGCACAGGCATCACACTACAGAAGCCATTGAAGGGAGATAAACCGAAGAGGGAAGTCCAGGGAAAGTGTCTTGAACTGCCAGTTTCTTGGGCACCTGTGCAGAAACTGCAATCACTGGTCCCAATGCTTTTGGTGGCCTGAGGAATTGGTAAGTTTTTAGTGGTGTAGTTTACATCAATGTGAACTAACAGGAGACTGAAAATTTCAAGATTAATGTAGGTCAGAGGTGAACTCCATCCAGAAGCCAGAGACCTGGGAGGTATATCAGGCAAACCTGACGTCAGCCAGAGAAAATAAAAGGTCGTTGTTCCCTTTCTCAGCAACAGTTTCAGGCAGCAATTCAAACTGATCTCTGTCTATCCTGATGTCAAACAAGAATGTATTGCAAGCTTTCGTAAGGATAACTTCAGGCAGGATTGGTGTAGAAGAGCCTGCCCTGACCAACCTAAAGCTCTCTTCTCAGAGAAACTTCTGAGAGTCCAAAGAGGAGCAGCTGCTCCTCAGAGATGAGACTTTGACTTGTCGTGTCTTGGAGACAGAGTGAGTCATGTAAGTCACACTTCAGTCACATAGAGGATTTGAGACCATTCACAAGCACTGAAATACATATAGTTACAGCTACAGAGCAAGTGTAAGGAAACAGCAAAGCCTCTGTTTTGTTAAAGGGAAACCTTGTTTAGGAGGTGGTGACAGATACTGTGAACCTGCAGAAACCTGTCAACTTGTCTAGACCTCTAATAACATATGAGAAGTCCATGTTGGCAGTAACTGCTGAAACTGTAGTTTCATCAAACAAACATATTGTCACTAGTATGGATATAGAACCATAGAATCATTAGGATTTGGAAGGGACCTTGAAAGATCATCCAGTCCAAGCCTCCTGCCACAGCAGGATCACCCAGACCAAGTCCAGGCAGGTTTTAAATGTCTCCAGAGAAGGAGACTCCACAACCCCCCTGGGCAGCCCCTTCAGTGCTCCATCACCCTCACTGGGAAGAAGGTATAGAATCTTAGAATCAGTCAGGGTTGGAAGGGACCACAGGATAATCCAGTTTTACCTTACTTGACCAAAAAATGCCAAATTATTGTGTTTTCAAGAGAAGGAGACTGCCCCATGTTGTGGTAAATTGCAGTGTTAGGCTTTTTCCTAGAACCTCAACAGACCAAGTGTACCTCAACAGACTTGTGAGAACAAGGAGCTGGTGCTTAAAGCCAGTGTCAAGTGTTAGACCAGAGCCACTGAGGGATCTGCAGTGAGAGGGAGAAGTGAAGAGTATAATACTTGAATCTTGGTTTTCCCTGTGACTCACGATGATCTGATGTCAATTACATGCTGTAACTGTATGATGGAGTAACAAATTTAATTCACTATTAATTGTACAGTATAAAAATGCTTAGTCTTGTTGTAGTTTATTTTCTTAGTTTGATCTCACATTTTGGGTCAGACTCTAATAACAGTTGCCATATGCATGCAGCTGCTGCTCAATGATAATATTTTTCCCTTCAGATTTTGCAGGGGGTTTTTTTTGTGGTAACCTCTAGGATATGCTAATTATTAATACCAGAGAGCTGATCCCTTGTGTTTTAAGTACTTTATTACCGGTTGCTAACATCAGTTATGAAGTATGAAACTTATGTGGCTTATGTGACAGGGAAACAACAAGGTTTGTGAGAAGATGTGGATACAGCTGATATGTTGAGCAGTAGCTGGCAGGCTGAAGTGTATCAACCAATAATGAATATGGGAATATGCAAAGATACCATGATCCAAATCCTGTGGTATGTAGGTTTTTTCTGAGATTGATCAGGAACTAATTAGAAGCATAAAAATCAAATAGTGATCTGGTTAAGGACATAGTGTTTGTGTGTATGTTGATTATTTTTATGAAGTTTGCAGACTATTCATTACACAATGAATTATAAGGTTGGAATTAACATATATGGAGGTTTATTCAATGAATGAACAAATGCAAAGTCGTAAGACAAATAATTTGGCATCCATTTGGGAATTTGGTGTAGCGTCTGTGGAAGGAGTCATTATAGCATTAATTGTTTATGGAAGACCTTAAAAGAGAGATCAAATGAAAATTATCATAGAATAAATTATTTTTATAGCTTGCATTTTCATGCTTCAGGACTAACAAATTAGAATTAGAACCAAAACGAGATTTCTTTAAAGCTCTGTCTGGTTGGTGAGACACTAAAGTTCCTCCTTGGTTTCACTGGGATTTGTCTTGCCTGTTTAAATGTTTTACATTACAAGATGTTTTATATATTTGTGCATCTTCTGTAATGCAAACAGTATTTTTATAATTACTGACATACTAATGTGAAATAGTAATTGAAAGCGCCTTAAGATACAAACCATGAAACGAGTACAGAAACTTTTAAATAAGCCTTAAATTGCTACTTTTTAAAAACTAAAGTGAGGAATCATGATCAAGTTTCTTGCTAATTGTTTTAGCTTTTATTCAAAGTAAATGACATACTGAATTTTGACCTCTAACAATTTGGGTTGAGACCAGCATTTGTGTCATAAATTAAATGAGTTAAGTGGTCTCTTTCTTCTTCCCAGTGGATATTTTCCCGTGTTGTGGTTTCATCACAAATGGCAGTTTTGGTTTAAATATTCCACTCTTAAAATAACAAGAATAATGCAGGTCACTGTTAAGTCATTGTTCCCAGTTGCCATATATTTGACTTGAACTGCTTTGTATGGTGTGAAGCTATCATAATTTATAATATATAATGACTGTGAGTGTAGGTATTTTCCACTTTTTTAAATTCTGGTATTTCACACGATTAAAAAAACCCAAGAAAATTCTGGTGTTAAAGTCAGGGCAGTTTTACTGAGGATTTCCTCTGGCTTTGCTACATCCATCCCTCAGAATCTCATTTCTCTATTGCTAGTCCATTCCCAGAGAGACCTTGTCACAGTCTTTCAGTACTTAAAGGGCACCTGTAAGAAAGATGGGGACAGACATTATTAGTGTGTGTTGTGACAGGATAAGGGGTGATGGTTTTAAATAAAAGAGGGGAGATGTAGACTAGATATAAGGAAGAAATTTTTTACAATGAAGGTGGTGAAACACTAGAACAGATTGCGCACAGAGGTGGTAGAAACCCTAACCCTGGAAACATTCAAGGTCAGGTTGGTTGGGAATCTGGCAACCTGATTTAGTTGAAGATGTCACTGATCGCTGCAGGGGGTTTGAACTAAATAACCTTTAAACGCTCCTTCCAATCCGAAGCATTCTGATTCCAGATACTAGCTACTTACCATAGTACAAAGTAGGGACCATATGTGGAATTCTATAGCTGAACATTTTGAGGACTTACTGTATTTGGTTGTAATTTTTCAGCAACACTCATGGAATTATGAAAAATTTGGTCCTAAAAGCATAAGGCATGTTTGTTTGAAAACCAGTGTTCAAATTTGAACTTGCATTTGAATTTAAAACATCTTTAAAATGTCATTTTAAATCTATTCACAGTGCTTTATTAAAGGTAATTTCTGACAAAACCAGTAAGTTTGTCTTAGCTAAACCACGTTAAAATTTGTTTTAGAAATAATAGAAGTATTTGACTGAAGACCTGCGCTTGGTTGTCTTGAATCAAGCCTGTGCTTTTAAACTAAAAGTCTGTAGTGCCAAACTGTAAAGTTAGAATAAGAAACAATAAGGATAGACTTGGCTTAAATTAGAAAGTTTATTTATACTTCAGTGGTGTCTTAGCAACCTATAGAATTGTGATGTAGTGTTAGTTTCTCTCAAGGGACTGAAAGATAATGCTTAGAAATTCATGGTGTCAGGAGAACAGCTATGAAAAACAAAAATCAGTGGGGTGGCATTTAAAATATGTAGTTATTATAGTGTAATAGATGCTAATAAAAGGCTCCAGGCTGGGCTTATAACACTTCGAGATTTTTTTTAACATGGTGACTGTAGAGTGAGACAGGCAAAGGAAATTAAGAGTCAGAACTCGTACATAAAAGTAGTCTGATAGTTGTGAGTTCCTTTCCTTATAAAAATCATTCATTTGCTTTGAACGGATTGTCAGCTCATTCTCATGGCTGTAATAATGTCCTCTGTGTAGCTATTTCAACAGTTAAATTACCTAGTAGATTTTGGGTTTGTTTTCTGAAAATATGCTTTGCTTCTGTGTTTCACTTGGTAAATGGAAAGTGCAGTGTGATAAAGGATTGTTGGATGGCAGTCTTATCTGCTGTGTTCTGCTTAGGGATAAATTCCTACATCCACAATTAAAAGGAAGCTATGACATTGGCTGTGTCAGAAAATGAGCATGGCTCATGGTCAGGTCCTACAACAAAGTGATAAAATCCTGCAAGTGCTGAGCTAACACTTTGTTACCTGTCTTTTGCAGCTCAGAAAGTGAATCTGGCTCCCAAAGCGCCTGCGATCAGCTCGTAACTCCCACAGCATTAGCAGCCTGCACCAGGGTTGACTCCTGTTTCACTCCTTGGTTTGTGCCATCCCTAAGTGTCCTGATCCAATTTACTTATTTGGAAATCCACCTCTGCCACCACCTTGATCAGCTAGGCACAGGTATGTAGTCCTTCGTGTAGAATAATAAAAGCATATAGTTCAAACATGCTGCTCAATCTCTGTTTTTTTTCCCATTTCCTCATTATTGAAATAAATTGTTACCAACAACCACCAGTGGACAGGCTTCAGGGTAAAGCATTATTTCTGAGCACTGAGAAAGTACGTACAGCAGGCAGTGCTGCTGGCAGCTCAGCTCCCTTCCTCCTTTTGTCCGGAATGGGTAACTGTAGAAGCCACCCCTTTCTCTTCATCTGATGAGTGACAGCAGGTGTCACTTCAATTTTGAGCCATCTTAGTGAATGAACTTGAGCGTTTAAATTTTCCAGTATATGAGCAGTACTATTAAAATATTTGAGGATTTTGCAACCCCCTTGGTAAGAATTCCTTGAAGGAACTCTGTGAACTGCAGAATTGACTGTTATTTCAATTATGATCACTTTTGGAGCTACATCTGGTTTTGTTCAGGGCTCTCTGTCATTGCATTAATGGCAAATGCATTCCAAGAGATTTTTGCATTGCTGTCTGATTTTTCAAATGCTAGGAATGCTTTCCATGGAAGATGAGCAAAAAAAATAACATGGATGATTTTGACAGAGCCAACTTCCTTTGTGAACAGTTTCTGTGAACATTGTAAAATTCATTATCAAATCACTACTAAGACTCACACTCAGTCTCTAGCAAATAATTCCTTGTTTATTGGCTACCTCTATCAGTACAAATATCTTCCTCACAGTTCCACTCTACTTCCACATGCTGCTTCTTTAACATTACACATGCTGGAAAAAGCAAAACTCAGATTAAAATCGAACCCAGCTGTTTCATTTCTAAACAGCAACTGAGTTTGTGCTGATGCTGCTGTTGCTGTTACAGCACCTAGAGACTTTAAGTTTTGGGGCTCAGTTGTGCCGTGTTTTGTGCAAAAGGAGCACAAAACTTGCTCTATCCGTTATACTTCTGTAGGATAATAGGGGTTGATCCTGGAAAGTGGTCAGTGTTTCCATTCCAAGTCTGTAGAGCACTTGAGCATATGCTAATTTTAAGCATGTGAGTAGTTCCAGCAGCATAAATAATAACATTGATGGAAATACTTGCATGCTTAATGCTACGCGAGTGTTGTATGTGCCTTGCAGTGGCTGCTGCCACAGTGCTCAGCACTTTGCAGACCTGAGACCTCGGCAAACACGATAAAATCTTTTTTATCGTGTATTTCTCATGCTTTATTCTCAGGACACTCTTTTGTTTAATTTCTAGTATTGTAGGGCAGTGTGTCACATCTCAGTGGGTTTGTGGTCTTGAACTCTCCTTAATTGCAGCAAAGGCAATTTGCACTGTGGAGCCTGTTAACCTTCACAGTCACATGTTAGCAAATATTATATTGCTAATTTTTACGGTATTTGCAATGTACTGTGTGTGGAATATCATCTATATCTACTGTGGAACAAATTCTCACAGAAATATGGTCTCTGCTCCAAATGGGTGGCAGTCTGAAGTATTGTGCATTGTGTACATGAAGCAGTTCAAGTAGCTGGTCTATTTACCATGAAAAGATTTTGGTTTGCAGATACTTTTTGTTTGCAGCTGCTATTAATTGCAGTTCTGGTTCACATCTAATAAACAGTGTGAACAGGATTAATTTCAGATTTCAGAAATGTCAACTCTTTTATTAATTCTACTTGTTTTCATCATGTGCACAAGCAGTTAAAAAACATTTTTACGAAACATACAATATGTGCCAATGGCGATGTTCTAGTCTTGTCTGTTTCTTTACTTTTCAGCACCACCAAAGTTTATTCAGCCATTTTTATCCGATAAGAACATGCCATCTGAACTGGAATACATGATCATTTCCTTTGATGAGCCTCATGTGTATCTTCGTCAGTGGAGCGATGAGTCGTTGTTCCAGGAGATCCAGTTTTCCACTCAAGCCGATTGCAAACTTCTGGAGTGCCGAAATGTGACTATGCAGAGTGTTGTGAAACCTTTCAAAGTCTGGGGGCAGATTGCTATTTCCAGTGCTACGGCAGGAAGGCTGTTGGACTGCACCATAATGGTGGACCCCATTTTCATCAACTTTGGCCAGTATGCGCTTCATTCTCTAAATACTGCAATTCGGGCTTGGCAGCAGGTATGCAAAGGAATTAGTGAGAACAAGTGTAGCTGTTGTGATAAATCTAAGAGCAAACCAGAATGCCAAATGCATTCATTAAAAATATCCCAAGATGCGAAATCTTTACTTTACATTAAAAGTGCTTTCTACCTTAGGACACATTAATTTCATGGTAGCAATGAAACTTAGGAGGCAATGAATGCTGTGTGTAAATGTAGCCAGAACTGCTTGAGTTCAATGAAACTACATGGGTTTATATCAGAATAATCAGAGTCTTGTTCTTGAAATGCACAATATTCCATTCATTTATGAAAAGGTGAATGATGCATGATATGTAAGCTCAGCTCAGTCTGAGCTGTAGAGTATGTTGTTTCCAGCTACTACTTCCATCCTTATTGAAGTTCCACACTAGTTTCATGTTACATTCTGTGCAAGCAGCGTTCATGGTTGAAGCCAGTCGCAGTTTAAAGAACCTTGCTGCTGCAATGACCCCTCAAAGGCCTGTAATTCCCTTATTCCACTGTAGCCCTGAAATCAAATCATTCTCTTCATCTGCCTGAAGACCTGTGTGGAGCCTGGGAATTAATTACCTATCATGGCACTACAATAACAAAGCTCCTAAAAAAGGATAAAACATCTGTTTTATATCAAAAAATTCTTTTTTAAGGGCATTCCATGGTTTTCTTGTTGCAGAAGGACATTCATAAAACAAGATCTAGTGTGATTTAAATCTTTACAGCTGGCTCAAATATCAATGTGAACAAAAATCTTTGTAGCTCCAATTTCTGGTTTTTGTCATATTTTGAACAATGCTTTTAATAGAAAACAAACAGAAAGTATAAGAGAGTCCTTGGTAGGCAGTTTAAACCCAAAATATTTCTGACTTAGTACTAGCCACTCATCTAAGACATGTGTGGCAACTACTGCAAAGCGGCCTTCAGAAAGGTCAGCTCTCTCTTAGGATGAAAATAAAAAAGCTCTCAGACACAGCTATACACATAAATAAAATATGGTGCATAAATATTTAAATGTTTTAAACCACATCACAGTGTGAATGACTGACTGACTACTCTGTGCCTTGAAGGAATATTCTGAGTTGAAAAAATGGAATTGTATATTTGATTAAGTAGAGCCATATGTCGCATAGTATATTGCTGACAGGTACATTCTGTGAATAGTTGGTACTGATTTATACATGGATTTGGCAATGTTAACAGGAGCCACAGGAGGATATACTTCTGTAATTGTTGCGGTAATTTTCTCGTTTCCTCTCATGTCAAGGGTACTTGCCACCATGGTCTGATGTGGTAGGTATCTAGCCCTGAGTATTCAAGATTTAAAACTTGCATCCCTTTGAAATTAGGGAACAGTTAGCACACAAGTGGGTTCAAAACAGCTTATTAAATTAATTGCTACCAAAATGCTTTGTATGTGGCTTCACCTCCAGATTGGGAGGTGGCACGCACTGCAGGGGAAGGGACTGCATTTCCCAATAAGCATTGTTTGATGTTTGCTCTTCGCACAAAATACAACATAAATGCTGCCAATTAGAATCGTGAATTTAATAAGCATGGAAGGTTCTTTGAATTCTTCACATATTTTTAACCGGACTAATATCTGAAACAAGTGAACAGACAGATGAAGCATGAAACGATTTGGCCCTGCACCTCTAGGTCAAGAGTGCAGGATTAACAGAAGCCACTGCCAGTGTCTTTGTTTCCTCACTACAGACTCGCTTCTTTTTTTGTTGTCGTCTAAGTAATGATGAATGTTTTTCAAGTGGACTAAGCTTAAAAACCACCATGTATACAACTGGTGTTATACTTCTGAATCACACGCTGAAGGATTAGCACTTTATAAAACCAGCCTCCCCTATTAACATGTTTCACCATCTAATCTGAAATTCCTCTTCAAATACAAGCAGTAACACACTAATGCCCATGTATATGCAAAGCTAAAGTGATGTTTTTAATAATCAAAGAAGTGGGCAAAGAGCTTCAAGATCGTTATTAATTTAGTTTTATTGTTTAATGATGTCATGTGAGATAGAAAATGTGCATTTCCTGTGCATCTACATGGACAGGAGGATGTTTCTGGTTTCTCCCCTTTATTTGGGCATTTAGTCCTTTGCAAATTGTTTTACAGCATTAGTGGGATATCTAGAGACACAGGGTCAGCTGGGAGTACAGCGCCCCAGGTATGGTACTAAGTGAGTGTTGCTGGTGAAAAAAACGGTCCTTTGTGGTCTTGCGCTGCAAATGTTTTTCCCTAAACCCCTCAGAAGTTACAAAAGGTTCTGTTTTAAACATTTTTGAAACTATTAGAACTTATTTTCCTCAAGGTCTACATGGTGCTTAACCTTTCTGTTGGCAGTTGCTTAAGTTTTCCTGATGAACTTTGATCAGTCAAAACAACAACTGTGATCGTAGTAGTTTCCCATCCTACCATAAGCCCAAAGAACAAAAGGAAAAAGATAAAGAAAAGTTGGGTGTAGGTTCAATTTAACTTTCTAGCTGATAATATCAGGACACTACCATGAGAAGTAAATTAAACAGTAAGAAAGTAAATGTTTTCTCTTAGAGGAACTTTGAGGGAGAAAAGAAATTGCTACAGACTTCCTGTAC
Source organism: Phoeniculus purpureus (assembly GCA_028565055.1). Taxonomy (NCBI): domain Eukaryota; kingdom Metazoa; phylum Chordata; class Aves; order Bucerotiformes; family Phoeniculidae; genus Phoeniculus; species Phoeniculus purpureus. Next base: position 38,673,386 of record JAOXOE010000343.1, read on the forward strand.
GAAAAACATTGCCAGGTAGGACAGAGTGTGGATGTGCGTGTGTGTGTGTGAAAGGAATGGCTTGCACAAATCTCCATAGCTCATGAAATGCAGGGAAAATAAGTTTGTGCCTGGAAAGAAACTGTTACGGGATTTTTTTCTAGATCCAGAAATTCATTGAAATAGCTGTGGACTGTGGCATGAGCAGAAAGTCCTGAGACAGGGAAAGCCCAGTGGCTAGCGTTGTGCAAGATGGCTTTCCCCTGTAGAATTCACAAAATATTTGAAAGCCCAGTAAAGGAGATACAATTTTCAGGCTTCTTTGAGACAAAAGAACAGATGAATAATTATCTCAAGAAGGGCAGGAAATTGTCCCCCCAGAACTGATTTGCTGATTCTTTTGATTTGATGTTTTAATTCAGAGAGAGATTTTTTTTCCATCATCCATGCTTAGGTGTTTTCAGCTCTTGGAGTCATCATTCAGCCCTTCAGCATCATTGCCACACAAATGGCCTTGTTCTATTTGGTTTTATTATTTCTGGTTTCTCTACGCTCATCTGTCAAGCAAGATTTTATGAGTCTATCCTCTTGCTAATTATTTAATAGTTTTGTTTTTTGGAGTGATCTTTCTCTGCTTACCCTAGAACCTTCTACTGCCAGTCTTCAGCAGCAAATTTAGCATCTGGTTTCCTCTGGTGGTGCAGGGAGCTGCTGCAGCTCCTCAGAGACTGAGAAGCATAGATGGTACCCACTCTGGGGAAAAAAATCTCTCAGATTTACTGCAAGGAGAAGAGTCAGAATAAGAGAATCTCCCTGCTTGTCCAGTATATAGTTGCTGTACTGAGCTAAAGCATCCTCGAGTTTTCTTGGTCATCTTTTAGTCAGCTGTTACTGTCAAGGGTTCAGGCATCAGTATCTTTATCTAAAGCCTGGTGGCATGGGCTAACACCTTAGTGTGCAAATCTTAGTGTTTCCTTAGTTAAAATTTCCGAGCTATTGTAAAACTGAGCTCAGAATAACTCTTGCTTAACTTCAAGAAGCGTTGCTGTTAAAAGCAGTGGGATTCTAGTAGCAAATCTAGCCGTTAAGACTAATGATTAATGGCAGTCTTTCATCAGCACCAAAGCATGTACAGGTCTGTTAATAGTCCCTGATGGGATAACATTTTCCCAGTACAATTTAGGAGTTTTATGCATGCCAAAAACTTGTTGGATTCTCTTTTCCCTCTGGAAAATGCAAGGAACTACAGTTTATGTTAACTTACTTTAAACCTAGTCGGATAAAAAGAAGGAAGTTCATCATCTTCTGGTGTTGTTCTTCCAGTCTCTGTGTAATCAGGGAGAAAATTGATTGCTGTGAAAAAATTTTCTTATATTCCCCTGAGTTTGTATCTAAGTTTGACTATAACAGCATGCTGACCTCCATGGATAGTTAATCCTCCTTTCTAAATTGAACACTTTGCAAAGCTCTAACAGGAAAATATATATATTTGTGGTAGACTTATGGGTATGTGGGTATGGCAGCTTGACAGTAAAAAGTCATAGATCCACCGCTAGAAAATGCCAAAATAAACTCCGCACTCTGAAGTGGCACTGTAAAACGTCAGCCTTTAACATACCCAGATCTGCTACCGAATGCAGCGCAGACATACTGCTCTGTAATGAGTTTTGCTGCTTTCAGAAACCGCATTTTGGTTGTGCTCGACTGACTCTTGTTTCATTGAAGATACCTGATCTAATGCAGAAGAATTAATGAGATTTGGAGAGAAGATTTAGTATTGTCATTCTTAAATACTCACGGGGTGAATGGTTTTTTTTGCACAAACCATCCCAGCCAACCTTTCTGACATTCTCAGAATCACAGAACATTAGGGATTGGGAGGGACCTCGAAAGTTCATCTACTCCAATCCCCCTACCAGAGCAGGATCCCCTAGATCAAGTCACACAGGAACATGTCCGGGAGAGTTTTAAACATCTCCAGAGAAGGAGACTCCACAACCTCCCTGGGCAGCCTGTTTCAGTCACAAAAGGAATCACAACCTGCCTGTAGATGTGCTTCTCAGGTTCTTCTGAAGTTAATAACAGAGGATGAATATGCATTTAAGCATACTAGACTGGACATACTTTGCACACTCTGCTTCTTAGAAAAGTTTTCCACATGTATGCAATGTGCTACAAGGTACCAAACCTTTTGATGGATCTATGAGGAAATATTTTTCTTTTTCTCTCCTTTGATCTCTGTATTTCTGCAGGCTTGCAGGCACATTGTAATCAAAGAACTAGAGGCCTATCTGAGGATGTGCTAGCTTCATTGTGTCTGTGTGAAAGGTCTACTGAGAGAGCAGAGAGAGGAAACAGAATCAGCTCTCAAAGACCATGTAGGTCCCGTTACTTACAGAAAACGTCATAGAAAGTTTGAGAAAAGATGAGCTGGACTGCGTTCTAGAGAGAAGGGAGACAGTCAAAAATCAAGCAATGTCAAAAGTGTGCTAGGAGAGATGGGTCAAAAAGAGGTAATGAAAAGCCCAAGAAGATTAATTCTTTGTGCAAGACACATTAAATGGCATGAAGAGTGCACAAATGCTGCTTTCTTGGAGTAATCATTTAGGGTGCCGGATAGTTGCTTTTAAGTGGAAGGTGCCAGCCCAGTAGTGACTAGGACAGAAATACATGAGAAATGATTTTCAAATCTAATTATCAGTCACGTTTTGACCTCTCCCTTACAGGGGATTATAGTTCATGCCTTCAGGGGGAGAAGACCTGTAGCTCTGGTAATTTTTATGACAATCATGCAGTCTCATTGTGTCAAGTGTGACAAGCAGCCAGACGAAAAACAGCAAGAGAGGGATGGAGGGATGCTGCAGGCAGGAGAGAAAGCATTGTAAAATCTAAAATACTTTTAAAACCCTTGATAGCTTTTTGTTTTCCCGATTAGACTGCCAAATTGCACGATGCATTTTCAAGCTAGCCTTATGGAGTTGTGGAAATAACTCTCCTTAAGAATCCTACTTTTATTTAGTAATTTTTTTTTTCAATATGGTATCAGGAGTGAGAGAATCTACTGCTGCTGTCCCACAGCAACATTACAAAGGAGACACAGCTGCTGAGGAAGAGGAAGTGCAGCCTGTTGGCCTGAGAGATCAGTTGTCAAGCATGGAGAAAGCTCTCCATGCCTCAGCTCAGCCTGTAGTGCCCCATCTGCCCCTTGTGACATGTCAGTTCCCACTGAATTTTATTTCATTGCAGAAGTTAAGAAATCTAGTTTTTATTGTAGTTTTAAATCTTTAAGATTTGCATTACAGAAACATAAAGCAAGCAGTTAATATAAAGTAAAATATATTAAGTCTTGTGATATGTTTTGTCAACCAAACACTGGTTTCTGTAGAGTAGAGCTGTGAGACCAGAGCTAATGGCAAGAGATCTCAAAGCATTTCTGTGTGTTGGCAGACAGCTGCCAAATGTCTTGCAATTATCCTGACACTCACTGGCTTTCACATCCCTTTCCTTTCAGAACCAATGCCCCGAGGCAGAGGAGTTGGTCTTCAGCCATTTTGTGATCTGTAATGACACTCAAGAGACACTGCGGTTTGGCCAGGTGGATACTGATGAAAACATTTTGCTGGCTAGTCTCCACAGTCACCAGTACAGCTGGCGCTCCCACAAGTCCCCACAGGTACGTCAGAAACAACCCTTCAGTGCAGCAGTCACTGGAGCTGGCTGGTGGCTTTATGCATCAATTCAATGGGTTTCTCTATGGTTTCAGCAAATACCACAGTTCCTTCAGGAGTCACTTGCCAGAGCTTCATTAAAGAGAAGTGGTAAACAGTGTGTGGAAAGCCTGAAGTGTTTGGGAGTTACTCGAGGGTAGAGCTGGGCGTGCATGATGGCTTTTTGTAAAACTGGGCGGTTGTGGAAACTGAAGCTTCTGAAAAGAAAAGCAAATGAAGATGGCGTGCCAGGTTTTTATAACTAAGTGATCAGTGTCTGTTTTCTGTGATGTTCATTAGAGGTTTGGGGAATTTTTTTTAATGAATTGTTTCTACCAGAGGCATCTGTTCGCTGAAATTGTTTGCAGAACAGGGTCAAACTGGACAAATCTCTAACTCAGCATGTGCTTGCGTTAGAAAAGGTTTTAAATTGTCTGAAACACTCCACTTGCATAGTTTAAATAATGCAGTTTCTGTTTCTTGGGTGGGTTTTTTTTAAGGATAAACACTGAAACTGAAATAAAATATTTTAAACTTATCAACAGGAAATATTTCAGTGAAACCCTGTTATTGGTTTTTCTTGAGTGGTGGTGAAAAATGAACTTTTCATCTCGACTCAAGACAGGGCAAGAATTTAAAACTAGAAATGAGTGTTTAATGAGACAGCAAAGCCATTTCTTCTCTCTTGTTAATATATACCTGCTCCACTTGGGTGGGAGACAAGGGCCCTGTGCCTTCCTAAGGAGCACTCGTGCGCTCATGAGTTACTCAAATTTTTGCAGATCCTAGGAGAAATGTCATGGATGGGGATGGGGGGTTCTGACTCCTCTAGAATTGGAAAATACCAGCGTGTGAGAAAAAAGGCTGAATTTGGGTGGAAATTCCAGACAGAGGAGCTGTGCCCGCTTTCGGTGCTGACAAATTTTGAGTTTCACTGGGAAGCAAACATGGCAAATTTACTGTGTGTTTTGCTCATGTGTCAGCTGGTGGATGTGCAGAGCTACTGAGTTTTACATGAGTGTCATAATCTGTGCAGAGCCAGTTCAGCCAAAGTAAACAGCTGCAGCTGACACTGAAGTCAAGGCGTAAGTTAGGAGGAAGGCAGGCTAATACAGAACCATCTTACCCCAGCGACGTGGGGCTTGTTATAGATGCTGTGTGCTGGTGTCATAGTGCCTGGAGGGGAACCTTTGGAGACTTAGAGACACTGGAGTATTACAGAGCCCTCACGTTTTCATAAAGGCATGTTTTCTCTGGAAAAAGTTTGGAAAATGAGAATGTTCACAAACAAAGTGAAAAATAAAAGAGTTAAATTTGCTGCTTGTAACTACCTATGAGTTGCAGCTGAGCTGTTGAAGACCACCAGCACAACATATGGAGACACTTCCAACTCCTGGAGAACTTACACATTAAAATGTTGGGTTTTAACTTGTCCTCTCAGTTGCAGATACGAGCAGTGCAAAACATGCTGTTTTCATGACCGTTATGTAAGCTTCTTGTTAAAGGAAAAATAAAAGCCCAGCAGAATACCAAATGACACAACAGGGCGTGGGTGAAGTGACAGTAGGAACTTCAAGTTCTTTTTTCAGATACTCATTCTTCAGCTGAAAGTTGGTGATGTCAAAGGGTTTCCCTGTTTTGTTTTGCTCTGATCAGATTCACTGAAGAACTGGGCTGATAAACAGTCCGGAGTGTTATGTTGGATTCCCATGTCCCAGGAGATGATGAAGCTAGCAGCTAACTCCTCCTGACTCAACTGCATTGCTAGCCAGCAAGCCCTTCTAGTGGGGGGAGCCATGTCCCATGTCCCAGCCCTCGGAACAATTTCAAGATTATTCTTGCTCTTTTAACATTTTTCGCCAGCCATCTCTTGCTGGGAAATTTTGAGACTGAAAAATAGATCTGAGGTAATTTCACTGAAAATATAGGGAAGCACAGGCTTTCCACACACCGTTGAGATAAAAGGTCAGGAACTTGGATCCATCAGTAGGGTTGGTTCGTTTGATTAATGCTAAATGAGAATTTTTTAGCAAATTTAGCATGCTTCACAATGGCAGTGACATTCTAAACAGCACAACCCATTGTCATGTGAGATCATCCAACATGAATTTCTTTATGTATTGTTACAAATATCTTAGTGTCACTTTTTTCAATGATTAATGCAAACCCTTGAGATGGAAATGACAACTCAATTAAGACATCAAGTTGCCCCTATTATGCTGTGGCACTTTTCTAACTGTTTCCATGCAAAACTATTATCCAAAGGTCAGAATAATGCCCAAGCATGGACAAACCCTCAGAGTGTCATATTCGTGGAATGCTAGATGACTTCATAGTTATGAAATTATTTCATTTCTCATGATAATTTCTGACTTGCCAAGTTAGTGAATTTTAAGAACTCACAGAGCAGATTGTAAGATAAATGTGAAATAATCCATACTTCTGGAGTCAGGGACTTCCCTCCAGGCATTAGTTCATACTTGACTTACTTGACTTACTCTTGGGGATAAAATGAGTTAGGACAAGGTCTTAGATACCACATTCTCTTACTGGGAAAGAAAACCAACTTGCACAACTTCGACTGGCTCATGTTTCTTGCTACACAGGCACTAAGAAGCAGCGGTTGCCATGAAATACTTTATTTAACCTCTGCAAAATGTTTTCTTAGTATGGCAAGGCAGTTCAGTTAAATGAAAATAAATGGTTTTAAAAGGATTGTATTTCTGTTACATTCACATTAATAAAATTCTCCATTTTTCTTTTGCTAATTACACATAGTGAGGGATGTAGCAATTGCCCATCTGAATTATTCAACACAATCAAATGTATATATCTAAAATAAGGGATGCTTGTAGTAGCAGATAGTTACAGAATTAATTATTTACGTTTAGAATTCATTTTAATATTAATAAAGCCACTATAGGTTATAATTAGGAATTGCTCAATTTTTTCATGTTACCACAAAAAAAAAAGGGGGTTGGATTTAACAGCAATTGATGGTGTCACTCCAACTGCTTGGCTTAACTTAAAGCTCCTTCCTTCCTTCATTTTTTCCCAGCCCAGATCTTCTACATTTGAGGGAACCTAACCTTTCCCTTTTAACTTTCACTCTTATTCCTGCAAGTCTCGCTAGTTTGGCTAAGATTTCAGTAATACATCTGAGGTCTGATGCTGACTTTTGTACTCTGCGCCATCCCCCATGTTTTCCTCAGATTTCATGAGGTTTTGACCTTCCTTAGGGATAAGACACCCCCAGCTATATAGTCCCTTTCAGAGTTGGGTTAAATCCAAAACTGATTATGTTTGAGGATTTAAGCAAGTCTAGCAAAAGTTGTGAAACTTCGTGAGTTCCTTTTGCAGATTTTAATGAAAGTTAGAGGTCTGTTAGGTGTCATTTTAATGACAGGGAAGAGATCTACATCACTGCTGTTCTCTACAGACAACACTGGCTCCTACATTATTTCTGGATCCAGTCCGTGCTCCTTATCTTGATCTTCAAGTTGCTTTGCGGGATGAACCCCAGTTATGTCAAAAGTCACATTTGTCTCCAAGACAGCTGTGGTTTTCAGGAGAAGAATTGGACTGTATGATACATAGGACGAAACTCTGAAGTTAGAAGAACTCAGATCTAACCATCAATTTACTGTCTTTCAAGACAGTAGGCAGAGAGTCCTCATAGGGATCACAGCAAATGTAAAATCGAGGTATCCATGTCACAGTCCCATGGATGCATTCTGCAGAGATTGTTTGCTTGCAAAGAAACAACACAAATATTCTGTAAGTTATTAAATGTTAGTATTTATTTTTCCCACACTCAGACTTCAGCCGAGTGCTCTGGAGAAGCACAACTTCTGTTAGAATTTTATAAACATAATTTTAAAACACAGTTGTAGATTTGGAAATAGCTTTAAAATTCTCATTCTCCTACAAAGAAGGAGGACTGAAGTCAAATTTTAATTTATGTTGTGTGTGCAGCAGGATCATAATTAATTTTTATTTATTTCCAAGTTGCCATTCTTTCAGGGTAAGTAGAGTGTAAGATGATGTACAATACATTCTGCGTTCAAACATTGACATTTTAACTTGCATGTTTTTTGTTACTGGGGTATTTTCCTGGTTTATTGTTTAGAGATGTTATGGATTCTCTACTCAGCCTTCTGTACTTTACATAATTCTCCTCAGATCATTAAGTACATCAGGCATCAAAAGAAAAAAAAAGAGTTTTGATGCTATTTTACACTGTTCAAGTAGCAAGAGATGTATTGTTGCTTTCCTTTGGGATCCTGCATTCAAAATCAATGGTTATACTATATCATATGTAATTGGCTTTATAGGTAATATATGAGGCAGGTAAGGACTGGTACTTTCCATGTCTCACATGATCCCTCATAATTTAGTTACTGTTCCTTCACCAACGATCTCTCTTCCACACTGGTAGATCTGGTTTGTACCTGTGAGGTTCAGGCCTCCTTTGGAAGCTGTGGTGAGGCTCACACCGCCTCCAGGAGCCCTCAGCAGAGTTTATCTGCGGAGTATGATCATTTTTCTGCTAGACAGCATGGGAGAGTGGTGGAAATTGCTTTCTCCCGTGCTCTGTACTGGCCGTGAGACTCTGTACTTAAGCAGCAATGGTATATGACTGGTCAGATCTCCCAAGTCCCATAAGAAAAATACAGCCAAACTGTTTTCATGGCGTCTGGAGCTGACGACATTGAGAATGAACATTTCATTCACTGTTTCCCCAAATACTGGTTTTATTGGTTCCCCAAATAGATGGCTTTATTGTTGCAAGTCCTAATCCTGGTCAGGGACCATCGTGTACCCTGAAAACACGAACTAAAAATACCGCTCAGCTTCTCCTCAAGCTTTAGAATTCAGCTTCCATGTCCAGGTCTTCATGTCCTCTGTGCTGCTGCATCATCGTAGCTTTTATTTTATCTTGTAATAAATATAGTATTTTAATATATATAATGTAATTTTGTATAACTGGCTGCTTCAACACCATTGCCTAGGTCCTCACTTTTTCCCAGTCTCTCAGAGGTGGGAGCAATAATTCTTCTTCTTCATAGAATCACAGAATCATTAGGGATTGGAAGGGACCTCAAAAGATCATCTAGTCCAACCCCTCTGGCACAGCAGGATCACGTAGACCAGGAACATATCCAGGGTTTTAAATGTTCTTCCCAAAAAGCCTTTTCTAGTTTCACTTAGAATCATGGAACCATAGACTGCTTTGGGTTGGAAGGCACCTTTAAAGGTTATCTAGCCCAACCCTGTGCAGTGAGCAGGGACATCTTCAACTAGATCACGGAATGGCAGAATCACAGAACATTAGGGATTGGAAGGGACCTCGAAAGATCATCCAGTCCAATTCCCCTGCCACAGCAGGATCACCTAGATCAAGTTGCACAGGAACACATCCAGGCAGGTTTTAAACATCTCCAGGGAAGGAGACTCCACAACCCCCCTGGGCAGCTTGTTCCAGTGCTCTGTCACCTTCACTATGAAGAGGTTTATGTGGAACCTCCTATGTTCCAGCTTACACCCATTGCCCCTTGTCCTGTCATTAGATGACACCGAGAAGAAGAGCCTGGCTCCATCCTCCTGACACCCACCAGACAGATATAACCTAATCACACTCAAACCAAGTTAATGTTGCTGCATCTACAAGCAAAATAGAAGTCAAATTTGTATCACTCAGCATTTTGGGGGCATGAGCTTTAGATGACATATACAGCTGAAAAATGCTGCCTTTTCTGGACAGGTTCCTTTCATAGTGTCATTTTTAATTCCCCATTTTAGTCTTTGTGCCTTGTCACACGACACTTTGCTTTATTTACTCGGATTGCATCCTTCACTCACACATCCAGCTGAAAACAGAAGTTCATTTTGAGGAGTATGCAGCACAATCTCTGAAGAGACCTGGTAAAGAATAAGGCTTTTCTGGTTGTGTGCTGCAGCAGGAGCAACTTCATCATAGTCTGCCTCCCTGAAGGCAATTTTTTTCCCCTATCAAAACAGAAATCCGTAGCGACTCAGAATTACAAATCCAAACCCCAGCAAAGTCTAGTCAACAGAAAAAACTGCTGTCTCTTGATGTGTTTCTCATATAGTGGAAGTCTCATCATAGGAAGTGCAGAAACTAAATGGTTGCACAAATGGGCACTGATCTTCACATGGCTAGTCTGTTTAAATTCTAAGTTACAACTTGGCACCTATCACTGGGTGGTGCTTAGAATGCTTTTGAACCTATTGAAGACTTTTGTACCTTTTTGCAATGATGTCGCTATTCTCGTGATATATCTGCCTTACTTAGCTGTATGTACTTGTTGAGCAAAGCAAAATGTCTAATACTTAAAATGTACTTAAAGCTTCATAAATGAAAGGGAGGCACATGGCAATTACCACGAATCTGTAGTATTAAGTCAGTTTTATAACATTAGAGCTCTGCCTTGTGAGTATCTAACAGCATCTTTTATAACATCTTCTGCTTGCATAATGTTAACACCCGATTACTTAATTTTCTAAAATTACTTCAATTTTTATTTCCTGCCATATATCTCTGTACCACTTGGTGTAATTTGCTAAGTACGTTTTCCAGAAATCTCACTTTTAATAACTGTTTTGCCCAGAGATTCCTTTGTGTTTTCATGGGATGCAGTTTCTTGGCTCAAATGTGAACTTGTGCAGTAACAGTTCTTGCATCGTTATGTCATTAATACAAATGCGTTAGATATCTGTAAAATACAAAGGCTTCGTGTTTTTCCCCTATGCAAATGCATGCATATGCACAATATGCATTATATAAGAATATATGCATTAAATAAGAAACTGCTGATATATGATAATGGCCCATTTTGATTTCTCTGTCTGAATCATGAAGTTAAATGCAGGCTAATCATTGTGGGCTACAAAGAAAATTACTAAGGCAGCATTTGGGAGCTGATGACTGCTCAGGGAAAGCTGAAAGTGAGTTCCTTGGGAACGTTCAACTTGTGAGCAAAGCTGTTTATACAGGGTGGGAGACATCCTAGTGTTGGAGCTATGTACAATTACTAATCATCAGTTGTGGGATTTATGGGATGCTGTATTTTGTGGGCCTTCAAGCTGAAACTGGCCACTTAGTACCTTTTCTCCATTTGGCTGTCATTTTCAGCTACCAGTCTCTCCAAAGTAAACAGTTTTCTTGTTTCTTTTAGTTTTCATATGTGATGAGATTTATTCCCAGCTGCCTCTGTAAGAAGCTGAACTGATTCCAGCCACTGCAGTTACATTTGTTTTGTTTTTCCTTTTCTGTAACTTAATACTCAAAATTCAAAGCAACGTGTTTGTTTATGAGTTTGAGTGTCCTAGTACACAGCCTCCCTCCATGTATTCTTGACTATAACGCTGTGCCCATGCCTGTGCACGTCCAAAAGCATGCCCGTGTGCAACACTGGCACATATTAGCCTTTGTGCTTCCAGCGTTAAATTAATTTGAATTTGAATGCAACAGTCATCACTCTTGCAAATTCAAAAGCCACCCACTGGATGGATGTTATTGTTCTGCGCGTAATTTGTTCTGAGGATACCGCAAATTGCAAACAGGCTACTGAGTTGTAATATCTTTGAAAGTTATTGCGGCAGTTGCTTCTTAAAACGGCGGGGAAAAAAGCCCAACCTGACATCCAGCAGTTCACTCAGTTCATCTGATCAGATCTGTGGCCAGTGCTGTCTCTTTTTGGGAACCCATCTCGGCAGAACACAGTATTTACAAGTTTGAATTTTTGCTCGTGTAAGTAATCAAACTTTGGGCCTGATCCGGTTCTCAATTACTTAAATTAATTAATGACAGATGCCCGAAATCAGAGTGAAACTGAACCCTCACGAAAGAATTCCCACAAGGCCTTTATATAACTGTTTTAAAGGACTTAAGTGATGCTTAGGCTCTTTGCTGGCCCTCTGCAAAGAATAAATGTTACCCAGAATGCCTGACTGCTTTGATCCCTTATGTGTAACTCACATTCTTCAGTTTGCATGGCCACAAAAGATCTATACAGAGCTAAATAGCCAGATCTTCAGCTGGCGTAAATTTATGTAACTTCATTGACCTACATGGAACTGTACCAATTTTCACTTACTCTGGCTTAAAGAATCTCCATGGGAGAGAGGTAAGTGTGTATGGTGCGTAAATGGATGAAAGGCTCTTCGAATGATGAAAGACTGTATTGCTCTGGAAGTGATTTAAGTTAAACTGGAAAAAAGCCACTCCTTTTCCGGAATAAATCACACAGGGAGCATAATTATGAAGTTATATTTCTTCTCATGCAGTCAAGCTTGAACTTGCCACCACATTTGTGTAAGAAATTAGATGTTTTCCATCTCTAAGCAATATGCCAAGTTCTACATTTAGCACGGACGACGTATATGTTAGCTATACAGTTAGCATGCAAATAGGTTTTCTTCTTTCTTTATTTGGAAGGGAAAGGTATTTGTAATTTTGTGTCTTGTTCTGAAGAGAAAAAGTCTGCCCTGGAAGCATGTTCCGTATCACCTTGCTAGTAATAAAGAGGGTGGATTTCTAAAACAATTTCAAGGGCAGTAAAGAAAATCTCTTATTTCCTGTTCTATGCTCTGTAGTCCACATAACCACTTTTTGCTGATCACTTGTGTGCTGGACTTCTAACATCCTAAATGAAAGCAGGGAATTTATAGAAATTCATGAAGCAGAGCCGTCTTTCACTGTTGTTGATTCTTCTGGTTTTACCTGAAATCACAGAACGACCATTCAGAGAACTGGTGTGTGTAGCAGTGTTAAATGTGAAAACCAAGAGTATGTCTCTGTCATGGGAATTCCTGTGCTACTGCAAGGCACTTCTTTTCCCCAGTTATATATTGAAGAAGTAATTGCTTTTCTTCCAGCTGTTGCACATCTGTATCGAAGGCTGGGGAAACTGGCGGTGGTCTGAACCATTCAGTGTGGACAATACAGGGACCTTCATTCGCACCATTCAGTACAAGGGCCAGACAGCATCACTTATTATCAAGGTTCAGCAGCTCAGTGGAGTGCAAAAGCAAGTAAGTATTTGGTCCAGTTTGGAAAAAAATGAAGTGAGTCATTTAAGCTGTTATCTATTCATGAATTAGTTACCGTATTATTTATTCTCTCCTACTGAGATTGCAGAAAAATAAGTCTTCTGGGGGCATTTTAAGGACTTTTAAAAACTCTTGTTATCACTTTGATATGGATATTAGCATTTAAAATCTCAATTTCCTCTACATATTTTGCATGTTCTAGTAAACATGTCCTTGTGTGGTTTGTAAATTCCAACAGTGCAAAGTTGCACAATCTCCTGTCTGTATTCGGCTCTTGAGAAGCAGGATTTATATTTCTTTTAAGAAAGTTGGTGTCTTTTTCTGGGTTGTAATTCAGGCTTTTGTATTGCTGAAAGAGAAAGAAGTGATGACCAAATTAATGTCTGGAAATGAGCTGCTGTGCAGCAACTCTACACATAACTGCATTTGTGAAGAGATCTATATAACTCCACAGCCTTTCTGCCTGAGTTGGCCAAAGCCAGAGCACATGGTGGTCATAACATGTTCAGCTTATGGACATGGCAGAGCACCTTCTGTTGTGGAACAGAAATACAGCTGATCAGGAGAGAACAGTGCCTGGTGTCACTGAAAGCCTTGATGGGATTTTGCTCGGGGGGTTGTAGCTGTGATAGGTGCCCTCATGAATGAAAAGCACAAATGAAGATGGTTGTAGCAGGGATACAAGTGGAATGGTGTTCTTTGGTACAGCCTAGAAAAGGTCAGGTATTTGTCTTCCGATAATTCAGGTGTGATGGACATCAACAACTCTGAGTCTAAGAGTGGCTGTCAATGGGTCTGTGTCCAAGTGGAGGCCAGTGACAAGCGGAGTACCTCAGGGATCAGTCTGGGACCGGTCTTGTTCAACATCTTTGTTGGTGGCGTGGACAGAGGCATTGAGTGCACTCTCAGCAAGTTTGCTGACGACCAAGCTGTGTGGTGCAGCAGACATGCTGGAGGGCAGGGATGCCATCCAGAGGGACCTGGACAGGCTGGAGAGGTG
>JAOXOE010000343.1:38700311-38718786 GCA_028565055.1 Phoeniculus purpureus
CCTGCCACAGCAGGATCACCTAGACCAAGTCACACAGGAACATGTTCAGGAGGGTTTTAAACATCTCCAGTGAAGGAGACTCCACAGTCCCCCTGGGCAGCCCCTTCTAGTGCTCTGTCACCCTCACTGAGAAGTTGTTCCTTCTCAGATTGATGTGGAACCTCCTATGTTCCAGCTTACACCTATTGCCCATGTCCTATCACTAGATGACTTTGAGAAGAGCCTAGCTCCATCAGTATAAAATCTCTGTGGTGGCTTCAGTGGAGGACACTCACTGCATGTGATGTGGAATGAATTATTCCTAACAGTAACCTTCAGTGGTAGGTCCTAGAAAGTATTTTAACAGCTGGGGCTGTATGTGAATTACCAGAAAATGGTGTTTGTTGTCTGCTTTGATATCTGGCTCTATTTCAAATCTAATAGGGAATTACTGTGTGTATAGAGACATTCAAACTAACCTGTAGACAGATAAGAAATAAAGAGAATCCTGATGTAGTGCATAATATCCCATTTCTTAGAAGGCCTCCTGGGTGGCGCCTGCTGTAGTGATTTAGGCTGCCAGACCACATGAACCTTAGCAGGACCTGCATGCTGTTTCCCATGTGTTACAGTGAACATTTTTCTTGAGAAAGCAAGATGCCAGGTAAACTCAAAATGCATGAAGTAACAAAACTTCTTTTCTATCCTTTCTAGAAGTCAAGAGCAGACCCTGTCACTGAAAATGTTTGTCAGTCAGTTAAGCCTTGCTGCTTTTGATGATATCACGAACCACAAAGTGTCATCTGAACTTCTGCGCCTCACAGCAGACAACATTTTCCTCCACATGGCCCCAGCCACCAGCTACCTGAGACCCCTGTCACAGGAGTTCCCAGAAGTGGCCGTGGAAGGTCTCCCCCAGTTTCACAGCCTCCAGGTTTATTGTGAAGACTTGCAACTGGACAATCAGTTGTACAGCAAATCCAATTTCCACTTTGCGGTCTTACTGTGCCAAGGGGAGAAGAACGAGACTGTGCAGTGGTCCAGAGTGAACAACCTTATTGTTTGTAACAAGGGTTTGGAAAGCTACAAGGAAAACTGCTTTATAAAACTCTGCATTGCTTTTTCTGAGGAAGAGAATTTCACGTTTCGTGTGAATGACCTCAGCTTTGAGCTCAAACCAGCTAGGCTCTACGTGGAAGACACCTTCATTTACTACATTAAGACATTGTTTGATACCTATCTTCCAGAAAATGAACCCACTTATCCAACCATGAATACTTCAGATACTACCTTGATACTGCCTGAACAAGTGAGAGAACATGCAAGAGCTTTAGTCAAGCCGGTGAAATTAAGAAAATTAACAATACAACCTGTTAACCTCCTTGTCAGCATTCATGCTTCGCTGAAACTGTACATAGCTTCAGATCACACCCCTCTCTCTTTCTCTGTGTTTGAGCGAGGACCCATCTTCACCACTGCCAGGCAGCTGGTCCATGCCTTGGCCATGCATTATGCTGCCGGAGCACTTTTCAGAGCAGGTCAGTGCTTTCCTTAACACATCATGGTTTTATTATGTACCAGCCTTGTGTTCCAGCTCAATAACCTAGATGTTGGCCATACAACTATTGTTTTCCTCAGGTATTTTCAGACACCTCCCCTGTCCTGCCATATGAAAAGAGGGAAATAGAATGGCTGCGCAGACACCGGTGAAGATTTGTAAGGCTGCGCTAAACATTATCCAGCCTCCTGAAGGCTTTGCAAAATTCCGAACACAGCATAAAAACGTATTCTAGCTGGCTTAGGTTTTGTCGTTTTATATTACAGCACTAGTCAGAGTGAACCCACGTTCCTCACATAAGCTCTCCAAAACTACATTTAATCAAATTATTCAGCATGTTCCTCTGCATTCAGAAGTAAATTATAGCTCTGAATATTGTTCTGTTGTTAAAACTCTTTTTGGCTGCAGTTTATGATTAGGAATCTGTCTTTCTTCTTGCAGCCTTCATGGTAAACTGGCACACAGATGTTTGGTGTCCTTTGATCCGAGAACTGTGGAGTTTGCCTTTACTAACTTTTTCCTATGTAGGATCAATAGCGAGCTATTCAAGTGTACCTGCTAACCCCATCAACTGTTTTCCACAAACACTAATTTGCAAACAGTGAAATGTGATACGTATCGTAGTGTGGAACAGAATTGCACATGAGGCAGGGGGAAGCTCCTCCATGATCACGCACAAGAAACATACTCCACACTGAACTACGGGATTTACGTTCGTGCAGTACTAATGGTCAGATTTTCTGAAACCCTAGTGTTCCCATTTGTTCTGCAACCTTATTACACAGGCACTTCAGGTATTTATAAATAGAAACAGTGACTGGCTGATGTGTTCTTTCACTGTGTGAAAGTCTTTCCTAACTTGTGTAGCTGGTTATGGCAACTGTGTAGACAGTTTTGCGCCAGAACATTGCACGTTGATTCATTATTTTCTTGCATTATTTTGCTTGCAAAATTTGCAGGTTTCTCTCCTTATTACTTGTTTTAATTTATTTGACAGTCAAATCCCATAGTACTAAAAGGGAGATGTAGTTTCTTGCTAATGAAGAGTGAAACTGTGGCCAGACACGGTCCACAGTGTGAAATGTTTCTCCCCAGAACTAGCTGGGAGTGATGATAGGCTGCAGCAGGAAATTGGGGTTATACTGGCTTTTCATCCACAACATCGCAGGTGAGGCACATATGTTAGCCAGGGATTCCTGAGCCTGCTCTTTCCTCCTGTGCTACTCTTGCAGTGTGCAGCAGTGCACGGCCACCCCTTGCTCTGGGCTCACAGTGTACCTGAAATCAAGCAGGTTTAAGTATTAAGAAATAAGGTTTGCTTCAGTGAAACTTCTCTTAAGGGAAGTACATGAACATGTGGAGTTAATACGTACATAAATCCCGCTCAAAGCACTGAAACTAAAGCATATTTTTCAAAAGGGGTTACTTTGATTAAAATGATTAATTTAATTACTGTTCACTTGGGTAAACAAGACTCTGTGTTTTGAAGAGTTTGCAGCGCTTGTCAAGAGACTGATTGTGTCAACAGAGTTAAAAAACTAAGACCATGTAACAATAGGACAAGGGGTTATGATTTTAATGTGGAAGGGATAGATTTAGGTAAAAGTTCTTTAATCTGAGGGTGGGGGATCTCTGGAGCAGGTTGCCTAGTGAGGTGGTAGAGGCCCCATCCCTTGAGACATTAAAGGTCAGGCTTAATAGGGCTCTGGGTAGTTTGATTTCATTAGAGATGTCCCTGCTTTTTGTAAAGGTGTTGGACTAGATGACCTTTGGAGATCCCTTCCAACCAAATACATTCTACGATTCTGTGATTCATGTGGTTCTGCAAACATTTAAAATATTATTTAAAAATATTAGTGGTATCAGCCAGATCTAACCCTATAGTTACCCCCCTAAAAATGTGGTTTCGCTCTGCTAACGTAGTGGTAAGTATTTTGTATAGTGGGGTAAAATTACTAGGCAGACTTTGGGAAATGGTAAACTCACAGGATACTGTATTTCTGCAGAGTAAAATGCAGCACAGAGCTTGTGAATTGAGGGATTATTCCTGATTCATCGTTCTCCTATTCCCAGTGTACTCCCACGCCTTCCTCTCTGGGCTGGGTGGTCCATGCCGGCAGTGGGGAGCCGTTACTTTTTCTCTGAGTGTTCCATAAGGAGGGTCACTCTTCCCGCAGGTTGCTCCTTCCTCCTCTGCACTCTCCAGGGGAAAGCCTGCTCCTTCCAGAGCTTCCCCAAGCTGACAGCCCACAGCCTGGGGCCACACTGCGACCACCCATCCCCAAGACACAAAGCAACCCCTCAGCTTTGCGTTTAACAGGTTTGATTCCTGGTTTTAATCTTGGTTTTGTTCCTGAACACAAGTCTGGCCAAACAGGTGAGTGGAGTTGGAGTGTCCCATGTCCTGGGCTGTGCAGCCTCCTGCCGTCACACCACCATCTCAGCACAGGGAGCACCAAGAATATTTAGGAAATAAAAAGCCTGTAAGGGATTATTGCAACATTATCGATTAGAAAAAGCAGAAAGAGCATCTCTTCCATCTGTACATGCCTCTCCATCCCACCAGCTTTCATCACTTCACACAGTGGCAAAGGATAATTTATTAAAAATACTGCAGCGAGGGAGTCCCAGGCCCCAGCTGGAACACTGGCTTCCTATGGTCCGTGGCAGGGAAGGACTGCCAGGGGACACTCCTTTCCTTCCCAGGGCAGGCACCATGGAGCCACAGACAAGCAGAGCCTGTTGATGTTCTGCTGGTGATGTTGCCAGTGGTATTTAGTTCTGTTTTCATTGTCCATCCCACCCTCTCTTTCATATCCACTGTGGTTCCTGCTTTTTATACGACATGTCCTGGAGTTCTCAACCTGCCAGGGCTGAAATGTGGGACAGATTCAACAAGAATAATAGATTTTCCGGGAGCTTACAATGATAGTATGAGATTAATTCATTTCATATGAGTAACGTTTTCTCTTCTGTTCAGTTTCACGGTTCAGTCTTCCACAGGAGTGTCTGGGAGGGGTTAAGAGAAAAGCAGAAAAGCATCTGGACAGCAGGAGTTTGCAGTGATGGGATGGGAATGGGGAGGGCAGCACAGATAAGATCAAGGACCCTTGGCAGGAGAGCAGGAGGCCACTCTGTCCACGGTTCAGTCTCCCGGCCCTGTCACGCCTCGTGTTGCTCTGACAGTGCCAGCAGCAATTCGTGGTACCGGGGCTCAGAGACCAGGCAGTTCTCATTTAACGGTTATTGCTGTTTCTGCATTGCTCTCTCTAGACTCCTGAAAAAAGGTCATGCAGCACTATTTCCCTAATAAATTTGCTGCCAACCAGCCTGAGAAAGACAAGACCTGCAAACAGCTTTCCAGCAACAGATTCTTGTGCACTCGGCTGTCCAGCAAGCTGCTGGCAACCCCGCATTTATATAGGAAACCAGATCCGCAGATACCTCTCCTGGGATATGCATAGGGAATACTCCCCTATGAGTAACCTAATCAGCATGTAGATGTCATTGCTGTTTACACAACTGTACTGAGCAAAAGACATTTGTCTGGCTCTCATTGCACTCCAAAAGAAAACGATCAGCTTAGGAGGGTTGGGGTGGATATAAAATCACTTCTTAAGCACTTGTCAAAAATCTGTGTCCTCTTTCCTAACACTCCATCAAGCAGTTGACCTGCACCTCCCGAAAAGCAGGACATTGTATCAGTGTAAACTCCCTGTCACAGTTCTATCAGGTCAGGATGTGAAATCGCAGCGCTGCCTTACAGCATCTAAAACTGACCCAGGGAACTGAACCTGCAGCCCCGCTCCTCTGTAGCTGAGGCTCCAGCATCTGCCTCTCCAGCACACTTTTAGCAGAAATACGGGAAGCTCCTGGAAGGAAGTAATTCTAAAGCTATTTGTGAGTTTGCCAAAAGGATTTCTTTGATTTACGGAGTATGAAAGATTGCCATTTCTGAATTCATAGTGGATGAGTTATTTCCTGTGCTTTGCTCAGAGGAAGTTCATAATGCGATGAATTCTAGTGTGAAAAAGATAATTAAGGAATAACCTTTTCACAACTGCTGCTTCTGCAGTTTTTGCAGCTGTAACGTGTCTTGTTTCTTCACACAGGCTGGGTTGTTGGATCACTGGAAATTCTTGGAAGCCCGGCTAGTTTGGTGAGAAGCATAGGGAATGGCATAGCTGATTTCTTTAGACTCCCCTATGAAGGGCTGACCAGAGGCCCAGGCGCATTTGTCAGTGGAGTTTCCAGAGGAACAACATCGTTCGTGAAACACATTTCCAAAGGTAGAGCTTTCACTTGGTTGCTCTGACTGCTGCCTTGTTGTTGTGTGCTGCTAAAGGACGGGTTAAACGGTATTGCTCACAGCTTGCTTTGGCTTGCTGGGCTGCAGCAAAATGCTGCGAGGGTTACAAAGCTCACGTAGAGCATCTTATGCATTAAACAGATCACCCCCTAACTACTGCTCGTAAGAATGTTTCAGAACTTCAGAATTTTAAACCTCCCAGTGGGAAGCAGACGTTGGCTCAGGCAGCATTTCATGTGATAACTGCAGAAATATTAAAGGTGTTTTGTACTTCTGCTAACCATCAGAAATTCTACGCTCTGTCGCCTCATCATTTTTTTTACTGTAATTTTTTTTAAAGCAGATATAGTTGTCATAACCGTGTAAGTATGCGGATAGGGTTTGACAGCAGGGCTGCTGTGGCCCCGGAGCACAGGAGCACTTTCGTTGCTCAAAGCCTGTATGAACAGTGCCATCGCGTGGCTCAGCCGCCCAGCCGGCCCCGCCACTGCCCCGGGCTCCTTAGGACGAGTGCTGCAGGGCCCCTGCTGTAAATATTTACTTACCTTTCCATCACCCGTTCGGGTTAGCCGTGCAGAAGTTTGGGAGCCGGGGAAGGGTATTCAGGCGAGTTGCTGTTCCATGCAGACCTCGTGCAAGCTAATGTAAAAGGCGTGACGTGGATCGTAGAAGCAGTGTGGCGATGCTGAACAAACAGTAAAGCATGTTCCACATGGGCAACTGTTCAACTGACTTGCTGTTCTGCTGCTAGGCTCAGCATTGCAGTGAGGCATGGAATGTCTCTGTGTTTTAAATTAAAGCATTTTGATGCAGACCCAAATGTGTATCTCCATGTATTTAGGTACGCTGACGTCAATTACCAATCTGGCAACAAGTCTTGCTCGGAATATGGACAGACTGTCACTGGATGAGGAGCATTACAACAGACAAGAGGAATGGAGAAGGCAGCTCCCAGAGAGCCTGGGAGAAGGACTGAGGCAGGGGCTCTCTCGTTTAGGAATTAGCCTTCTAGGTAATGTACTATTAACTATCAAGTTGAGTGATGATACTGTTTTCTGATCTGCTCCCCAGCCTTTGCTACATGTGAGTAATAATTGCAAATTCTGCTTGTTTTGGTGTTTTTTGTGAAATAGCCTCACAGTATATACTTATTGATATATGAGGTGCTGTTCCTTTTTTTCAAGGTTTAGTGATTTTGTTGGGGTTTATTCTGGTGCAGTAACAACAGATACAGACCAAGTTTGCCCTCTCTTTGTGCAGTAGTATTTTCACTGGAACATGATGTGAGTCTGAGCAGAAAAGAGTAATTCTGCATTGGCCAGGGCGACTTGTAACTAAGCAGACGTCATCACACTGATGTCTACTTTCCAGTGAGGTAAAGGAATACCTTCGGAACCTCCTTGGGTTTGCTGCAATATGGATATCAGGGGTTCTTGGTTTTGTCTGAAAGCTGCTTGAACTTAGTGCTTGTGTGAAGTAAGATTTTACTGGGAATTCTGCTTTTACAAAGAGAACCGGTGTTAATCCCAATTCAGTGTAATTGTATTCATCAAGCAGCCAAGTGCTTCGGGCAGCAGTGAGTATTCCTCTAGCTGTTTCAAAACAGTACCTACAAATCTGAAAGCTAACCCACAATGAAAAGAAAACCTCCATGAGGAGTTTTGCAGTAAGGGGCTGGATTTTCTAGGTTACTTCTACTTGTCACACAGCAAAGGAATGCAGAGCTGTGTTGTTTGGCAGAGTTCCTCAGTACGTATTAGAGAGTATGACTCCCTTAGAGATCAAAGTGACCAAAAGCAGTCCGGTGCAAAAGGTTAGAAGAGCTGAAGCTTGAAAGGATTTGTCCTCTTTCATAATCTGCAGTAGTGTACACAACTCCGTAAATTTGCAACTGCAACCCTGAAAGCCCCGAAGAGGAAGTGGTAAAAACGTTACAAGTTTGGGTTAAGTTACTGGAAATTATTTTAAGCAATAACACTAGATGATGTGAAGCACTGTCATTCGACAATGCCTGTAAAGCGGCAGTAAGAGAGTCCTGGGAGAAATGTGGATGAAGGGGAAATTTCATGTATTAGTAGCTACTATCCCAATAGTGAGCTGTTACCGGTGTTGGTAATCAAAGGCAGTTTGAAGGTGGTTTTATTTTCCTTCTGGTTTTATTGGGCTAAGGGCAGTGAGGCTGAGTAGCTGGATGAAAGATAACACTTCTAGAAGCACCGTGTCAACCTGGTGTATGGTGCTGGTGGAATGGTTTGGTGATCTTGGCCCTGTTATTAAGAAGACAGTTAGATGAAACGGTGACTGTCCCCTTCACCACAAAACAGAGCCCTTCGGAGCTAAAAGCATCCACTGCAAAGCTGAAGTAAGGAACAGAACTGTTGATTTGGCTGTAGTTTCTGCTGTTCAGGAGAGCTCGGCACTTGCAACGTGTGAGCACAAACATGCTGTGGCTGCACTGCTGCGTGCACAGGGTTGCTGCTGTTTGCAGAGCACACCTGAGTTAAACACAACACCCAAAAAAGAGTTAGAATTTCAGCGCTCCTCATTTCCTAGGAAATCAGAATTCATGTCAGAGCTTTAAGCAGTGCAATTTGAATAGTCCTCCCCACTAGGTGCCTTCATTCCTAGCGGCAGAGGCACCGAACCACCCAGACAAACAGCTATGGTTTTTGCATAGCAAGACCTGACAAACCCGAGACCTCTCACTAAGGGAGGAACCAGAAATACTCCATTGAATTTGTGTCAGGCACAGTTTTCTTATTTCAACCTGGTTCTTAAAAGCATCTTTTGTCTGTGCACACAACAGCATTGGTGTAAGGTGTGTGAGACCAAAATCATTAAGAGACCTGTGTTTTTGCAGACATGTCAGAAAGCTGTTTTTGTCCTGACCGTTTAGTTTCAAGAAATTAAATCACAGTTGAAGTTGCTGTTTTCTTTCACCAGCGTGTTCAAGATAAACATGAATATATTTACTCTAAAAACCCTTCCAGAGTCTTCACACATAACAAAACAAAGCAGAGCTGCTGTTGTTTTCCTTCCTAAGGAGGGAGAATTCAGATGAGCACAGGAATTCCGAGAGCAAGACCCTTTGAAGCCACAATTTTGGTGACTTTCTAGTTGTAAAATTCAGAAGTGTGAAAGATTTCTGGGATTGTCACATTACTGTCACCTCTGTGAAAGCCACCCGACTCAAGCAAGCAGCTTTCAGAACTGCAGATGTAGGTTTCATGCCTGGGAGCCCTCAGCCTCACCAATACGTTGTGGTGTCTGTGCAGAAAGAAGAGATAGGTTTCTGATTTTCCTGAAGATCTGGCTTATGGTGGCCCTGGTTCAGCAAAGCACTTAAGCGTGTGCTTAAGAGCTACTGAACCTGGGCCAGAAGCACGTACTCTTGTCTCCTCCTCGGTGCGAGCTGTTCCCTGTGGTACATTCTTAAGTGCTTTGTCCTGTCTCGTTTTAAATGACTCAAGTGCTGTCAGGGTGTTGTTTGATTTGATTGTTATCTTTGGCCAGCTGTCATCTTCTTTTCTAGTTGAAGGAAGACTTCTGGGTCATTTTAGTAACATTTGTGCCTGAAAATAAGCAAAAGCTTGTAATAGGTTGGGGTTTTTTTCTTCTGTATGATTAGACAAAAATGCAGAGAAATTCTGTGTAAGGCATGACCGGTGCTCCCCGACAAGAAACTTCTTGTACTTGCCAGGGTCAAGCTTAGAGTAACAATTTGTAGCCATGGAAAAGAGAATAATGAAACTATAGATTTTATTTTCAGCTAGTGGTCCTAACAAAAGATACTGCCTGGAAGTAGGTCCCTTTAGGAAGGTCAGCATTTCTGAGTAACCAAAAAGGTGACGACTACCACAAGAGCCATTCTTCACAATGGCAAAAGTGATCAACGTATCAGTTTCTCTTTCCTGCTTCTGAGGAAAGTGAGTTGATGATATGACTGACAGTGGAACTGTGCTGCTAGAGGAGAGAGCCAGGGTTTAAGACGATCAAACTTTAGTTGTGAAGGGTGCTGGTTGTTTTTGCTGTATGACTGTCGCTGAGTCGGGGCCGGTCCACATTTGCCGATGTACAGGCGAGTTACTAAAAGCCAGAGCTAACCCTGAAGGTGCGTGCTGTTCCACGCTGTGATGCTCCAAGTACATTAACACGCACCAAAAGGCGCCCTTTTCTTTCCGCTGTGTTTTTATGTGGTGTTTACCAAGATGAGACCACACTTCAGCTCTGTTTTTGATGTGAAGCACTTGTGGCCATCCTGAAGCGCAACAGAGAAAAGGAAGCAAATCAGTTTCAGCTCGGCTAGCTTCAGTCTTGTGGCAAAGCAAGGCCAGGTTCTCCTGACTGGGAATTTTTTTCTATTTTTCAATATTTCTTGGTCTGAAGGAGTGTGACAGAAGCAACTTGAGCTTTGCCAAGTTCTGTAAGCTGTGCTGTGTTCAACACTGTCAGTCTGCGCACAAACCAGTTGCTGCCCCATAATTAAATTCTTCTTGAAGTAATACAGTGATCGCCTCCAAACTATCTGAATTTTGTAGTTATCAAAGTATCTTTTTTATGGTTACTGAGCAACGTGTATTAACCAGAGTGCACCCCAGCTGATGCTTAGCAGATGTTATGGTGTTGCTGGAACCTCTTTGGTCCATTAATGGAAGAATATGTTTTTGTTTTGTTGCTTTGGTGTTTAATTTTATTGAGGTTTTCCTTATACATACATAATCTGTGTGCACATATGTGGACATGCATATAAAACTGAATGCCTAGGGTAAGGCGGGAAAGGAAAATGGAGAATGGTTTCATTTTGAGAAGAAAAGGCATGGGCAAGGACCGTACAGAAAAGGCCAGGCACAGAAGTTGGACACCATAGCTGTCCGAAGGCTGTGAGTATGATGCTAGCAAATGCAGTGAACCTCACGTGTGTGTCATCATTATATCACTGTGCTTGGGTTTTGAGGTTGCTCAGCTTTTGACCTATTTTTTTTTCTTTCCTTTGCCCACACATGATGCACAAGGGAAGGAGCTGCTCAGATCTGGCTTCCTTGTGCAAGGGTGGTAGGACCAGTCAGCTCCAAATGAAAAGAGTAAGGTTGTAGTTTATGTGATTTGAGGGTATAACCACAGCATGTGAATGAATTATGTCAGTGAGTTCCAGTTCCAGATACGAGATTACAAAGGGCGAGCAGAGAGGAAAGAGAAGGTCACTGGTTATGTATTTTCATGTAGAAAGACAGGACTTGCACAAAGGTAGCAAGGGGCAACGACTTCTGGGTAGCTCAGGAAGTGTACAAAATGGCACAATAACAGCAATCGTGGAAGCACTAAACAGCTGGCTAATTAAGCTCAATATTATTTGGGGTACTATATAAATGATCTTATACAATGCAGTCACAGCAGTTTCCATTCTGTTCCCTTGTCCGCTGGGCCTGGATCCAGCTGAGAAGTGCCTAGAGCATTCCACAGGTCCTTTGGACTAGGCTCTTATTTATTAGTACCTTATAACATTGCTCAAGTGTATTGCAGTAAATAATTTACTAGTGCTAGGACTTAGGTGGATTACATTTAATAAGGCAATAACTTCTGTTCTGAAAGTGCAGTCGCTGCAGATGACCTCAATAGATAGGGTGAGAGAGGTCACAGGGTAACACAAAACCGCAGCTCAGCGGAACACCAAGTATTGTTTTATGCCTTCAAACGCATCACAGTTGTACAAAAGAGAAGACTGGGTGAACAATCCCAATTGTGCAGTGTGGTGTTTGGGGTATTATTTTAGCCAAGCAGCTGTAAGTCCTAATGAAGCAGAATTCAGCTGAAAATCACATCATTTCCATGGCAGGGCATTAAGGCTGTGCCTCTGTGGGACAGAGGGTGGACGTCCAGCTGCACATCCAGCTTAACCAGCCGAGCTCAGTAAGAGCTGAGCATCACATTAAAAACTGACAAAGTCTTTTCTGGTGAAAATACTGTAGATTTATCAGTAAACGAATAGAGAAGTTGAAAGTAATCTCTCTAAGAGGAGAGGGAGGCGTTTGTGGGGGATGCAAGTTTCTTGAATTGCTGATCGTATCCCAGGGACAAGCGTGTGGGGAGATGTGTGCTGCTTCTCGTCCTTGTCTTTTCTTTGGACCGAATGCCAGTGTACAAGCACAAGATTAGTTCTTGTTGTTCAAAGTCAGCAACTTCGATGTTTATCCAGTCACAGTAACTAAAACCATCTGAAAACCAGTTAGTGGCTAGCTGACTGGTGCATGTCACGCTGGTGAACACATGGGGCTGAATAACTCAACTGTGATTGTCCAAATCTGTGGAATTACGCCTGGATTTGCTTCCACATACAGAACAGAATCTTCTCAGTTGTCTGGGACCAGTTACCAAGGTGGCACTAGGTCCTGCTCCTTAAAGAATTGTCGTATCTTTATATTTGCAGCTGAAGGTGCAAACCAAGAGTGAGCTGAGAAGCCTGCAAACTTGCTTTTCACTGAGCAAGACCCTCAGATCAGACAGACAGCCCGTGCTCTAGCTGATGTCACTTTGTCCAATCCTTGTACTCTTAGCAAGTTCCAAATAGCTTGTCTATCAAAATTACAGTAACTGGAGACCAGTCTGTGGTTAAGTGGCCGGAGTAAACTCAAGATCAAAGAAATGCACCACCTCTCATACCTGTTTACATTCAGGGAGATTTAGGTCCAAGTTCTCTGTTTATACTAAAAGCTCGGAAGGTCACTGTGTCACTTGTAAAAATTTGACCCACAGGCATTAAAGTAAAATATGATAGTTTTCACCAAAAAAAAAGTAACAGAAAGTCTCAAAGTCTAATTCTGCTAATCACAGCAATGTATCAGGGGTTGCATTAGCTTATGAGCATTTCTGGCAGTTGGGAGAGGATATAAAAATGATCTATTGAATACAGGCAGTTTTTATTCTCATGAAGTCAATCTCAACCTTACGTGAAAATCTCATTCCCATCGCAGCACAAAACTGTGTTGGATTGTATTCCAAGGCCAGCATTTTCACAATTGCTGCCCGGAATGAGCCAAATTAACGCAGCAAAAGCGTTTAGTGAAAGTGGTTGAAAAATGAACAAGTACTGTCCAGTGAACTGAATGTTTTAAAGAAGTAAAGTAAATTTACAAAAAAAAAAAAAGAAAAGAAGCTTGAGATGCAGCTGAGACTGAAGCTAAGGTAGTGTTGAGCTTGTTGCTCACACGCTTAATAGCTGCGTAAGCGGAGTGGGGCACAGTCCATAATCCAAGCGACATTCAAGTCCAGTAGTAAGATTTCCTCTTACTCTGGGATATTAACCTTCACTAAGTACTGGGGACTCCTGTATCTTCAGGTGCAATTGCTGGGATCGTGGATCAGCCGATGAAGAATTTCCAGCGAGTGTCAGAGGCTCAAGCTTCCGTCAGCCATAAAGCCAGGGGAGTCATCTCCGGCGTGGGGAAGGGAATCATGGGTGTCTTCACAAAGCCCATCGGAGGGGCAGCCGAGCTCGTCTCCCAGACAGGTTATGGTGAGTTTCTCTATTTCCAACTTCTGTTCAGATTTTAAAGTCATCATTTTCTCTTCAGAATCAACCTGTTGCATTTTCCTTCCTTGGCTCGGTAGCTGTGTAACTTAGAGGAAAATTTCAAATGCCACTGCCGAGTAGTTAGAAATGTCGTGCTGGGTTCCTTAAAAGCCGTTCTGTTGTGCTTGTCTCTCGTGTTACCGATCAGCCCTGCACAACCACAGAGACACAGAATGCAGAAAGCATGAAGTAATTCTTGGAATACAGTAGGATTAGTTACAGAAACACATGTGCTTACAAAAGGGGGTTTGACATGAAAGTATTAGAGCAATGCTAGAGCAAATTAGAGCGATATTTTGAGATTGCTTTGTTATGGCAAGGAAAGAGTTCTGCTGTCTCTGCACAAAGAGAGGTTTGTGTTTCTGGGAGAAAGAAAGTCCTTGGAGCATCCCTTTTCAAGTGGACAGTTCTAAGAAGACAGTCCCAGTTTTGTATATGCAGGTAACCTTTTAACAGCCAGAGGTGGGTGTTCCAGCTAGACTGAGTGAGTGCTTAGTGGCAGTGGTGGTGAGTCCTTCCAGATTGATGGTGAATAGTTCTGGATGACCAAAAACCACAAAAGATGAAGTACCCAAATACCCTAATTCCTTTGCGTCCAGTATCAATAAGTCAAAGCTGTTTGGCTGCATGTTTATAGATGGTGGGATGGGTCAGGAAGAAAAACAGAGAGACTCGTTGATACAAGGACAGTGCGTCCATAATTTTGCTTCACTGATTACACAGGACAAATCTTGAAGGTTTAAGCATTTAATCTCTAGCAATATTTATGCCTGTGATGTGTTGATTAGGATTCGAGTATTTCTCCTAGGGCTTCATGTTAGAAGATTGTTTCCATGCTTCCCAGTATGTTCAGAACTCATTCCTTGAAGCAATGAGGAAATAACAAAACATTGAATTATTTCCACTCTTCCGAATTATTGCAATTCTTTCAAATTAACTGTGTCTTGTTATAAGAGTGTAAATAACAGCTGTTCTCGTGAATGTTCATCCCAGAGGTGTGAAACCTGTCTTGGTAAAATCTGAAACTTCTCCTCAGCGCAGGTTTGGCTGCCCATGGCATTGCTCTTTCTAGATTCAGTTCTGCTGCTGTCTTTATCAAGAGCCTTTTGCAGCAGAGGGACACTCCTCGTCACAGACATGGTATGCAGGGCATCATGTTTTCCACGAGCGTGTGACAAAAAGAGTCAGCCAGGAAAAAACATAAAAACCCTATCAGTAAAAGCTAGCAGCGCACGAGAGGAAAACGCACAAGAGTTCAAGTAACTCTTATCCGCAACTGCACTGGAAGTGGGACCATGCCTCTTGGGGGGGACCGAGGGGTGGGGGACCACACAGAAATAAACACATGTTCTCTCTCTCTCCATCTGTAAATAACATTTTCGTTCACATAATGCTGAGAACTCTGGTAAGCCAACTGTTACAACCGGGATGCTGCTTTTAAGCGTTACCATCAACATGTGTGCGGAAAATTAAAGGGGCTTTTTTTTCAGCACTGATCTTTTGTTTAAATTATTATCCATTGTGCGAAAAGGAATTTAAGTTATTGACACCCTTACGCAAAAAATGCCCTTTGCTTCAGTGGGATTCTTAATGAGACAAAAGAGAGCGCCTTTGTTTATTTAAAGAGTGACTTTGCACTGAACTGTGCAGCGCTGGTGTTTGCTGCGTAGCCTCCTCCCTTGGCTGTCTTGTAAAAATTTGTAAAACTACTTAATTTGTGAATTTTTTTGTGACCCGCTCATTCGCTCTGGTGACCATCTTTAGAAGTTTACAAGCCATCTGAAAGCATGAATCTTGTATCATCTGCAGCTTTCGATCGTCTGTTTAGAAACCTGTGTAACTGCTTCTTGCCGTCTCCATTCCGTGCTGGCACTATGAAGAACTCACAATAAGCCAGATGCCCCAGGAGATCTCATAAATGTGTATGGATCTGTGTTTAACAGCTGGATTAACTAACTGAACATTTAAATGCAGTATCTAGGCAAACTTGCCTTCTAATTTGTACCAATGGTGACATGTATACGGAACTATTTTCATATTAAGCAAGAAAGTTAATATAACGGTCTTGATTTTTTCTACCTAAATCCTGAATGGTTTATCTGATCCTACTCTGCAACGATGGCTCTGAGGAGCACTGTGTTTCTCTTGATTACGAGTGTATTGCTGATTTTTGGGAGATGCTGTGGGTTTTTTCGTTTCGTGCTAATGCAAGGTCACCGGGGTTAAGTGCACAGCTCTCGCATCGTGATATTTAATGAATTGTCTTGACTGCAGCTTCCCAAGATGTGACATCATTTTGGATCTGCACTGTTTTATGGACAGCTCTAAGTAGGTGACATCACTGCAACATGTCACTGTTTTGTAGAAAACAACTACTAAAACATTGGAATTCTCTTACCGCAGGTATTTTGCATGGAGCTGGACTTTCTCAGCTTCCCAAGCAGCGCTCTCATCCAAGCGATCAACACGTTGAGCAAGCTCCAAATAGCCACGTCAAATATGTCTGGTAACATTATTTAGACGCTCGCTCATTTCTACGTTCACGTTGTTTATTAATAGGCTCTGGACTGAGGTCAAGCTAACGGGCTGCTTCCCTAGGAAAGGCTGAGTTATGGCAGTTTGTTTAGGAACACTAAACACAAAGGTAGTGCATAGAAACCCAATCTGCAAATGATGGGCTGCTGATCTGCTTCCAGCTCTATAACTACAGGGCTGAGCTTTATTTAATGGCATTCAGTGAGTTCTTACTTATTTATCATTGCACTGAGCCCAAGAAAAATACTGCACATCTCCAGAAACAGCTGCTGGTGAAGATAGCTTTATTTTGTGCACGGAATTCATAAGCCACTTCTCAGGGTAATTTTTCTATTAGGATGGGAACTGGGCTGACCTAGCCTGGTTATTAGGCCAGTTTTGCAGTGAATGATTAAGGAGTTTTGATAAGTAACAGTTTCACATTTACTCTCTAAAGCTTAAGTCTTATATCTGTCAGTAATGGAGATTTGGAACACATTCCCTGGCTTATTTTATAATTGTAGATGATAGCTACAGGCTTAAGTAAAAACATTAGCGATCAAGAGATCCTGGAGGATCCAATGCATAACTTCTTCTTTCTTCTTTTTTTATTTTCCCTTGGTAATGCAGGAAAATGCTGCAATCTCTAGGCAGGCCAGAGGTTCATATGGCCTTAGATGTCATGATTGTGAGTGGATCAGGCCAGCAGCATGAAGGCTGCTTGCTGCTCACCTCAGAGGTGCTATTCGTGGTCAGCATCAGCGAAGACACACAGCAGCAGGCATTTCCCGTGACAGAAATCGATTGTCTGGAAGACGACCAGCAAAAAGACCTGCTGAAGGTGCAGCTGAAACACCAGCGAGTGCCTTCTGATGTGGAGGTAAAGATTTCCTTGTAAAGATAAAGTTGCACTGTTGCTGATGCTTTAGTCAGTAGGCATACTCACCTTTGGGATGCAGGGCCACAGATCTTACAGAAACAGAGAATGCATTGGGTTTGAAGGGACATTTAAAGGTCATCTAGTCCAACCCCCAAGGTTGTGTACCGCTGTAAGTGCCAGACCAGGAGACCTGCTGTTTTCATGCACCTTAGAGTTGACTGAGTGGCCCTTCAGATAACAGGGTCCTGTCTCATCCCTCCTGTCCTCTTGTTGGTCATGGCATTTTGTACCTGTGACTGATTTTCTGAGACAAAAAGCAGAGGAAGTCTGGGTTCTTGATAAACACCAGTGTTTTTCTGGAGAGGTTGTTCTGACTGCCTGGGTGTGAGATGTTCACTGTCAAGTCAGTGTTGCCGCCTGTGCCTGCAGAATCACAGCAAGAACAGTCCCTTTTGTTCTTCTCTGAGTGCAGTTTCACAGTTGAGCAGTGCTGACCGCTGCTCCTTTCAGCAGGTTCTCGTCTGAGACAGTGGTGTCTTGGCTGCTGGCTGTATCTACTTCCTCAGATCTTCCATCTTCCGCAGATGCTAGTTTTAAAATGGATCTGTTCTTCTGCTGAGATTGGATGCATTTTTTCCAAAAAGAGCATAAATCCTTCACCTCCACCCTGTAGGATCTCTAAACTATTTGAATAATGAGGGTTGGGATTAATTATCTTCTTGTAGTGGTAGAAAAATGTTAGATTTTTACACTTTCAGGAAACAGGGTAAATTGTATAAAATTCTCAAGTGGAATCCCGTGAGGGACGATCATCTGCAAACCAAACACACACGGCCCTGCTGGTTTTATACAGGTGTGTCAGGTGTTTCACAGACTGCTGTACCAGAAATGTTGTTGTATTTGAAGCAGAGACACGTGAAACACCATGAAGTGTGAGGTGTGCAAAAAAGAAGGGGATGCTTCAGCACCTTCAGTAAAACATAACTTTGCTGAAGCCACTGTCAGGTTTTACCATCCATGCCAGCACAGCAAGGGCTTCATTTGTGTCATGATAGTCCTTGGGGTTTTTTGTGAGAGCTTTTTCTTCCTGCTGAATTCTCTGTTTACATTTATTGTCTCTCCAGTAACGTCAGTCTCAGCAAGTGCTGATGACTGAAGTTGCCTTCTCTCACTACAAAGCTACACGAGGCATTACTTAAATTCTTCTTCAAGTGGGCAAAGCTCAGCATTTTTGTCCCCAAGTGCTGAGTGGTTACTGCAGGCACACATGAGACGGAATCTGAACTCTCCTGCTCTGTCCAGACCTACTGCCCTGGAGGGGAGAGGATGATAATTTCTTCTCACTAAGACATTTGATGCACTCAGTCAATTCTAACTTCAGCACCGGATCAGAACATTTCTGCTGGGTTGTAATGATGGCTCCTGTCTTTGTATCTGGTGATTCAGGAATTGGGGATAGGCTGCTGCTCTGGGAGAAGGGCTGCTTGCCCAAAGTTTGCTGCAAGAGGATGATGAGGTAGAGAGGTTGCCTGTCTGGAAGAAGGTGAGGGACAAGGAGCCTAATTCTCATCTCCAAAGCTGTAAGAGGCAAGGACCTGGGGGTCCTGGTGGCCAGCAGGATGACCATGAGCCAGCAATGTGCTCTTGTGGCCAAGAGGGCCAACAGCA
>JAOXOE010000343.1:38719126-38744411 GCA_028565055.1 Phoeniculus purpureus
CCCACCTGGATGTGTTCCTGTGTGACTTGGTCTAGGTGATCCTGCTGTGGCAGGGGAATTGGACTAGATGATCTTTCAAGATCCTTTCCAATCCCTAATGATTCCATGATTCTGTGATCATTCAGGACAGTGTTTGTGGCAAGTGGCTCCCATACATGTGCAGTGCAACCCCACATGGCCTGCGCAGAGTCCATGCACCGTGACAGTTTTGTTTCAGCTCTGCCCAAAACAGATTCTCCCACTCCCTCTCCTCATCATCTTGGAACTATTAGGAAACAGAACACGAGCAGTACAGCTGTAATCACCAGAGACATTATGAAGTGCATGGTGACTCCTTCAGCGGTAGGCTTGCCTGATGGCTTGTTTGCCTCCACGATACACAGTAATATATAGATGTGTAGCCTGGATGGGGTCTGGAAAACTCTGGCACTGACAACATTGCCATTCAAAGGCAAGCATTAATAGAATCTATTATATATGTGTGTGCATTGTATGTTTTATGTCTATATATCAAATCCAATTACTTTGGATTATCTTCCGAAGCAATTGAGACTCTGCTTGCTTCTGGATAGAGATCAAACTCTTCTCTGCTGGCTGCTCTTGGTATAGCTCATAGCATCACTAAGACAGCAAAAAAATTGAAGGGCCCTGGAATTTCAGATGTTCTAGAATGTTTTTGTGATGATCTGTAACTGGATTTTCGTGATAGTGCTACAGCCCTGGATTTGAAAACCAGTTCATGGAGTTTTCAAAGCACTGGGGAAAAACCCTCTAAAGCACTGGAATTCCTTAGTGCACACAAAGCACCCCATAGGTGCTGTGTACACAGCTGTACTGCACCCAAAGGCGCTGTTGCTACTGTAGGGGTTAAACTGCTGAAGACATAGTCTTTATGAGCCAATACAGGAGGAATTTGAGAAAAATCTGCATTCTTAACTCAGAAGTTTGGCCTTCTAGCATGAGAGGACATGGCATCTTTAAGATTCCTCTAGCAGATGCATTAAGGAACCCCTGACTAAGTTTTGGTTCATGGAATGGTCTGGCTATTAACATCGTAGTTGTTCAAAGCAGGGGGCTGAGGCACTTGGTGACAATGATGTTCAGTCCCATTTAGGAAAAAATGTAGAGTAACAGCAATTCCAGGTTTCTGTTTCTGACTTGACAATATAAAGCTAAACTAAAACTGGCTGGAGAAGCAGACAGTTGGAGATGAAGTCATCTGGAAACAAGTAGGGTCTCAGTTACTTTGAAAGACCATCCAAGTGCAGTTAATAATCCTCCTGAACAGTCATGCTGTGTCTGTGGGGTATAGCCTGGGGCTGAACGAGAATGGGTTCTCAAGTGGCGGTGCATGGGATGCCAGCTCCTTTTCCATCTCCTTTGATAAACTGGGTCTTTGGTCAGTGACTTGGAGTCATTTTGGCAGAATGAGAACCCAGCCTCCTCTAGCTTATCCCACTAGAGATAGAAGTTGGGAAAAAACTGTGGAGCCGCCTACATGCAAGATTTACCCCATCATTTCAAATCTAGCTGGCAGGGTGCTTCTCTCTGTTCAACTGGTAAAGCAGACTGACAGCTGAGATAGTTTCTGTGTTGCTACCAGATTCAGACACCCTTCTCCACTGTTGGCTCTGAGCCTGCTGAGGCTGTCTGCCTTTTGATTGTTTCCCCCTTTTTAAAGTCATTCATGGAAAACACGCTCTGCCCGTTTCATCATTTCTGCTGTTTCTAGTCGTGGGCTCCAACCTTGAGCTTCTGAGCTTATTCATGATCCTGCTTCCTTTAGCATTTTTGTGGTGATGATTGCAAACAGGAGTGTTTCTGCTTGCTGCGCAGCAAATCCATCTCCTAAGGCATAGCAAAAAAAAACCGAGGGGACTGTTGTGATTTGGATGTGACGTCTGTAGCTTCTAGTCTGTTTTTTTTAAACCAACTAAGTTACGAGACTTAAACTCAACTGCCCAGGTAGAGCTAGGAACTGTCTTCAATTGCATTTTGTGAGAAAATGAATTTTGCTAATTAGTTTCTGTCTGATAAACGCTGCCCAGAGCTATTGGCATTTCTCTATAAGAAATTCAGATGCTTTTCCTGTCTACTAAGAGTTGATGTTTTGTAAAGATCTACTCTTGACCAAAGTGTCCATCCCTGAAGTCCTCGAAAGATACTGCATCAATTTTTTATGGCAGAATTAGAGCTGCTCCGAAGTGTCCAAAACAGCAAAGGAGATCTTGAATCCACCAAGCACTAAATGATGGGAGAACTCTGGTGACTAAAACACACATTAAACTCTTACAATAAAGAAAGATCCCATGAAGGAAGATTTTTAACTACAGAAAGTAAGGTGGATGCAATAGCCCCTACTGCTATGGTTGGTTACTGTCAGTTACTCAGTAAGTATTTTATCTTTCATTTCAGGCAGATGGAGCTAGAGAGAGGCTGTCAGAACAACAGTACAACCGCCTTGTGGAGTACGTCACAAAGACATCCTACCACCTCACTCCCAGCACCACCGCAGTGCCAGCAGTGCAGCCTGTGGCTACTGAGCATCTTCCAACTGTACTGAAAACATACCAATATGTGGTTGATCCAAATTTTGCTCAAGTATTCATCAGCAAATTCACCATGGTGAAAAATAAAGCCTTGAGGAAAGGATTTAATTAAAAACTACGTGTGGTGAGTACGCTCTGCAGTAACCTACTTCAAGAGAAGCCGCTTGTAATTTTTGAGGGGGTAGATGATAACAAAGTTAAGCCAAATAGCTTTTCTAATCTTGACAACATTCCTGCTCCCCAGCCAAAATCCCAGTGCTGGAAGCAAAAGTGTTCTAGTGAACAAAGGGAAAAAGAACAGCCTTGGACTAGAGCTCTAGCAAAATCCTTTTTCTTCTCAATAATCAAAGATTATGAGGAAAAGCTGCACGCAGGCTGGCGTCCTCAGCGCACACACACAACGTGTATCGGTACCTCCTGTATCATATTTTTGGGTCTGCCAGTTTCTGTTATAAACCAGGTTTATAGCTCAGCTGTAAAAACTTGCTCAAGGCTGAGCCTTCCCCCCCACACACACGCTTCCCCCAACACGTATGGCCCGAGGCAAAACGTTTTCCCCCACTAAATCTGAAAAACCCAGTGTGGCTGTTTTAAGTTACTAGTGACAGCTGAGTTTTAGCACCACTTTAACCTTAAAATAGCTTCCTTTATTTGACTGAAGTTTTGCAGGACATTAGTCCTTAATGTAAACTAGTGCCTTTGTGTGGTTTGGGGAACAAAAACTGAGCTACAACATGAATTTATTTTTAAAACTCTCTGTATACAGAGACTTTATTTTATCTACCATCAGATTTTCAGGAGGACTTTGAATGTGCACATGACACTGTGCATTGTCCGCTTGTGAGCTGGAAGCCAGTAACACGCACTTCAAAAATGTAAGGAACAGAGCTGAGATGCCTTCAAATCCACCAAAACTCTCAGCTCAGTGTAACAGATGTGCAGGTGCTGAGCTCAGCCTTGCCAGGTCTCGCTTTCTTCTGATCTGCCACCACTGCAAAGTACCTGCTTACTCGAGCCCTAATGCTTTTTATGCTTAAAGTCTTCAAGCTGATAAACCCAGGAATATTTAGCAACGTGACCTTTCAAATATGTTTGTGCTAAGGCAAGTGAGATTCTTTTTTCAAGTTGAGCAAGAAGTATGGACCCATATTGCATTAATATTTAATACTAATATTGATCTTAATATTGTTGTGTTAATAGTTTAGGTATTTAGTGATGCCGTCTGAATACACTAGTGAATATAATGCTAGGATGTTAGATGCATTATGAGCTTAATAAGTGTCTTCTTTTTCAGATGTTCACCGTAGTCAGTGAGAACTCACGGTCTCTGGGGGGCAGTTAGATGACTTTACAAACCAAATCTGGCTGTGGCAGTTTTGTTTTTAAATACCAGGAGGTAACTTGGTTTTCAGCAGCGCCAGTCACTTCTCTCCCCTTTTCTGTGCCCTTACAGACGTGGATTTTGACTGGGAACTCCTGAACACGGCTGCAGTTGGAGACAAGAACTGGAATAAAAGCTGATCGTCATTTGGAGCTGAGAGATGCTTGCGAGTGACTAACTCCTATGCACACTTGATGTGACCAAATGCACAGTAACCAAGAATGTAGTAACTGCATTGTTTTTCTCGTGAGTTCTGTTTTGTAAAAGGTATTTCTAAAAGCCCTGTCTGTCCTCTACTGCAAACACTGAAGCCTGGGATCCGCAGGGTCCTTTTCTGACTGTGAAACAAGCCCATCCATCATCAACATTTCATACAGTGATTTACTAACTGGGTCACTGTCTCAATAACACTATTTAAAGAAGTGTACATACACACCAGCTTCATTCCTGAATATTTTATGGAAATAGTTTAATACTTCTAATTTTGCATATTGGTGGACAAATTGTAATATAAGGAGATTGTTTAAAGATAATAAAGCTATTCCTGTAATACTTGGGTGTGTGAGTTATTTGGTCACTCGGTCACAGGGGAATTCATGGGTCACTGTTTAGAACAATGGCAAGACAGACATAGAAGCTTCATGTAGACCCCATCAGATTCCAGTTGGTCGCTGGACTTTGTCACCTACCTCAAAATGCAGATCATGGCAATACCTTGGAAGTAAAACCTTGATTACTGGTTTGCCAAATGTCTGGGGACAATTTTCATGATGTTGAGACTAACCAAATTAAAACAGCCTTGTAGTCACCACTGCAATTAGACTGATCTGATCGTTACTTACAGATTACATGAACCAGCTAGAAGGATGCCAGCTCACCTGTAAACAATGAGGAAAGGCAGCAGCTTCATTTCTAAAAGTTTGTCGAATGCAGCTGGTTTTTAACTGACATTTGTGTTTTGCCTGAAATACATTCTCCTGGAAATAAACACTTGCTTAAATTACACCCTCTCCAATGAGTGAAGCTGGCATCTTTACTGCATTAGGCAGGTTCTTTCTCCCACTTCTGACCACATGTATGGAAACGTGCAGGGACGGCACATAAATCAGCTTCTCCTCCGCACGAGCTGTGAGAACTATGAAAACAAAGTTGTCCAAAGAGCAGCTGCCTGTACTTAGCTGTGTAAAGCACTCCAGTGTGTACTCTTCAAACATGCCTACTCACATAATGCTCCTCAGGCCTGCAGAGCTCACAACTTCAAATCTATCTTTTTAGTTCCCTTCCAGAACAATCAATCATGCCTCAAACACTCGAGAATAAAATAAGCCAGCCAGAAAGTTGAAGGCATGGTCAGGCTTATACACAGCAAGACCTTTCCCAAAATAGTTGAGGTCAAACCATTCTTTTTTCTACATTTCATAAATATAGCACAGCCCCTTACCGACAGCTGGGATGGGCTTAGAGCAGACACCCATCTTGTTCAGCTCCGCATCTCCTGGAGACACCACATCAGACCCTGCAACAAGCAGCTCACACATACCTTGTGTGTCGTATGCTAAGTCCCACTCCCCTTTTTTTGTAGGGCAGGTGAAAGCTGAACACTGCTGAAAAAAGCAAACATCAG
This sequence comes from Phoeniculus purpureus, assembly GCA_028565055.1. Classification (NCBI taxonomy): domain Eukaryota; kingdom Metazoa; phylum Chordata; class Aves; order Bucerotiformes; family Phoeniculidae; genus Phoeniculus; species Phoeniculus purpureus. The sequence goes on from JAOXOE010000343.1 coordinate 38,724,681, forward strand.
AAAAGGCTCTTCTGGCCACTCCTGTGTCCGGTATTCAGCTCTGCCTTCCCGTCCCACTCCAGAGGAGATGAGCTGTAGGTTGGTTGGCATTGCCTGCTGCAAGGGAGGTTCTTGCTTTGCTTCCATCAGGAAACTAGCGTTACACACAAGGCAACAGTTACACAGTTGTAACCTGCAGACTGTCAAAGCACAGGCACTCACCTTTCTTTGTCATCACTGAATCTGTTCAGCCAGCGCTTTGCTGTAAGGTGACAAAGCTGTCACCAGTCACGGAGCTCCCCTGTCTCTAAAGCAACGTATTCTGCTAACTGAAGGAACACGGGCTACAACAGTAACTGCTGGTGGCTAGAACAGTTTAGAGGGCACTCAGAATTTTTTAAGTGCTTTAATTCATAGCAACTGGGAAGATTACAGGGGCAGTTGGGGCTTTTAGCCTGCACACCTGAGAGCAGCAAGTTTCTTTGCCTCTGAAGCAATCAGCATGACTGAAGACCTCTGGCTAGCAGAACCTGCAGACATGCCTGAGAAAATTTCAGTTGGCCCTTAGCAGCACACAATGTTTAGACTGTACACTGGGAAGACATTTAAATGAGTATCACTTGCTGTTGTAAAACTTTGGCTCGCATTTATAGGAGCAGGGGTAGTTTGACTACTAGATGGGCTCCTCAGCACCAGTGATGTAAAATTCTTTCCTTGCTTAAAGGAAGCACTGCCTGGGCAGGAAGTTTAAAGGCAATCCCACGTTGCTCTGTAACAGTGTTGTGGCTCAAAAACATTACTTACCTGCTTTCATTAGTCCCCTGTTGCTCACCAATACCTAGAAAGTGTTAAGTAGTTAATGATCCATTCAAAATAGTAAAGTTACTCCAAACCAGATTTGAACAGAAGTCCTTCAAACACAACGTTGATTCCTCGAAAGTTCCAGCACCATCTTCAGCCTTAGCAAACAGGCAAAGCAGAAAGCATGTGCCAAATGATGGGTATTGGGGCAGAAAATAAGGCATCAGGTCTTGGAATACACTGAACATATCAGAGATCAAAACTATCAGCTTAGCTGACTACTTCCAGACACTAAAAGGAGATCACACAGGTTTAGAAGCAGCATGCAAAGATTCCCATTATTGTTCTATCTTTAGTCTTTATTTTGTCTGCTTTTATCCTTTCTCCCCTTGCACCTCCACTGTATGTGAACATACCTGCACTTTGGTCATTTTCCAGCTGGAGTAACACACTCTGGGTATGCGCAGGTGTTTGTGATGGTCAGAAGACAAGGACAACGTTGGCTAACTAGGGACTTCCAGAATCTCTCTCCAGTGTCTTTCATTTCAAGGTCAGTTCACCTTCTGAAGCCAGACGTAACACATCCCCTGCAGAAATCTAGCTTCTCACTTCCTCCTGACAACTATCCCCATCAAAAACTTGCTGCTGCTACTGCTTAGGGATCTACTTCGCTATCAAAACTTTGGCCAAAACACAGATGCAAATAATCCCCAAGGAAAAAAAAACCCCAAGATTGCCAATCTTGAGGAATTTATAAAGACTTGCCACCACTCTTCCCAGCACCTGATTATTTAAGCATTTCAGTATTAACAAAGACAAGTAAGTGCCACTGACACAGGTATTTTATTTACTGAGTTACATCAGAGCACTCCATGCACTGCAGTGCATTGCACTTAACAATTCAGTGAAGAAAGACCGTTTGGTCATCAAGACTCAGATTGAAGGGGACCTGCAAGGCAAAAAAAGAAATACTGAGTTATGCAGGAGAACCTTCACGGGCTAAGTAAACACATTAGTATGTATGAATGCAGAGCAATGGAGAGAAATGTTTATGCGGTGGTTTAGTCTAGAGGAATTCCCCCTGTTATTTCCTGATGGTTTAAGATTCACACACCCTTCATGTGGCAAACAGAAGTGAAACATGGAACAAATCAAGAGCTGGAACAATACGGCGCAGCACGTCAGATTCGCTATACATGCTGCACTGATAACTGAATCAGTCTTGCTAAGAGCTTGAAAGAAATGCAGTGTTCGGACAGGAGCCAGAGAGGAAACAAGTGGTGTAGGCAACCTACCAAGGAAGGAAGAAAACCAAATTCAAATTGCTTCTCCCCATTACACTGAACATGATCCAACAGCAGCTGTGCTCCTTGACAAGAGTCATGCAAGTGGTTAGCACCAAACTCTTTGCTTGCCCCTAGCTCCTACTGCTGAGCACTGCAGAGATAGGCCACTCAGATTCACACTAGCCCTTTGCTGCCTTTAGCATCATCCCACAAAGTCCATGCCAAGCAGATGAAACACTAGGTTACCAAATTGCCTACATCCCAGTGGGAACAAACATGGTGCAGAGCACCAACCGAATGCCTTCAGTCATGAATTCTCCTCCCTGCCTACCTTAACCCCTTATACGGGATATATTCCAGTCACATGGGAGATGCAGAGCATTAATGACCACCCTACCCTTTAGGCAACTACACCCAAAAAAGTATCACATTCAACCTCCATCCCACTTCCACAGCTAAGAGTTAAGCTACTGAGGCAAACAAAATGTCCTCCATCTGTTCTGTGTACTCGTCCTTTCCACAGTCTTTCCACAACATCTGAAACGGCAGCATTGATTTCCTCTTCTGTAGACACAAAACCCAGCCTCCTTCTACTATGAAGGAGAGGAAAGCAGCCATTCTTATATAAATGGGCAAAGGAAGCAGCAGCAATTCAAACAAAATCTCATATAAAGACTTGTCTTTCTCATTTTCTTCTGAGCTGGTGTAATTAAGGAATGGAAGAAATGTTTAGGAAACATTTTGTTTTAACAGGTGCACACAACGTGCATCTTTTCTCATGAGCTGCAAACATAAGCTGAGAGCAGAGCTCTATTTGCACTGAAAAAAGCGCTGCTCGTGATTTCAATTAAATGTTCAATACGCATCCTTGCTGACAGTGTTTGTTTCAAATAATTTTACCACCAGATGGCCTTTCAGAATACTCTGATGGAGGCCACCTGACTGAAGGATGTAATCCCAGTGCCTAAGCAAAGTGCCTGTGTATTAGCCACAGGACCAGAGGCAGAACTACCAGGATTAAAGAAGGTAAATTTATCATTGCACTATTTAGCTTTGTTGCGGTCAAAGCCAAAGAACACGAGTTTCCCAGCTCACAAACAAAAAAACCCCCAACAAAACCCAAAAAATCCAAAGTGGCTGCCATGCTGGGGTTCTTTTCTTTTGCAATTTGTCAGAAGAGCTGGAGCTCTGCTTTTTTTAATGTAACTGTGTTATGCAGAAAGCAGTGGGTTGTAGTTTGTCACACAACAGAATTTAGTATTAGTCGTGTTAAGTACAAATCTTTTATTCAATCTTTCTGCTTTAAGTGAGCGGGCTGAGAAAATCCAGCTGGCCAGGATAATTAGAGCCACAGATTATCACATAATGATCACAATATGAAAACATTCCAAAAGAATGAAAAAGCTATCATTCTAGATTAGCTTGAAGTCATTTTAAGAGAAGCAGAGAACTCAATGTAAGAAATTTGGATCAAGAAAAGGGGAGGAATTCTTTACTGAGTTGTCACATCATGAGCTTGTGCAGTGCAGTGACTGCACTTATTAATAACTGCACCAAGGGTGAAATCAAGACTTTTTTTCCACCGCTACAGCAACAAGCAAGGTTTGGTAGTCTTCAAACAAAAGGCAGTGTTCAGTGCTGGGAAAAGAGTAGCGTGAACAAAGTTCTACTCAAGCTTACTTCCCTATGGCAAAAATCCATTACTACCCAGAGCTGCAGGCCATTGCCAAGTTTGTCTCTATCAACATCTATGTATGTATTTAAATATCTTTCCCCTCATGACTAGTTATCTTCTCTCTCTCACCAACTTCAAAAGAGAAAGGGACGTAGAAGCTCTGTTTCTTACATAAAGATACTTGTTATGAGAGAAACAGCCTCTCCCTGTTCTCGTTCACTGTACCACAAGTACATAAGCAGTGGATACAGACAGCTAAGCAGTTCAAGGTGTAACAGCATCAACATTAACACTGGTATCAGGCAAGTCTTACAGATTTAATACCAGAGCTCTGTCTCCTCTCCATGGCTGCATGAGGAGGGAAAGTCCCAGCACCACTCTGCACATCTCCTACACCACACAAGTTGAACAAGTTGCCCAAAAGGTATTCAGAAGGTCCCTTCTACCCTTACTCCCTGCTCCCTAGTTCCTGCATTTCTTTATGGTTTTGCTACTCAGAGGTCTCCCAAGTGCCACCTGTATCCTTTTTCTTTGGGAGTACATTTCCACTTGATCAGAAAGAAGGACTCTCCAGAAAGAAGCACAGTTTCACTTAAACTTCTTCCTCTTATCTGCAAATGCAGGTTACCTTTATTTGGGCGGCGCAGACTCAAACACACCAGCGGCTCTCATTGCTTCAAAGTCCTTCATGGCATCGTAGTTTTTATAGAACTCTGCATAAGCCCGTTTTCTGGGTTCAGCAACCCCAAACTGGAAAGTAACACATAGAAAATTAAAGCTTGCAGAGCTTTCTAAACATTTTTTATATTAGTTTTATGACTTGTGTCAGTGGATACCAGTCCAAATAAAAGCCAAATAAAAGCTCAAATTAGTAAAATACTACTTCACTCAAACCCACAGTTCAGGCTACCTGACCACTGGTCAGGCAAACAAACATCTGAAGTAAAAACCTTAAAAACAAAGTCTGTTACAAGACAGCACATTAAAGAGCCAGAAACACTCCAACTCCATTTGACACTCAAGTATCCACAGTAATTTTATGTGTAAAACATGCCAGTGTGGCTGGTTTTGTGCCTGTGGGCAGCTGCAAAACCCTAACTTCAGACAAAACAGCATCATAACACGTGAGCTACATGTACCACAGGTCAGCTACAGAAGCCTGGTAACATTTTACAAGCCACTTTTACAGCTCACCAACAGAGAAAGGCACGATCCTAACTCTTTGGAGTGCAGGGATATGCTCAAAAAAATCCCCAAAAATGTGAAGGTGAGTTTGTTTAACAACATCTAACATGCAGCAAAGTAAATCACCACAGGGATCTGTGTTACTTGCTTTAAACAGGATTGGCTGTCTTTCCTAGAGAGTGTGTGTTGGGGTGCCAATTAAGGTATAAACCCAACAATTAATGAAAGAATTACAGCGTAGGTCTGACCACAAACAAGCTTGCCTACCTCTTAACAGACATGCTAAGTAGATGTTGAGTCTTAACTGTACAAGCTCATAGGTTCAGACAGCCATCCTCTGATGTCTGAGAAGTTAAAGCTGACTGTGATATTTTTGTGAACAACTGGAAATTAATTTCTAGTCACTCTTCTCAAGAGTTTCCCGAGCATTCAAATGCTGCAAACAGCACGGGAATGAGTTCAACAGGCAAACCAAGATCCAGTTCTTCCCCAGTAACTCAAACTCTGCATGGCTTGCTTTGTGCATGACATCTGAGAATTATTTAGTAAGTGCACTCAAGAACCCTTAACTTTGTCAGAAGTCTCTTGAAGGACCATGAGAAACAAACTCCAATCAGTAAGTGGGGTTTTTTTGGAAATGCAAGGCTCCATTTCCATGGGACACTTCAAAAGAAGGGATAAAAAGACCACACTAGCCTTCCCCACACTGGTATATTCAGTGTGAAGGTTGTTTTTCAGATTACAGAGAATCACTGGAGTTGGAAGGGATCTCTACAGATCATCTAGTCCAACCCTGCCTCCCCTGCCCTGCCAAAGCAGGGCTGCCTGTAGCACATTGCACAGGGCTACAATCAGGCAGGTTCTACATACCTGCAGAGAAGGAGACTCACAACCTCTCTGGGCAGCCTCCTGCAGGGTTTTGTGATTCGCACAGTAAAGAAGTTTTCCCTCAGATCTCAACGAAACCTCCTGTTCGAAACCTCTCTCATACTTTCCTTGCAAGGGAGATGCTCTAGGCCCCCAATCATCTTTATTGCCTTCCGCTGGACTCTCCCAAGCAGTTTCCTGTCTCTCAAACTGGGAAGCCCAGAACTGAAGACAGTACTGCAGATGAGGCCTCACCAGGGCAGAGCAGAAGTGTAGGATGACATCTCTTGACCCACACACTTCTTAATGCACCCCAGAATACCACTGGCCTTCCTGGCAACAAGGCACACTGTGGGCACATGGTCAGCTCACTGTCTATTAGGACTCCAAGATCTTTCTCTTCAAGGCTGCTTTCCAACAGATTACCTCTAACCTATACTGATGCTTGGGGCTGTTCTTCCCCAGGTGCAGGACCCTACACTTGGCTCCTGTTAAACGTCTTTAGGTTCCTCTTTACTCAACTCTCCAGCCTGTCCAGGTCACACTGAATGGCAGCACGGCCCTCTGGTGTGTCAGCCACTGCCCCCTCATCCAGGTCACTGATGAGTACGTTGAAGACTGGACCCAGCACTGACCCCACTGATTTCTTCCAAGCAAAAGTTTTCTGAAATCAGTCCAGACATAAAATAAGAGTTTGACTACTCTCTTGAGTCTCAGACACCGTGACAGACACACTGACTATCTAGAGTTAATGAGTATCACTCATGCAGAGTAGTCTAGGACTAGGTGACTCAAGGTTAAGTTGTCACAACTTGCGTGATCTCGATCGCACAGCTGAAAGCATCATACTATTTCTTCAAACAGGGATTAGGAAGGTTTATTTATGTTCTGGAAATATGCTTACAACAACACGTTACTAAAGCTTTCTGACGAACAGCTCAATCAAATCTCAACAAAAAAATATTATGAATTCTTAAAACACTGACTCAGGTTTATAATTGAATGACTATAGAGCTCACCTTGTACAAAGTTGCACATCCCACAGATACAAGAAATGCCCCGAACAGGTGAAACTTCATCCGCCTGGCCAACAGGCGCCGCATCTGCGGCTTAGGCAATAGTGCAGACGACATGGTGATTATATTTCTAAAAGAAAAAAATAGAATTAGTGTTGGACAAGAATCTCTACTTAAGTATTTTACCAAAACTCTACAAAGATGTTGGTTTTTGGTTTGTGTAATAATCATCTTCACAACATAATCAAATGCTATGTGCCCTCTCTATCACATGGAATCACAGTACGACAGGGGCTGGAAGAGACCTCAGGGGACAGAATCACAGAGTTATGGAGGCTGGAAAACACCTCTAAGATCATCCAGCCCAGCCCATGACCTAACATGACCACAACCAGCTAGACCAGGGCACTACGTGCCACATACAGTCTGTCCTTAAACACCTCCAGGGATGGGGACTCAACTAGCACCCCGGGTAGTCCATTCCAGTGCCTGATCACCTTCTCCTTGAGAAAGGGCTTCCTAACATCCAACCTAATCCTCCCCGGCAGCTTCAGGCCTTGCCCTCTCGTCCTGATCCTAGTTGTCTGGGAGAAGAGTCTGACCCCCATCTATCTGCAACCTCTCTTCAGGGAATTGTAGAGAGGGAGAAGGTCCTCCTTGAGTCTTCTCTTCTCCAGGCTAAACAACCCCAGTTCTCTCAGCTTCTCCTCATTAGACTTTCCCTCCAGTCCTTTCCCCAGCCTCGTTGCTCCTCTGGAGCGGCTCCAGCACCTCAATCTCTTTCCTGAAGTGAGGGGCCCAGAATTGTCCCCAGTACTCAAGGAGAGACCTCCCCAGTGCGCAGTACAGGGGGAGAATTGCATCTCTAGCCCTGCTGGCCACTCTATTCCTGGTACAAGCCAGGACGCCATTGGCCTTTTGTGCCACCTGGGTACCCTGCTGGCTCCAGCCATGTCAACCAGTACTGCCAGGTCCCTCTCTAACAGGCTGCTCTCCAGCCACTCATCCCCAAGTTTGTAGCTGCAGGAGGTTACTGTGGCCAAAATGCAGGACCCTACACCTGGCCCTGTTAAACCTCATCCTGTTGGCCTCTGCCCATTGACCCATTCTGTCCAGTGCTCTCTGTAGCACCTTCCTCCCCTTTAGACCATCTAGTCCAACACCCCTGCTAGAGCAGTATGCCTTAGAGCAGAACCCACAACAACACTTCCAGGTCAGTTTTGAATATCCCCAGAACAGGAGCCTCCACAACCTCTCTGGACAGCCTGTTCCACGGCTCTGTCACCCTCACTGTGATTTTTTTTTTTTTTTCTTTTCCTTACGTTTTGGTGGAACTTCTTATGTTCCAGTTTGTGCCCATCTGACTTTTCAATGAGATAACTTAAGGGACAACATTCAAGGTCAAGCTACATTTGACACGAAACTAAACACGCATTCTTCTTACACCCAGCAACTGGAATCAGGCCTGCCCTTTGCTTTGCCTCCTTCCCTCGCTGCAGGGCCTGCCGTTACGGCCCTGCTGCTCCGAGGCTGCCTCAAAAGACAGTCAGACCAGTAGTCACATTCTGGCCGTTCCTAGGGCAAAGTAGGCGCCTCCGGAGCTCGTCTGTGTTTTGCTTTTCTTCCTAACAACCGCAAACCCTGTTGCATTAAAGGCTTCTTCTGTTGTCAGAATCACAGAGTATCTTTGGGTCGAAAAGGACTCCAAGACCGGGACACTACTAAAGCCCTACAAACCCTGAAGCAGGCTTTTCATGGGCAAGGTAAAAGCTGGCCGAGACGCTGCCGAGCCAGAGCCAAGGCCGCAGCCGCCGCCGCCGTAGGTCACGGCGCAGAGGTCATGGGCGAGGCCGCAGCCGAGGAGTGGAGGAAGGACGAGGAGTAACGGCAGCAGGCGCACAGTCGCGGGGCCGAAAGGAGAGGGAGGCGCCGGCGGCGGGAAAACGGGGCAGCGCGAGCGCGTCCTCACCTGAGCGCGCGCCTCTGCGAACGCCCTTCCGCCCCGCCGGCCGCGCACCTAGTGCGATCCCGCTGCGCGCATGCGCGGGAAGGAAGGCGAGTGCGGCGGCGGGTACGGTGGGCGGCCAGGCTCAATCCCCGCAATGCGCGATCCCAGGGCGGGGTTAGGTGGGTAGAGTCATATAGTGAATCATCACGGATGTAAAGGACTTCCAGGATCACCAATACAGTCCTCATCCCAACATCTCCCCAACCTAGAGGTTAGGGACTGTGACCTCGAGTGCTCTATCTACTCGCTTTTTAAACACCTCCAAGGTAGAGCGAGCCTTTTCTCCCAGCTCTCCAAGGAGCCCAAAGGTCACCCATCTAGAGTTTACTCAGAATGATTGGCCAAGCGTAAGGTCAAACTAAGGGATTTGGAATCCTTCCCAGCCGTCCCTTGGCTGGTTTGTGTGGCGATGAGGCACGCGTGTGCTTCACCCATGGCTTCCACCACATTATCTCCCATGTGGGGAACTGTGGCTCCCAGGAAGTTTCTGTGGGATTTACACTAAAATCCTGTCTGGAAAAAAGGCTGAAGCCTCTCCCATGCCGTGAGGGTTAGGGACGTGATTTAGTGGTGACCTGGCAGTGGTTGAAGGTTGGACTTTATGATATTAAAGGTCTCTTCCAAGTAGAGATTCTGTGGCTCTGTGATTCTGTCCTCATTTAAGCCTTGCACTCCCATGCCAAAGCCAGCAGATCCTGACATCAAACAACAGAAATGGGCCCTTACTGAAGAGAAGTTGTTTTTCCTTTGATGGGATTAAAGAAGAACTAATTGTTATCAGCAGAACATTGCAGAGAGAAGCCACACAGCCATGGCTAAGGGCTGGGAGATCGGTCTGTGCAAGAGCAGTCTGGAGAGATGCGGCTTCGACAAGGTTACTCAAACCAAAGAGAAGTTTGCTACAATAGCTGAGTCTGAAGTGAAGACTGTCTGTCCAAGAGCTGTTCCTGTGTGGGTTAATGCAAAAAGCCAAACAGTACTGGTGTCATGCATAAAGAATGACAAAATACATCTGTAACCTGACTTGGAGAGGGGGAGGGTCCTCAGGAAATACTCGCAAGAGTACTGCTGTTCCTGAGGCGAGCTCGTGCAGTGAGACCAGGAAAGAAAGGGCAGTGAGAGTTGTCTAGGGGATCTTAAAAGCTCCGCTCTACTTGCCCACATTATGCACTATCAAAAAAAGAGAGCAATTTAATTGTAATAAGGGCACAGCAGGTTGCACGGCTACTATTGCTATAGATTATATATGAGGAATTTTCCTGTAAGCACCTGTCTTGGTGAGAGAATGTTTTGGTGCATGGACATTTGTCTGCAAATAAAAAGAATTAGATTGCTTTTCTCGATCGCTTACTTCATGGCTGGCCAGGTCAGTAAATTCTTTTCTGTGTGACCAATTTCCCAGTGTGCCTGAGATACTGCTGGCTAAGCATCTCTGTGTTGTAGTTAAGATGCTAAATGAAGTGCTAATTGTTATTATTCTTTGACATCCTTACTGTGGGATATACAGCCAACTCCTTGTTGTTGTGTAGAAAGGGTAGTTTGGGACTGTGCAAATAAAGGATAAGGAAGATATCCTGAAAGAAAAGCAGTAGAAATAGGGCAGAGATCATAAGCTCCATTGAGTCAGCGTACAAAGCTGCTTCCTACTGGTCCAGTTTTTGATCAGTTGCAAGGCTGATTGCTGTTCTGTGTCCAACTGGATCACAGCAGATAAACATTCTGAAAACACTGAGACATACAACATAAACTGAGACGTACAACAGAGACAACAACAGGCCTTGCCTCCCCAGTGCATCCAATCTTTGTGGTTTCCAGCACGACGTACAACAGAGACAACAACAGGCCTTGCCTCCCCAGTGCATCCAATCTTTGTGGTTTCCAGCACCTGTTCCAGTTGTCTTTTATATAGGAATATTAGGATTCTTTGCTCTGAAGGTGCCATGCTTACCAAAGGAGTCTGCAGTCCTCTTTTCTTCTCCAAAATACTGTAGCACCAGCAACAGGTGATGATTCTTCATGGTGTCCTTGAAAGGGGTCATCTTCTGAGAACTGGAGTGGTGTAGTTTGAGCCTGACTGGGTTTTAGCCTGGGAAAGATTGCTGCTGGTAATAAACCTAGTTAAGAAGCTTTAAAGACAGAAGCTCCCCCCAGCTGCAGTTACTCACCTGCCTCTGAAAGTTTGAGACAATTAGTAACTCTGCAAATAAACATATTTTGGGGTGGGGGAAAGTGTCTGGGACAAGTTTCCTGTGGGTTTTGACTTTTGTTTAGGGAGAAGCCATATGGTCACTGGGCTGAGCACACCGTGCAGCCAGTTTAACCCCAGAGCCCGATGATGGAGGAGAGAGTGAGTCTGTGGAAAACTCACAATAGCAGAGAAAAGTCCCTGCAAAATAGTGGTGAAGAGAGTCCAATCCGTAGCCCATGGAGGGTGACACAGCAAAGCAGGGGACTGTACCTTCTGTGGTGCAGACTGGAGCTAACTGGGAACATGACTGTGGCAATCTTGTGATTTTGCATATGTCACAACAAAATCTTTAGATAATCATAATCTGGATCAAATTAGAACCAAAAATCTACTGGAAGAAGATCACTTGGGACATCAGCAATCCCCTGAGCCAGCTCCATTCTGAAATAGTTTAGTGATTTATAAAATCTACCTCAATACCACAAAAGCAAATGAATTAAGCAATACTGTGTGCCACGTAAGAAAATGCACATATTTGTACTCCTCCTCCCGTTTTTGTGCCAGAAATTATCTAATCGAATAGACTGTTAACCACGGCTGTGTCAACATCAACCTATGGTGCTGTGAGACAAGCAATGATAACGTAGCGCAAGAAGTTATTTAACAGCATTGGAATGGCAGCGGTACAGAAAATGAGGGTGAATCAATGATTCCTAATTGGAAAAAGTCAAAACTTGTAAGAAGAATAACATTTTTGTTCTTGCAAGAGGGCATTGTAAGCAAAGGAGGGAAAAGTAAAGCAGAAGTTGAAATCAAAATAAATGGAGCAGACAGGGGTTTCACAAGGCTGTGGTGATTTTCGTTGTTCCTGCCTCAGAAACAGAAAATCCACCAAAGAAACCCAACTAAGGAGTGTTCTTCGTACCTTAATGGGGTTTAAGCCAGACCCTTTGTCAGCTTCTGGTTTTTCCAGATGCAACCACTGAACGTCTAACCTTCAGGAAAGCAGAAAGTGGCCAGCTGCTGCTGTTCATACAGCTATAATATTGTTAAAGGAATTCATTCTCACAGAGAAATGACAGACCAACTTACCTGTGGGTGCAAAACAATGTTTGTGAAGTGGGAAAGCCTCCTTCAAATGGAAGATCTCACTCTCCACAAGTCATTTGTTCCCTTTCTTGGTTAGGTTCGACATGCTTGCTCTGGGCAGGTCTTCACCCAGTGTGCTTCTCTCAGAGGAGCAAGCCATGTAGAGAGGAGGCCTTGGTCAGCTTCGAGACTGCACTCTCAGAGACTTCAGACTATAGAAGACTGGCCCAGTTTATGTGTAAGGTGCCACTTTTGCCCTCGTTTCCTGTGGCTGGTTTTTAGACCTTTCTCGTATTTTCCCAAGCCTCTCATTTTAGTCTGTTTTAATTCGTGTTGAGGTGATGAGATAGTAAATGTTATGATACGTTGGCAAGTTTTCCTTTCTGGGTCTGAAATTGCAATCTGGAAGGAGTGAGGGTGTCTCAGATGTGTTGTGACTTGTGTCACCACACTGCAGTCACAGCAACTCAGTTGTGTCCATGGATGAAAAGAGAGTTTGTGAACACAATTAGAAACAAAAATAAAATAACAAGTACCCCAGAAATGAGGAATTTAGTGACCTCTTTGTGACCTGGTGAATAAACTGTGAGCCTGAAGCTTGTCCATGGTTTTCAGTGACATCACCTGGTCTAATGAAAGATAGCCACTCTTCCCAAAAATATATCATTGGTTTCATTTATTTTGCTGGTGGAAGAATCTAGTGCTACGTAAGGCTCCTTAGATTTCAGCTGATACTTGATGGTACTGCAAATGTGACAGATCTTTCTTTACAGTCATAACTTTGACCAAACTCTTGGAGTTCCAACAGTCAGGGAATCTCTGGCTGCAAAACCTCCAGTGGAGCTGAAAACCATGCCATATTGTGCTCCCGGGTTAGAAAGGTGAGGCACAGTCAGACTTCCTGACAGCAGTCAGATCACTTGTTCATATGTTTTTAGCACCCTTGTTATTGGCATAAACATTTAAAAATATGTACTTAAGACCAGCCTGTTTTAACTTCACTGTTTTGCTTGAAATAATCTAATTAGGAAATTGTGGCTCTCAGGTTTCTACAGCGTTGAAATTTTTGAGCTTCATGCTTAACAAAACTGGCAATAGATAGCAGCGTAAGCAACCTTAGTTAAATAGATTTTAATTAAACGAATTCAGGATATATTTTCCTAAGACAAATTTGGCCATGTCCAATACAGCGTTACATGTAAACTTCTGGAAAAATTGCAGCCTTTTTCCAAGCAGGAGGCATGAGATTACTATAATCCATAGCCTCCACCGCAGTATTAATTAGCATGGCTTGCTAACCAGGGACGTAATATTTGTAAATGAAACTCTAGAAGGGCATCAGTAAAGAACAGGATGTTGAAGCCAAATGGAAAACATGAACCAATAAAAAGGCTGAACTAGCTAGAAGTGCAAGCTCAGCCTTTGAAGTTAGTTCAAGTACTGCATGCTTTAATTTTGGTGTAATCTTATGATGGGGGTACAAACAAGAACTCAGAAACAGATTTTGTAACATTTGGCCCAATTGTAGATGAATCAGTTTGTTGATGGTTACCAACAATTGCACAGCCAGAGAAGCTGTGGTCTTTGTTAAATTAGATTGAATAATTGGCTTCAGTGGGAGTTTCGGGTGCACAGCAAATGAAGTGTCATGGCCCTTGACTCTCATAAGATTCCTTAGCAGAGGCTAAGCTGTTGCATTCAGAACAACCTCAGTGTAGATACAGAGAAAATAAGTCCCACAAGAGTCCATTTATTCACTCCCCTGCCCCAATATGGGTCTGAAAATACTGAAGTATATTGCTGGCAGATGTGTCTATCTTATCTGTTTGTAGAACCCCTCCGAAGAAGGATACTGAATACTCTCTGGGCAGTTTGTTTCCCATGCTGAACTGTTGTCTCAGAATACAATCTGTGATTGGCCTGTGTATTTCTGTGGTTTTGTTTTGTATTGCTCTGTTTTGTGAGGTTTTTTAAAATATACCCTTCTGTGGAGCTGCAGTGACGAAGCTGTGCTTTCCTTCTGTTTCACTAAAATGTTTTTAAATCACTGTATTGGTCCTTTGGACAGCTCTACTGCCAGGTGTCGAGCACCTCCAGAGACTTGAATTAATTAAGAGAATGAATTTCTCTACATTCAGCAAATTTCAAGATCAGGCAGCCAGAAGTTAGGACTATCTTTGCTCTAGAAGGTCATAACTGGAAGATGAACACAATCATACACACTCTCCTTTTTCAGATGAAGCATTCCATTCATTAGCTTAAAAATAGGAAATCATTTTTAGTGAACAGCCCAACACATGCTGTTAATTACTTTCTCATTTAGCAGAAAAAACACAGAGAAAGTTAATTATTTTGCTTGCACATGTTCCCTAGAGGAAAAAGAACTCCCCAAAAGTGCATTTGTTTTCTCTTTCTAGAAGCTGTGCAGACCTCTGAGAAGAGCCATGTTCTTCAGCAAAGCCAGTGTACTGCTGTGTCCTCTCACACGACTATAAATGCAAACGTGTTAATGAAACTCAAAGGCATTCATTAAAAAAGTACACGGTAGGAATCAGTCAAAATATTGTACTAGGAAAAAGGTGATAGACAGCAACCACGTGTATGCCCTCTGTGGTTAGGACAGGTAACTGGTTTACCAAGCAAGTAGTTTTATGGCTATGCGTGTGTCGTGTATGTGTATGCACACAAGTACACACAAATCCATGAAGTGTAGACTTTATAGACATGCCTCCACACACACAAAACTGTAAAGGTATAAATTACTCTAGAAATGTGGCAGCTTCAACTCCCGAATGGGTATGGGTGGTACTCAAACCAGCCAGGGGCTGGGGTTTACTGAACCAGTACTGATCAGTTGGGTCTCAAAGCTGGGATGAAAATCCTTCAGTTACCTACAGGTGAAAATACTAAGAATGCCGTAAGCTTGTTGGTTGCTGTTACTTATCTGTAGGCACCATGGGCTAGTATCATGAATATTTCCAGTTAAAACCCTGCATTGACTGCCTTTGATGGAGGGGGAATATTGCATAAGCTATTGTGTGTCTTCGCATTCCTTGAGTGTGATGCTGTGTTTTTTTCTCGCTTGCCTTGTCATTTGTTTCATTTAACTTTCTCGTTAATGGCACAATCGCTTTGCTTTCTTCAAAAACCCCTTTCTGAGAAGCAAGGATTACTTTCTTTTTAAACCTCTTGCCAACGAATGTTTTTCAAACACATATGACACAGAGGAACCGTGTACAAGGCTGCTTTGGAAGAAAAAGAAGTATCTAAAATTAAAAGCACAAATCCACTTACTACATTTCCACTTGAGATGCAATGAAAACTTAACATGAGAAATGCACACGGTTCATCAGCATCCTCTGAACAAATGCATAATTAACATGTGGACTAAGCAGTGTTGTTGTCAACGCCTTCGCATATGTTACCCTGAAACTAAAATATTTTAATTAGTAGAGAATTTGAGGAAAATCCAAGCAAATGCAGCCTGTGCTTGATGTATAAATTAATTTGGCTCAATGAATATTAAAAATACTTTGATTACCCTTACTGTACTAGGGTAGCTTAGAGGGTTCTGCAGAATTCCAGCTCTCTGATAAATTATTACTTGTCAGAGAAGCACCCATCATGGTCATTGTGCAAATGCTTTATAAATCACTGTTAGAGATCAAAATGTGTGAGTTCATTAGCAGGTAGGTAGAAAGTGTAGATTTTGGTGCTTTATATTAATCCGATGTGCTGGACTGACAGAACATTACTTGAAGGCTACATAATAAGAGGAAAAATATTTTTAAAGCCCTATATAGGAATACCATGTGGCTTCTGATTTGGGAACTACAATTTAGCCTATTAGACATGGACCTGTTCCCAAAGTGCACATTCAAACAATCATGCATGAAGGACTTTGAAACACAGATGTGAATTATAGCTCTGAAGTCCTGGGAATGCTCCAAATCAAGCCATTAGAGGTGGGTTTGAACCGAGAGTACAGATCCAGATCTGAAATTTTTGTTCAAACCTGTCTTTTCCCAACATTTTCACAGCAACTACTGAATCTATTAAACCCAGCAATGTTCCATAAGCTTAAAGAAAATACCAGTTAACCCCACTTTAGCTGTATTCAGACATGATTCACAATGACTGACTAAAAGCATTTCTATAAAAAAGCAATAACAAATTCAGCAGTTGAATGTAACAGGACAGTTTAAACATGTCAAATTCAAGCTGGATTACTGCAGCTCCTTGGGCCACATGCAGCTGCACAGGGACCAGTTTGGCCCAATGTTTGAGATTAGAAACATAAATAATGTAAGGATTTTCCTTTCCAAGTTCTGGGACAGAACTGTGAAACATCTGGTCTCTTTGCAATACTTTTTACACACACACACGCCTAAGTCAATAGTTTTGACTGTTTCAGTGGTGTTGGGTGGGTTTGAGACTGGCCATTTCACAAGAGTACAAGTGGTACAGAACAGTCTGCGATACTGGGCTAACAGCATAGAAAGAGCAAAGAAGGGCCACCTGCCATGTTGCATTGCTCTCAACAGTGGGAAACTGAACATCTCACATGTATGAAAAAACTCAGATCACTGATGCTTTTACCTGAAGACTTCACTAATGCTGTTTTCTTTTTTTAAAAGTCAGACATATTTGCAAAGGGAGTCATAATAATTCTTCTTGTTTAAAAGATGTAGAAGGTGTGGGACAAACCAGCCTGGCCTTGGCCACCCAGTACTGTATAAGAGAACTAACTGGGTCTGATAAATCTGTTTTTCTGCTGTGTCTGCAAAGCACCTGTCTTTATTGTTGTTCTCAGTGCCTGACGAGTAAAGGCTGCATTTCCACACGGTGAAAGGGACAGCTTGGAGTCTTAACACAGCTCCCTATATTTACTGCAATAAACTGTCACTGATAATGCTCTTGAAGAGTACAGAGGCAATGGCAGAGCACCACTCTGATATTTTTGATGGCCACCACTGTCCTGTCCCCTGCCTAGCAATTAATTCTCTCCCTGCCCCCTCTTAACTCCCCAAGTGATGCATTGTCCCTAGTCCAAACATTAACTCTGCCACAGTTCTTTTTAAAACACTTAAAACTGTAAAAAGAAGCAAGAAAGTGGGGAGAGCTCTGAGGTTCTGCAACTTTCCAGAAATGCCCCGAGTTCTCAGTCATATCTCTGTCCTGATGTATTTTAAGCCTTTGTGGTGGATCGAAACTCAGAAATGAAGCTGAAGCTGTACTTTGGACCGGGAGTCAGGCTGGACTGGGAGCAAACTACAACAGCATTTGATTCTATGATAGCTTGGACACCTCAAGAGTTATCCTTGATGAACAGAAGTTGTGTGAATTGCAGTTCTGAGAGCACAGTGTACCAAGGCACACTGCTTCAGGGCTGTCATTTGTTGCAGTGTTTTCCTTTGTTATTAGATCAGGCACTGAAGAAATGAGTTTAAGATTTTTAGAATCAAGAGCACCTCGTTTCTTGTACCGTGCATACTACAGTAGAATCTTACTCTGTACAAGGTGTACAATTAATCAAAAGAGTAATACAAGAGTCAGTATCACAATTGTGTTGGCATGGAACACATGGGAAGATGTTTATTTTCTACCTTTGACTAACATCCCATGGTTCCTACTATTCCATATTGTCATCTTTGCTCTGGAAACATAAGGACAAACCTTCCCTGCACAATGTCTTTGTGTCTACCGCCTACCTCCATTGGATGTCTTCCTCAGAGAGATTTTAATCTGCCTGCAAAAGGAAAGAGAATGTTATTGCTGTGTTGCAGCCACTTGAAATAGTCAAAACAGTTCTTCAAGAAATGCATTAAAAAGAGAAACAAGAAGATGACGTTTGCTTGGCCCTTACTAGCAGCCAGTCTCCCACTCACTCCAGGACAAGGGGAATAAAAAGGAAAACAGGGAAGAGAAAGCTTATGTGTCAAGATAAAGACCACAAGGAAGATAGTTTACCAATTACTGTTACAGGCAAAACAGACTGGTATTTAAAATATTTTAACTGGAAAGCTTAGGTAGCTGCGTTTCAGAGACTACCATTTTGACATAAAATTCCATCTGGTTAATATTTGGTCTGCTAACCACTGCTGGAGTGAGAAATAATCTTGCCTTTGTGCTGAGGCTGTGCAGGTTCAGTGGAACGTGATTTGGAGTGGGATAACTTGCTACTAATGAGCATCAACACTACTAGCAGGCAAAGTAGCTCTTAAGAACCCAGATTTCAAAGCACACTTGTCAGTCTGGTACTCACTTTCTGTTTCTTGGGAAGACTTGTTTGGAGATATGATGGATTTTTTTGAGTTTCCTGGCTTTGGGAAGGATGCAGTTGAAGCACCTGTATGTGGAAAAAAATTAAAGGTGTAGGAAACAGAATGGTTTTAATATCACACAATGCTATTGTTAGCCCAACTGCTAAATGGAGTCATTTTATCCTTGGGGAAAACCAAAGAGAATACACCTAGGTGACACAAGAATGAGTCCATGCCTCTTACATGCATCAAAACCATACCGGTAAACTGGTGAGAAAAAAGTTTCATCTCTCTGTTGCATCTAAGTTAACTAAACACAAGAAGCCAGGGAGAAGCAGCACGTATGTGAACCAGCTGGGATTGCCATGTCACTGTGCAGGATGAAGAAATGGCCATATGCCTCCTCCAGTAGGACCTGGGCAGTGCTGATACCCTGCAACTTTCACTCTCCACTTCTTAGAAAATCAGTGCAGAGAGCAAATCCTCTGCAGACAGTGAAAGAAGGGCGGGGGTTTATACAGAGCTCCAAAGGGGAATGAACACAGTCCTTATAGTGAATTTCACCTAAGCTGTAGGCTTGACCTTGTGAAGTACAGAGCTTAATAAAGCTGCATAAATAAATACTAAAGTTTAACAACCTGTAAGGAATGATGATGAGTTTTTCTCCAGATCTTCTTGCATTTTTAGGAGTATTCTTTCCTGCTCCAAGGCTTCTATGTATTTGGAATAGGACCAGGAAGCCTGCAAGAACCATTAAAAACCGTCAGCCTCCTGACCATGCCACTGGTAGTCCCTTCCTTGTCCATTTCCAGAGAAACAAAAAACTTGTTTACCTAACATCCCTGCTGTTGAATAGCCATAACTATTAAGAATAAAGATTTTGTCATGACAACACTGGCACCATGGGAAAAATAGTGCTGCTGCAAATAAATGATCTTAAAGTAGTTTGAAAGACAAATTTGACAGATAGGGAGTTCACATTCACTTATTCTCCATCCCTGTCTGATTCTTATTCTCTCTTCTTTCTTCATCAAAACCTGAATATGCAGACTTTTCCCCTTCCAAAATTTCAGCCTTTTGTCTGGAAGATGTACTGAAAAGCTATTTTCTGACAGATTTTCCATTGAAACACCTAGATTTCCTAAATTAGTTCACCCTCATTTTTGTGACTTACAAGTAGAACAGAGCTTGAGCCTAAACCAATTTTTTTCAGAATACAAATGTCACAAGTAATGAAAACCTTATCATTCCAGAATTGAACTTGTTTTGCTTCAGTTTGTCTTTAAATAAAGATTATTTTGAAATCTAATACAACTCGGAACATAAGAAGGAAGGGAAAGGGAAGGGAAAGGGAAGGGGAAGGGAAGGGGAAGG
>JAOXOE010000343.1:38752026-38803093 GCA_028565055.1 Phoeniculus purpureus
CCAGTACCCTGTCCCATGGGATTTCCCCTAGCAATTGCTTGAAAAGGCCAAAGTTGGCCCTCCTGAAGTCCAGGGTTATGATTCTGCTAGGTATTCTGTTCTTCCACATAAGACCCTGAACTTCACCATCTCATGATCACTGCAAACAAGGGTACCCTCAACCTTCACTCCTTCAACCAGACCCTCCTTGAAAAGAACCCAAAGCCCTGCCTGTAGCACCAGTCTCATAGCCAGGCATTCATGGACTGAATCCTTCTATTCCAGTCCATGTCACCCCAAAATGGAAGTAATGAAGAGAATATAATTTCTGCCCCAGACTCTTTTACCAAAAGTCCTAAGGCCTTGAAATCTTTCTTCATTCCCCTCAGACTACGGAATACAGCTTCCTCCTCACCTGTCTGGAAGATTAGCAGTGGGTAATAGTCAGCTGATCTCACTGGGTTAGGGAGCATCCTAGTGATATCCCTGATTTGGGCTTGAGGCAGTCTGCAGACTTCCCTATGATGAGGGTCAACTCTGCATATTGGGCCCTCAGTTCCCTTCAGGAGTAAGTCTCCAATAACTAGGACCCTTCTTTTCTTCTTTGTGGAGGAGGTCGTCATATTACTGGAAGACGTCTCCAATTTATGCGACCATGCTAGGACCTACAGAATAGTTTGCCTATCCCCTATATCCTTATTAGACTGGCTATCTTCCAGCAGGGGCTCATACTTATTTCTCAGTGGCAACTGGGGAGGTGGGGCAGGCAAGGGAGGTGCTTGCTTTCTGCCATGGCCCTGCACTTGTCTCCACTCATCCCTTCTACTTGGGCTTCTGTCTTCCATCTGAGAAGTGCAGGATACAGCAGCCCTTTGATTCTGGCTCTTATTTGGCCCTTGTCCAGACTGCCAAACCTGGCTCCACCAGTCTACCTCTATTTCAGCCTTTCTAATGCTCCTAAGCCTTTCTACTTCTGCTTATAGCTTTTCAACCTCGTCTTGCAGCTGTGCTGCTCAGTTAAGATTATCTACCTCGCACCATACACAGCCTGGGAAAAGTGAGAGACTCTTGCATTCATTGCTGGGGACCTCTGTTTGGGTTCTCACATCCATGTGCAGTGGTGGTGACCATAGCCTGGTCTTCCTCTGCTGCTGGGTTTGGGTTTGTTTTGTTTTGTTTTGTTTTTACTGTGTGCTTCAGTAGACACTGGTGTGTGGCTTCGTGTGACACTTCACTGGTCCTCAGTTTTCATGTGGCTGCGAGACCTTAGCCATGAGGGCGTGTTCTTACAGGCATATATTTGTTTTTATATGTTCAGACACTCATGTGGTTCTCATCATTATAATATCTCAACACATGTGTACATGGCATTTAAAATATGTAGAGGCCTTTTAATGCTACTTATGATGGTTTGCAAGTCAAATAATTTATCCAGCCTTAAAGGAATGTTCTCTCTTCAAAGTTGGCCAAACAATCAAGTTTTGTAAAAAATAAACTTTTGCAAAATCTATAATCAATAGGAAAAAAAATAACCCACTTCATTTTAATAATAAAATTCCAAGAAGAAAACCAATTTGGGAAGCAAGCAGTCTGCAGTAGAAGTCACAGTTCTGTGGATGCACTGAAACCATTTTGAAACTCGTGTGCTGTCTAACAATTTCACTGTCAAAGCTGAGGGATGTTCAAGAGAAGACAAAGGCTGTACAAAGCACTTTGCACATCAATATTTTTTAAAATCATGTGCAGATTTTTCAAGCACCCCTTCTGAAAAATAGATATGAAATCTGGAGTTTTGCTTTCAGTAGTGACCCAGGGCAGTGAATTCTAAAGTAGGACAGCACGTATGGAACGCACCAACAGGTCTGCAGTTACCCATTGCCCACATGGACTGCATGTAGATATTCTTTTATATGCAGCCTTCTTTTTCACTGTTCTCTTGGTAAAAGAAGATGATTAAAATACATTTCACCATCTGCTTAATGAAAGGAGTACTCCAGTGATTCATCTGCTTCAAGTTAAACATACGTACATGAATGGGCAGGGCTGGGAGCTAATCACCCTAGGACCGGGTCGCGTGTAAACCTTGAATTCTAACAGAAAGGTTTCTATAGCTTTGAACCAGGCTGAGCAAAGGATATTTTAATTCATATACGTTTGCTCAAGAGCAATTTTCATGCAGTTTGTGAACTGTCACCTGAAACTGTGTGAGCCTTTCCTCTGCTGGTATTCCTTCTTTTCCTTCCTTCTTGTGCATCCTTTTTTCCTTTCTTCTCTCCAAGGCAAGAAGAATTTTGTCACTATCCAAATTGCTTCGAAACTTACAGAATTTTGGCCAAAATTTAAACAGAAGAGCAAAAATAGTCATCTGCACAAGAAAAAGAACGCCAAATCAATCTTGCTCATAGTAAGAAAAGAGAGTTTACTGTAAAATAAATGTAGTTTACCATGAGATTGAAATTAAATATTTCTTTTTTAATACACAGCCTTGTTCCTCCCACGTACTACGTCCTGACATTTCAACCCAGCTTTGCTCGGCACATGCTTTTCATCAGTGTGTTTATTACTGGTGAGAAATCTTCCTAAAACACAGTTTAAAGGCCCCTTCTTTTTCTTATATTTCCCTAAACAATTGTTTGCATTAATGAAAACATCCATCATTTTTTACAAGTATTCTAGATAAAATATACAGCAGTATATCTGTACCACTGTTCTGCTCAAGTATTTCAACTATTCAGTTCATTAGGGAGAAGGCTTTTTTCCCCCCTCCGTAAAAGAAAGGAAATACTTTTTTTGCCTCTGGAAAGGCTCTTAAACCACATTACAGATCTATGAGCAAATCTTGGATAATTTTTAAATGATATAATCTCTCACAGGGTCTTTTTTGAACTGGAATAAGGAAAACAATTTTAGAAAAGCAAACAGAGGGGCTCAGTGAATTCTGTTGCTGCACGTACTAAGGCTCACATCTTTCAATTTATTTAGATCTCTAATTCTCATGGAGAAACTTGGCTTCAAAGAGGGCAAGCATGCTCAGCACCTCACTGCTTCTGGCTCAAGACACTCGAATGTGACATGTGAGTCACTGTCATGTTCCAGTCACAGCTTTTTGGCCAAGCTCTTCCCTTGTTTTGTGCCACATTTCTGGAGTTCACTGGGTTTTACACCAGTTGAAATGAGACTTCTATTTCTCTTAGGATCTAGATGAAGCCTTTTCTTTGACGAAGCGTTCATCTTTTGTGATCCAAACACTTTACGAACTCACAGTTGATATTTAAATGTGTTGGTGGCAATTTCATAGGTAATTCATGGGAAGTAGCTTTCTTAGATTTGGAATATAGAGAAGACAGCAACAAGAAGTAAGAAAATAGTAATTCTGCAGTTTCACAAATTGCTGATCAGTCCAATTAGAACAAAGATCAGAGAGACAATTGTCTACAGCCGTTTAATACAGACTCTCTGTATTAAAGAAAAAAAAGGCATTCGGGAAGTTAGGCTCTCTTAGTGCTTTACTTGCTGCTCCATTTTTTTCATAAACAACAAAGACTACAAACTTTCTAACTACAAATGACTTCTCTGTCATTAACCAAGTGGTAAGGAACAAACAATTAAAAACATACAATTCATCTCTACTGACAGAATTCCTAACACAGACCTGGATAACCCCTTTCCAGGATCAGCTAGCTGTCAGAGATAATCGAGTTTATTGAGCAATAAACATCGAAAACCTCTCTGTCATCTCCACCACACAATCTTCACTGAAATTCCTTACTATTATGTTCTCCTTCTTGCCCAGGATTATGCATGGAGTCCAAACCATCACATGAGCAACAAAGACTGTCTTAAAGTCAGGCACACAGCCTCTAGCCAGAGCAGTTACAGGGATTCTCCCAGCTTCTTACCTGTGCCTCTCGAAAAATGTAAGGTCCGAGCTCTTTCCTGTGCTCCAAAATCTTCTTTGCTTGTTCAGTTGGGATGTCGATCTGCAAAGCTGGGGGCACAGCGGAGTTAATAAAGCAGTCAATAATAGCTGTGATCTTCTTCTGGACTGTGGCATTGTCACAATGAGAGTGGCACAAGTCCTGAAAGATGAAAAATCGTATTTGCAGTCAATGGAATGAGAGAGAGACAGAGAGAGGGAGAGAGACGCAAGACCTCAGGGGTCCTTCCAGGGGCCCAGTGATCAAAGAGTAATAGTCATACAAAAGTAATTACGCAATAGATGCCTTCAGTATGTAGGACAAAATTCTTATAGCAAAAATGCAGGGTCAAAGACATAGTTATGGCATTAGTGGGACTTCTGACTCGCAAATGCAGATAAATAGGAATCATTGCTTTTAGGTGATCATCTCTGCCCACACGTTCTGGTGGGCCAGGATAGTTTTAATCCTGCATTGTCTTAACTACATTTCTGGCAAACATTAGGGATTTCTGACTGCAGTTGAGAAATGTGCCGATTTTTACAATGAGCCTGCTATGGCTACCGCAGCCATGGAAACTAAAAGGCACAGAAATTCTCTAAATACTCAAGGAAAAGAGGTAAATTATTCTGAGGGTGGAAGGTGTTATAACAAGGAATGTTAGTACAAGAGGGGAAAAATTCAGCTCCCGATTCAATCTTCTGTTCATTGAAATTGGGTTTCGTCATTCATTTAGATTTTCTTATTTCCCAAAAACTTGGTTCAAAACAAACCTGAACTTACAAGGGTGAAATCTCAAAGGAACACTGCAGAGTTTCTACTTTTTTAAATAGAATTGTTGTTGTAAAACCTATTACTGCTGTGTTTTCACAATCTGACAATACTATCATTAGACACGGACAGGAAGGAAAAATAATTCAAAGAACCTCCTTGGAATGCTTTAAAACACAGACTTTCCATCGATCCATAAACATCAAAACTTTCTATAACACTAGGAGGTTATCACTTGTATCTGCTAGAAACACTAGAGAATTTTCAGGAAGAGAACTCTCTAAATGAAGAATATGCATTTAGTTTTGGTATAGGAGGCTGGATATTTACTTCTCAGAGAAATTAAAACCAGGGCCTTTAAACAGAAATGTGGGTTGCGGAAGGGCTGGCTTATTTTATTATGAATACTTTTTAGTTTTGTGAAGGGGGAAAAAAAAGAACTGTAACAGCTACAATGAAGAAAGTACCCTAGAAAATATTATGGCTTCCTTTGCTCATCTAGCATAGAAGAAAAGGCAGAGAGCTGAGTAACAGAGAAGACAAACAAGCCATATGATATGAAGAGGGATGAGACATGAGCACAGAGAAACAGATGGAAATGATCCACAGAGTTATATTTCTTCATATTTGTTTAAAAAAAAATAAAATTGTTTTTTGATTGTCCCAAGATGTGCCGCCAGCCTGGTGGGTTACAAGGAGCAGTGCAGTCATTGACTCCTAAGGGGAGTTCTGTCTAAACTGATGGCATGATAGGGCTCAGACAATAGAAGTATTTACTCTGCAAAGTGCTGCCCACAGCTTTGGCAATATTCCTCCAGTTCAGCCTGACCCACAGCACTGCTCCAGCCCTTTGCTTCTATAAAGAGCATCAACTGCCAACCATGACGAATCGTGTGCATGTAGAAATATGGTCAGATTGTACTTTTTCTTGATAAGAAGATAAATAAAATTAACATAAAGGAAGGAGAGGGAGTGGGACATAAAACAATGAAGCCTTTCTTCAGAGAGCAGATCCACAAAGAAAACAGTTCAAACTATGCTCCACGTGAGTTTGCAGAAAGTTACCATGTGCTCCACAATGAAGGGTCATAAGTCCAGAAAACCATTAAATGTTTTGAGAAGGATTTATGTTGTGGAGCTTCAGGTACTTTCGCATCAAGTTTGTAAGACAATCAAGAGAGAGACAGCAGCACCCCCCAGAGAGCATTTCAGCTGGTTATTCCTCATTTAGAAATCAGAACCTCTGTGAGGAGAGGACATTGCCCCTGGAAACAGGGACTTCAGCTTCTAAAGCAGATCCCACATTCAAATGCATGAAACTAAGAAGTGAAAATGCACCTACAAGTCTGCATCAGGAACTCCAAGTGCTAGTGCATCAACTGTGTTTGCCTCCTAATTTCTGAGTGTGTTAGCGAACCTCTTGCTCTCCTGAGCTGTTTCAGAGTCCAGGAGAGACTCTGTGCTCTGGTAGCAGACGCAAAAGGAATGAGCAACAAGTGGAAGATCCACGGTGGTGCCTCTGCACTCAGTCAAGGGTGCTGCCAGGAAGCTGTGGTGTGATTTAAAGTCTCACTCCAGCAGTTTCCTGTTGGTTTCACCCACAGAGTAGCAAATTCACATGAGTATTCAGGAGAGAGGCAATACCTACTGAGCTTCCCTATCACATTTCACCTTGCCCATATCCTCAGCTGCAGTCAAATGTGACAGTACAGAGTGCAAGGAAGTGGTGTTCTGCATTGTACCTGTAGGATTTTGGGAGGACATTGTCTTTACTTCTGGTCTATGTGGTCCTGCTGTGGCAGGGGATTGGACTAGAAGATCTTTTGAAGTCCCTTTCAATCCCTAATGTTCTGTGATTCTGTACATTTAACTAAATATACCATTTTCCTCTGATTTTTGGTGGTTAATAAATTCAGCAATAATCCAGTTATTTAATAGTGTGCAGCTATAAAGACAGAATGAACATTTTAAAGCTGGCTTGTTTTCTACTCCTCAGCAGATGTAAATTAAAATATGAGCATTAGCTACTTAGTGGTCTCTCTTTAGAGACTCAGAAGAAAGTTACTCATTGAAGAAGCATACTAAAATGAGGGCTAACGCGTTCAAGTCATTAAAAATAATGACTTAAGAAGTGACTAGAAGAAGAAAAACAGTTTAGACAGTGAAAGAGGTTTTACTGTGAACAAGAAAGTGCCTGGAGATATTCTTGTTAAAATCCTCCTCATACTAAGTAATGGATGCATTTGCTCACAAACTGAGCGATAATCCCCGTGCTCCATTTCATTACCATACCTTATACTTCTGTACCTCTTGCCAGAAGAGCACTCCGTTCTCTAGAAGATCGCCTTGCAGTGACACAAAGTGTTGAAACTGTTTTGCTGTCACTGGATTCAGCAGCGCTTTGCGGAAAGTGATTTTTTCACTAGATGAAGAAACCCACTTATTGTCCACATGCTGTCAAAAGAAGAAATAGATGCACCCCATAAACTTCATTTCAAAAAGCAGTAACAAAGGCATTAGTTAGCATAAACCATCTGATTCTTATCTTTGCACTGACCCTAACTTTCAGTAGTTTATGAATTTATGACATGGATACAATAGAATGTGGCAAGGATTCATTTCTTTCTTTCCTCCTTCTTTTCTTTTCCTTTTTTTTCCCCAGTTTGGTTTGGGCAACATTTTTTGGATGACATGATGGGAGAGGAAATGACTGACAATGATTTAGACCATATGACTACACACTGTAAAGTATGGAAACAGCTATTGTTATTGATTATGGCAACAGGCTACTTTTCTTGAGAACAGTTTGAGTTTTGTGCAAACAAACAACAAAGAAAAGGGAACAGACAAACCGCATAGTTTAAAGTTGTAAAATGCTTCTGACAGGGATCTCACCAACAAAATGAGCTTTGAAATGTGTTGCCATGATCACCAACAGAAGCTGGAAAGTTTGCTCTCTATGGAATAAAGCTACTAATAATAAAATAAAATTTAAAGCCATTGGGACATTTTGGAAAACCTTGTGCTGCAAAGCACAGGACAGTTGGCAGCCAGGAAAGGGTGGAGGAAGAAAGATGATTTTTGCAGGGACACTTTGTTTGAAATGAAGTTCAGGCTGGCCTGACTTCCTGAACAAACAGTTCTTGTGCTGAGTCAAACAACGTCCTTTATCAGATGGATGAATTAAAACTGTCTTCTAAAGGTGGTATGAAGCTTTGAAGCCATGGAAGGAAAGAGTGCTGTCCAACAGCCAGCCGCGCACAGGAGCAGTTTCCGTTGTTTCAGACAGTCCTGGAAATCTATCCTGATTGTAAGCTGAAGGTTCTACTGCAGCTTCTCTTGACAGCAGGGGTTATACTGAGCGTCCTGCCACAGAGGGATGAACACCTACCCTTGTGAGAGGGTGGGTGGTGGCTGTCCAGAGGGTCCTTGGACAACTGTTTCTCCTTTTCCACTTCTCCAAACAGGTTCTATCCCCTGTGACCAAGATTTAGGCAACTTTGGGAAGAAAATATTTCTGGGGCATACTCATGAAGGGAAGAACAACATGTTGCTCCCACCTCTGTCCTACTATACAAACAGTGCTTATTTTATGGGTCAACAGCCTTGTAGCAGAACACGGAAAAAAAAGCAAGCTCTTACAAACAAAGGGAACACTCAGCTAACAGAACCCACATGTACTTCTCATCCTTTTTGAGCTAATGGTTTGCATGGATAATTGGTGACCAGGTCTTCAGTTTGATTTCAACAGACAATAAAACTTCAACTGAATAAATGTACACAACTTGTATGTTGGCAATCACAAAGAGTTCACTGCTCTTCGGGAGGAAAAAACTGGCAAACAACTGATGAAATGTATTATTACAAAGGTTTAAGATGTTTAAAATTGATATTATCTCAGCGCTGTAAGATTAAAACACAATTCTAAATGAAACAGATACTGTGAGATATGATTAAACCTGCCCACTCCACTGCATACTTCACATTCCCTTTTGTGTCTGCACATAATCCACTTGCAATAATAAATAAACTACCAGATGCTGGAATGAACAGCTTGTCCTAATAAGTCTACTGCATGCAAAATACAGATAGATGTGAATTAAAGGTACAATACTAGCGTAAGGAGGGTTAAGAGTGCTCCAAAGCCCAGGACAAGAGACGGGTTTTTCAAATATAACCTCTCCAGCCAGGAGGGAGATAAATTTACTGTGAAAGTTCCTGCAGGGAACTAAGTTCACCGGTACTGTGAGTAATCAGTCCACTGCAGTCTGGACAATCACATCTGCTTTTGACATCATTACATTTGGGCTTCACAAGGTCCAAACAGAAAGGACAGTGAAACTACAGACAGACAAGACACAGTAAACTTCACTTGCCTTCCACCTCCTAGGTGTTGTCTTCTGATTTTGGCATGAAAGATCTTCGGTTATGTCCCTTATCTATGGTTGAACAAAAGGTCATAAATGTATTTTTTAACTCCTCTTGTTTTCTGTTCAGCCCTCTAATGACTGATACCACAGTGGTAGAATAGTCTTGTATGGATCTTTGTAATTGAAAGTTGTTGTGCACCTGCACTGGATGCCATCCCTTGTTCAGCTTTTAATGAACACATGCTCATTAAGACTGGGGAGTCAGAGAAGACAAGAAAATAGCCATCATACTGCACTCTTCCACTGGCTTACCTTCCCCATAATGGTTTGAGGGACATCATGTTAGGAACAAATCTGAGGTTTGGTGGGGTTGTTTTTTTAATATGAAATGTTTTTTGTTCCTTTGGACAGCTGTTTCAGAACTCCATACTTGATCCTGCAGCTTCTTTGTAGCAAAAATACACCTCAAATCAAGGGCAGATTTCGTGAATAAGGGCTACATAGCATGCCCACAGTGTTTTGTCACTGTGAAATATGAAGCCAAGTGGAGAATGTCATATGGTTTCATTTCTTCTAAAGTACTTTCTTCAAAGGACCTTTTCATCCTCCAAATTTTCAGTAAGAAAAAGAAACGTCAGACATACATGGAGTTAGGAAAGGACTGAAAGCTCATTATAAGTATGTATTTCTCATAAACTGTTAATTAGAGTTGAGTACAGCATTTTCCAAACTATATGGGCTATTCTCCCTGACAACACAGGGCAGCAGGTGCAAGAGGAGGTGTGACTAGCATCCAGACCTTGGAGAAGTCCAAGCTGGAACCATGGCATGGGGAACAGGGGCACGTTGTTGATGGCAATGTTAAACCCTGTGGTCTGGTCCAAAGGGACTGAGGAGAAAATTGAAATGGAAATACTTCTACATTGGTGGAACTTTGGTGTTAAGTTGCATGCTATAGGAATTACTATGGCAGGAACCATCCAAGTAGCAGAGGACAGTCTTAGAAGCAGCAGTACATGTGAATTGGTGAGCTGGCTTTGGTGCCAAATGACTCCATGCAACACACCACCTGTCCTGTCCTGAGTGACTGCCACAGTGGATGGACCCCACAGTCACAGACTTAATGAACACAATGGAAGAGCTTCCTCACTTTATTCTTCCAATTTTTTCCCTATCCCATTGCAGGTAGGAGTGAGCAAGTAGCTGTGTGGGGTTTAGTTGCCCTCTGGGGTGACACCATGATGCCAGCTTAGCCTTACTGCACAGTCTTGTGCCTGGGCTTGTAAACGAGGCAGTGTTCAGCTAAAAAGGGCAAAGAATTAGGAAATTTTGCTTTAATTAACAAAATTATTGTTAAATTCACAATTCACAGTCTGATCAGAGCCTATACTTTTCAGATGGCTTCGTGCTCTGAATCAATGAAAAGGATTCTGTTCATATGTACATCTGACAACACTTCTGACAACCTTCTTGATTTTAAGAAGATGATGGAAACTAAGTTTTATGAATCAATGCAGTGTGCATGTGTCTGCATGGTGGAACATCAACGTTCTTTCTGCTGTGACATTTGCATTTCAGAGCAGTTGTGGAAGTGCAAAAAAACCCCCAGTCTTTTCACATCTGTCACCAGCAGGATGATCCTTCTGCACTGATCCCAGCCAGAGAGGCACTCTCATAAAAGGCAGATGTTAGCTCTGCCCATTCTCCAGTCTTTCTAATGAGCCAGCAGGACTGTAAGGCTCTGCAATTGCAGATTTCTGGCAAGTTTCTGAAGTAACCAACTGGAACAAGGCTTGTACAAGTTAACCTCCCCACTCGGCAGAATTTCATGAGTCCTCGAGTCATTTCTACAGGCACTACAACTCCAGATGGGAGAATATGGAGAGAGAGACACAGCATGGGAATCCCACTCATTTGGTTGTGTTCTTGTCTCCCTGGGCAAATCTTTTGCACCAAGAAGCATTTCTTCCATGTGTGAGGGTATAAATAGGGGAAAGTGGCATATGGAGAGTGCAGCACTACAGCAGAGATTAGTTTGCTCCCTGGCAACCTAGCTGGCAGCAGAGCTTACACCAGCTCCTTCAGATGTAGGATCTAACAATAGTACTGTCAGCTAGACTAAGCCTTCAGAGGAGCTGCCTTCACCATTATCAAGCTAAATTCTTCAACCTGTGCATGCTACAGCATTTCCTTCAACATAAGCTGAACGTGGGCTGCTTTCCTCTGAACCATTTCATCCCAGTGGTAAATTATGAGCCAAACAAGAAACAATGGATCTGTTGCTGTTGTTTAAAAATTACCTTTGCTTGTCCCTCCGCCCCATGGTATCCATCTGCCAGGAACAATGGCAGCCATTGTTTTTCTAATCTCTTCTGGACACATTGCTGCATTTCTAGCAGAACTGTTGCTGATAGTCGATCGCGAAGGATTTGTGTCCATCCTCCACCTGAATGAATTAGCTGAGCAATCCAAACACAATAACACATGACATAAACTTCAAACTTGTGTGCATACCAAAAGTCCTTTATCTCTCTACATCCTTGATTTAGCAAAGCATGAGCTTAACTGTAAGCAAAGCATTTAATGCATGCTTACCCAAGGCTCACATGTACTTCTCATAAAAGGCAACAGATTACGTTTGTCCCTACCTATAATAGAATACAGACTCCAGCAAATAATACCCGGGCTTGACCAAGTAGATTTCCTAAGTATCAAGACATATCAGAGCACCACAACTTAGACTGGCTGGCTGTGGCTTTAGTGACAACTGAATTAGAAAGCTGCAACAAGTCATTCTGCTTGGAAGCCTTTTTTACACTTTTTCTGAGCTGTGTTGTGGCTGCTCTGGCTGCAGCCTCAGTCTGGGTTTAAGAGAGATATTCTGTGAGGACAGAGGAGGAAGAGCCTCAGGAAGGACAGTTTCCTCACAACTGGAACAGAATCAGATTTCTGGTCAAAAATATAGGTAAGACTTGATTAGACAGCATGGGACAAAGCTGGAGTAAAGTGCTTACAGGTTTTTATCTTGGTCCCATTCAGCGTGATTGTTCTTTATGAAAGGTTTTGTCACTGGTACCTGTTCTTGCTGCTGTTTGGTTGCTGGGCTGTTTGGTCCAAAAAAGTATTTTTTGTTGAAGTACTTGTTCTTAATGTCCTTAGCTTTTTCCTCCCTTTTTTCTTTATCCTTGTGGGGCGTCTGTCTCAACTGTTCAATGTCTAGCCAGCACGTGAGATCCATGCTACAAACAAATTTAAACAGAATATTATTTCAATATTGAGTTAATTCCATCAACATTCTAGACAGCCAAACCACAAGCCACCAAAGTGTTCAAGACCTAAACACCAGGTCAGATTGGACAGAAGTTTTTTGTCATTTTTTCTTTGCTTGTACCATCTGGTGAGACCACAGCACTTGCTGAACAGAGAGATCAAACACACATCTTTGTGATCTGATTTAGGATCCCTTCTGGTGAACCCTGAGAGGAATAAACTCCTCAATGTGCCACTGCTAAATCCAGCAGGGACTATGAATCAGAGCCACGGTGCAGGGCTCACAGAGAGAGAATGAAAAGTGAAACAGATGAGAACCTAAACAGTTCTGCAGGCTGTGAGCCATATAGAGACAAATCAACTCCCTCCATTCTGCCTCTCATCGTATTGCCTGAGAAAAGAACAGGGATGACAGCTGAAAACATCAGCCCCAGAAATGACCCTGTGTGAAGTGCTAGAGCTTAAGTCAGTCCACAGTTGAGTATCAAAAACAATTTATGGTAAATTTTGTTTCTAGGGCTGTTTGTGGGTTGTTTTTACATAAATTACTGACTCTACTACTTATTTCATTATTCATAGTAAGTGACTAATAATCCCCACATGCAGTTCTTGATCTATATATTGCTCATAAACAGCTGAGTGTATACTATCAATGTGAGTTTAATAGACCATATATTGGTTTTGATCTTTAAACCGGAGGACAGAATAAGTTTAATTTATATGACTGTTTTCTGACAGTATCTTATTAGCTGAAGTTTTCGGAGCATTTCAGTGATAGGATTGTAAAATGCTAGCGTTTTAATTTTACAGCAGGAATTATGAAACATTAAATCCAGACAAATCTGTTTCACTTTCCCATTTGGTTAGTAACTGGCTTTTTCAAGGCATTAATTTACGAGAAAAGCTTTCAAAAGCATCCAGCTGATTTAAGAACAGATGTTCTCCTTTCAAAAGCCTTTTGAGACCCTTACAGACTTAAGTTCTATTAAGACTGAAATTCTTTGATGTGATTGTTCATCACAACCTGAATGTTTTCACCCAAATGCAAGTAACCCAAGTTACCATGGAAAGTCCATAAGGCATTATTCCTTTGCTCTTCCTATGAAAACCGATCAAATATGCCCATCTTATTTAAAAAACAAAGTATGTAATTTAAAATGTGTTAGATTAAACTGTTTGCAGTGGTAGCTTACCATACAGGAGTCCACTTTTTCCTTTCAGTGGATCAGGAGACTGCATAGGCAGTCTGGCAAGACTAACAAGTGGTAAGTCACTAACCCAATGTAACACAAATTGTTCTGCAATTGTGTGAATATTTCCTGTATATTTAACAAAATAAATGGGACTCTGTAGTTAGTTTCTTACCAGAATTTGTTCCCAGGTACTCAGCAGCCTGTCATTCATGACACTTGAACCACTTACCATTAGGCAATAGCCAAACCATATATTTTGATTGATTTCTTTTCTGATATTTTCCAGACTATGTTAGTTGTAGGACCCTTTCAGCTTATAGTACCATGAAGCATCTTACTGTAGTATGCCAGCTGTACTGCGGAGTTACTAGGTCCCAACTTGAGTTATTAGGTCTGGACCTAGCTCCAGGACAGTTCTGTGAGAATTTTTCAGATGTTTTTCTTTGTTAAGGACTTTCACAAAATAAACTATTTCCAGAAGTTAACATTTCTCTGCCTGGATCTGTCACTTGAGATGGGACTAGTTTGTGATTAACAGGGAGGCAGAAAGTCCCAGAGGTGATTAAATGGACCCAGCCAGTGACATGTTGTCTGGCAATTCCTTACATTTCCCCACTTAGAATGGAAATCTTGAACCAGGTTCTCCAAAGCGGGGTGTGCAAGACGATTCATTGGGTGGCAGGAAATAAATACTAGAACTTCAGTGGCACACTTATATGATTTATTAAATATACATATGTGCACACAAAGAGTGCATGCTAAAATTTTTTTTCACTGATGGGATACATGACCAAAAAAATTTGGAGACCACTGATGTAGACAATGAACTAGGAAGTCACTTGACCATAGGCACTCAGAGCATCAGAATCTCTGTCTGGACTCATTACATATAGTCTTGTTGTAGTCAGTGAGCAGAAATAGCCAGCATTAGGAATGATCCATCTAAACTGGCTTTTTATGTTACCTTCAGAGGTAAAATTTTGTCCAGAGGAGCATGTTTCTCTCTCTGACTACAAAGGGAATCTATGACGACAAGCAAAAGTGATGGCACCGAGTCTCATCCAGATGAATCAGGTGCTGGACATCCATCTCTGGACAGTTTTGAAAAAGGTGATCAATAGCCAATCTAAACTTGAGTAGAAGCAACAAACTGCGTGCAAAGCATTAGCTCACGGTTAAGATAGGTGACAGTATTTGCCCAGAATAGAATAGGAATTAGTTGTGGGGCTCATGAAAATAATGTGGCAAACATCTATCTACTTCTGCTAGAAGTGCTGTTTAGATCTTAATTTTTAAAGAAATGGGCTGACTTTTTCAAAACCCCTGTATAAACAGTATCTGCTGCAAGCTGGTTCTTAATTCTGTTCAGATCAGTGCAAACACAAAACTGCGGTTGCTCTCACACTGTGAGAATAATGTGGCTGTCTTCTATTTGTACTTTTACATCACATCCAGCTTTAATTTTCAAAATGTACTAAATTGAATCTATACCAAAAAAAAGACATTTTTACTCATTATAGGCTAATTGCTCTACTCAGGGGTTTGCCACTAATCAAAGCAGAAACTGAAAGCAGAACTGCAATGCAAACATGTTACAACAGGAGAATTTCTAACCCCAAAATATTAAGACAACTCAGTTGTCTGAGCTGCTTGCGTGTGTATTTCACAGACATACCAATGGATTTTCTAAAAAGACTCAAACCTGTGAACATTTAGATAGCCAAGACCCCCAGCAAGGGTCTATTAAGAACTTAGAAATGGGTAAAGTAATAATAACAATGAAACATACCCAGCAGAATGCTCATTAAGAAAAGCCCAGAACTGCTCAAGCTTCTCCTTGTCACGGATCAGTTCAGATAGATTGGGACCGGCCAGTTCTTTGGGAATTTGATGCAAGTGCTGATCTTCTTTGAGAGCATCAGGGCAGGATGACAGAGCAGTGTCAGCAACAGTACTCTGAAGGAAGAAATTACTTCACTTGCATAACTGCTTTTTTTCATATCTGTATTTGCTCAGCCTAATAGTCCTTGCGTTAGACAACTTCTGTCTCTGTAGAAGTGCATTTGGATTGCTGAGAAAACAAATTGAGTTAAGCTTCAGCTCTTAATCAGTTTGAGTTTTATGTTTGCTTTGAACATACCAGTGTGTGCAGGTTCCATAATCAAATAAACCAATACATACCTGTAATTTACTTCAAATTGAGGTATTTAGTCAAGATTAAGAGCCCAAAATACATCCCACAGACTTCAGCTGAAACTGCCTCACTGTCTGCAATCATACAGTGTCTGATGTTGATATGACAGAAGACCTGTATTTGTAATTAAAATTGTCAGTCATTCACCCAAATGAATGGTAGAAATCAGACTTCTTGCTTCTTCAAACTTTCATGTAGCAGTCTTTCACTGCGGATACTCAAAGTGTTAACCCTCTCTGATAGAAAGAGAATTTGTTTTTGTTAGTAGGTGCTTCTCTTACCTCATCCTTCTTGGAACCACTCTCCTGATGCAAAGCCTGGAGCCTTCTAAAGTACACGGAGTCCAGCTGTCGAGTTTCTTCCACCAACTCCACCTAATAAAAATATCTTATGTCATCCCTTACAGTACATGGTATAGAAAGATGGAGAAATGGTGGATAGAGGAGAACCTGTTTGCCAGTAACAAAATTGATGTTCAGAAGACAATAGAAGTCACACCCTTGTGACAAACAATGTGATTAAAAGCTCTGATAGAACAAAACGTTCAGATCTGTTTGACCACCACTAAATAACCTAAATATTTCTGTAAGAACGACAATTGCATTTAAAAAACTTGTTACATTATGTTTTGTTTAAAAGATATTGTGTGTAGTGTGTTCATGTGTTAAACTGTGTGTGTTGTGTCACACTTACCTGATTGCTTATACCAGCAAATTGTGTGTAAAAGTGGCACTGAGAAGCTGTAATAAGAGGTCTTAAAACTGTGACTCTTAGTGGAAAATAACAGAAAGAGCGTCACACATTTCCAGAAATTAAGATTTTAGACAAAAAAGATGCCATGATATATAAACAATGAAGATGAAAGCTTTCAGACTGACCATCTCGTCCCCTTCGTCAGTTTTATATCAGGTAATGTCTTAAAATAGTGAGCTGCATAATTAGACCTCATGAAGTGTTGGTGGTTTTTAACTGAGTTAGAAGCATTACATGCACAGCTATCGCAGTTCTCCTCGTTATGTGCAGACAATTTGCAACGGCATCAGGAACAGTCTGGTGACCCTCTCGGCTGATTAAACCATTCAAATGCAGGTTTTAGGAGATTTTGCACGTTTGAGCCAATGCAATTTACTGATTAGCACACCCTTGCAAAGATTACAAAGCCGTCATCTTACTACACACGAGTTTATGTGAAAGAGAAGAGAGTTTTCAGATTAATAGTCATTAAGCTTTTGTCTAAATGTGAATATTGCACTGATCACTGTGTTATATGAAAGCCTTCAGGCTCAGGCTAACTATTCACTGCTATATAGTGCTTTTGGGCATTCTTTCCTCTAAAAGAAAACATAGTTGAAAGGTAAATAGGAAAGTAATTCAGAACATTTTTCATAAAGTTCAAACAGAAAGCAGATAGATGCAGGATGAGAGTCAACAACGAAAAGGAACTCTCCTGTTCTCACATTTCATTTAAAGATAAAAATAGATACACACTGACCACATCCCAAATAAACAGTTCGGACTCACCTAATTCTTGATAAAGTATCGTGGTTCATTATGGGCCAAATATATCGTGCTGTATGGTAGAACAAAGGGGAAGAGTAGAGCCAGGGACTGAACAAAATACAAAGCAGACCTTGTCTTTGTGCTGGGAAGGAGTGTGCCTAAGCTTCAGCCTGCACCTAGTACAGAGATTCTAGTGCCTCCTAGAACAGGTCAGTTTATGTCTGTGTATTGTAACTCTTCACAAACACACGCATTATACACTCAAGAGGATTTAGCTATAGTTTCTTGTGCTCTGATAAAGATATTTGTGTTATTAGGGCACTGAACAGCTTGCATGAACTTATGCTTGCAAAGAAAAACAGTAAAAACAGCATCTGAACTAAAAGGGCAATAGATTATCCATTAGTTAACTCAAAGGGGTGTAAACTGCCACACACAGAAACTTACAGCAAAAGTTCATATTTTCAGTTCTTGCTCTGAAGGAATTCTTGCATCAGTAGAAGCATTGAGAAGACTGTATTGAGAGAGTGCTCAAAAGCAGAGTCCTTTTTATCACACTATCTATATAAAACAATAACACTGGGCTGAGCTGATGACTTGAAATACACATTTACAAAAGGCTGTAAAACCAGTCTTGTAGAAAGTAAATAAAACTTCAGATTAATGAAAGCATCGATCAATTACCTAGTGTGCTGCAGATAATAAATAATTAAAACTCAAAAAAAAAAGCTTAGAAGAAAAATTCTCTGAAAGCTTAGAAAAGATGCTGAAAAGTGGAAGAATCTTTTGCAGATGTGTTTGGGCTAGTGTATTTCTTTTTAATGTGCTTTTTACAATGTTCAACTTTCAGAGTTTCTTAAGGAAATTAATTTATTGCAGGATGAGAGGGAAGGTCCCCTTGTGAATTAATTAGAAGTTAAAAAGTAAAAAATAAAGAAATAAATAACTTTCACTATGGGGTGGGGTTCTTACTCGAATCTCATAGGGACCTGCACTGAGGTCGGTTTTTCTAACTTTCAGAAATTATCTGGAAAAGGAGGTGAGTGAGGAGATGACAACGTTTGTAAAAGGATTTCACTGAGTGAAAAATAAAATTGACTGTGAAGAGCTGCAGGACTTCAGGACACTTCAGCATCTGCGTGATAAAGGGCAGTTGAATTAGATGCCAATAAACATTAAGTCATTCCAGTGAGCTCCAAATTAGGGCTTTCCATTAGTTGTTATTACTGAGGAAAGAGATCTTGGAATCCTTGCAGATGGCTATTACCTTACATTTTGCACATCCACTCAGAGGTCACCAGAAGTCAAAAGACTATTAGACTCATCGGAACAATTAGGATATAAACAAAGAACAAAACAGAAAACATGATTCAGCCACTGGATAATTCTTTGTACATCCAGTACCACTTGCATCTCATCAAAGAATATAAACTAACAGACACAGATGGGGGTGATAAGTTAACAAACGTATTGAAAACCTTCTGTAAGACAAGAGGGCTAATAGTCTGGAATTCTTGAGTTTCAAAGAGATGTAACTGAAGTAAGATAAAACAGAAACATGTAAAAGCATAACAGCATCCAGAATTTGACAAGGTAACAATTGTTCACTGTTCCTCATGACACACTAGACTAGGGCACCAGGTGGAATTATCAGGGAGGGGTTTGCAAAAAAAATACACTTTTTTTTTTCTCCTGTTGCATGAGTAAAACTTGGAAACCAGTACTACAGTGAGGCTGAAGATATAAAATTATTCAAAACACATTTACATAAACCCGTGGGGAAAAACCCAACTCATCAAAGATTGTTAAACAGAAAAATGTGTGTAAGACCTCTGCTTTGTGAATCTCCTCAGCTGCAAAGTACTGAAGCTGGTGGTACAGCTGTATGGTCTTTTTCTCTTCTTATACCATACTCTTAAATATTTAATACTGGCCACAACCTAATAGGCTTAGAGGACCATTCTCCATTTGGATTTTAGGTATCTGTACTCCTAGTTGAACACAGATGCATGCACAATATAGTAACAAAAAACTTCCACACACAGATTTCAAAATCTTTTGCAGAGGGCAGTGTGTGCAGGTTCTCATTACATGCTAATGGAAGTATCAGCAATAACTTGTGATATTTCCTATAAAATGGAGATGCATCTTCTAAGGTCACAGTGGAGAACAACAGGAACAAGAACTAGCTTTCCACCCTACAACTCCTGATTGCCCGTAGTAAGTTTCTTCTTTCAAATTCAAAAGTGGGATGTAAAACACTTGGAATTAGAAGTTTGACCTACAGATGGTAACTTCTAGGTACAAAGAAAAGAAAGCCACATCCTCCACTACTGCCTCCACCATTTCTTGTTCTTGTCAAAAACAGAGTCAGGATTGCAGCCATCTCCTGTGACCCACTTGAGGTTTCTCAATTCAAGCCTTCAGAGGCTTTCTCACATTAGAACTGAGTATGCCACTGAGGCACCTACTTCAGGAAGCCATAGCACATTTCCTTCTCTGCTAAGCAGTAGCTTCAATGTTAAACACCATGAAATACTTGACATGATTCATAGGGACCCCCTAGAAACACAGCTCATTTTGTGCTCATTAGTAAAAAACATAGAAGGCTTGTGAGTGATCCATCATAAGAAAATTATCTTATTGGTAAGATTGCAGAACTATGACACTCCCTGAGCACAGAGAGAAATTTTGCCATCACAAGATTCATTCCTCCCTTATTTGCAGACCAAGGGATCCATGAAGCCCATAACTTCCTTTTGGATGAGAAGTCCAGGAAGCTCAGCCTACTTCATACATCAGTGGAAAAAGGACTGGGTTAGTAAAATGTTTCATAGTACTTCTCCCTTCTCAACTACAAGTAAACAGGGCTGCTTATCAAGGCTCTGGTGATCATCTTCCCCAACATCAGGATTTTCACAGTGCTGTCTGGATCAGTTACCTTTTCATAGGTATGTTTGTCTGCTTCTACCATCTTCATCCATGGTTCCAGAAGAAGAGTAAGGATATATTCTTCTGCTGGGTCAAAAAGATCCTCAAAAGCTGGGTCAATTTTCTGATAGATCATGTTTTTCTTACTCTGATGAAGTCCGGTGTCCATACTGGCAGATGGGGCAACGTAAGTTGCATACAGGAACTACAATGAAACAGAAGAAAACTGTTCCTTAGTCATAATTCATTCCAGTGGTCACAGTCAATTGAAGGAGAGAATTAGTGCACGTTTGTCGCTCACTGCTTTGCTGTGTAGTCTGAGTCTATATTTAATGACTCCCGTGTGTTTTTCCAATATTATTAATCTGCCCAAAATTCAGTTACTGCCATAACTGACCTCCT
Organism: Phoeniculus purpureus; assembly: GCA_028565055.1. Taxonomy (NCBI): domain Eukaryota; kingdom Metazoa; phylum Chordata; class Aves; order Bucerotiformes; family Phoeniculidae; genus Phoeniculus; species Phoeniculus purpureus. The sequence continues at coordinate 38,772,554 of JAOXOE010000343.1, forward strand.
TGCCGTTTTTCACTTCTGCTTGTTAAAAAGGTTAGATCACAAAGTAATACTTAATGCCATTTTTGCCTGCAGATATTTGGCTGATTTTTACTTAGATTCAGATAACCATTACAGCAACTGCACTCTTCATGAAGTTGCGTTGTTCTTTTGCTGAATGTATGGGAAAGAGTCTTACTTCTTCTGAGTAGATGTAAAATTGTAAATTAATGAAATTTCATTTGAAATTAATTAAAAATAAGAAGATATCATTCTTTGCAGAGGTTCTCTTGCACAGTTGCTACTGGTGAGAATCCATCACAGTACAAGATCCTTAAGAGGAGGTGCACAACTGAAGTCTAAATCCTCACCAAAGCAAGACCACACTAGACCGTTTTATGAAGCACACAGAGTTTGTCATTCAACATGTGCAAACAGAAGAAAGCTGGACCAGGAGAATGTTTCCTTCTCACTAGCAGCTCATTCTTGAAGCACAGAGTAGCTTTTTTTTTAATTTAATGTATTTCAAAATATTTTATTTTGCAGTTTATTTCAAAAACATTTAAAATGTTTTTCAAAACAGTCCCTTAACTCAAATTCTTGTTTTTTAAACATTTCATCCATTGCTAAGAAAAAAACCTCAATGCTTAAACTCAGAGAAAGCACTTTCTTCCAGGAATATCTTGGAAGACGATTTTCCAGAATATCTTTCTCATACATCATGTATTATGATGCTGACTGCAGCTAGGAACTCAAGTGAAAAAAGATGTTGCCATAATAAATTTCATATACTTATAAATATTTTCTCTTCTTCATAATGTCAAAGTCCAACTACTTTTCAAACATGTGGGGGGATGGCACCTATCTTTGCTATTTATCATCACAGTTTTGACAGCGAAGAATGCAAGTTTCTGATCATTTTCCTTGTGCTGCTAAAGTCCCCCTGTCACTAGCATTACAGCTGCCAGTACTGCAGAGTAGTAGAAAAGATGAAAATAATACATTTACTTTGCGTTCAAGCAGTAACAAACCACTGTCGTGCTTAGATTTCAGGCACAGTTGGAGGATATTTGAGTACATTAAATAATGATGTTTGTTTGTTTTAGATGAAATCCTGATATATTAGACACTTTCTTTCAAACAGCAACAGTACCAGCCCCATTGTTTTGGACCTTAACTGTTAGAAGCAGACTCATTCAATCCTCCTGATATCTGGTCAGTGAGGAATACAGGACTATGATGGCTGATAACCATCCCCCTGGTAGAACTTGTTATGGTTACTCTATTTCCTGTCTATGCAGGATTCCACTCCCTTTCTATGCAGATCTGATCACTGAAAACAAGGGTGGTTTGTGGCTATTGTGGCCCACACTGTCAGTGCAGTAAAGACACCCAGGTAGAAGAGTAAGGTCAAAGGTAAAGACATGCACAGGAAGAGTCTTAGCTGAAGAACTAGACCACATTTGTCCTAAATTAAGCAATTCTCAGAAAATTCACAAATAAATTTAAATTTACCAGAGATATCATTAATCATTAACAATTTCAAAACTTGGGAGTTATTCTGAAGAACCCTAATGTCAGTAAATTTCAGGATCCAAAACATTTAATATATGAAATAACAAAAGTAGAAGGGGCTGTCCGACAATACGAAGAGGTAGCATGTTTTAGAAAAGACTGTATAAAGAGAGTTTAACCTTTTGTCATTAAGCTTACATTGCTCCAGCAGTTATGACTCCTAAAACCACACGAGGAGTCTGTTAACTAGTGAAAAATGTCCAAAATAGGTCCTCAGTACTTTAGTACACATTTAACCTGGTTCCTTAAATGGCTGATCACTTTTAGCACAGTTTTAAAAATTAAATGAAAACAAACAATTGGCAAGATTTTTATGTGGTATTTTTCTTTCCCCCAGGATTTTGTACAGCTAACTTGGGTATATTTGCTGCTCTTCTTTAGAGAAGAACCAGCCTACAGAGTCAGGATTCGCCCAAACTAAAGAAGCTTTGGCCAGAAACCATTGACAATCTGCTCACATAATCGTCGTCATAGGATGACAATATTATGTGTGTTAGAGACAGCCACTTCAAATGTGATCCTGGAGCATAAAAGATGCAGGCTAGTTTCCAGAAACTATAGTAGTTAGGGCTGGTAATACCTGTGAAGCAGCAATTTAGAGGTAGTCAAAATGGCTATAGAACTGCACTTTTCAAAGGACCAGACAGTCAGTGCTGTAATTAGGATTGCCTCTTTGTTTTTGAAGAGTGTCCAGGATTTGGAATGGTGCCATCTTTTTTCTTAAATTCATGTAGGAATCCATTGCTATGGGATTTGACAGACCAGGTGAAAAGACAGCATCTGAAATTGACGAACTGAATGCATACATTTGTAGATAGGGGAGAAACGAGGAGCTTTCATCCCTGTGTTCCTTGCTGAGGGCTCAGGTGTATTTGTAATCCTGCAGTGATGTGAATGCAAAGACTGCAGGAAAACCAATAACAAAGAGTTTTAGACATGTCAAACAAGAGCAAAAGAATCTGTGCTCTCAGCCACTGGACAATGGAGTTAGCAAGGTACTGGGGGAAAATACATAGCTCCCGTGTCATGGAAATCTTGTGCTTTCCTGAATCTCAGTAGAATAGTGAAACCGTTACACTGGTCAATCATCCTAAAGGATCAACAGGAAAAAAATTGCATTTAATGAAGTTAAACATTATCAAATTCACACAAAAATCTCAAGCACGAGACATCACGTGCTCATGATCCTTCATTTATTTGATGACTTTTTTTTTCTTTTTGCAAAACACAGATTTCCTATCTGCCAGCTACACATTTTCTACACATGTGTTTGAAAAGTGACGGATTGAACCCAAAACCCTGTCTGAAAATTTGGTCAGAGTTTGCATCCTGAAATTGCTTATGAAGGCATGAATGTGAAGATATAAAGTGCTTAGAAAATTCAGATGAAGACTGGCCTCGTTTATGAACTTTCCAAATCAAGGATAGTTCAAGCTTTGGATTTTGGTGTGAATTCATCCCCAGATGAGAAGGCTTCTCTAAGCAGTCTCAGAATAACTAGAGTGAAGCAACAAACATGAAAAACATTGTAAGTCCAAGTGCTTTGTATTGCTGCCCAAAGGCATCAATATTGCTCTGATCTAAATGACCGACTTGTGCAGCTGCTTGACAGAATCATGCGATGGAAGAATACAACACACTGGCTGGTCTTAAATGGAAAAGCTAAACTGCTTTAACCCCCATCGTCACTTTTCTCTGCCATAATTGTCATTTCTGACCTTAAAAGTTCCCAGTAGTAACTACAATCACAGTGAGGGTGACAGAGCTCTGGAATAGACTGCCCAGGGGGCTTGTGGAGTCTCCTTCTCTGGAGACGTTTAAAACCCACCTGGGTGTGTTCCTGCTGTGGCAGGGGGATTGGACTAGATGACCTTTTGAGGTCCCTTCCAATCCCTAATGATTCTATGAAATTGCTCCTAGTATTAAAATACTGTACTTCCTATATTTGTATAAAATTTTCAAAGTCTAAATATGTTTTTAATCAAAAACCACAATATTTGCTTCTTTATTGCTTTTCTTCACAATTTGTTCTACACTCCTGTGTGTATGTTTATAGTGAATAACCATATTTATTTGTGGATGGTTACCAGTAGTCATTGTTCTTCTTATCCATCAGATTTCTTTCTCACTATAGCTTCTCTCCCTGGATGAATGAATATAGCTTGGAAAGTATTTTTGTATTCCATCATAAAGCTGAGAATTGAAATGCCCAGCAAATCAAACAATGACATCAGAAACACTGTGACCAGCAGGACCAAGGAGATGATATATACTGAGCCCTGGTGAGACTGCACTTTGAGTACTGGGGCAGTTTTGGGCACCACAGTATAGGAAGGAGATTGAGGTGCTGGAGAGAGGGCTGAGAAGGGCAACTGGGCTGATTAGGGGCCAGGAGAACAGGTCTGATGGGGGGGAGGCTGAGGGAGCTGGAGCTGTTCAGCCTGGAAAAGAGGAGGCTGAGGGGAGACCTCATTGCTCTCTACAACTACCTGAAAGGAGGTTGTAGTGAGGCAGGTGTTGGCCTCTTCTCCCTAGTAACTAGTGATAAGACAAGAGGAAATGGGGTCAAGTTGTGCCAGAGGAGGTTCAGATTGCATCATAGGAAAATCTTCTTCCCAGAAAGATTGGAGAGGCCTTGGAACAAGCTTCCAGGGAGAGGGTGGAGGCACCATCATTGGAAGTGTTCAAACAACAGGCAGATATGGTGTTTCAGGAGATGGTTTAGTGGTTCAGGGTTATAGAGTGGACAGTAGGACTTTATGATCTTGAAGGTCTTTTCCTACCTTGATGATTCTATGACTAGCAGATATACAGCAAGCCAGATTTGCTCTTGTTTCTAACAGGAAGCAGGCAGGATACACACAGAACACTCTGGATGTTCCTCTCCACAATAAATAGTGAAATATATATGACAGTATGTTGTGCAAATCTGATCCACATTCTCTTAGGAGTATCTGGAGTGGTTATCCCTTTGTGCCAAAGGTGAGCACAGGATTTGGGAAGCCATGTCTTCCATAAGCAGACACTCTAGATTGGATGCAGCTTGACTCTTCACCATGTTCCAACGAAAACACGAATAATTGTTTTGCAGCCTTAAAAGGCAAGCTCGAGAATGATACCAAATGCTGCAGCACATGTGTTGATTTGTTATGTTACATTTCAGCTGTTAGTTATGCTAATGGAACAGTTTCACATAGTTTGGTTTGATGTATTTACTTTCATGGCTCTGTGTGTGTAGCTCTCTGCATTTGCCTGGTAATGCTGATTGCACGATGTTCTGCTGTCACCACCAGGCCAGCACTGGAAATAAGATATGAACAAGTACTGAAGACCTGGATCTTAATTTTCAGACATTCAAGCACTGCAGAAAGTGCAAGCTGGTGTGAAATGAAACCAAATTTACGAGCATTATGCACCACAACCTAAAACTTGGCCAGCCACAAAGCATGAAGACAGTCTAATTTGGGCGCCTGTTGTGAGCGGGGCCCTTGCCACACAGATCTAGGCAGATACAGGAGACAGCCAGTTGCCCATAACTTCTGGCTATAACAAAGCTAGAGGAGAAAACAACAAAACAGGGTAGTAGTGACAGGAAAGAGAGAGAGGTTTTGGTGCCTCAGCTAGGAGTGTCTATACAAATAACACTGATTCAGGTGAAAATTCTCGACAAATATGTGAAATTCTGTCATTTACCCCAGTAAAACCTTCGAAGACAAATACAAGGAAGTCCAGAAGCTTGGAAGGATAAGCCATACAAAGAAATTATTCTCCGCTACTCTTTACACATTTGTTCCAACAACATGTGAAGTAGCTTTGCTCTATTACAGCCTTTTTTGAAACAAGCAGACATGATACACCCCTGTACAAGGCTTACAGAGGAAGAACAGACTGAAGCTTCTCAAAGTGATTTGAAAACTTGCTGCAGAACCTTTCCCGGCAGTATCAGACTATTCTGTAGTTAGTGACGGCAATCAGCATCCATGGCCTGTGGTGAATGGCCATGCTCAATTAAAAATGCTGTGTTATAGGAAATATCTGTTTGATTTGACAGTAAATGAGGATATAAAGATGAAAGGGGGTATAAAGACAGCAAAAAGAGCATAACAATACCCTGATTATCAGCAAAACAGGACTGCCGACTGAAAGATCCATTTTTGTTACTAAGGTTGTTATCAGAGGTGTGAACTGTGGGACCTGAAATTCCAACTTACACATGGAAGGAAAGGCACAGAACAGTTAGATGGTTTAGAAGAAATATTATCTGTGATGTTAAAACTAAGCAGACTGTTTCCAAATAGGACACAGAGTAGCAAAGGGGAGAATAGGTAAACTGAGTTTGATAGATAAAATTGGGAACAGGCAGTATAGCCTAGAAATCAGCTGTGCATGTTTAACATTTAAACCAAGAAATACCATGGAAACAATCCAGAGGGTCTTTTATTGTCCACAACCCAGATTTACTTTGGTGTTGGTTGTCAAGATTTGGAAACTTTTCTACTTTCTATCTTCTTTCCAGTCTTTACACTGGACAAATCTGTTTGTGAAGGGAATGAACAAATGTATTTGTGAAAACACATTATTTACCACTTACTTGAGCTTGCTTGCGTATTTTGAAAGGATGAAGAGTTTCTCGGTAGAAAAGCTGATGATAAGCTTGTAGGTCAAACCAAAAGTACACACTGTTCTTCCACAACTAGAGAAGAGAAATATTGTAAGTTATTGCTCCCCAAATATCATAACTTTATGAAAGGTTGACTTTCCAATACAAGTAATTATTTATCTCCTTGAAGTCACCATAAATCAAGCTCAGTCTAAGACAGATTTAATATTCCATTGCATGCTGGCAGAACAACAACATACTTAATGGCATCATCACCGTGATGCTCTATCTTTTATCGTATCCTTTATGCATAATTGGCCATTAAAATTGCTAACATTTTAGTTAACATTTGAAGAATAACCACATTTCAGTGGCATAAAGCCAGCACTAAAGAAGAAATGCTGATAATGGACAAGAAGAAATTTTCCACAATGAAACAGCATTTTGCAGCAATAACCAAAACAATTCAACATTGTGTACTTGACAGATGTCACCAGGACTCTCATTACTTTATTATGTGCATTTCTGAGGCACAGAGCCTTGACTTCATTTCGTAAATTCAAATAAACATCAAGAAACTTTCAGAAGAATGAATCTAGATCTTTCCCCATGTCCTTTCTTTTAATGATGCTTATGGTGTTTGGATGTTAAAAGTACCCAGCACTGGCCAATAAAGAAATTGTGCCAAAAAGATAGGGAACTTTACTCTGCAAGCTACAGCCTGCGAGACGTGGCAGATGAGTGAAACAGGCTCTACAGCTGTTGACAAAATGTTAAGGAGATAATGTTCAGGGGAGTCCAGCACCTGCAGCAGCTACAGGACATGTCACTGGTGCCTATTTCCAGAGAAAAAATGAGTTAATTTTATTTCAATTTCTATCTATATACATCTCACATTTGTAGCTGAAGGTATTCAGTTTTGGAAACTCTGGGTCTTGCCTTCTGGTAGCCAAAGGCATTTCTCGCTACTGCTGCTGGATCTTGGTTTGTGCCAGCGGTGAAACAGATGTCCATCTTGATTGCATTCAACTCTCCCCTAAAGACTCAATTTTTCTGCAAAGCCACTAAACACTGACTCAGATTCATAACTTGTTCCAACCAATCCTCAATTTACACCCAGCAATGAGTGATGGATCTGCTGACTACAGAGAAGAAATAGTGTTATGTTTCTCAGAAATCCAAGAAGCTTCGTGGAAGCAGAAGAATGTTTTTAAAACATTGGAGATTCTGGACATCACTACCCCAACAAGTAAGAAAGAGGCAGATTATCATGAGTAATAGCGTAGTGGATTTTCCATCTTTTAAAAAAATGTTTTTGTGGGTTAAGACCTCATTCTTCCTGCCAAGTTAAAGGCAAGTTTTTAAAAATGATTAGTCTTTTTATCCCTGATGTTACAATCAGATTTCCAATAGGTTTAAGACAGTTAGGATATGACAGCTTGGTTAAGACCTGTCATTAGTTTGAATATGCACACGAACAGTTTATTGTTGCTGAGGGACTGGGGTCTCACAAGTAATAACTCATCCAGTCATCAATCTTTTTTTTTTTTTCCAGTCTGGCTGCTCTCTATAACTTGGCATTCAGTCAGTTGTGGACTAAATTATCACTGGGTAGGAAAATGCTCATACCTTATTCCCTGACTTCTCACAGAAGTGTGTGAAGTGGTAGCCTGCTCTGTTCTCCAAATAAAGAGACTGCAGCATCCTTTCCATTCTTGATCCCCCTAAGACAACACTGCCAGCAGCACTTTTCCCCTGCACAAATAAAATATAGTTATACAACAAGGAATACCAGACTTTCATTATTTTCAAATGTCACTACATTGCAGTGGAGGGCTGTGCAGTGTGTTCAATTTGTATCTTCATCCCAATAAACCGAACTCCATTTTCTCCTCCATATGCACTCCAAACCATTTTCCTACAAAATGTTTGCATCCAGTGGAATAAGCCTGATGGCTGAAGGCAATGCAGAGTAGCAAAACGATCATGACATCCCTTAGGTGTTTTCTCAATACTTGAAACAGAAAGGCAAACCTGACCTTAATTCTGTAGCTCTAAATCCAGGGAATTCCAGCGATACTAAACCATATCAATCAGCCATCAAAAGGTGTCTCAGCTCAGGCTGCTGTGCTTTGAATTAAGAGATTTAACAAGTGGTTGTTTTATCAGGTCTCAAAACAATTAACTACCATGGAACGAAAGATACTGCTTATGGGGTTGTACCGCTGACATCAGCAACAAAACTATGAGCATTTTAGGGGAAAAAGAATCCATGTTCTTTCCTGTGGCTAGCTCCTGGAGTGTCTGAAGAAGAATACATCTGTGTTGACAGCACTCACAGACAAGCCAGAGGAGAATACTAAGTAGTAAATTAGCTGATTATTATTGCTGTCATAAAGATATTTTCCGAGAATAACTCTGGATAACTTGCCATCTCTGATAGCAGAAGTAGAAGCAATTGAGCGTGGTGCCTGAAAAACAGCTCTTTTACAAAACCTAAAAGGGATGGAGAAGGGCAGGAGGGAGTCAGAGTTCTGAATCAGAGTGATTCCTTGGTATGAAGTTAATCTATGCATCCCTGAACTCCTCCTTGCATCGTATTTGTGATGGCAAACTGTGGAGTACTGACCACAGGCTGCAGTCGAGCCCTGTGAGTGTAAATAGAAAGTGTTTTCCTCCCTTAGTCAGAGGAAAACTGTGCGATGAAGGTGTAAAACAAAGCAACAGTTCATGGTGTGAACATTTCCCGAATGTAAGTTCCTAACTGCAAATGTTCCCTAATTGCATTTATTCTTTCAGAATTAACAAAGTAGTGAAATTGTTGCAACGAAATAATAAACAAAGAGTGATTTTGATGTGAAAAACAAACAGTCATGGGCTTGAATGATCAACAAATTCCATTTCATAATATGGTGGTGTTTCTGAGCTGTGAGGCCATGGGTATCAAATCCTCTGTGAAACAGCAGGCTGTTTTGAGAACATTCCGCAAACATGAAATATTTTGAATATATTTTAAATTGCCAGATTTTGACATCTCACGTATTCAATTTGTCTTCATTTTAACAGTTACTGAGAAAGGGGTTTTCTGTGCAGCCTGTCCCTCCTGAGGTTTCCCGGATTGAGTGTCTGCTTAGCAGGCAATAACTCAACAAAGGGAAAGAGTGAAGTATACAAGCAATAAAGAGGAAATGTAGAAGTGAAGAATTTTACTCTTATGAATTATACTATTTTAATTACTTTCTAAGGCAGATTTGATTTTTACTGTAAGTCTGGTACACTCTCCTAGGCAACGATTCCACTGAAACATTTACCCAGTGAGTTTTCCATAATAGCCTACTGAACACATGGTCACCATGGAAAAGATCAACACTTTCTAGTGAAAATAAACCTCTGCATGTGCCATGATTTCCTATCAAATAGGTGACAGATACCACACAGAAAATGCTGACATTCTAATTATACCTCTGCACAAGGCATTGACATTCATATAATCAAACTAATTTCTCCCTATCATTGACTACTAAAGTGTTTTAACCCATGATTCAAGACAACTCGCATTCCCGAGTAGCGCTTACCGGGAGCAGCTCTGCATAGGTGTACTTTCTATGACCCTGGTACTCTGAGTCTTTGGTGTCATCCAAAGCTAAGCAATGATTCATGTCTCTGCTCACTGACTTTGGCCTGGATCCACAAACAAACAAAATTTTCAATGCATGTTTAAGAAAAAACTCAGACAGGTTATAAAATAAACTACTAAGAAGAGGCATGACAGAGGTAGAATGACATAGTAGAGGAAAAAAGTACATGAAGTTCAAATGTATAACAAATGGAAAAATTGCAGAGGAATATTTTTTCCTGTGACCCTGTGGAAATCACTGACACAGAATATTTTTGAGGGTGAGTGCTTGACACAGGCTAACAGAATATGAATATATGTAGAGAATATGTTACACAATAAAGGATAAAATGCTCATGTTGTAGAAATAAAACCTTTTGTGTTGTGCACAAACAGATGAGAAACTAATCAGTCAGAGAGGAATTCTCCATGCATGCAAATCTCTACCATACCTTAGTGCTTCACTAAGCAGATCATTGTATTAAAGAAAAGTATTCATGAAAACAGCAGGATCTAAAAGCCTTTCAAAAATATTCAAGGTATATTGGTGTGCAGAAAGATGTACAAGGTACTTTTGTATTTAGCACTTTCTGCTGCTAAAAAATGTCATACCTTTGGGGACCCTGACTTGATGGCAGAGTGGGTGATAATCCTGGTGATAATCTCGATGATCTCGCCAAAGAGAAGCTTTGTGTGGCTCGCTTTGACGCAGTTGTTGGTGGGCTTGTTCTACTTTTCTAAGAGACATAACAGAAAATTAAGTACATTGTGATTATTTTCCAGTGTTTCTGTTTACTTACCATATTCTCATTAACACAGTCAAGGGCTATTTTCACTTGTCAATCACAGTATGTAAAACCACAAACAGCAAAAAACTTCTCTGATTATCTTGTGAGATTTTTCAGCACACCTTAATCACAGAATCACAGAACATTAGAGATAGGAAGGGACCTTGAAAGATCATCCATCCAATCCCCCTGCCAAGCAGGATCCCCTAGATCAAGTCACACAGGAAGATATCCAGGTGGGTTTTAAACATCTCTGGAGAAGGCGACTCCATAACCTCCCTGGGCAGACTGTTCCAGTGCTCTGTCACCCTCACCGTGAAGAAGTTTCTTCTCATATTTATGTGGAACCTCCTATGTTCCAACTACTATAGCTTAAAAATTACAGTTTTAACAGGTAGAAATGTGTTACAGGCACCTTGTACAGAACTACAGATGATGTCAGGTGAAGGGCACATGAAAGTTTTCTGAATCTTTACTAAGGTTACCTCAAGTAGCTCACTGTAAGGCAGATGCAATCACTCAAACTGGAAGAGAAAGGGGGCATTTTGTGACACTGTCACTGAATTATTCTGAACAAGATCATGCTGTGATGCTTTGGAAGTGCCAGCCACTTTCAGAGTGCCCTGAGTTGTTGTTGCTTTCAGAAATTCGCCCTGAGTTGTTTCTCTAAGTTCTTGCAAGTACGGTGGAGCTAGAAGATTCAAAAGTTCAGCAGTCTCACAGGAAGAACAAACAAAAGAGCCTGCGAGAAGCAATCCATCAGATGTTTCTGTGAGGTTTGTAGATGATGGGTCATAGTTTCCTTCAACTGCTGAGCTCAACAGGGTTTGGAAAACCTGCAGGGTTAGAATCCTGTCTGCCTGACCTACAGCTAGTCCTGGGTCATCAGCACACCTTGTGAAGCCAGAACTGATCTCTGTACAAGGCAGTTGCTTCTGGCTCCCATTCCTACTGTGACCAGCAGGAATCTGGCTCCTGTACCCAGCTTCTGAACAATCCTACTCTGTTTTTCCTCTGTTATCTTCATGAATTAGCTTTTTTAAGAAAATAAAATTGCAGTCAAAGTAACAGAGGCATGTGTGAACAAATCTGCGGGTAGCCCATCCAGTTCTTGATACTGGAACCACAGTCTCAATTCCCATTTTCTAAGTGGCTTAACAGTGTTGCTGAAAACCAGTAGCTTTCACTGCAGTTGCCTCAAATTCTTCAAGGAAGAAGAGATTCAAAACCTGACTGGTCACTTGCAAGCTGCGTTATGTGGCTTATGATCTTTTGTAGTAAGAGAAAAATCACATATAGCTGATTCGATAGAAAAGAATCCCATGTAGCTGTGGCGATAGAAAATGAACAGAACTCTGCTCTTTCTACAAACTTGAGAGGTAGACTCATAGTAATCGCAATGAAGTTGTAAGAATTAAATTAGATTAAGTTAAATCAAGCTAGATTAAGTTAAGGCTGGTTGAAGGGCAGATCTGCACTGAAAATTTTGAGCTTAAAACCTATCCAAAAGACTTACAAAAGAGCCAGGACATAACTGAGAAGACTCAGTTTAGAGCAACCTATTGCATAAAATAGAGTAAAATTTTGTCATTGCACTTTCATACATAACCATCTGCAAGAGGGTAGCTTGCTAAATGTGGGCTTCCTACCAAGTACTGTATTCTTGATTCACTGAACTCAAGGAGTTTCACCATTGTTTGATAGGATAAGGCTTTGGTTTCACTGTTGTAATACTACTTACCTGAGGAAGGGAAGGTGGTGTCTTGAGCACGCAAGACTTAGGCGTCAATGGTAGCAATGATACTATTTGTGGGAAAGGATCGATGTCCACCCTTGGTCTCTCTTGGCATGCGTGCCAGAACCTTAGTTTTGCACTGGCGGTTTCTATTGCTGTTGAATGACTGACACAAAATCTGGGACCCCTGCGGGAAAAAAAAACCTAATGAGAAGAACTTTTACAAAATATTAAATACTGAGCTCTTTGGTGGTTGGTTTATTTCTCATGGTGGTATTTATTGTATCAAGAAAGGGTGCTCTGTGCACCTAGAATTAAAATCCGTTAAAGCTATGTTTAGACACCTCACTCTTGCAAATCTAAATCCAAACATAAATAGACTTGGGTTGCCATTTGTGGACCAAGTTGCCTTTGTATGGGTCTGCAGTAGGATACACCCCATCCATCCTACAGCAAAGTGTATGGAAATTATCATAGGTCATAGACATAGTTCATAATGCTGTGGAGGGTCCAGAGCTACGTTCACAACTGTAGGTATTTGTTTAGGCCTGCAATTTGCTGATCCCCCTTGGGAAGAAGAGAAGACCTTCAAAAATTTAGCTTATGTTTTGCAAACAGGTTAGAATGTGTGTCCTTGCTTAAGCTGTCAATATGTAAAAGGCATTTTGTATTACAAACATTGAACAGTATAGTGTCAGGGTCAAATTCCACTTGGATGTATTCACAGAGCATGTTCAGGCACTTGAGAAGGTCAATATGGCAAATAGATTAGGACAGAATTTACCTTCTATGCCTGGAGGGGTTTCTCTATCCTGCAGCCTAAAGTTTAGCTGAATGGTAGCCATGGCTGCTATACACAAAGTATCTCAGATGCTCCTGCAGTAGATTTACAAGGGCTCAGTAAGGCAGATTACCTGGCCTTTCAGAAGATTGCAGTTTACTTTAGGCTCAACTAAAAATTCAGAGGCAACATCTGCTAGTATTTACAATTACATTGCTTCCCTTAATTGCAATGGAACAAGAGCGAAGAAATAAACCTAACAGACTTATCACAGAAAAGAGAAAATAGTTGAACAGTAGAATCTTCATTCACATTCATTTTTTCATACCAATAAAGAAGCAGAGGTTTCACTACTTCAGGCTGAATCTGTCTTAAATGCTTCATACTCCATTGATCTCCATGAAGTAGATCAAGTCTGAGTAACACTTCAGAACTGAGGAAATAGTCTCCACTGCTCAGCAGATACAGTTTTTTCATGTTACTGAGTTGCCTTGGGTAAACAAAAAAAGTAGTCACATAAGCATGTATCAGATGCTATAGACAACAAAGTACAGTTCATCCTACTGGTTAAACCGCTGCCATGCAACATGTGTTTAATTGCAAGTGGCACAAGCTGCAATTTTTCCACAAATTAGAGACAGGTTGAATATAAGATAAAATGTGCCTTAGAATAGACAATCTGAATCCAGCAGAGCCACACGTTAAAGCTGCTTGCCGTACTGAGTGCCTTACTTGTGAACTTAAGTGGTTTTTTCCTTTTTCATGGAATCACAGAATCATTAGGGATTGGAAGGGACCCCGAAAGATCATCCAGTCCAATACCCTTGCCACAGCAGGACCACCTAGACCAAGTCACAAAGGAACACATGCAGGCATGTCTTAAACCTGTGAAGGAGACTCCACCACTCCCTTGGGCAGCCTGTTTCAGTGCTCTGTCACCCTCACCAGGAAGAAGTTCCTTCTCATGTTGATGTGGAACCTCCTATACTACATCTTACACCCATTGCCCCTCATCCTATCACTAGATGACATTGAGAAGAGCCTGGGCTCCATCCTCCTGACACCCACTCTTCAAATATTTATAGACATTAATGAGGTCACCCCTTAGTCTCCTCTTCTTTAAGCTAAAGAGACCCAGCTCCCTCAGCCTCTCGTGCTCTACTTCCTTCATCCTCATTGCTCTACACTGGACTCCCTCCAGCAGCTCCACATCCCTCTTGAACTGAGGAGCACAGAACTGGACACAATACTCCAGATGCGGTCACACCAGGGCAGAGTAGAGGGGGTGAAGAACCTCTCTTGATCTGCTAACCACCCTCCTTCTGATCCACCCCAGGATGCTGTTGGCCCTCTTGGCCACAAGAGCATATTGCCGGCTCATGGTCATCCTGCTGGCCACCAGGACACCCAGGTCCCTTTCTCCTACACTGCTCTCCAACAGGTGAGTCCCCAACCTATACTGGTACCTGGGCTTGTTCTTTCTTTCTGTGCTTTTTATTTTCCTAGCTTCTTCCTAACAAAATCTTAATGTTGTGGCAAATCTGAGTTTCCATGTAAGCTTTGCAGAAAGAATTTAATTAGCTTCAACAGCACCACTCCTGACTTGTCTTGTCAGGACACTCGTGATTACTTTACTTGAGTCTGTTCCATCCAAACATTACAATTTATTCTGAGATCTCAAAAGCTGCATCGATCTACCTGGATGACGAGTATTAAAACAATTGGAATAACTGTTAAATAATGATAAGTACCTTTGTTGCCTCGTAGTGTGCTTAAGAGCCTTTAGTCTCTCAATATCCATCCAGAGCCACCAGTACCTCTCTCCAAGTGTTCCTTTAATGAACTTCTTGAATCTTTCAAACTCATGTCTGTTGCCAGTGTCATAAGTTCTGTGACTAGCACACCAGGCAGCCCTACTGTCTGCCCCGTCGCTTTCAGAACTTGATATTAAGCTTACTTCTTCGATATCTGCTTCTTTTTCATCTCCCTTGAAGTCCAAGACAGTAAGTGGAGAAGAACTGCTGGAAAAGACTGACCCTGGAGTACCACTGCCAACTTCGTTATTTGCTAGCTTGTGTATAAACACTTCAGGCTGTTTGAGGAAATTTGCATCACTGTCAGTGTCAGCAGTTGGCTGGTTGACCAGGTCTGAAACCAGTTCCTTCATTGCAAACTGTGTATAAGCGGGTACGAATTCTTCTGGCGTCTGAGGAACTGTCCTTTCTTGTCCATTCTCTGGCGCCTGAGGAATTGTGCCTTCCTGTCTATTTTCTTCATTTGCTGCACCATCCCATTTTGGGTCGACAAACACTCTTAACTGAGTGTGGGAAGGAAGTTCTGCAATGGCAACCGAAGAACCCTCCTCAGCCTCTCTGGATCTCTCCCTAATATTGTCAGCTTTTGCTGATGTTGTTGCTGAAGGGGAGAGAAAACTCCTCTTGTGGCATTCCTCAGACAGGGAACCTGCTTCTGTGATAAATCAGAAAAAAATCATTGAACACTCTTTTGATTTGGACTGATTTCTTGCTTATCAATGCTTCCAAGTAAAAAAATGCAAAGTTTTTCTATTGTGCTGCTGCAGAGCAATCCCTCTATGGTGCTGTAGAGCAGGTAATAGCAGAGATGCTTCTGCTGTTGCTGTCTGGCTAGAAACTCAGCCTCATGACCGAGAACCTCATTCCCTGGTGAATTCCAACAGAGCAGTGGGACTCAGCAACTCCCTCTGGACTCAGCAGAAACCAGGCTGCAAGGCCTGGTTTCTTCCTGAGCATTTGGTCACAGTCTGATCAGAGTCACAGTATGTAGAAGAATTGGGTTGTGTGCAGGCCTGAGGAAGCTAATAACTGATAATTCTTTGTCTACTGATGTTGAATATTGCAAAAGACTAAAACATTGAACAGAGCTCTGTGAGTTGGGTAAGATTTTGACATACAGGGAAGAATGACAAAACAAAATATTATGTCAAGGGCTCTGGAAACATTTAACAATCCTGCAGCCCAGTCTGCCACCCAGAAATGGCTCCTTCTCATTTAGAGATATTTCACAACTGACAAGTTCAAACAGTGACCAGCCCTGGTTCTTTGGTCTGCACTTCTCTACTTAATTCCTTTTTTCCCAACTCCACATCGTCCCCATGCTGTTAAGCATGCCCTGCCATCCTTGTCTGCTGAGAAACTTACTGCTTTAACTTGCTCAAACATCTTTCTTACTTCTGACAGGCTTAACAAATCAAGTACTTCTGGAGAAGGTTCACAAAGATGACCTTAACTATACACACTGCCCAGCTAGGGTAATGGTGCTGTCCTTGGGCAAGTCAGTCCTATCAAACTGAGCAGAATAACCACAGATGCTGTGAACAGCAGCAGAATCTAAGTGAAAAAGTCATAATTAAATTGTGGTTCTACAATACCTTCATATCAATCCCATGTTTAAACTATAAACTGGATATTCTGTAAGATTTCTATCACTAAGGGAAAACATTGTCAATGAGGATATGCTACAATCTCTGAGCACTTGTATTACATCAAATTGTGATAGGAAAGGGCTGAATCTCTCTGATCCACTACATTCACATTTATAATGTTACTGGGGGTGGTCAGGTCAATAAATGGCAGTAGCAGTTAGACATTCCTTCCATCTACCCCCAAAAATAAGCCACGTCTAACCAGTGCTGGTCACTGTCACAGAGACACACTTGAGTTAGAATCATGTTCTGCATTTAGATAAATGTATGTATAAGCACATAAGGCACAATATATTGACTAATATAAACATCACTGTGTCTTAAAATATCTTTTCTTGCTTCTAAACTATTTCAAAAATTTTTACTTGACAAAGAAACAGTATCCCAATACAGATCTCTGAATTTTAAACATTAATTAACTATTTCACAGGACCCACAAGGCAATTAGGGAGAAAGAGGGACATAATAAAAGTCTTGAGTAGTCAAAAACTGAATGAGTCACGGTTTTACTCAATATGTTAATTGATAACCCTAATGCAACTGAAGCAGTGAGAAATTACTTGGCTGCTATCTCAAATTTTCATTGAATGTTGTGGCTATGGAAAGAAAGAAATGTCCATCTACAGCTTAAAGTTGAGAGATACTCTACTATGTGGATTTAGCAGCTTGGAATACCTTTTCTTTCCACCTACTCAAGTTGTGCTCTGGATACTAAGTCTGAGTTCCTGTTACTTACCCAGAAGAGTATCTTTTTCACCTAATGAACTGTCCCTTTCCTGTTGCCCAGGCAAATGCTGAGTATCTTGAATCTGACTAGAAGTCATAGGAAGTGTAAGTGAATCTGTAGTTTCCATGGGTTCCCGTCCTTTTGCTAATGTAAACCAATCCTTTGTCTGAGAGACTGTAGCCTAGAAAAGAAATATCAGAGAATAACTCAAATTTCTCTATTGGTTGCAACATTTCTGAAACCTTCTGAAACCAGAGGATTTACTGTCTGCAGTCATTTTGTGCAGTCTGTTTGCCTAGATTTCTGTAACAATAGTTCCCAGTGAAGACAGCTGTGTAACAGTAGCTGAGCTTCTGTGTAAGCTGCACTGCAGCACAGCAACCTTTGTCTGTAGTACGAAGAGGTGTGACAATAAGGGGCATTTGGTTTTCCAATGGACTTGTGACTTCAGTTAGAGTAACTTAACTCAATGTATTCAATCTATCTTAATGTTATACCCACTAAACATGTTTATTTTACCTGGCCAAGTGACACGTAGGTCTTCTTCATAGATAAGGAAATGTCATCCTCCTTAGGAAGGGGAGAACCTGGGTCTTGCTTCCTCACCCATGGATAGTAACTACTATCTATAATGAAATTAATGCCAGTCTTGCTCCATTCTACCTGTGAAATCAGTTTAGCTAGCCTGAAATTTAATGTTGAGACAAGAAAATTGTTAATTTTAGCTTTTAATCAGAGAAAGCATTTAATTTTCTCCAGAATAAGCAATAAAAAACATGATCAATATAAATAAATTGCTACCGAGAACTTCATGATCTGGTTCAGTATTTTACCCTTTGCCTGCTGCCACACATGTAAATGTCAGTAGTGCCACCCCGTTGTCCACCGACTTTACGCGTGGTGGCCTGCTCTGCCTTACCAAGCTTTACCAATAAAACTGATTTCTGTCAGGATGATCTTCAGTGTGTCTATGCAGTCCCTAACCCTGCCAAGAAGACCTCGAACACTTTGATCACTAAAATGGAAGTATTCTCCCACACTGCAGAAACGCTGAATCACTACTCCAGCTCCTGTTGTTGATCCAAGCACTCTTCCATTAGCACTGCCACAGCAGTGGCCATTCTAACTGAGCTCTCAGGTAACAGCAAAACAGCTGGTACCATTATGTTCGGCTGGTTGCTATATGAGGACTTCATAGCACTGAACAGAACTCCAGTGCTACCTTGTGTTAGTGTGGATCTCGTTACATTCAAGGCAATCCTAGAACCACGTGATGATAATGTTCTGGATTCAAGAACATAGTTCACTTAGGAGGCAGTAGAAAACCGACCAAGGTGCTTGTGAAGGGAATACAAAGCCTATACTCAAGACTATGACCACAAATGAATGCCCAGCTTCCTTCATCCCCACTAGCTGAAGGTAAACAGGATTTCATTCTAGGGCTAGGGTGTCACCCTCTTTAAACTAAACTTTTCCTTTAAGCATCTCAGCTTTTGCAGATCCTGACTCAAAAAAGCAATTTAAAACACTGGTGTCAAAGCAAATTAGGCACAGGATTAAAGTCAGGTTTATGTAATCTCTTAGGTAACTCTGCCTGATCAAAAAAATTCTTTGCTACAGCAGAAGACCAGTTAGTGTTTCATGAGGCCCAAGTATGTGTAAAACAAGCTGCTACTAAAGGTAAAGTGGAGCACTCTTTCATGGTTTTCCCTCTGAATTTAAATGCAGTCTTCAGGGTATCAGAAACTACATTAAAAACTGCAAATTGCTTTTAGAAGTGTATGCCCTAGTGGCCACTCTGTGGTTACAAGTGTATTTAGGACCCCTGATACACACTACAATTATCAGCACCTAGACAACCTTCAGAGATGTGAAGGCATGTCTTGCCTGAAAGCACACTAAGTCTCCTGAACATCTGCTGAAAGGACACCTGGAAAAATACAGCAAGTGTTTAATAGAAAATCATCCAACCATGCTGCAGCATCCCACAGAGAACCTGCCAAAAGGAAGTCCAACAGTAAGACCAAAGACACAAAGCTAATAATTGAAATAAAAAAGGACAGGCTTTTCTTTGCCGTATAGATTCTGTGGATTCATAACTCCCACCTACATGGTTTATATATTAATACTGATTAGCAAAAAATCCATTGCTACCACAAGATCTTGGTGGTGCCAAGATTCAGAAATCAGTAAACCCCATTCTTAGTGTCTCTGTAATAGTGTAACATTAAGGGTTAATTCACAGCCAAGGAAAATTACAGAACAAGTTAAAAAGTCACTAATTTTAGTTTAGCCAGGTCACTAAAATGTTAAAATTAAAACAAATGGAACCAGAGGTGGAAGAACACCAATTAAAAGCACTGTCAAGATGAACTAAAGAGAAAAATTTAAAACTGAGAGACAGCATCAAAGATTGCAGTACCTGTATTCAAAGTAACAGTCGCTTTCTAGAAACGCTGGAAGTCTTTCCTTCTTAATCCACTGAATTGCTTGCTCTCGATTAAGGCACTATTAAAAAAAACAAATGCCAACGATATGCAGTATTCTAGAGTTGCCTTGTTTGCCGTGTAATTGATTCTCTCCAACTCCCTTCTATAGAAGAATTGCCTCAGGAAGACACATGTACAGTGATCAGCATCTAAAAAGATCTAAATCAGATTTCACCTAGAAGAGTACAACTTTTTAAATCAGACATGGGTGGCAAGGTTTTTTTGCAGAAATAATATTTGTATGAATAATTTGGAATTATGCAATAAAGGCATGAAAGTTCATCGACTTCCTGCAGTAGCTAACTGCTAATTTTTCTGACTTCATTGCATTTATAAATAACCATTATTGCATCCTCAAGCATCTGAAGAGTAAAGAACCCTTAAATTATACTCCCAGGATGAGAGAGCAGTGGACAATAAAAGCACAAAATTAAGAGCCAGTCTCTTGTCACCTTCCGTGCTCTTATGTCAGAGCGTTGCACAACTGCATCGCACACCGGATCTCCTCTAGTGGATGCCTTAGTGTGCTATGAACTGGGCCCATAACAGATTTCTGCTCAGGCAGCCTAAGCTGTGGTGCATCATCAAAAAGAAAAGAAGCTACTTCCAAAGTGTATCTTGGGGTTAGAAAGGGACGTGTTGAGTAGTGAGATATACAGAGCCATCTAATCAGAGAGCGAGATCTCTGACTCTGGGCTGCAGTGATCCATAGCTGTTTCACTTCACACACAGCACACTTACTTTTTTTTTTAAGAATGTGCTTTTTCCACTCTTAGGGGATGACCTGGTTTATTTATCTGAGGTGCATTTCTCCTTTTAGTGAAGTTTAGACTGATGATTTGGACGAATGCATTAACTCCCCTTGCCCATAAAGCTACTTGAAGTATCAAATAACCAGTTTGCATAGATTACACTTCAAATTTTCTTTCTGTGAGTTAACATTCCATCAAGGACAAGGGTTATTTCTGCCTTATAAAAATCTGTAGGGGGATTAAAAAAAAAAAAATCTGAATTACTCAGAAAGTGGGTGGTTTCGTTTAGAAAGAAGAAAATATTTCAAAATATGAAAAGCTTATGTTGGCCGTGGCTCATACAATGTAATCTGTAGAGATGGAGACTAATTACCACTGAGTGTCTGCCTCTTTTTGCTAAATTCAGAAGATCATCTCTTTGTTTTGGCATTTAATATTTATGTATTTACTGACAGCCCATTTTTTTTTAAATCAATGATTCATAATATGTTCGCATCTGTACATGGCTGGTACACAAAACTCACAAAATTGTAGATATCAGAAGGAAAGATCTCTACTCTTTCCCCTTCCCTAGAGAAAGATGCTACATTTAATCTGATCTGTTTTGTTACCTTGCTTAGCTTCCTTACCCTCTCAGCCTTTGGTCTTGCTGGGAGCCAATCCAGCAAAGCTTTTAGCACGTGTTTAAGTTTAAGCATGTGTTTAACTTCCCTTGATTAAAGTTAAACACATACTTAAGTGCTTTATGGAACTGGGGTTTCTCTGAAGTAAGGTATGTGGGATGCCAGCCAGTTTCTTTCCATAGTTATGATCGATTCTACCCAACTCTACAGGATTTTTTTTCTTAATATACTTTACACGAAGTTGTCTTTGACTATTGATAAGAAGAGACTTATCTCCCTATCAATAACTTGCAAGTGTAAATGCACATGTGGAGAATTTGCTTATCTGTAAATTTATAACAATTTTACAGATTGTAAAGTTCAGTTTTTATGAATTTCATAGAAAAATACCACTTAGTGCATTTCTTAGGCAGTAGCCTGGAAAGCCTATTAGCATTCTTCTATCATAGCTCATTTTTATTAGTAACATGCCAGAGACCCTATGTGATCTGAACTACTTGATGCAGTTGGTGCAGGATGAATTCTTGTTCAGTCATAGAGTAAGACACTGAACGAAGCAGACTTCTTTCACCCTGTGTAGCTGCAGTAACAAACTGACACGTGTTTTGCAGGCCATCTTCTTCCAGCTTGGCACTGAGTTGCCAAGCAGAACTGGATGAAGCATCTGTGTTACCTGTCTGGTACAGAGGAGTCAAAAACAAGAAATATGACCCTCTCCCCCAAAAAGGAGAAGAAAGTATACTGAGACATACTGTTCCTCAAAAGGCCATAGTGCTTTCCCAATCTCTGGAAAGTGGCCCAGAGAAAGACCTTGGGAGCCCTGTTGCTCCAAACCACAGGAAAGATGTTAAGTTACAGTGAAATGGCTTTAAATTTGTCAAGAAAGGGCAACCACAGTTGCAACGTTAGTCGCTCTTGCACAAGCACACACAATTTCCTCAGCTGAACCCTGAAAGCAAATAAGAAATCAAGAACAGCTCTTTGGCTTTTGTGCTCTGAAGCAAAGTAGTTGTGAATCTTCACATGGTAAGGATTTCTGTGAGCCTTGTCCTACTGCAGCATTTGTCGAGTTTAGATGCAGACAATTGCCATCTCACATGACTATCATTTTGTTGAATGTCATTGCCTTTTGACCTCTCTCAACACTGTTTTCTCCTCTGAAAACCATTAAGCTTATACTGGGCAAAGCAGGAGTCTGTTAGAGCTCCCTGCCTTTCCCTCTGCTTTCCAGCTATGACATAATTGAGAGCAGCTGCCTCCAAAACTGTAGCAAGACCTTAGAGTGTCCTTGAACAAAATGAAGTTACATCAGTCACACCAATGCACAGGAAGCAAGAAAGGAATAAATCAAGTATCCCAGTGAAATATGTTTTCTCCTCCAAAGCGGTTGTTTAAAGGTAAATTACTACAACTAATTATTCTGTCTTGCGTTCCTCAGGTCCATGTGATGCTTCAACTCCTGACTCTAAAACACGTAATTTTGTGCTGAGGAAAGCCCTGAAAGGCTTACCTGACAGGTAAGACTATCAAAATGGATAGTGTCTGAGCAAGCCTGAACCAAGACTTTTTTTCTATAATTCAGCCTATCTTTCCATTAATTTAACTTTCTTGTTGCCAAATATTATTTTCTCTGGCCATTTCAATTGATGCTAACCATGTAAGTCCTTTGGGAATTAATGGAAGAGAGTGTTATGTGTTGCCAGACCACAGATGAGCTCATAGCCACACAAGGAAATTAATTAATAAGGAAAGACTGAGATGCATTAGTTTCAGTCAATTGGCACATTCCAGGGATCACTAGTAAAGTAACTGTTGTCATAATATTTTTTCTTCTAGTATTAAAAAGTATTCAGACCACACAACACAATCCTGCCCTTCAGAATCTTCAAAATTCTGTGCTACAGGATGCACATCTGTAATTCCATTCACTTGTCTGCTAGACACATGTGCATTGCAGGGCATAATTTGGCCCATCATTATGTTTTCCTAACATAAATTAACATTTTTCCCAAGCTACCAAGCCAAACACAACAATAACTACTGCCAGTATCTCTACAGTAAGATCTAAATATAAACTTAGGGGGCTATAAGATGCTTACCATAGTGTTGTAATTTGGATCAATATTGAAGGTTGGAGAAGCACTGCACATTTTGGAGAGCTGCCCGTCATTCTTTGCTTTCCTTACAACATCATAAATGGGGTTTGGAGGCTTCTGATCATGTAGAAATCTTTTCAGCTGTCTTTCCAGGTGTTGTGGGGCATCATTAACTTCTTCAAAAACCCCAAAGTCAGAGTTAAACTTAACTTGCTGTGCAAAAGTCTGCAAAAGAAGTTTGGGAAGTTTATTACTTTGTACTAAGGGAACTCTTTCATTTCGGAGAGTTACTTTTGATAGTGTAGAAGGATCATAGAGAATGTAAGCTGGTATTATGAGGATTCTTTCTCTTGCCTGCTGTAGTTTATTATTCAGGACCTGGAATAGTAATTTTTCTGTATTCTTGTTTTTTAGTCACTTCATTGTGGAGCTTTCCAAAGCATTCCTGCTTTTTGTCTAGGTTTTCCCTCATTCTAGATCACAGACGGTTCTGTTTTGCATGCACATAATATATATTCTAGAAATCTACACACTGGATCTAATTCACAGTGGCTTTAGTAGCTATTCTGCAGGAGATTGTTTACCCATAGGATCAGGCCCCCAATGTTACTCTCCATTCATCATCACAAAAAAAAAAAAAAAAATCAAGGCTTGAAAATTAGTAACAAAGAGGACCTTGTAAATGTGAGATGTGTTTAAGGAGGATGAGTCTGAAGATTTCCATATGTGGGAGACTGAGGGGTGACTCCATTAATATTTATAAATATGGAAAGAGTGGATGTCAGGAGGATGGAGCCAGGCTCTGCTCAGTAGCATCCAATGGTAGGACAAGGGGCAAAGAGTGTAAGCTGAAACATAGGAGGTTCTACATAGATATGAGAAGGAACTTCATTGTGAGGGTGATAGAGCACTGGAACAGGCTGCCCAGGGAGGTTGTGGAGTCTCACTTCTCTGGCGATGTTTAAAACCCACCTGGACATGTTCCTGTGCAAATTGATCTAGTGGATCCTGCTGTGGCAGAGGGATTGGACTGGATGTATCTTTCAAGATTCCTTCCCAACCCTAATGTTCTCTGATTCTGTGAAAGGTTTTCCACCATATTGCTTGTAGGTCGAACACCTTCCAAAACTTGGAAGAAAAGGCAGCATTTTGTATTTAAGCACTGAAAAAAATCCTGACCATATCCAGACCCAAGTGCCAAAATTCTTTTTGGGCTGTTTTTCAGACAGGCATTTGTACAGTTGTCATTCTCTTGCACTTAATAAGGTAATTCTACTTTTTTTAAGAATTATACTTTTCATTTCCTTTAACTTCTTCTATATCACATATATACGCAGCTATAATGCATATACATACTACATATGCTGAACAATTGCTACGTATAATATAGAAATGTATTACAGACCTATTTTATTCATCTTCACACCTATGTAAATCCACAGTGACCACATCAGTGTCAGCTATTTTGTTGCTTCTGTCTGAAGCTCCCTTGGTGATCAACATCACGTAGAGCAATGCCCACGATCAAATCATGTGGCTGCAACATGTGGTTACAACATTCCCTACTTATCCCATAATGTCTCAGTGAAAAGCACGTAGTATGTGAGAGCTTTGAATGTGTTATTGGTGCCTATGACTTCAGAATGTCGCTGCTCAGAGCCGTGTGTTGAATTGCATTGGTCTGTTTAGTTACCTAACCAGTTGAAATCATGGCTTGGTTTTTGTTTTCTGACACCTTGTGCCTCTTTTGGCATTAATTTTCTCCAGGGTACTCTGCAGGTTTTAGTGTTTTTTCTCCATATGTACTGAACAGCACATTAAAGAGCCTTGTATGTGTGGTAGATTTCTCTATGCTTCATTCAGACCTCATCCCAGTTTGCTCTGTGTGCATTTCCTGTACATTAAGAACGAATTTGGGCTGCTACCAGCCTTTAAGTAACTAGCTGTACAACCTTAATAACCTCCAAATGTATTCTACCTTCTTTATTCTTTCTAGTTTTTAGAAAAGAAATAGAAGAAAGTACACTAAGAAACAAGGTGCTTCAGTCTCTCAGGAATTGAAATGCTCTTGCTTGTAGAAAAAAGCAGAGTGCAAATTCCATAATGCAGAGCTACATGACTAGACATGACCAGATTATTTCAGTTCCATATTGTTTATCTTGAAAATTAAGCAAAGGTAACTTTGGTCTACCACACACATCTACTTTTACTTAACCCTTTTTAATTTACACTAGATCTAGGATTTTTCAGCACACTCTCTAAGTAACCAAACAGAATGCATTTGGCACATTTAAGGTGGTGAAAGAGACACCAGTGACAGTTTTCAAAATGTAAAGTGTATTGCTATTTTGAGAACCTGACTACAAATGTTTTATAATCAAATGCACTAATGGAACAAAACAACATACCACTGATGAGATACAGTTAAGGCTTCACACACTACGTGCTTCTAGTCCAGACTTTTGGTATTTGGATCAAGGTGTAGTTACCTATCCACGGGATCATCAAGAGGCATGTATACTTCTAGTACTGGTCAGAGAGTAGCCAGCAGGTCTTCTGTACTTGACACCAGTAAGACAATTTCTGGAACACTGCATTCAGTTTAGGGTCCCAAATACAATAATGTTGATACACTTAAGTAACTCCCACAGAAGAGTGCTGAGGCCTGAAGCACTTGTCCTGTGAGAAGAGGCTGAGTGAAGGAGTTGTTTAGCCTGACAGGACAGCTTTGGGAAGTCCCAACAACAGTCTTGCAGTACTGGACTGGAAGCTGGACTACAGACCTGACCCCAAAGCCTCTAGACAAACTGAGCTGTGATTCTACCCAAATTCTACCACGTAGAGCATCTCATCAAACTATCATGTAAAAACATTTCAAAATAGTTAAAGCCTTTCTGGAGAAGCATATCTCACTTGTTTATCTAAGGAAATTGGAATGATAATGTTCTTTCATAAGCAAGGAAAGTCATGACTTTAAGTCGTCCCCACCACAAAAATGAGAATGATGTTATGACAAAAATCAAATGTGAACAGAAAAAAAAAATTCACCTGATTTCTTTTAAGGAACATTTTCCCTGTTAAAGTACAGAAAAGAGCTTCAGTCCATTTCCATTTCAGTATGTGAAGACCTTTGGAGCCAAACACACAATCTAACCATTCCTACACATCACAAACCACAAAAAACCCTGCAGCCAACTTATAACTTTTCCCACAGAAGCAAATTGCTGTAAAATCCTACTGTGTTTCACAGGACAGTAATGAGAAAGATTTATGGTTCCACTAGTATCTTAGGTCACTGCAGTAATGAGGAATTTCCTCATGCCTGTGTTAAGAAGTGGATGATAACTTACACTATAAAGGAAGGAGAAATGAATTCTCTGTGCCAATCTAATACACTTTCTTACCCCACGTTTGGCAAGTGCTTTGGCTTTTACAGAGAAGTAAAATACACTAACTAAAGATGAAGTGTATCATTCCTTAGGCCAAATTTTGGTCCTTTGAAGACAGAGGCGGGGGGAAAACTCCGGAGCCAAATTATACCTCAAGATGTTGAGAAAAAAAATAAATCAGGTTTAAAAGGAGCTTTGAAGACTGAGATGCAGGCTTTATCAGTCCAGCACAATAAATAGGATCAACAGGGACTTGAGAATGCCAACAAATAAGAATCCTACAGACTTTGCAAACTCTTTTACTTACAAGAAATTCTCCTCTTGAACTCTGTATAACCAATGAAACTCAGTGTAGTCATCTCAACTTCAGAAAAAAATCTCCAAGCAAACAATAAAAGCTGGGTTTAGACTGGTGCAGCAATACTAGTAGATAAATAGACAGTCACATGTACTTTTTTTACAGTAAAGAAATTTCTTAGCTGTCAAATGCACATTGAATATGGTTTCAGCTGAAGAATAAATAGAAAACATAATTTTGAAGCTTAAAGTTTTACGCCTAATGGAAGGCAAATTTCTGTTAGTCCTCCCAAAACAGAAACCACCAAAACATCATCTATCACCACGTTGCCAAGATATCAGTCACATAAATCTCACTGCTTTCTGCCTTAACAGTTTTCAGATATACTTAACTTCAGATATGTTAAACAAATGTTGAAGTCTGCTCACTGCATCCCACCCCAAACCATGTAGTTTCATCCCAAGAGAAACAGAATGACCACAGCTTGGCTGCCTCTTAGCTTAAGGCCCTGAAAGGGTGGGAATGAATAGAGACTTTGTCCAGGATCTATGCCAAACCTTCCTTAGGATGGGTATATCATAAATAAATGTCAGTGAGGGTCCAGATCAGGAGAGAATTTCAGCAGCCCTGTGAAGGGCGTGGAAAATTCACACTGCACATGGCAAACCTCCCACTGATTTTAACTTTGAGTCCAGGATTTCCCTTTCCTTGATGAGTAAGGCACAAGTCACAATCATATACCACAATCTAATCAAGAAAGAAGAGAAAAATGTTTTGTCTAAACCCACTATCAACAAAAAACCCTGAAGTCTGGAGTGTTTCTTCTGCTTGAATGTCAAGGCAAGTTTTAATACTGGGTAAGTCTTGACATAACTTGAATATAGGGCTTACGTGGGAGGTTGTATTGACACCTGCAGCCAGAATTGTCACCTACATCAAATCCTGTATCCCAGACTACTCAGCAGAGAGCTTTTATAGTGAGAACAACTTACAAAAGAAGCAGTCTTCAAATCTGAAGTTGATAAAATTGTGGTCAATTGACAGCTTTCTGTTGCAAGGGAAACCCACAGCCAGGGGTTGCCACCAAGAGTGTCACCGCCTGAGTTTGTTTTAAGTGAGGGGCAGTCAGCCCTTGTCTCCAGTGCAGCTCCTTAATGCTGCAAAGAGGATGACTTCTTCAGGATGACTAGTAACTGGAAAACGAGGGGTAAAGCTCCAGGATGGATTTGGGAAGGAACAAGTGGTGGCAGCCTGTAGAACACAGGAGAAGCAAGGTGACAGTCCTGTGCTGTCCTACAACACTGAGCTGCATGGCAACTGACTTCTGAATTTTCATTCCTGGCTCAACATATCCTTGGATGTTTTAAATACACGGACCAAAGATTCAAATTCCAGGGACGCCTAGCCAGCTAGGAATGGAAATGTATCCAAGCCAATGTTTCTCTTAAATCTTTCAATTTCGATTAGTTACTAAGGAAGGTGTAACTCGTTTGTATGTCATGTAATTGGTTTCTGCTACTGTGAAATCACTCCACTACTGGCAACAAGTGCTCTCATGGGGTTCTCTTTTATTTTTTTATCTTTCAAAAATATTTTCTGTACAAACTATCTTTCATTACAGTATGTAGATCATTGGAGTACCTAGGTATTCATGTCAGGTCGTATTGAATATTATTATAGCAACAGGATCACTTAAAGGATATACCATAAATCAAAGGAAAAACCAACCCTGCTGCGGCTGCTGTAGCAAGTCCCCAGTGATACCATTTTCCATACACCAGTGGTGCAGTATAAATCAGCGTGGAGGCAGTCTCTTAAATAAGTGTATGCTACCCCTGATTTCTTGTATCAAGTCACACAATATTTTCAGTTTAACTTGTTGCCTAACTACTAGCACACCTGGGTAACACTGTTCCCAGGCAACAGCATATAAGCACAACAAGAATAAAGCAATGGAAATTTCAGTGCAATGTTTTAGTAGAAGCCTTCTGAGAACTTTTGAGAAGGAGAGGGAAATTGGGAATATAAAGTATTCAAACCACAGAACTCAAGGCATGAATAGAACTCAATCCTGAAGAGGATAGATGCTCAGGAAAAGATCAAAGAGAAATTAAAACTACTTAAGAGAACATTACAGATCAAAATAGCTAATAATGCTTTTGTTTTCATTAAGATGTGTAAATACATAGTCTTTCTTCTATGTATCATCTTAGAAACCTGTTGAGATTACTAGTGTAAAACAGTGTTTACTCAGGAGTGTCTGAACTCTTTTCTGTGGGATTCCAGAGCAGTCAGGAGTGCCTGGACAATCACTGCCGTTCAGAGTTGCTGAGCTGCGCCAGGACTGTGGGCTGAGGAGCCCTTTGAGGCTAAGGAGAATGTTGGCCTCTAATAGATGTCCTGAAATTTGTTCATGTGCAGGGAGACACAGAGACTAAGCAGGTTGAACTTCTTACCTGCTCCTCTGTGACTTGGGGAAAACTTTAAGCATAGTTTCCAAATAAGCAGCAAAGGAATGGAGGATGGTATTCCTGTGCTAAGAACAATCTGGCACATAGAAGGAGGCCTGCTAATGAATTAAAAGCTAAGGATTTAGGATTGGATTTAGGCAGCTGCAAGGAACAGGAAGGAGGGAAGAAAGAGAAATAAAACCCAGCCCTCTTAGTACATATTTTCTTCTACCCTTATCTCTCTAACTTCGTAAAAATTATTCTTAGGAATCTTGCAGTGGTATGAAATGCCTCCAGATTCGATTTTAAGATAAAAACTTGGCATGGGGAGCCCATTTTATAATCCATAGAGAAACTAGACCTAAGGAGCATCAAGATATGTTCTGTCCCTTCCTAGTACTGCTGGTGGTTGCTACCAAGCAAATTGCAGAAACAGATATATGTCTCTTGGACTGCAGTGCTTTATGAGGGGACAAGCTATGAGGCATCTTTGGGGTATACAGGACCCATGAGTCACACTGTGGGAAGGTTGGTGTCATGTTGCTGGAGAGATACGTGTGTGAGGTGTGTGGATGGAACAAATGCAGATAGTCATGGCCAAGACTACAGAAATGAAGTTGGGTGAGGTTACCACCTTGAGGGAGCAGGCAACACAGGTAACTTGAGTGACAGCAAAATATATAGCAACTGGTTAAATCGGGCATTGGATATGGTAGTCTGACTACGAACAGATCAGTACATAGAATACAGGGTAAGGCCACATCATTCTAGCTGCAGGCAGATGAGGAAGAGGAGGGATGTGCCAACTCTGCGACCTTCAGAGCCTTGAAGAGAAATAGAGTTGTTTTCTGAGCTAAAGTATTTATTAATCACTTAGTGCACCAACAGAATGGAAAAGGTCCTGCATCTGGGTCAAGGCAATACTAAGCACAGATACAGGCCGGGCAGTGACTGGCTGGAGAGCAGCCCTGAGGAGAGGGACTTGGGGGTGTTTGTCAACAAGAAGCTCAAGATGAGCCAGCAGTATGTACTTGCAGCCCAGAAGGCAAACCAGATCCTGGGCTGCATCAGGAGAAGTGTGGTCAGCAAGTTGAGGGAGGTGATTCTTCCCCTCTACTCGGCTCTGGTGAGACCCCACCTGGAGTACTGCATCCAGTTCTGGAGCCCTTATTACAAGAGGGA